>CM050453.2:40791380-41391380 GCA_027563935.2 Costus lasius
TTTCAAGCAAATCCACTGGGTGGGTAATAATGAAAAATTTCACCAATAGCTATGTTTTAAGTCCATTAGGTATCTGCTTGTTAGAAATGCATAATCAGTTATGGCGTGTTGTTATGAAAACTGCTTTTCTTAAATGGACGTTTGGAATAGGATGTCTATAAGGAAATAGCTGAAAGGTTTTCATATCAAGGCCATAAAGATATGCATGGTGTTATACAAGCATGTTGAAAAGAGCCTGTGTTTACAAGAAGATCAGTGGGAGCATTATAGTATTTCTTGTTCTACATGATTGATGATATTCTACTCACATGAAATGACATCCCAGCTCTTCACACGGTGAAGATGAGGCTTGAGAAGTATTTCGAGAAGAATGATTTAGGGAATGATGCCTACATCCTAGGCATGAGGATCTATAGATAGAGATCCAAGAAAGTCATTGTCCTTTAGTCAATCTATGTTCATCCAAGAGTTTCTGGAGAGGTTTATATTGGATGATTCTAAATATTGATACCTTCCAGAGAGATATGGTCTGACTCTCACAAGGATGCTATGTCCTATGACACAGCTGGAGAGTAGTAACATGAGTCTGTAATCCTAGTACAATGGGTATAGGATAGATCATGTTTTGTGTAATATACCCAAGACCATTTGTGGCAAATGCTTGGAGCATAGCCAGCAAGTTTCAATCAAATCCTAGTGTTTGACACTAGATAGCTGTGATAGAAATCCTTTTATACTTGGGAAGTATAAAGGATTGAGGTCTAGTCTCTAATAGACAAGAAGAATTTTGGGTACAGGGGTACACAGATATTTCGTTCCAGTCTAATGACTATTGATCACAGCCAGGATTTGCGCTTTGCCTTGTTGTGGTGTTATGTGCTGGAAGAGCATTAGACAAACCTGATAGGATTCCGCAAGTGCACGGAATTATCGAAGTAATAAAAATATTGATCCACAGAGACCTACGTGTTAAGTACCAAATAGTTGTATTCTCACTAGCTAAGCAACCGAGTATGATGCGAGTAAACAATAGGAAAGCGTGCAAAATAAGAGATAATCAAAGAGAGATACATGGGACTAGGGTTTCATCCACCTTAACTTCAATGATTAGATATATAAAAGGTTCGTCAATCAAATCTTGCTAAAATAAAGACCTAATTTACTTCATAAAAGGATTATCTCACTTTCGTCCAGATAACCATGCAGAGATAAATCCTCACTTTCGCGCAAGATTTATCCCAGGCTAAAGATAAGTAAATCATCAATCAGAAAATTCAAAGATCACTTTCGTGCATCCGAATTCTAGGTTGATAATCTCAAGTGGAGTCTCAAGGATCACTTTCGTGCATCCGAGTCTCTACACTAGTTTTACTCATGGATCTCCAACGTTCCGATCCTTGCTTTCGCACAAGATCTCCACGTTTGACAAATAGACTCGATCTATAGATTCATGTTATAATCATGTCAATTAATTTACTAGAACAGATTAAATTAGATCTAACCTAAGGAAGGGATCCTAACATGCAATTCTAGGGTTCCAAGTTCTCAAGCAAATCACCTTTCAGTCTCATTGCAAAAACTCTAAAAACATAATTAGTAACATGGACTTATAGAGAGTCTAAGCACAATCCATCACAAAAGTAAAATTATCATAGCAAAAATTATCATGACGAAAATAGAAGAGTTATCTAATCATTAAGAATCAAGGGGATTACACCCCATGTCCCAAAAGAGTGTTAAGTTTGCATGGAGGAAAAAATACAATGAATCATAGTTTAGAACAATTAGAAATTAGAGAAGGAGAAAAAAACAACGTTACAACACGGGTGTAATGTAAATTACACCCCTAATTTCTTGATGAACAGCGCTATCACCGCTGTTTTGTTGATTCCTCCTCCGATCGGACTCCAAACGCTCTAAAACTTCTGTGGCGTCTTTCTCTCCTCTAGGCGAAGCTTCTGAGTGAAAATCACGGCCTGAGGTGCCCTCTACGCCTCTCGGCATGAGGCCAAACCCTAGCCACATCTCTGGCGATTTCTCCCTTGATACTGGATAAACGTTCCTATTTCCACTTCGTACGCCTTCCCCTCTTAAAGACGAGTCTGCAGCAACTTTCAGATCCTAATTTGGACCTCTGAATCAAAAGTTATGGCTCACTCAAGATTCGGACTTGTAAAAATCACGTTTTTGATTGGGAATTACGGCCGTGTAATATCTAACGGTGGTACCGTAAAATCGGTTGAAGCTTCTGATCTGATGTCGTCTGGGAATTAGGGCACCGTAATATGGTTTATGGCCAGTGCTGTAAAATCGACTAAACCCTCTATTCGTAAACGAGTGGGAAATACGGCCCGTGAAATCCCTTACGGTAGTGCCGTAAAATCTGGTGAACTCTCTAGTTTGAAGCGTTGGAAAATACGGCTGTGTAAATTCTTACGGCAGTGCCGTAAAATCCAAAAATCTTTCTGTTTGGAAAATCACCAAAATACGGCCGTGTTCTTGATAATACGGTAGCCGGGAAAATACGGTACCGTAAAATTATTTACGGCCCTACCGTATTTTGGCTGATTTGCTCCGTTTTGCGTGAAATTTCTTTTGTGATCTCTTCTTGATGTTGGGAATCCTTCTATGTATTTGATTTTGCTTGAAAATGCCTTAAAATAGTGCCTTTTTACCTGAAAATCATGAAAAACCAAAATAGAAGTAGACTTTGCAATATTTGATAAATTCAGCATAAAAATAAGCAAAAGATCCTCAATTTAAGATGAAAAGATATCTAAAATGATACAAAATATACTACATATTTTGGTGTCATCAAAACCACAATGGAAAATTCTACAATTAAGGCTGAGTACATTGCAGCTTCTTGAGGCAGCCAAGGAAGTAGCTTCATTCACTTGAACTTGATTTAGTTCCCGGTGCTCGATGGTCCAATATAATTCTTATTGGAGCCATAACATGGAACTTAGCACTCAAGTATGTATTGCAGCATATCATCTGATCTTGAAGATCATGGATAAGGATGATGATCAAATTTTTTAAAATAAACACATATAGCAATCTGGGAAAACCCACTGACATAGCCTCTAGCACAACGGAAGCTAAATAAGTCATACTAGAGACATAGGAACTGATTAAACATCAGTTGCCCTTGGTCTTAGTGCAAGTGGGAGATTGTTGGTGTATATGCCCTGCAGACCAATGTATGGACATGGTCAGGCATTGTTTGAATGTACTTTGATAGAATTATTATTCTTTGTAGAGGCATGGTCGTTATTATGCAGACTTCTCTACTTGCGTTGATGTATTGAGTTGCATAAATAATGTCCCAGGAGTTTGGTTGGATCCATTCTCATAAGCTACCCCCAGTCAAGGTACCTTAGCAGATATGGGACAACCTTGGTACATGTGAGACTGGTGTATGGGCTAGTTAGGTGCAGGGCACAGTAACGCAGACATACAGGTGCATTGGATGCACTAGAGTGATCCACCGTGAGGATTGACTTGTCTAGTCAACAAGTCAATCTCTCACATGCAAGAGGTTTGCATTGATCCTTAGACTTGAGGTATTCATGTCTAGATTTGATGATGGATATGCTTTGATGACCAATAGTAGGATTTGCCCCTTCCTTCAGAGGAAGTATGATATCCACTCTAGGGCACCCTACCTCATTGGTGCATGACAGGAATGTGTGGCCACACTAATTAAGTCATGACCAATAGATTGGATTAATAAAATTGAGACTAATCCAATGGTGGGATATCAGTTTAGGCAAAGGGATATCTATAATGCATGGGAATTCCTTGTTGCTTGTTAGGGAGTTATTGCCATATGACTTAAGTCCTATGACATGGGTAGTAGTGATGTGTTGCTAGATACCCCTCACTACTTATGATGTTCACATCATTGCCATCGTCATATGGATCCTACGGGGTCACACGCAATAGACTCTTGACGTTGCTTTAATCAGAAGCCTTAAGATCAAGTTATTGGATAACTTGGATCCATTTGGAATATTTCATCAGCGCCAATGGGCCTAATGAGTTGAAAGAAAGTTATTGGAGCCAAACTTCATTTTTGGCAGGTTGACCTAGATTGGTCACATTTGTATTAAGGTTGCATTGGATTGGATCCAATGGCTTAATCAACCTATGTAATGAAGTTTGGGCTAGCTCATTACCCAATGAGACCCAATAATTTGTTGTCATGAAGAGTGAATTGGCTAAAAGGGTATAATGGGGAGAATTCTTCACCCCATTGGCGCCTAAGGGCATAATGGGGTGAAATGGGCGATTTTGCTTCATTAAGGAAGTAAAAGGCGCCTTGCCCTTTCTCCCTTGATGGAATGCTTGCCTCTAAGGCAAGTCTTGGGGCTGATATGGCTTGAGAACTTTTATGGGAAGTTCCTAGGTGCATATGGATGAAAGGGAAGAGGTTTATGGTAAAGTTTTGGAGACTTACCTTACCTCAAACCCTAATTTCTCCCAAGACACCACCCTAGCCGAATTCATCTTGCATGTTGCGCCTAGCCTTTTCTCCTTTAATGGTAAGAATGCTTTTCTGGCATGTCTTGGGCTGATATAGTGCTTGGACATTTATGGATAGGTTGAATGAGGTTTATGGTAAAGTCTTGGAGACTTTCCTTGCCTCAAGACTCCTCATCCTAGCCATACACTTGGCAAGATCCTAGCCATTGCCCTAGCCGCCTCTTGTCCTAGAAATAGGACCCTTGCCGCCCCTTCTTGTGGTTAGTTCATAAGCACAACTCCTTGGAGGCGTGAGCACATCAAGAGGCAAGGGCAAGGGCTGGTGGCGCAAGCATACGGGCGAGAGTGCATAGGGGTGGCGCAGCCTTCTTCCTCCTTGTAGCCGCAAGCATCTTCTTCTTCCTCTCTCTTTGACGCAAGAAGGAGGAGTGCTTGGCGTCTTCATCTTCTTCCATAGCCGCAAGCGTCATCATCTCTTTGTCTTGGCACAAGAACAAGGAGAGCTTGGCGGCATCATCTTCTCCATCCCCTCTCTTGGCGCAACTTCCCTTGAAGGTGGCGCAAGTGAGTTGAAGATATCCTATGGCTTGATTCTCTTCCCGAGGCTAGCACCAAGCGTGGAAGGGAGCAACATTGAGACGGTCGACGCGTGGATACTTGTAGAGGGCAAACACTTGGGTGCCTTCAACATGGCTTCAACGACTAAGCAAGCAAAAGAGGTATATCTCTAACACATCCTTATGTCTTCTCTCTCGCATGGATCCTTGGGAAGGAATATATTTCGGGTGTAATAATTCTTCCGCTGCATCCTGGGACTGCAAAATTTTAAATTACACCCGGTATTCCCCAACACAAGGTTCATGCGGCAATGAAGAAGAATAAGGGAGATGATTCTGCCAACGTCAAGCTCTCCTTGCGCCAAGAGAAGAAGGAGAAGAGGTAGACGACTTGCGGCAATGCTGATGGAAGAAGATTGCGCCAAGGTTCCCTTTGCTCTCGCCCCTTTGATGTGCTCATGCCTCTTGAATGAATGCATGCATAACCTCACGCATGCGTGGCCGCATATATAGAACAAGGAGGCGGCAAGACAATAAGGATTGGGCACAAGTTCAAGCAAGAGGGGCGGCTAGGGTTAGGGTGAGGTGGCAATTAGGGTTTATAGCTTTGGAAAGTCTCCAAGACTTTTCCATAGACACCATGCAATCGCCCAAGACTTACTATATAAGTCTATCATGCCTTAGATACCTCAACCCTTGCCATAGAGACAAGGTTTCCATCTAAGCATGAAGGGGTAGGCGCCATATCCTTCCTAATGAAGCAACATGTGCCCACTCCTCCCCATTATGCCCTTAGGCGCCAATGGGAGGAGACTTCTCCCCATTATACCCTTTTAGCCCATTGTCTCTTCATGACAACTTGTTATTGGGCCTCATTGAATAATGAGCTAGCCCAAACTTCATTACATGAGTTGATTAAGCAATTGGATCCAATCCAATGCAACCCTAATCCAAATGTGATCAACCATGGTCAATTTCGGGTCAACCTGCCAAAAATGAAGTTTGGCTCAAATAACATTCTTCCATCTCATCAGGCCCATTGACACTAATGAAATCTTCCAAATAGATCTGAGCGATCCAATAACTCGATCATAAGGCTTCCCGATCAATACGAGAACTCGAGTATCAAGGTGTGCGACCCTGTAGGTTCCTCTGACGTTGGCAGTGCTGACCTAAGGTCACCACAAGTAGTGAGTGGCACCTAGCAGTCCATCGCTGCTACCCAAGTCCCCAAGTCATTGGAATTGATATCGACATCGACATCGGATGACACCAAAATATATAGTATATTTCGTGTCATTTTATATATCTTTTCATGCTAAATTGAGTCTCTTTCGCTTATTTTTGTGCCAAATTTATCAAATATTGCAAAATCCACTTCTATTTTGCTTTTTGAAGATTTTCAGGTAAAAAGGCACTATTTTGAGGCATATTCAAGCGAAATCAAATACATGGAAGAGTTACCATCATCAAGAAGAGATCACCTAACAAATTTCACGCAAATCGGAGCAACTGACCAAAATACGGTAGGGCCATATTCTATATTACGGTACTGTATTTTCGTACGCTACAGTAATATCAGAGCACTGCTGTAATTTGGTGGATTTTCCGAACAGAAGATTTTGTGTAAAATACGGCACTACCGTAAAACTTAACGCTGCCGTATTTTGGAGCGCATTCAGAGCAGAGTTAATTGCTGAAATTACGGCACTGCCGTAAACCATTTTACGGGCCGTATTTGCTAGAGATTTTGGACCAGAGAACTTGACTGAAATTACGGCACAACTGTAATATGTTTCACGGGCCAGAATTTTGACTCAGGGTTCACAGAACTAAAATACGGCACTGCCGTAAAATAAAACACGGCCGTATTTTCTACCTGGACGCGCGATATTTTCGGGGCCGATTCTTGCGTGGACCATATCTTTTGATCTAGAAGTCCAAATTGAGATCTGAAAGATGCTACAGACTCATCTTAAAGAGGAGAAGACACACGAAGTGAAAGCCGAATTTTTATCCAGAATTGAGGGAGCAATCGACAGAGAGGCATTTAGGGTTCGTCGTCGCACCGAGAGGCGTGAAGGCCACCTTAGGCCGTGATTTTTACACAGAAGCTTCGCCTAGAGGAGACGATATACTCCAGAAGTTTCACAGTAAAAGGAGTTCGATTGGAGGAGGAATGAACGAAAGAAGTGCTCGGGCACTGTTCATAGCGAGTTTCCTTTGGAAAATACGGCTGTAATTTATATTACAGCCGTGGTGTATTTTCTTAAACCCTCTTCTTCATTGATTTCTAACACTTTGATACTATGGCTTGTTGTATTTCTTCTTCCATGCAAGCTTAAACATATTTGGGACATGGGGTGTAATCCCGCTTGATTTCTTAATGATTAGATAACTTTTTATCTTCGTCAGAATAGTTTTATGATGATAATTTTACTTATGTGAATAATTGCGCTTTGATTCTCCATAGATTGATGTTATTATTCATGTTTTAGAGTTCTCACAATAAGGACTGAAAGGTGACTTGCTTGAGAACTTGGAACCTTAGAATTGCATGTTAGGAACTTTCTGTAAGAAATTAGGTTAGTTCTTAATTATTTGATTTTAGTGTTCTTATTGCCATGATAGATAATTTGAATCTAGGATTGAGTTATTGTGTCAAACGTGGAGATCTTGCACGAAGGTGAGGATCAGAACGTTGGAGAACCATAAGTAGAACTTGTGTTGAGTCTCGGATGCACGAAAGTGATCCTTGAGATTCCACTCGAGACAATCAACTTAGAATTCGGATGCACGAAAGTGGTCTTTGAGTTCTTTGATTGATGATTTACTTATCTTTAGCGTTGGGATAGATCTTGCGTGAAAGCGAGGATTGATCCCTGCATGATTGTCTGCACGAAAGTGACATGATCCCTTTATGAAGTAAAAAAATATAACTATTTGGTACTTAACACATAGGTCCCTGTGGATTTGATACTTTCTTTATTACTTCGAGTATCCGTGCACTTGCGGGCACATCAACAAGTTTAGGAACACAACAAGTCTTTGGTTTTCCTGAGTATCCACTAGAGATAACTTTGTGCACCTACTTGCAGATACAACAAGTTTTTGGCACCATTGCCGGGGATTAGTCCATGGTACACGCCAAACAACTTGAGATACAACAATATCCCCATCATCGCGACTAGGTACAGATGCATTACAGGCTCTTTGCCGAATTGACATCCGGTTGGACAAGTGTGTCACCACTTGTTTTCATCCAATCTCATGGCTATGACCAAATCAGGTTCTCACCTAGGTATGGCCATACCCTTTCAGTCATAGAACCATAGAGGAGTTCCATGGATATCAAGCTTCCCTCAGGAAGGGGCAAATCCTCTGTCTGTCCATTGACCTTCTCATATGGGTTGTAACATGCTCAATAACAACCGTTATGACCTCCCACCTATGGCAAGGTGTTAGGTTGTATCAAAACATGTTCCTAACTATATAGAACGGTCAATGACCTCAAGTCAAGGGATCAATGCATCTCCTATCACTTGTGAGGATAACTCATTACACCAAGTCATTGCCTCACAGCGGGTTGGTCCAGTATATCCACCACTGATATACCCATATGTTTGCGTTAGCACCTCGTGCCTAACCAGCCCATATACTAGTTGTTGGTGTATATGCCCTAGGACCTAGTTTTGGTCCACTTATGTACTACTTGACTTTGATATTTATATCATTCTGGCATTGTCGTTATCTTTGTTTGTTTACATCTGCGCATATGTACTAACATGATAATGTCCCTGGAGACAGATTGGATCTGTGCTCGAACTATAGTCCCCAATCGATGTACCTTAGTGGATATGGGACAGCTCTAGTACTTGTGAGACTAGTGTATGGGCTGGTTAGGCACGAGGTGCTAACGCAGACATATGGGTATATCAGTGGTGGATATACTGGACCGACCCGCTGTGAGGCTATTGTTGGGGTATGCCCTTAAGGCTAATGTTTGAGGCCTATGGGAATGTAACAAGTATCATGTAATAAACTCTATGTGTTTATAAAGGCATGGTTGTTATTCAGTTAGCTACATTGTCTGCTGCAATATATGTTCTTCTGAATAATGTCTCAAAGCTGTTCAGCTGGGCTGACATGCTATTATGTCCTTAGTCGATATATCTTGGTAAACATGAGACAGCCTCGATATGGTTAAGACTAATATGTGTTCTAATCTTATAGGATGCTTCGAGCATGGAATAAGATGTAGACTCATGGGTACATGGGATGTACTGGACAGACCCTACTAGGATGTTCAATTGTTTGTCACAATGTGAATATTCCTTGATTAAGACAAGTGGCACATTTCCTCTGACTTGAGATCACTTGTGTTTTCTAAATGATGATTGTCATTGTTTTGAGGTAGTTCAATATCATTTGAAACATAATGATTATAGACTATCTTGGATGGTGAGCTTGAATCAGGTTAGAGCACTAGTGATAGACATAGGATTGCCGTCTCCTTGTTTAAGGAGTGTGATGTTCTAAAGGGGCCCCCTGGATGAGATGATTGAGAGAGTGTATGGCCATACCCAGGTGACAGTGCTCATCTGTTCTAATCATGCTCATCATATTGGAGTTACGAGCTTGACAGGCTTGTCCAATAAGAACATCCAGTGGCAAAGGAAATATGTATGCTAATTGATTCACACTTGTGCTGTTTCTGGGTGAAGTCTTGGAAGACTCTTTCCTTGATATCGGGAGACAGTGATGTGTTGCTAGATACCCCTCACTGGTTGTGATAATGTAAATTATCGTTACCGATGTTTTAAGGAAACCCTCAGGGTCGCACAATTGATGATATGGCTTACTTAAGTCAGATCGTGTGGACTGAATTGTTTCGGGTTCAGTTTAAAGGGATTTAATCTCTGATTGTGAGTGAGATCTGGTCTGATCATGTTTGATTGATTAGGGCTTGAGATCGGTAAGCTTCGATCGAGAGAAGAGATGCTAGATCGGTCAGATCAGGAGCATCATAGAGATCAACGGCTAGATCTGGAACCTTAGGGTTTTAATATGATCTAGGCCATGTCGTTTGGTTTATTTGGTAATTGAACCAAAATTAAATTAAACCAAAATGGTTCAAGCATTGGCGACAAGTTCACTTGGCGTGAACATGTTGGGCGGTTACTGGTGCTATTTTTAGCAACCATGATCTCCACTTGGAGAGACTCACGTTCGAAAGAGAGTGCTCTCTCTATTCTCGCCACTTGAACGCATTCCTCTTGTTTTTCCGTGGGTGACGACGCCTTGGATTTGGAGGAGAAATCGGCAAAGAAAAGATCTCTTCATCCCTTTCTCATTTTCGATCAAAGACTTCTTTGGATCTTGCTAGCACAAGGATCGCAAAGAGGAGTAGGCGACATCAACTGTGTGCGTCACCTCTGGAGAAGATCTGCTTTGATCTTTGCTTCCTAGGCGCCATTCGAAATGGCTATGGTATGAGTTTTATCTCTTACATGCAATCGTTTCCATTTGGTTGATCATATCACATGAACCGATTCTTGAAACCCTAATCCGCTGCCCAAAAATTTTATGCACCACTGCCTAGGGTTTTCGCTCCCCCTAGAAGGGGACCCCCCTTAGTTCAAGGGGTACTTTCAATTGGTATCAGAGCCAGATGTTTCATGCTTGTTTATGATTGCCATGATATGTCATATGATCCATGTATGCGCATTATAATAGATCTATAGGTTACATGCGATTATCTAAGTTGGCGAAAATTCATGATTTGTATAGATGTTATTTTCTCCATTGCGCATGTTGTTGTTGGCGCATGTTTTTGTAAGTTTTTCTAAAACCTTGATCACATGCGCGTTTCACCTTAGATCTAATGCTCCTACATTAAACCCTTAGATGGGTTATTAGGGTTGAAGTCACCCCCTAGGTTAGATCCAAACATGTCTGATCAGACTATCTGACAGCCTGAATGGGTCGACCAGTTAGCACCTTGGCGCATGCCTGTGGTGGCTATAGGTCGACTGCAGACAGGTGTGTAGCGATGTCTGATTGAGACAACTGATGAACGCACCTGAGTTAGGCCCGGGGTCACGCCCGCTTGCCAGACCTCAGTGTGGTCGTTCAGCCTTGGTGCATGCATGGTTGACCTTTTGGTCGACTCAAGTCAGTTAGGACTTGGTGCATGCTAGGGCAGTGGATCTGACTAGGTTGGATGAGTGGATCCCTAGTAATGGACCATTGTAAGGTTGTGGGGCAAATAAGGAAAAATTAAAAAAAAAAATCGATCCCAAGGGGTTTTTTAAAAATTTATTTTTCCTGACTGGATCACATGATGGTTGTTGCATCTGCTTGTTTATTTAGTCTTATGTGGGCTGCCCGTTTTTAATGTGTGCTGTGCTGGGGCCTGCGTGCCTGGATTATATGTTGTAAATTAATTTTCTTTA
This sequence comes from Costus lasius, assembly GCA_027563935.2. Lineage (NCBI taxonomy): Eukaryota > Viridiplantae > Streptophyta > Magnoliopsida > Zingiberales > Costaceae > Costus > Costus lasius. The sequence continues at coordinate 40,802,881 of CM050453.2, forward strand.
TGTGATCTGCGTATCACAATTTTAATTAATTTATAATGTGAAAGTGACCTGCGTGTCACTCTTGTCTAGATAGTTAAATTTGTAATTTAATTAGACAAGAGCACAATGCACACTTGGCAGAAGCGCATGCAGCAGTGGCTAGACCAGGTGGGAGGTCTAGGGTTCGACCCTAGGACCAGGCGCAAATTCCTGGTGGGCGCACCAGAGCTGCAGTTGGCGCTTGGGCTCAGGTTTGGGCCAGATGAGCAGCTAAAGACCCATAAAGAGCAAGTGTAGACTTAAGTTAGGTTAAGGTCTCACTAGGGCTATGGGCTTTTACCACAAAAGACACATGCTTTCTTTTATTGCTATATATTAGAATTGCATGAGTAAATTTATCTTCTGCTATCACCATAGGAATTGCATGATAGGCAAGAAGATAAAAGACCGTTAAAATCCAACGATTAAATATCAAGCTCGTAAGCCTTCTGACGCGAAACCTCACTGTTCTGATTATCGTTGGAGCCGTGTTGTACCCACTCAGTGGGCACGTCCATCTATCTTCAGACGGTGCGGGATTACACCTGTGTGTTACAGAGCAGGGATTTATCCCTTCTCGTTGCTCAGCATAGCACATGGTGGTCCAGGGAGTAGGTCGGGTCAGCTTGACCGTGTAGGCTACATATGTGGCGCATATGGTAGCACATGGAGGCAGCCATCTGTGGGGTCAGAGATTGTGTTGTACCAACTCAGTTGGCACAATCTGCTGGACTGCCCAGATGAAGGGGAATCGCACGGGTTGGCGATCGGCAGGGACTGCCTACCAGAAACTAGTGCTTGTACTCTCTGTGCATCTTATCTCGCCTGAGCGGGACGCGGAGACCAAGTATGAAATCTGGATCCCATCTCACTAAAAGAGTTCTACTCTTTCGGGCTGTTTTGCTGGATTTTTCACGCCTGATAAAATAGTGAGAAAAAGAATCTTTCTTAAGTCCTGATTGATTCTTATACATTGATACTGACCTTGCTGTTCTTGCATTGTTGTAGATACCTGCAGCAACGAACACCATGAACTTCAATGTGCGATCCCTACTGGAAAGAGAGAAGTTTGCTGGGCCGAACTTCTCTGACTGGTTTGGACACCTTAAGATCGTTCTTAAGGCAGAGAGGAAACTGTATGTCCTCGAGACGGCGATACCGCCGCAGCCCGCTCCGAACGCCGCAAGGGCGGTTCGGGAAGCCTATGAAAAGCACGTCAATGATAGCATTGATGTCGCTTGCCTGATGTTAGCGTCTATGACGCCACCGCTGCAGCGTCAGCATGAGGACATGTCGGCTAGAGACATGATTACAAACCTCAAGATGTTGTATGCTGCACAGGCGAGGACTGAACGCTATAATTTGACGAAGCTCTTCTTTCAGAGCAAACTGGCTGAAGGGAGCCCAGTGGGAGCTCACGTGCTCAAGATGATTGGGCACAAGGAGGCTCTAGAGAAACTGGGGCATACCATCAACCAGGAGCTTGCTGTGGACATTATTCTGCAGTCTCTCCCGCCATCATTCGACGCGTTCATTATTAATTTTAATATGAACAAAATCGATTGTACTCCGGCAGAGCTGCTGAATATGCTCTTGACCACTGAGGAAACTCTGAAGGGTAAGCCTTCAACCTCTGTCTTGATGGTTCCTTCCAGGAACAAGAAGAAGGGGAAGAAGGGCAAGGCCCCGGTCAAGAATTACAGCAAGGCTCTGAAGCAGAAGGTGAAGCGGTCTAAGGAATACAGGTGTTTCCACTGTGGCCAGCTGGGTCACTGGAAAAAGGACTGTAAAGCGCTCCAAGGAGATAAGAGGGGAAGCTTTGCTTCTGGCTCAGTTATATTCGTGACTGAGGTCATGTATTCTTCTTCTGTATCATGGGTGTTGGACACTGCATGTGGAGTTCACATTTGTTCAAATGTGCAGGAACTCAAGAGAAGAAGGCAGGTGGGACAGCATGAGGTGGACCTACGCGTTGGAAACGGGGCACGGGTTGCTGCTGTTGCTGTAGGAGACTACTTCATTACTTTACCATCTGGAATTGTATTGGAACTAAACAGTTGTTATTTTGTTCCCAGTATAACTAAAAATATTATCTCCATTCCTGCTCTTGTCAGGAAGGGGTTTTCCTTTGAATGCAATATTTCAAAGTGTGTTTTGTCATATGATAATATTGTTTATGCAACTGGTTCAATTAATAATGGGTTATTCATGTTGGACATGGAAAGTTCTATACAGAATGTTGATATTAAGAAAGCCAAGTATGCTGATGACAGCACCTTGCTATGGCATAGTCGTTTAGGCCATATTAACGAGAAACGCATTAAGCGGTTGCATGATCATGGACTGCTGGGATCATTCTCCTATAAGGAGATTGATACATGCAAAGCTTGTTTGATGGGTAAAATGACGAAGTCACCTTTTCCTAATAAAGGTCAAAGGGCTTCAGGTTTACTTGACCTCATACACAGTGATGTGTGTGGGCCATTTAGTAAACATGCCAGAGGTGGCTATCAGTACTTCATTACATTTACTGATGATTTCAGTAGATATGGGTATGTCTATCTGATGAGACATAAGAGTGAATCTTTTGACAAGTTCAAAGAGTTCAAGAATGAAGTACAAAATCAGCTAGGCCGTAATATCAAGGCACTTCGCTCAGATCGAGGTGGTGAATACCTAAGTCATGCATTTACTGACTATCTAAAGGAGTGTGGGATTATCTCACAGCTCACTCCACCAGGAACACCGCAATGGAATGGTGTGTCCGAGAGGAGAAATAGAACGTTACTTGATATGGTTCGTTCTATGATGAGTCAGGCTACTCTTCCATACTCCTTTTGGGGTTTTGCGCTGGAAACAGCTGCAAAGGTACTAAACCGAGTGCCATCCAAGGCAGTTTCAAAGACGCCATATGAGTTATGGTATGGGAAACAGCCGAGATTGACATTTATCAGGATCTGGGGTTGCGAGGCTTATGTTAAAAAGCTCGCCTCTGGGAAACTAGAGAGCAGATCTGACAAATGTATCTTTGTCGGTTACCCTAAGGAAACTAAGGGTTATTATTTCTTCGATCCCAATGAGAACAAGGTTTTTGTTGCTCGGACGGCCATATTTCTTGAGAAGGAGTTTCTTCTGCAAGAGGCCAGTGGGAGAGAAATAAAGCTGGATGAGAATCCAGAAGAAGGACAAAGTGATCAAGCACAGTTGGATGAGCCTGAGCCGGTAGAACAGGTTATTGAACAACCTGAGGCTCAGACATCACGGGAACCGCGAAGATCGGGTAGGATTCGTCGACAGCCTGAGCGCTATGACGGAGTCTACATCATTGACAATGATGAACCCCTTACTTATGCGGATGCGGTCAGTGGACCAGAGTCAGCGAGATGGCTTGAGGCTATGCGCGCCGAGATGGACTCCATGTCAGATAACCAAGTCTGGGATTTGGTTGATCCGCCTCCGGGAGTTATCCCTATAGGCTGTAAATGGATCTTCAAGAAGAAGATTGACATGGATGGTAACGTAGTTACCTATAAAGGCAGGCTGGTTGCGAAAGGTTTCAAACAAATCTACGGGATAGATTATGATGAAACTTTCTCACCTGTAGCCATGTTTAAGTCTATTCGGATTCTTTTCGCGATAGCTGCATATTATGATTATGAGATTTGGCAGATGGATGTGAAAACAGCTTTCCTTAATGGAAATCTGGATGAGGATGTGTATATGACACAACCAGAAGGTTTCACTAATCCAGCAGATCGTCATAAAATATGCAAGTTAAAGAAGTCCATTTATGGACTTAAACAAGCATCAAGAAGCTGGAATATTCGTTTTGATGAATCAGTTACTGAATTTGGTTTCATCAAGAACGAGGATGACCCGTGTGTATATAAGAGGTTTAGTGGGAGCGTGATTACTTTCCTAGTCCTCTACGTCGATGATATCTTGATCATTGGAAACGACATTCCTGAAATGCATGCTGTTAAGGCATGGCTGAGGAAATGTTTCCAGATGAAAGATCTAGGAGAAGCAGCCTATGTGTTAGGTGTGAAGATCTACAGGGATAGATCTAAGAGGCTTCTCGGGCTGTGCCAGAGTACTTACATCGATAAGGTCCTGGAGAGATTTCACTTAGAGAATTCTAAGCGAGGATATCTTCCAGTCAGACATGGTCTGAATCTTTCTAAGAGTCAGTGTCCACAAACACAGACTGAGAAAGATGAAATGAACAATACGCCTTATGCTTCGGCTATTGGTTCTATAATGTATGCGATGTTGTGTACTCGCCCAGACGTTGCTTACGGGTTAAGCGTAACCAGTCGTTACCAGAGTAATCCAGGTATGGCGCACTGGATTGCAGTCAAGAACATTTTAAAATATCTGCGGAGGACCAAAGATATGTTCTTGATATATGGTGGTCAGGAAGAACTCAGTATTGAAGGATATACTGACGCTTCGTTCCAGTCTGACCAGGATGATTTCCGATCGCAATCAGGCTATGTTTTTAGCTTGAATGGAGGTGCAGTGGTGTGGAAAAGTTTCAAACAGTCAACTGTTGCTGATTCCACAACAGAAGCCGAGTATGTTGCAGCCTCGGAAGCATCCAAGGAGGCAGTGTGGATTCGTAAGTTCGTGAGAGAACTTGGTGTCGTTCCTTCGTGTGCAGATCCTTTGGTTATCTTCTGTGATAACACTGGAGCAATCGCACAGGCAAAGGAACCACGGTCGCACCAGAAGTCCAAGCACATACAGAGACGGTTTCATTTGATCAGGGAGATCATAGATCGAGGCGAGATCAAAGTATGCAAGGTTCATACAGATGACAATCTGGCAGACCCGCTTACCAAGCCTCTGGCGCAGCAGAAGCATGAGAAGCACTGTAATAATATGGGTTTGAGATTTCTCAACCATTAGATTAAGTGCAAGTGGGAGATTGTTGGGGTATGCCCTTAAGGCTAATGTTTGAGGCCTATGGGAATGTAACAAGTATCATGTAATAAACTCTATGTGTTTATAAAGGCATGGTTGTTATTCAGTTAGCTACATTGTCTGCTGCAATATATGTTCTTCTGAATAATGTCTCAAAGCTGTTCAGCTGGGCTGACATGCTATTATGTCCTTAGTCGATATATCTTGGTAAACATGAGACAGCCTCGATATGGTTAAGACTAATATGTGTTCTAATCTTATAGGATGCTTCGAGCATGGAATAAGATGTAGACTCATGGGTACATGGGATGTACTGGACAGACCCTACTAGGATGTTCAATTGTTTGTCACAATGTGAATATTCCTTGATTAAGACAAGTGGCACATTTCCTCTGACTTGAGATCACTTGTGTTTTCTAAATGATGATTGTCATTGTTTTGAGGTAGTTCAATATCATTTGAAACATAATGATTATAGACTATCTTGGATGGTGAGCTTGAATCAGGTTAGAGCACTAGTGATAGACATAGGATTGCCGTCTCCTTGTTTAAGGAGTGTGATGTTCTAAAGGGGCCCCCTGGATGAGATGATTGAGAGAGTGTATGGCCATACCCAGGTGACAGTGCTCATCTGTTCTAATCATGCTCATCATATTGGAGTTACGAGCTTGACAGGCTTGTCCAATAAGAACATCCAGTGGCAAAGGAAATATGTATGCTAATTGATTCACACTTGTGCTGTTTCTGGGTGAAGTCTTGGAAGACTCTTTCCTTGATATCGGGAGACAGTGATGTGTTGCTAGATACCCCTCACTGGTTGTGATAATGTAAATTATCGTTACCGATGTTTTAAGGAAACCCTCAGGGTCGCACAATTGATGATATGGCTTACTTAAGTCAGATCGTGTGGACTGAATTGTTTCGGGTTCAGTTTAAAGGGATTTAATCTCTGATTGTGAGTGAGATCTGGTCTGATCATGTTTGATTGATTAGGGCTTGAGATCGGTAAGCTTCGATCGAGAGAAGAGATGCTAGATCGGTCAGATCAGGAGCATCATAGAGATCAACGGCTAGATCTGGAACCTTAGGGTTTTAATATGATCTAGGCCATGTCGTTTGGTTTATTTGGTAATTGAACCAAAATTAAATTAAACCAAAATGGTTCAAGCATTGGCGACAAGTTCACTTGGCGTGAACATGTTGGGCGGTTACTGGTGCTATTTTTAGCAACCATGATCTCCACTTGGAGAGACTCACGTTCGAAAGAGAGTGCTCTCTCTATTCTCGCCACTTGAACGCATTCCTCTTGTTTTTCCGTGGGTGACGACGCCTTGGATTTGGAGGAGAAATCGGCAAAGAAAAGATCTCTTCATCCCTTTCTCATTTTCGATCAAAGACTTCTTTGGATCTTGCTAGCACAAGGATCGCAAAGAGGAGTAGGCGACATCAACTGTGTGCGTCACCTCTGGAGAAGATCTGCTTTGATCTTTGCTTCCTAGGCGCCATTCGAAATGGCTATGGTATGAGTTTTATCTCTTACATGCAATCGTTTCCATTTGGTTGATCATATCACATGAACCGATTCTTGAAACCCTAATCCGCTGCCCAAAAATTTTATGCGCCACTGCCTAGGGTTTTCGCTCCCCCTAGAAGGGGACCCCCCTTAGTTCAAGGGGTACTTTCAGCTATGACTTGGTGTCATGAGTTATCCTCACAAGTGACAGGAGATGCATTGATCCCTTGACTTGAGATCATTGATCATTCTATATGGTTAGGGACTTGCTTTGATACAACCTAACACCTCGCCGTAGTTGGGAGGTCATAACAGTTGTCATTGAGCATGTCACGACCCATATGAGAAGGTCAATGGACAGACATAGGATTTGCCCCTTCCTTAGGGAAGTATGATATCTATGGAGCTCCTCTATGGTTCTATGACTGAGAGTGTATGGCCATACCTAGGTGAGAACCTGTTTTAGTCATAGCCATGTATTTGGGTGAAAACAAGTGGTGACACACTTGTCCAATCGGATAGCAGTTCGGCAAAGAGACTGTAATGCATCTGTACCTTGTTGCAATGATGGGGATGTCGATGTCGATATCCATTCCGATGAGTTGGGTAGCAGCGATGCACTGCTAGGTGCCACTCACTGCTTGTGGTGACATTTGGTCAGCACTGCCAACGTCAGAGGGACCTACAGGGTCGCACACCTTGATACTCGAGTTCTCGTATTGATCGGGAAGCCTTATGATCGAGTTATTGGATAACTTGGATCTATTCTAGGGATTTCATCAGCGCCAATGGGCCTGATGAGATGGAAGGATGTTATTGGAGCCAAACTCCATTTATGGCAGGTTGACCCGAAATTGACCATGGTTGGCCACATTTGGATTAGGGTTGCATTGGATTGGTTCCAAGTGCTTAATCAAGCCATGTAATGAAGTTTGGGCTAGCTCATTATCCAATGAGGCCCAATAATAAGTTGTCATGAAGAGGCAATAGGCTAAAAGGGTATAATGGGGAGGAAGCCAAGCCCATTGGAGCCTAAGGGGCATAATGGGGTTTGGATGGCAAATTTGCTTCATTAAGGAAGCTTTATGCACCTAGCCCTCTCCCATTGATAGTGTGGATGCATTAAGGCATTGCTTGGGGCGCAAGGCAAGGCCTTGGCGCACAAGGCAAAGCTTGGTAGCTTATGGAAAGGTTGAATGAGGTTTATGGTAAAGTCTTGGAGACTTTCCTTACCTCAAACCTTCTCATCCAAGCCATACACTTGTCATGATCTCAACCCTTGCCCTAACCACCTCTAGCTCTTTATAAGTGACCCTAGCCGCCCCCTCTTAGAGGTTACAATCCTTAGAGGCGTGACAACAAGAGGAGGGGCGAAAGCAAGGGCTTGAAGGGCGACAACACCAAGAACTGGCGCATCTTCTTTTTCCTTCCAAACGCTAGCCGCAAGCCTCTTCCTTCACTCTTGACGCAAGGAACTTGATGCTTGGCGGTTTCCCTCTCCCTCATCATTCTTCATCTTTGGTGCATCAACCTTGGAGGTGGCGCATACTTTGAAGAAGGAGCACAAGGCTTGGATCTTCTTCCCGAGGCTAGCACTGGGCGTGGAAGAAGAGGACTCGAGGGATCCGTGTGTGTGAGACTGCAGAGGGCGCACACTTGGGCGCCTATCACGACATCGACCTCATCTTGCTCTAAGGTATTTCCTAACTCATCATGTCGACTCTCTTGCTTGCGATCTTCACTGGGTTTTTGGGACCGGCCTGTTTCGGGGATATTGCTTCCGCTGTGCAATGTATTTTGTAATCTCTATCTCTGAAAATTATAAAATATCCCGGGGTTTCCCAATAGTGGTATCAGAGGTACTTGCAAGACTCGAACGATGTTTTATGCTTTTCTTTCATGCTCACATGTCATATCTCTATTTTCGTCAATAGCATGATGCATGGCAAACGATTTTTCTAAGAAGGAAAAAATAGGGTTTCTTGTTTCTATCATCCTCTCAATCTCTTTTGGATTTTTGGCCTATTTTTCTTGTCTGATTTAAAGATCAAAGGCGCACGTAATTTTGTCTAGTAGGACAGGCATTGTGTCTTCGGACTAGCCAAGTCTCTTGATCTGACAAAATTGCTAGCCGAAAGGATCTCCTAAATCATCATGAAAAATAAATCGCAATTAACCAAAAGATTTGTGAGAAGAAGATTAGAAAAAGAGACTAGTTTTATGAAAAAGTAAAATTTCAGATTTTACGTTTTTCATGAGCATGTAGAATTGCATGAGTAAATACCTTGATTGTGCATAATGTTGTGATCATGAGTCAAGCCCCTCTTGCATGCCTGTGATGTATCCTTGTGCGGCCTGCGTGCCATCTTTTTCAAAGGATTTGTAAAAATTAAGATGAAGATTAAGGGCTAGGCGCATCCTTCTTGGACCTTGATGCTCACATCTTACTTGATGGCGCAAGCATGCAAGGTGGCGCATGCAAGCTGGTGCTTGGTTGCTTGGTGGCGCAAGAAAGCTTGGCCAAACCTCTTTTGGTTTGAGAGCTAGCTATCTTGGCCCCTTGCATGGTGGCGCACCTTCCTTGGAGGAAGACCATGGCATTGGCCGAACCTATGGGGAACTTTTAAAGTGTACCTCTAGGGTTTGAGAGCTAAACCATGAGAGAAGGACCTTGGAGCCAACCTTGAAGTTCAAGCTAGAGGTCGGCTAGGCTAGGTCTAGTTTTTGGGGCTTGAGTTCTAGGACAAGAGTTGAACCTCTTTCATGGCATGGATTGGTTCAATGTCTTGAATAGGATATGATCACATCATTCTTTACTACTTTTATTATTATCTGCAGAAGCATGCCTGTAATGTTGTATCGTTATGTTATCACCATAGGATTGCATGCCTATAATGATAAACATAAGATAAAACTGAGATGATGAGACCTTAAACAAAAACCCTCAATTAAAATATCAAGTCTAGTAGCCTTCTAACGCGTAGCCCTCACTAAGCTATCGATCAGTGGAGTTGTGTATTGTTTCCCACCCTCGTGGGACACACCCACTTATCTTTAGAAAGTGCGTGGTGACAATGGTTTCCCCAGTCCAGTTTTAACCTGGGCGTGCCTTCGCAAGGAAATTCGTTGGCCCTGAGCATAAGGTTAGGAATGGACTTGACTAGATTTTCATGTGTGCTAGGCACATGATGAAACTCTAGAGGCATCGTTGAGAGGTTAGGGTTTCATGCTGTATCCAGCCCTCGCTGGACATGAGATGCCTAGACTGTCTCAATAAAGGGAATTGCTTGGAGCAATTGGCTGGCGCGCCCACCTCAGGAAACATAGGTCACTTTGTGCATCTCATCCCACCCTCGTGGGACGCGAAGCCCTGTGTGGAATGAGGATCTCATCTCACTAGGAAATCTTGGATTTCTCGATTGACTTTGTGGGTTGTCAATTCGATTAAAAATAGTGGGAGCCATGGTCATTTAAAACAAGTCCAGTTTAAATGACTCGAAGTAGTACTAATCTGCTGTTTCTTGGTTGTTGTAGAACAATGGCTATGAACAATGGCATTTGGTCATTGCGATCTACCCTGGAAAGGGATAAGTTGGTTGGATCCAACTTACTGGATTGGTATATGAATTTGAGAATCATGCTCAAGCTCGAAAGGAAGCTTTATGTCCTTGAGCGTCCTTTTCCTGAGCCACTTCCATGCTCGGCCTCAGCGGCTGAGAGGGATGCTTATGATAAGCATCAGGTTGATACTTTGGGGGTTGCTAACCTACATGTCACCTGAATTTAGAGGGTGATATGAATCGAAGAGTGCCTCTGAGATTATTTTTAATCTAAGGCAGCTCTTTGATGAATTGGTTGAGCTCAATCCTCCTAAAGTTGATATTCAGTCTGTTGAGCCGAAAGGCTTGACCAAGGAACTGAAATTAAAGATGGATATGATCAGGAATAATAGGTGCTATTCATGTGGAGGGCCACCTCACATGTTGAAGGACATGTTGCAACTTCAGAATGAGGAGAAGAAAGGCAAGGCCTTGTCTTCATGCTCAGGTATTTATGTTACCGAAGTCAACCTTTCTACTCCTATGACATGGGTATTGGATACTGCTTGTGGAGCTCATATTTGTACAAATATGCGAAGGCTCTGAAAGGGTAGATCGGTAAGGCCTAGAGAGATTGACCTACGGATAGGTAACAGGGCACAAGTTGCTGCTGTTGCTATAGGAGTTTCTCTCCCTGCCTTCTAGACTTCAGTTAAAGCTAGACAATTGCTATTATGTACCTTCCCTTATGAAAACATTGTATCCACTCCTTGCTTAGCAAAAAAAGGATTTAAGTTTGAAATAAAAGAGAACTTATGTTCTTTTTCTTTTGCAAACATGTTTTATGGGAAGGGTACTTTGTGCAATGGTCCGGATGTCTTGGACATGGATAGCTCTATTTGTAACATAAATAATAAAAGGACCAAACTGAGTGGTTCAGTTGGTGCTTTCCTACGGTATTGTCGATTAGCCCATATAAACAAGAATCGCATTCGGCAACTCCATACAAATGGGTTGTTAGATTCGAGTTCCTTGGAGGAACTTGATACATGCGAGACTTGTTTATTAGGGAAAATGACAAAGGCGCCCTTCACCAAGACTGGTGAGAGGGCAGGAGGTTTATTAGATCTCATACATACTGACGTGTGTGGGCCTTTCAATAAACAAGCCAGAGGAGGGTACAACTACTTCATCGCGTTTACTGATGACCTCAGTAGATATGGTTATGTCTATCTGATGAGACATAAGTCTGAATCCTTTCAGAAATTTAAGGAGTTTAGACATGAAGTAGAGAACCAGCTTGGTAGATCCATTAAGGCTCTTCGATCAGATCATGGTGGAGAGTACCTGAACGGTGAGTTCTTTGACTATCTGAGAGAGTGTGGGATCATATCCCAACTCACTCCTGCTGGAACACCTCAATGCAATGGTGTGTCTGAAAGGAGAAATCGAACTTTGTTGGACATGGTTCGATCTATGATGAGTCATGCAACTCTGCCTCCCTCATTCTGGGGACATGCACTTGAGACAGCTTCTCTAATACTGAATAATGTTCCATCTAAGAGTGTCTCAAAGATTCCATACGAGGTATGGAGTGGGAGACGCCCTAATCTCACTTTTATCAGGATCTGGGGATGTAAGGCTTATGTCAAACGTCAGGATTCTAGCAAGCTAGAACCTAGATCTGATAAGTGTATTTTTGGGGGGTACCCTAAGGAGACTAAGGGTTACTACTTCTATGTTCCCACCGAGAACAAAGTTTTTGTTGCTTGGGGTGATGTCTTTCTACAGAAAGAATTTCTCATGAAAGAAGTTAGTGGGAGGAAGTTTTACATGGATGAGGACCAAGTGCAACCACAAGACAAAGAGATGGAATTTGAGCCACCTGCACCGGTTGCTAGGCAACCTAAGGCTCAGACACAGGCCCCATGTAGGTCTAGGAGGATTCGTCGTGTACCTGAGAGGTATGGGTCGCTGCCGACCCAACACGACGGGATCTTCATCATTGAGGATGAACCCAAGACTTATGATGAGGCGGTCAGTGGACCGGACTCCGAGAGATGGCTTGACGCCATGCGATCCGAGATGGATTCCATGTCGGCTAACCAAGTCTGGGATTTGGTTGAGCTGCCTGATGGGGTAAAACCCATAGGGTGTAAATGGGTCTTCAAGAGGAAGACAGACATGCATGGCAATATAGTTACCTATAAGGGTAGACTAGTGGCTAAAGGATTTAAACAAGTCCACGGGGTGGACTATGATGAAACCTTCTCGCCAGTTGCCATGATCAAATCCATTCGGATTCTGCTTGCTATAGCTGCATATCATGACTATGAGATATGGCAGATGGATGTGAAGACAGCGTTCCTTAACGGGAAGCTGACTGAGGATGTGTATATGTCACAACCTGATGGCTTCATCCATCCTGCAGAAGCTAGTAAGGTCTGCAGGCTAAAGAGATCCATTTATAGATTAAAGCAAGCATCTCGAAGTTGGAATCTTCGATTTGATGAAGCTGTGAGAGATTATGGCTTTATCAAAAGCGAAGATAACGCTTGTGTATACAGAAAATTCAGTGGGAGCTTGGTGATTTTTCTGGTCTTGTATGTCGATGACATACTGCTCATCGGAAACGACTTCCCTAGTCTTCAAGCTGTGAAGACATGGTTGGGGAAGTGTTTCGAGATGAAAGACTTAGGGGAGGCCGCCTATATTCTAGGTGTAAGGATCTACCGGGATAGATCCAAGAGGCTCTTGGCCCTTAGTTAGAGTACCTACATTGATAAGCTCCTGGAGAGGTTCAACTTCGAGCAATCCATGAAAGGATACCTTCCAGTAAGACATGGCCTTACTCTCTCAAAGAGCCAGTGTCCTACAACACAGGCTGAGAGGGATGATATGAGTCGATTTCCTTATGCTTCGGCAGTAGGATCGATCATGTATGCAATGTTGTGTACTAGACCAGATGTGGCATATGCTGTAAGCATAACCAGCCGATACCAATCCAATCTAGGTCTGCAGCACTGGGTGGCTGTAAAGAACATCCTAAAGTATCTGAGAAGAACTAAGGATATGTTCTTGGTCTATGGGGGACAGGAAGAGCTCAGTATGCAGGGCTACACTGATGCATCGTTCTAGTCTGACCCTGATGACTTTAGATCGCAGGCCGGCTATGTGTTCAAGATAAATGAAGGTGGTGTATGCTACAAGAGCTTCAAGCAATCCACCATAGCAGATTCTACAACCGAGGTTGAGTATGTTGAAAGTGTCGAAACCTAAGTCACATGCTCTTCTAAAATTTTTGCATGGGCGGAAACTTGGTTTCATGAAGATCGCATGGCTTATAATATAATCAACTATGAAACAAGAGGGGATGTTACCATGGCCATTGCTTGAATGGCGACTTGGAAGAAGATAGAGGGCGAGCGGCTCTCTTCCAAAGAAGTTGCACACAAGACGTTGAAGGCTTACTCCCTTGTGCTCTTTGTGCTAGCAAAGATCCAAGGAGTCCCCTGATCGTGCAAGAGAAGATGTGTTTCTCTACTCGCTGGCTGAATTTTCTCCTTGGCATGAAGAAGCTTTACCACGAGAGGAGCAAGAGGAGAAGATGGGGTGAGCGGCGTTACAACGTGGAGGCGTTTTTCCAATTTGGAAAACCGACTTCCAAATATAGTAAGTGCTCAATGTCTCATGCGTTCACTCCAAGTGAACCATCGAAACCTTCCTTCTCCCTTTGAACCAAGCGTTCACATAGTGAACCGGTTCTATTTCATTCGGTTCAATTGTATTTGGTTCAAAGACCAAATCAAACCAAGCCATGGTCTAGATCTCATCTGAACCAGATGGCTCAAGATCTAACCACACATCTCTTGATGCTCTTGATCTCATCGATCAAGCATCAATTCTCCCGATCGAAGCTTACCGATCTCAAGCCCTAATCAATCAAACATGATCAGACCAGATCTCACTTCCAATCAGAGTTTAAACTCTTTTAAACTGAACTAGAACAATTCAGTCCACACGATCTAACATAAGTAAGCCATATCATCAAATTGTGCGACCCTAAGGGTTTCCTTCAACGTCGGTAACGATACCTTACGTTATCACGATCAGAGAGGGGTATCTAGCAACACTTCACTGTCTCCCGATATGAAGGAAAGAGTCTTCCAAGACTACACCCAAACCATAGCACAAGTGTGAATCCAATTCACTTGACATACATGTTTCCTTTGCCATTGGATGTTCTTGTTGGACAAGCGTGTCAAGCCTATAACTCCAACATGATGAGAGTGGTTAGATCAGATGATCATAGTCATCTGGGTATGGCCATACACTTTCTCAACCATCTCATCCAGGGGGCCCCAATAGAACATCACACTCCAACAAGGAGAGGCAATCCTATATCTATCACTAATGCCCTAACATGACTCATGCCCATTATCCAAGATAATCTATAACCATTATATTTCAAATGATATTGAACTACCTCAAGACAATGCCAATCATCATTTAGAACCACAAGTGATCTCAAGTCAGAGTAAATATGTCACTTGCTTGCATATAAGGATTATTCACATTGTGACAAACAATTGAACATCCTAAGTAGGGTCTGTCTAGTACATTCAATGCACCTATGAGTCTACATCTTATTCCATGCTCGAAGCACCCTATAAGATTAGAAACATATTAGTCTCAATCATATCAAGGCTGTCTCATGTTCACCAAGATATCTCGACTAAGGACAATGTTAATGTCAGCCAAGCTGAACACCATTGAGACATTATTCAGAAGTATACATAACAGCAGCAGATAATGTAACAACCTGAATAACAACCATTGCCTTTATAAACATAGTTTATACATGATACTGAAACAATCCCAAAGGCCTCAAACATTAGCCTTAAGGGCATACCCCAACAATCTCCCACTTGCACTTAATCTAATGGTTGAGAAATCTCAAACCCATATTATTACAGTGCTTCTCATGCTTCTGCTGCGCCAGAGGCTTAGTAAGCGGGTCAGCTAGATTGTCATCTGTATGAACCTTGGAGATCTTGATCTCTCCACGATCTATGATCTCACGGATCAAATGAAACCTTCT
Source organism: Costus lasius (assembly GCA_027563935.2). Taxonomy (NCBI): domain Eukaryota; kingdom Viridiplantae; phylum Streptophyta; class Magnoliopsida; order Zingiberales; family Costaceae; genus Costus; species Costus lasius. The sequence goes on from CM050453.2 coordinate 40,817,978, forward strand.
CTGTATGTGCTTGGACTTCTGGTGTGACCGTGGTTCCGTTGCTTGTGCTATTGCTCTAGTGTTATCACAGAAGATAACCAATGGATCAGCACTCGAAGGAACAACACCAACTTCCTGAACGAACTTACGAATCCACACTGCCTCCTTTGATGCTTCTGAGGCTGCAACATACTCGGCTTCTGTTGTGGAATCAGCAACAATTGATTGTTTGAAACTCTTCCACACCACTGCTCCTCCATTCAAGCTAAAAACATAGCCTGATTGCGATCGGAAATCATCCTGGTCAGATTGGAACGAAGTGTCAGTATATCCTTCAATACTAAGTTCTTCCTGACCTCCATAAATCAAGAATATATCTTTGGTCCTCCGAAGATATTTCAAAATGTTCTTGACTGTAATCCAGTGTGCCTTCCCTGGATTACTTTGGAATCGACTAGTCATGCTTAACCCGTAAGCGACGTCTGGGCGAGTACACAACATCGCATACATAATGGATCCAATAGCCGAAGCATAAGGCGTATTGTCCATTTCATCTTTCTCAGACTGTGTTTGAGGACACTGGCTCTTAGAAAGATTCAGACCATGTCTGACTGGAAGATATCCTCTTTTAGAATTTTCTAAATGGAATCTCTCCAGGACTTTATCGATGTAAGTACTCTGGCATAACCCGAGAAGCCTATTAGATCTATCTCTATAGATCTGCACACCTAATACATAGGCTGCTTCTCCTAAATCTTTCATCTGGAAACATTTTCTTAACCATGCTTTGACCGCATGCAGTTCAGGAATATCGTTTCCAATGATCAAGATAGCATCGACGTAGAGGACCAGGAAAGTAATCACGCTCCCACTAAACCTCTTGTATACACACGGGTCATCTTCATTTTTGATGAAACCAAATTCACAAACTGATTCATCAAAGCGAATATTCCAGCTTCTAGATGCTTGTTTTAGTCCATAAATGGACTTCTTTAACTTGCATATCTTATGATGATCTGATGGATTGATGAAACCTTCAGGCTGTGTCATATACACATCCTCTTCTAGTTTTCCATTAAGGAAAGCGGTCTTCACATCCATTTGCCAGATTTCATAATCATAATATGCTGCTATCGCGAGAATAATTCGAATGGACTTAAACATGGCTACAGGAGAGAAAGTTTCATCATAATCTATCCCATAGATTTGTTTGAAACCTTTCGCAACTAGCCTGCCCTTATAGGTAACTACGTTACCATCCATGTCAATCTTCTTCTTGAAGATCCACTTACAGCCTATAGGGATTACTCCCGGAGGCGGATCAACCAAATCCCAGACTTGGTTATCCGACATGGAGTCCATCTCGGCTCGCATAGCTTCAAGCCATCTTGCTGATTCCGGTCCACTGACCGCATCCGCATAGGTGAGGGGTTCATCATTAATGATGTAGACTCCGTCATAGCGTTCAGGCTGACGACGGATCCTTCCCGATCTACGCGGTTCCCGTGATATCTGAGCCTCAGGTTGAACATCAACCTGTTCTATTCGCTCAGGCTCATCCAACTGAGCTTGACTACTTTGTCCCTCTTCTGGACTTTCATCCAGTTTTATTTCTCTCCCACTGGCTTCTTGCAGAAGAAATTCCTTCTCAAGAAAAATAGCCGTTCGAGCAACAAATATTTTGTTCTCTTTGGGATCGTAGAAATAATAACCCTTAGTTTCTTTAGGGTAACCGACAAAGATACATTTATCTGATCTGCTCTCCAGTTTCCCAGAGGCGAGCCTTTTGACATAAGCCTCGCAACCCCAGATTTTGATAAATGTCAAGCTTGGCTGTTTCCCATACCATAACTCATATGGAGTCTTTGAAACGGCCTTGGATGGCACTCGGTTTAGCACCTTTGCAGCTGTTTCCAGTGCAAATCCCCAAAAGGAGTAAGGTAGAGTAGCCTGACTCATCATCGAACGAACCATATCCAATAAGATTCTATTTCTCCTCTCGGACACACCATTCCATTGCGGTGTTCCTGGCGGAGTGAGCTGTGAGATAATCCCACACTCCTTCAGATAGTCAGTAAACTCTCGACTCAAGTATTCTCCACCTCGATCGGATCGAAGTGCCTTGATATTCCGGCCTAGCTGATTCTGTACTTCATTTTTGAATTCTTTGAACTTGTCAAAAGATTCACTCTTATGTCTCATAAGATAGACATAACCATATCTACTGAAATCATCAGTAAAAGTTATGAAGTATGTATAGCCACCTCTGGCATGTTTACTAAATGGCCCACACACATCACTGTGAATAAGGTCAAGTAAACCTGAAGCCCTTTGACCTTTATTAGAAAAAGGAGTCTTCGTCATTTTACCCATTAGACAAGCTTTGCATGTATCAAGCTCCTCATAGGAGAATGATCCCAGCAGTCCATGGTCATGCAACCGCTTAATGCGCTTCTTGTTAATATGGCCTAAACGACTATGCCATAGCAAGGTGCTATCATCAGCATACTTGGCTTTCTTATTATCAATTTGTTGTACAGAACATTCCATGTCCAACATGTATAACCCATTGTTAATCGACCCAGTAGCATAAACAATATTATCAAATGAAATACAACACTTTAAAGTTTTTCATTCAAAAGAAAATCCTTTCCTGACAAGAGCAGGAATAGAGATAATATTCTTAGTTATGCTCGGTACAAAATAACAATTGTCAAGTTCTAATACAAAACCAGATGGTAAAGAAATGTTATATTGTCCTACAGCAACAGCAGCAACCCGTGCCCCGTTTCCAACTCGTAGGTCCACCTCATGCTGTCCCACCTGTCTTCTTCTCTTGAGTTCCTGTACATTTGAACAAATGTGAACTCCACATGCAGTGTCCAACACCCATGAAATAGAAGAAGCTACCATGACTTCAGTCACAAAAATACCTGAGCCAGAAGTGAAAGAATTGCTTCCCTTCTTGTCTCCTTGGAGCGCTTTACAGTCCTTCTTCCAGTGACCCAGCTGGCCACAATGGAAGCACCTGTTGTCCTTTGACCGCTTGATCTTTTGTTTCAGAGTCTTGTTGTAGCTCTTGATAGGGGCTTTGCCCTTCTTCCCCTTCTTCTTGTTCCTTGAAGGAACCATCAAGACAGAGGATGAAGGCTTTCCCTTCTCAAGAGTCTGCTCTGTGGTGCAGAGCATGTTCAGTAACTCTGCCGGAGTACAGTCGATCTTGTTCATATTAAAGTTAATAATGAACAGATCGAAAGAAGCCGGGAGAGACTGCAGGATAATGTCTACAACAAGTTCTTGATTGATGGTGTGTCCCAGTTTCTCTAGAGCCTCCTTGTACCCAATCATCTTGAGCACATGAGCTCCCACTGGACTCCCTTCAGTCAGTTTGCTCTGAAAGAAAAGTTTCGTCAAGTTATAGCGTTCAGTCCTTGCCTGTGCAGCATACAGCATCTTGAGATTTGCTATAATTTCAATAGCAGATAAATCTTCATGCTGACGCTGTAACTCTGGCGTCATAGACGCAAGCATAAGGCAAGCAACATCAGTGCTATCACTGACATGCTTTTCATAAGCATCCCGAACCGCCCTTGCGGCGTTCGCAGCGGGTTGAGCCGGTATTGCCGTCTCAAGGACATACAGTTTCCACTCAGCCTTAAGAACAATCTTAAGCTGTCTGTACCAGTCTGAGAAGTTTGGCCCAGCAAACTTCTCCTTTTCCAGTATGGATCGCAAATTGAGCCCTGTGGTGTTCGTTGCTGCAGGAATCTACAACATTGCAAGAACAACAAGGTCAGTATCTGATGGAGGCAGTAGCCCTGCTCTGAGGAGATCTGCTCGGACTCATAGGGTACCTAATCGATATGGGTTCCCTTAGAGTCCCCTCTCTCTTACATTGCATTTTAGGTTAAGTTGCTTTCAATAACATCATGCATCATGTAGTCAAATATGGTAAGTCCACTTGTAGTAGGTAGTGCATTGTAATTCATGAAACTTATTGTACTCTTGCATCATGATAGAGTAGTGCATGCATACTGTAGGCTCCATTTGGCAGGTCACTCCAGTAAGAAGCAGCTCAAGATCCAGCTCATCATCACTCAAGGTCCACTCACCAAGTTCAGCTCCAGAAAAGGAAGGAAGACTTCAAAGTCCAAGTTCACTTCAAAGCCAAGATATGACTCACTTGCCATCCTTGTTGGGCGCATATTCAAGAGATCAAATCAGCCACCTCATCATGATATGCGCCAACCACTACTCCAATCAAGAAATGCATTCAATTCCCTCATCCATCAAGATCCACAATCAAAGGGAATATCCATCAAGATCCACAATCAAAGGAGAACAATTATGAAGACATTTATGTTGAGTTGCCATCTCTTGTTGCCGCCCAAGCTCTCATGGAAAGGATTCAAAATTTGAAATCCTTATCCATGTGCCAACAAACATTATGAAGACCCTCTCATCGCCCATTTAATGAATTGCCAAGAGAAGATCATCCATAGAAGGAAGCTCTTAAAGAGGATTTGCGCCCACCTCCTCATGATGATTTTGAATTTCAAATTCCATCCATCTTTGTAGAAGGTGCATGGAAGCAAATGACTATCCTGCCCTAGCTCCATCTCGCCTATGAAAGCATAGTCTTCCCCCTTGTATTCGATTACCTCTTGATGAAATATATTGTCTATTAGTTGCCTAGCTTAATTAATTGTGTTAGTGATAAGTTCCCCTTTAGCCGAGCCTTTCACCTTCTTCTAGTTCTCCACCGAAACCCTAAGAAGCCTTCTTCTTTGTGTGTGTGCGCCACTTCAAGGAGTACTTCTTCACTCTCGGTTTGGAGCAAGAAGAAGTGCACCCTCGGCCTCAAGGAGTTCTCACCCTTTGGATAAGTCTTCTTCTTTACACCTCTTATTGTGATTCTAAGAACTCTTCTCTACACTCATATTTGTTTATATAATTTATAGGTTGCGCTTGGAGTGGCCTAAGAGGGGCGTTCCCCCTCCCCTTTCTCCTTCTCCCCCTCTCTTTAGTTGTTTAGGATTAGCAAGGGAATTTGTGAGGCTTAACCTCGCCCCTTGATTTATTCCTATATTAAAATCCGTGGCTTGTACGGATCTTCTGTGTTTGCTTGTAAGCTCCACCCTACACCTTCCATCAGAGTTGGACCGGTGAAGATCGGGAAGCACAGCCCTTCAATTCTCAAGGGCTGCACTGTAAGTTTAATTCCTGCATTTACTGCTTTCTAGGTTTTTTTTACTGTTCTAATTGTTCTCGGTTTTCCTATATATTCTAAAATACAAAAAAAATTAGTTTTCAAACCTCGTTAGTGTAACTTCGGTTTTCTTATTATTAAGCTAGCTATCAAAATCATTTTCAAAAGGCGTTGTTTGAATGTTCTAGTTACCTGTCCTACATCAGCTTGGTATCAGAGCTTAGGCTCTTAGACTAGAATTTTAAGCCTCAAACTTATTTTCTACTTCTAAGTGATCTTTGGATTTAGGTTGTTGAAAGAATTTGACTACCTATTTATCTATCACTTTGCCTTATTTTTCAAAACTATAGTTTTCAAAAACACCCATGCAAACTTGGTCTAAAACACAACAACAAGAACAAAATCCCACCATGGACCATACGGCCATGAATGAGAAGTTTGAATTCTTAACTGAGCAAATAGGGACCCTTACCCGAAGCCTTAACCAACTTACCACTGAGTTCCATGACTTTAGGGAAAGGTCTTCCAATCATGCTAGTGAACCACCTAGTCCTCAACATGTGGACACTCAACAACCACCTGCGTGGAACGGGCATCAAACCCCAACCCGTGCAGGCACCCAACCTATGTGGAATGGATACCCTAATCCACACCATGTAGGGACCCAAACCCAACCAACATGGAATGGATACCCCAATCCTAACCATGCACACCAACCAACTATGTGGAATGGACCTCCCATTCAAACCCCACCTCAACCCAGGTTTAGGGAGGATGAAGTGCATCGCGCTATCAAACTCAATCCCCCAACCTTCAATGGCTCTTTAGAACCCCGAGACTTCTTGGATTGGACAACCAAGCTCGAACAATATTTCGAGTGGAGCATGATCCCTGAGCACAGCAAGGTTCGACTTGCAAAGTGTCTTCTTGAGGGAAATGCCAGGTTGTATTGGACCAATATAGAGAACAACCAAGAAAGGCTCAACCTACCTCCCATAGAAACTTGGCTAGAAATGCGCCAACAACTTAAACTGAAATATGTCCCTTCATACTTTCAGAGTAAGTTGTTTGACCAAGCCTCTAGCTTAACCCAAGGATCAATGACCGTTGACCAATACACTGCTAGCTTTGAGGAATTCCTCCTTAGGGGAAACCCAGGAGAAAACCCTCTATTTACCCTTAGCAGGTATAAAAATGGTCTCCGATCTGAGATTAGAAAGGGCCTTACCTACTACCAGATAGACTCCATAGAAGTTGCCCATCTTAGAGCCAAGGAAATTGAACAAGAACTTAAGGTTGCCAATAGGAAAGAGTTTAGTGCCTCTAGACCAAGTCCTAGACCAACCCAACCTCAAAGCTCTCCTAAACCAACTCAACCTCAAAGCTCTAGTACTTCTAAACCCAAGCCCTCTAGTTATCCTGACGCATCTAGAGTCAAATGCCATGGGTGTCAACAATATGGACACTATATGAAAGACTGTCCCAAACGAGTCTTATACCTAGGTGAGGAAAACCAAACCCCTAGACTTGAAGATATTAATGACCCAGATTCTGACTGCCAAATCCTAGAAGACAATGAGTATGATAGTAGTGAGGAACCTACCCAAAACACCTTAGGAGTTGTTAGGTGTACCCTGATCAAACCCTCACCCACGGATGATTGGCGAAGAACTAGTATCTTCCATACTTACATGAAATGCAATGGAAACATGTGCAAAGTAGTGATAGATGGGGGTAGTAGTCTCAACGCTGTCTCCCACTCTGCTGTCACCAAGTTTAAGCTTAAGATGGAAGCTCACCCAACCCCTTATAACATCTCTTGGGTCAACCAGTCTAGTGTGCCAGTAACCCATAGGAGTCTAGTGCCTTTACAGTTTGGTACCTATGATGGACAAATTTGGTGTGACATCATCACCATGGATGTCGCTCAAGTCCTCCTAGGCAGACCATGGCTATATGACATGGATGTAGTCCACTACGGTCGGACTAACACCTATGTCTTTAGTCACTCAGGTCAAAAGATCAAACTTAAACCATCTATGCCTAGAGAGCTTAAAGTCTCAACCAATAAGGGAAAAATAGAAGAGACCAAAACCATACAACCAACCCTTCAGCTCATGAGACCTAAGGATTATAGACCTGATCAACCTTTATACACCTTAGTCCTGAAGGAAGTCAACCAAGAGGAAGAGAGCAAACCACCCCCTGAAGTAGAAGCCCTCTTAGAACAGTATAGTGAGCTTACTCCTGAAGAACTACCCACAGGTCTTCCACCTCTTAGGGACATCCAGCATGCAATAGATCTTGTCCCTGGTTCAACCCTTCCTAATCTACCCCACTATAGGATGAACCCTACTGAGCATCAAGAACTTAAGAGGCAGGTAGATGACCTATTAGAGAAAGGACATATCAGAGAAAGTCTAAGCCCTTGCGCCGTGCCTGCTCTGCTCACCCCTAAAAAGGATGGCAGTTGGCGCATGTGTATAGACTGCAGAGCCATAAACAAAATCACAGTAAAGTATAGGTTTCCTATTCCTAGACTTGATGTCATGCTAGACATGTTAGTTGGCTATAAGTGGTTTAGTAAGCTTGACTTAAGAAGTGGATACCACCAGGTCAGGATAAGGCTAGGTGATGAATGGAAGACCGCTTTCAAGACCAAGGATGGTCTCTATGAATGGTTAGTCATGCCTTTTGGCTTGACTAATGCTCCTTCCACATTCATGAGACTCATGACCCAAGTCTTAAAGCCTTTCATTGGAAAATTCCTGGTAGTCTACTTTGATGATATCCTCATCTATAGTAAGACTAAAGAGGAACACCTAGAGCACCTTAGGAAGACCCTTGACCTTCTTAAGGAAGAACAGCTCTATATCAATCTCAAGAAATGCTCCTTTCTGTCACATAGTGTGATCTTCTTAGGATTCATAGTGTCTGAGCATGGCCTTCAAGCCGACCCATCCAAGATCCAAGCCATCAAAGATTGGCCTGAACCTAAGACCATCATTGAGGTCAGGAGTTTCCATGGCCTAGCTACCTTTTATAGGAGATTCATAAGGAACTTCAGCTCCATAGTGGCACCTATCACTAGTTGCCTAAAACAAGGTGAATTTTCTTGGACTAAATCTGCTAGCAAAGCCTTCCAAGAACTTAAGGATAAGATGACCACTGCCCCGGTCCTTAGACTGCCTGACTTCAGTAAAGTCTTTGAGGTAGATTGTGACGCCTCTGGAGTTGGCATAGGGGGAACCCTAAGCCAAGAAGGTCATCCCATAGCCTTCTTTAGTGAAAAGCTCAACGAGGCAAAACAAAAATACTCTACCTATGATAAGGAATTTTATGCTGTAGTCCAAGCCCTAAGGTATTGGAGACAATATCTCATTCATAGGGAGTTCACTCTCAATAGTGACCACTAGGCCCTCTCCTACCTAAGTGCTCAAAAGAAATTAAACTCAAGGCATGCTAAGTGGGTTGAATACCTACAACAATATACTTTTGTGCTTAGACATAAATCAGGATCTGAAAATAAAGTAGCAGATGCCCTCAGTAGAGTAACTTTATTATTGAACAAGATGCATGTTGAAGTTACCTGCTTTGATTCCATGAAAAATGCTTATCTTGAATGTCCTAATTTTTCTACTTTATATGCTGATCTTAGTCAAGACCCATTAAGTCACCCCCTCTACACCCTTAGGGATGGGTATCTCTTCCTTGGACCAACCCTTTGTGTGCCTAAGACATCCATCCGAGAATTCCTTGTTTGGGAATTACACGGAGGCGGATCTGCCGGGCACCACGGTCGAGATAAGACCCAAGCCCTTGTAAAGGAACGGTTCTACTGGCCGAACCTCTACCAGGATGTAACTAAGGTCGTGAGGCACTGTAGGACTTGTCAGCTCACTAAAGTCCACAAGCACAGTCCCGGCCTGTACACTCCCTTGCCTATTCCCCAAGCCCCTTGGCCAGACCTTAGTATGGACTTCATTTTAGGACTACCCCGAACCTCAGCTAAACATGATTCCATATTTGTGGTAGTAGACAGGTTTACTAAGATGGCCCATTTCATAGCTTGCACCAAAACCACTGATGCCTCCCATGTTGCTAAACTCTTCTTCAGAGAAGTTGTCAGGCTTCGTGGGACACCCTTAACTATAGTGTCTGATAGAGACCCTAGGTTTGTGAGCCATTTTTGGAGGACCCTATGGACCCTTCTAGGAACAAAACTCAAGTTCTCCACAGCTTACCATCCCCAGACGGATGGGCAGACTGAAGTGGTCAACCAATCACTTGGGAGTATCCTTAGGAGTTTAGTAAGTGAACATCCTGGCAATTGGGACAAACTCTTACCCACTGCAGAGTTTTCCTACAATAGTACAGTCAACAAAACCACAGGTCTCTCCCCTTTCCAAGCCAACCTAGGATATCAACCTAACAAACCTATAGATCTTTTTCCTCTACCCAGACACTTTAGGACTTCTTTACCTGCTCGTGACTTTGCTTTACATACTTCGCAAATGCATGCTGAAATATTTTCTAAAATGCTAGAGTCTGTTAATCACTATCGCGAAGTTGCTAACAAACATCGCCGAGAAAGGTTATTCTCCACAGGCGATAAAGTGATCCTACGAGCACGTGAGGAGCGCATCCACGGGACAGGGCACAAATTGGAAGCAAAAGGGCTAGGCCCCTTCACCATCATAGACAAAGTCAACGACAATGCCTATGTCCTTGACCTGCCACCTGAATTAGGGATCCCCACCACTGTCAACGTGGAGGATCTCACCCTCTATCATGAGCCTATCACCATACCCGATCCAGATGACACCAACAAAATGGAGATTGAGGCTATTCTCGAGGACCAAACCAAATTCACCACTAATGAGGTACAAGTGTTTTATCGAGTTAGACTCATTAATGGTGAAGAGGTATGGCTTCCTGAGTCAGAGCTAGCTATAGCCGCCCCTGAGTTACTCCAAGGGTACAAGGATAATTCTCCAGAGGAGAATCCTTTCAACCCGGGGAGAGCTGATGGAGGCAGTAGCCCTGCTCTGAGGAGATCTGCTCGGACTCGTAGGGTACCTAATCGATATGGGTTCCCTTAGAGTCCCCTCTCTCTTACATTGCATTTTAGGTTAAGTTGCTTTCAATAACATCATGCATCATGTAGTCAAATATGGTAAGTCCACTTGTAGTAGGTAGTGCATTGTAATTCATGAAGCTTATTGTACTCTTGCATCATGATAGAGTAGTGCATGCATACTGTAGGCTCCATTTGGCAGGTCACTCCAGTAAGAAGCAGCTCAAGATCCAGCTCATCATCACTCAAGGTCCACTCACCAAGTTCAGCTCCAGAAAAGGAAGGAAGACTTCAAAGTCCAAGTTCACTTCAAAGCCAAGATATGACTCACTTGCCATCCTTGTTGGGCGCATATTCAAGAGATCAAATCAGCCACCTCATCATGATATGCGCCAACCTCTACTCCAATCAAGAAATGCATTCAATTCCCTCATCCATCAAGATCCACAATCAAAGGGAATATCCATCAAGATCCACAATCAAAGGAGAACAATTATGAAGACATTTATGTTGAGTTGCCATCTCTTGTTGCCGCCCAAGCTCTCATGGAAAGGATTCGAAATTTGAAATCCTTATCCATGCGCCAACAAACATTATGAAGACCCTCTCATCGCCCATTTAATGAATTGCCAAGAGAAGATCATCCATTGAAGGAAGCTCTTAAAGAGGATTTGCGCCCACCTCCTCATGATGATTATGAATTTCAAATTCCATCCATCTTTGTAGAAGGCGCATGGAAGCAAATAACTATCCTGCCCTAGCTCCATCTCGCCTATAAAAGCATAGTCTTCCCCCTTGTATTCGATTACCTCTTGATGAAATATATTGTCTATTAGTTGCCTAGCTTAATTAATTGTGTTAGTGATAAGTTCCCCTTTAGCCGAGCCTTTCACCTTCTTCTAGTTCTCCACCGAAACCCTAAGAAGCCTTCTTCTTTGTGTGTGTGCGCCACTTCAAGGAGTACTTCTTCACTCTCGGTTTGGAGCAAGAAGAAGAGCACCCTCGGCCTCAAGGAGTTCTCACCCTTCGGATAAGTCTTCTTCTTTACACCTCTTATTGTGATTCTAAGAACTCTTCTCTACACTCATATTTGCTTATATAATTTATAGGTTGCGCTTGGAGTGGCCTAAGAGGGGCGTTCCCCCTCCCCTTTCTCCTTCTCCCCCTCTCTTTAGTTGTTTAGGATTAGAAAGGGAATTTGTGAGGCTTAACCTCGCCCCTTGATTTATTCCTGTATTAAAATCCGTGGCTTGTACGGATCTTCTGTGTTTGCTTGTAAGCTCCACCCTACACCTTCCATCAGAGTTGGACCGGTGAAGATCGAGAAGCACAGCCCTTCAATTCTCAAGGGCTGCACTGTAAGTTTAATTCCTGCATTTACTGCTTTCTAGGTTTTTTTTACTGTTCTAATTGTTCTCGGTTTTCCTATATATTCTAAAATACAAAAAAAATTAGTTTTCAAACCTCGTTAGTGTAACTTCGGTTTTCTTATTATTAAGCTAGCTATCAAAATCATTTTCAAAAGGCGTTGTTTGAATGTTCTAGTTCCCTGTCCTACATCAGTATCCATGTTAGAATCAATCCAGGACTTAAGAGTGATTCTTTTCTCACTATTTTATCTGACTGAAAAAATCCAATAAAACAGTCCGAAAGAGTGAAACTCTTTTAGTGAGATGGGATCCAGATTTCATACTTGGTCTCCGCGTCCCGCTCAGGCGAGATAAGATGCACAGAGAGTCCAAGCACTAATCACTGGTAGGCTATCCATGCCAATCGCCAACCCGTGCGATTCCCCTTCATCTGGGCAATCCAGCAGACTGTGCCAATTGAGTTGGTACAACACAGTCTCTGATTCCACAGATGGCTGCCTCCATATAGCTAACATATGCTCAATATGTAGCCCACATGGTCAAGCTGACCCGACCTACTCCCTGGACCACCACGTGTTATGCTGAGCAACGAGAAGCGATAAATCCCTTCTCTGTAACACATAGGTTTAATCTCACACCGTCTGAAGATAGATGGGCGTGCCCACTGAGTGGGTACAACACGGCCCCAACGATAGTCAGAACAGTGAGGTTTCGCGTCAGAAGGCTTTCGTGCTTGATATTTAACGTTGGATTTTAACGGTCTTTTTATCTTCTTACTATCATGTAATTCTTATGGTGATAGCAGAAGGATAAATCATGCAGGTGCTAATATTACTTAAACAGTAAATAGAAAGCACAATGATCTTATGTGGTAAATGCCCATAAAAGCCTAAGAAAAACCCTAGTTTTACACAAGTCTTCACTTGATCTCTTTATGGGTCTCTTGCACTTCATCTGGCCCAGACCGGGCCTAAGCGCCCTCTACAGCTCAAATGCGCCCATCAGGTAGCATGCGCCTGTGCTAGAGTCGAACTCTAGACCTCCCACCTGGTGAAGCCACTTGCTGCAAGCGCCTCTGCCATGTGTGCTCTGTGCTCATGTCTGATTAAAATACATTTTAATCTATCTAGACATGATTTGACGCGCAGGTCAACTATACATTATCATAAATTAAAATGTGATTCGCAGATCACAATAAAATTTACTTTTAATTAATTCCTGGCACGCAGGCCCCAGCACAGCACACAAAAAGGGGCAACCCACATAAGATTAAATAAACATCCATGCATGTTATAACATACAAACATGTGATCCAAACAGAAAATAAAATTTTTGAAAAAAAACCCCATGGGATCAATTTTATTTCCTTATGTGCCCTACTACCTTACAACGGTCCATTAATAGGTATCCACTCATCAGACCAAGTCAGACCCACTGCCCTTGCATGCACCCAGTCATAACTGACTTGCGTCGACCATGTGGTCAACTATGCATGCCTTAAGGGCTGAACGTCCCACATGATTTCTGGCAAACGGGTGTGACCCCGGGCCTTAATCATGATCGTTCACTTGGCGCCTCAATCAGACATCGCTACACGCCCTTCTGCAGTCGACCTATAGCCACCAATATGCTTGCGCATAGGTGCTATCTGGCCGACCCATCTAGGCTGTCAGATGGTCTGATCAGGCTGTTGGGTCCAGACTTGACTGACGACTTCAAACCTATTAACCCGTCTAAGGATTTAAAGTAGGCGCCGATAGATCTATGTGAGGGGCACGCATGATGTTATGTTTTGATTGAAAAACTATGATAAGCGCAAACAAACACATAACATGCGCAAGCTACCTAAAATACATGCAAATCTAACACATAGCATGTAGTCATTTTTCGCATGAGAACTAAAGCATGCGATTCTTATAGATCTATCAAAAACTTAAAACAACCATGGATCACATCAAGATAGTGATTATATGCATCAAGCCAAAACTCTGCTCTGATACCAATTGAAAGTGTCGAAACCTAAGTCACATGCTCTTCTAAAATTTTTGCATGGGCGGAAACTTGGTTTCATGAAGATCGCATGGCTTATAATATAATCAACTATGAAACAAGAGGGGATGTTACCATGGCCATTTCTTGAATGGCGACTTGGAAGAAGATAGAGGGCGAGCGGCTCTCCTCCAAAGAAGTTGCACACAAGACGTTGAAGGCTTACTCCCTTGTGCTCTTTGTGCTAGCAAAGATCCAAGGAGTCCCCTGATCGTGCAAGAGAAGATGTGTTTCTCTACTCGCTGGCTGAATTTTCTCCTTGGCATGAAGAAGCTTTACCACGAGAGGAGCAAGAGGAGAAGATGGGGTGAGCGGCGTTACAACGTGGAGGCGTTTTTCCAATTTGGAAAACCGACTTCCAAATATAGTAAGTGCTCAATGTCTCATGCATTCACTCCAAGTGAACCATCGAAACCTTCCTTCTCCCTTTGAACCAAGCGTTCACATAGTGAACCGGTTCTATTTCATTCGGTTCAATTGTATTTGGTTCAAAGACTAAATCAAACCAAGCCATGGTCTAGATCTCATCTGAACCAGATGGCTCAAGATCTAACCACACATCTCTTGATGCTCTTGATCTCATCGATCAAGCATCAATTCTCCCGATCGAAGCTTACCGATCTCAAGCCCTAATCAATCAAACATGATCAGACTAGATCTCACTTCCAATCAGAGTTTAAACTCTTTTAAACTGAACTAGAACAATTCAGTCCACACGATCTGACATAAGTAAGCCATATCATCAAATTGTGCGACCCTAAGGGTTTCCTTCAACGTCGGTAACGATAACTTACGTTATCACGATCAGAGAGGGGTATCTAGCAACACTTCACTGTCTCCCGATATGAAGGAAAGAGTCTTCCAAGACTACACCCAAACCATAGCACAAGTGTGAATCCAATTCACTTGACATACATGTTTCCTTTGCCACTGGATGTTCTCGTTGGACAAGCGTGTCAAGCCTGTAACTCCAACATGATGAGAGTGGTTAGATCAGATGATCATAGTCATCTGGGTATGGCCATACACTTTCTCAACCATCTCATCCAGGGGGCCCCAATAGAACATCACACTCCAACAAGGAGAGGCAATCCTATATCTATCACTAATGCCCTAACATGACTCATGCCCATTATCCAAGATAATATATAACCATTATATTTCAAATGATATTGAACTACCTCAAGACAATGCCAATCATCATTTAGAACCACAAGTGATCTCAAGTCAGAGGAAATATGCCACTTGCTTGCATATAAGGATTATTCACATTGTGACAAACAATTGAACATCCTAAGTAGGGTCTGTCCAGTACATTCAATGCACCTATGAGTCTACATCTTATTCCATGCTCGAAGCACCCTATAAGATTAGAAACATATTAGTCTCAATCATATCAAGGCTGTCTCATGTTCACCAAGATATCTCGACTAAGGGCAATGTTAATGTCAGCCAAGCTGAACACCATTGAGATATTATTCAGAAGTATACATAACAGCAGTAGATAATGTAACAACCTGAATAACAACCATTGCCTTTATAAACATAGTTTATACATGATACTGAAATAATCCCAAAGGCCTCAAACATTAGCCTTAAGGGCATACCCCAACATATGTGGCCGCTTCTGAGGCAGCCAAGGAAGCCGTTTGGACAAGGAAGTTCTTATGTGATCTTCAGGTGGTCCCTAGTGCAATGGATCCCATTGAACTCTACTTTGACAACAATGGAGCAATTGCACAAGCCAAGGAACCACGGTCTCATCAAAGATCCAAACACATACTCAGAAGATTTCACCTGATCAGAGAGATCATTGACAGAGGTGATGTCAAGATTAGTAAGTTGACACAGAGAACAATCTGGCAGACCCATTGACCAAGGCTTTGGCGCAACAGAAGCATGATGGTCACGCTAGAGATATGGGGTTGAGATTCTTCAACTTCTAGGTCTTAGTGCAAGTGGGAGATTGTTGGTGTATATGCCCCTAGGACCTAGTTTTGGTCCACTTATGTACTACTTGACTTTGATATTTATATCATTCTGGCATTGTCGTTATCTATGTTTGTTTACATCTGCGCATATGTACTAACATGATAATGTCCCTGGAGACAGATTGGATCTGTGCTCGAACTATAGTCTCCAGTCGATGTACCTTAGTGGATATGGGACAGCTCTAGTACTTGTGAGACTAGTGTATGGGCTGGTTAGGCATGAGGTGCTAACGCAAACATATGGGTATATCAGTGGTGGATATACTGGACCGACCCGCTGTGAGGCTATGACTTGGTGTCATGAGTTATCCTCACAAGTGACAGGAGATGCATTGATCCCTTGACTTGAGGTCATTGATCATTCTATATGGTTAGGGACTTGCTTTGATACAACCTAACACCTCACCATAGTTGGAAGGTCATAACGGTTGTCATTGAGCATGTCACGACCCATATGAGAAGGTCAATGGACAGACAAAGGATTTGCCCCTTCCTTAGGGAAGTATGATATCTATGGAGCTCCTCTATGGTTCTATGACTGAGAGTGTATGGCCATACCCAGGTGAGAACCTATTTTAGTCATAGCCATGTGACTGGGTGAAAACAAGTGGTGACACACTTGTCCAATCGGATAGCAGTTCGGCAAAGAGACTGTAATGCATCTGTACCTTGTTGCAATGATGGGGATGTCGATGTCGATATCCATTCCGATGACTTGGGTAGCAGCGATGCACTACTAGGTGCCACTCACTGCTTGTGGTGACATTTGGTCAGCACTGCCAACGTCAGAGGGACCTACAGGGTCGCACACCTTGATACTCAAGTTCTCTTATTGATCGGGAAGCCTTATGATCGAGTTATTGGATAACTTGGATCTATTTTGGGGATTTCATCAGTGCCAATGGGCCTGATGAGATGGAAGGATGTTATTGGAGCCAAACTCCATTTATGGCAGGTTGACCCGAAATTGACCATGGTTGGCCACATTTGGATTAGGGTTGCATTGGATTGGATCCAAGTGCTTAATCAAGCCATGTAATGAAGTTTGGGCTAGCTCATTATCCAATGAGGCCCAATAATAAGTTGTCATGAAGAGGCAATAGGCTAAAAGGGTATAATGGGGAGGAAGCCAAGCCCATTGGCGCCTAAGGGGCATAATGGGGTTTGGATGGCAAATTTGCTTCATTAAGGAAGCTTTATGCGCCTAGCCCTCTCCCATTGATAGTGTGAATGCATTAAGGCATTGCTTGGGGCGCAAGGCTAGGCCTTGGCGCACAAGGCAAGGCTTGGTAGCTTATGGAAAGGTTGAATGAGGTTTATGGTAAAGTCTTGGAGACTTTCCTTACCTCAAACCCTCTCATCCAAGCCATACACTTGTCATGATCTCAACCCTTGCCCTAACCGCCTCTAGCTCTTTATAAGTGACCCTAGCCGCCCCCTCTTAGAGGTTACAATCGTTAGAGGCATGACAACAAGAGGAGGGGCGAAAGCAAGGGCTTGAACGGCGACAACACCAAGAAGTGGCGCATCTTCTTTTTCCTTCCAAACCCTAGCCGCAAGCCTCTTCCTTCTCTCTTGACGCAAGGAACTTGATGCTTGGCGGTTTCCCTCTCCCTCATCCTTCTTCATCTTTGGTGCATCAACCTTGGAGGTGGCGCATACTTTGAAGAAGGAGCACAAGGCTTGGATCTTCTTCCCGAGGCTAGCACCGGGCGTAGAAGAAGAGGACTCGAGGGATCCGTGTGTGTGAGACTGCAGAGGGCGCACGCTTGGGCGCCTATCACGACATCGACCTCATCTTGCTCTAAGGTATTTCCTAACTCATCGTGTCGACTCTCTTGCTTGCGATCTTCACTGGGTTTTTGGGACCCGGCCTATTTCGGGGATATTGCTTCCTCTGTGCAATGTATTTTGTAATCTCTATCTCTGAAAATTGTAAAATATCCCCGGGGTTTCCCAACACTAGTCTCACAAGTACCATAGCTATCCCATATTCACTAAGGTACATTGACTGGGGAGAACCATTTGAGCACAGATCCAATCTGTCTCTAGGGACATTATCATGTAAGTGCACAATCGCAGATGTAGAAAAACAATGATAACGACAATGCCAGAAAGTTATATAAATATCAGAGTTATGTAGTACAAAGATGGACCAAAACTAGGTCCTAGGGCATATACACCAACAATCTCCCACTTGCACTAAGACCTAGAGGTAGAGAAATCTCAACCCCATATCTCTAGCGTGACCATCATGCTTCTGCTGCGCCAAAGCCTTGGTCAATGGGTCTGCTAGATTGTTCTCTGTGTGAACTCTGCTAATCTTGACATCAGCTCTATCGATGATCTCTCTGATCAGGTAAAATCTCCCGAGTATGTGTTTGGATCTTTGATGAGACCGTGGTTCCGTGGCTTGTGCAATTGCTCCATTGTTGTCATAGTAGAGCTCAATGGGATCTATTGCACTAGGAACCACCTGAAGTTCATAAATGAACTTCCTTATCCAAACAGCTATTTTAGCTGCCTCAGAAGCGGCCACATACTCAGCCTCGGTTGTAGAATCAGATATGGTGGATTGCTTGAAGCTCTTCCAGCATATAGCGCCTCCATTCATCTTGAACACATAGCCGGCCTGCGATCTAAAGTTGTCATGTTTAAACTGGAATGATGCATTAGTGTAGCCCTGCATACTGAGGTCTTCCTATCCCCCATAGACTAAGAACAGATCCTTAGTTCTTCTCAGACACTTAGGGATGTTCTTTACAGCCACCCAGTGCTGCAATCCTGAATTGGATTGGTATCGGCTGGTTATGCTCACAGCATAAGCCACATCTGCTGTAGTACACAACATTTAATACATAATCGATCCCATTGCCGAAGCATAGGGCACTCGACTCATGTCATCCCTCTCAGCCTGTGTGGTAGGACATTAGCTCTTTGAGAGAGTAAGGCTATGTCTCACTGGAAGGTATCCTTTCTTGGATTGCTCCAGGTTGAACCTCTCCAGGACCTTATCAATGTAGGTACTCTAACTAAGGGCTAGGAGCCTTTTGGATCTATCCCGGTAGATCCTAACACCTAGGATATAGGCGGCCTCCCCTAAGTCCTTCTTCTCGAAACACTTCCCTAACCATGTTTTCATAGCTTGAAGACTATAGATGTTGTTTCTGATGAGCAGTATGTTATCGACATACAAGACCAGAAAAGTCACCAAGCTCCCACTGAATTTTCTGTATACACAGGCGTCATCTTCGCTTTTGGTAAAGCCATAATCTCTCACAGCTTCATCAAACCGAAGATTCCAACTTCGAGATGCTTGCTTTAATCTATAAATGGATTTCTTTAGCCTGTAGACCTTACTGGCATCTACAAGATGGATGAAGCCATCAGGTTGTGTCATGATACGTAGCTATAGCAAGCAGAATCCAAATGGATTTGATCAAGGTAACCGGCAAGAAGGTTTCATCATAGTCCACCCCGTGGACTTGTTTGAATCCCTTAGCCACTAGTCTACCTTTATAGGTAACTATGTTGCCATCCATGTCTGTCTTTCTCTTGAAGACCCATTTATACCCTATGGGTTTTACCCCATCAGGCAGCTCAACCAAATCCCAGATTTGGTTAGCTGACATGGAATCCATCTCGGATCGCATGGCCTCAAGCCATCTCTCGGAGTCCGGTACACTGATCGCCTCATCATAAGTCCTGGGTTCATCCTCAACGATGAAGATCCTGTCATGTTGAGTCGGCAGCGACCCATACCTTTCAGGCACACAACGAATCCTCCCAGACCTATGTGGGGCCTGTGTCTGAGCCTCAGGTTGCCCAGCAACCTGTGCAGGTTGCGATAAGATAGAAAATACCTTAGGAGCAACCATTTGAACACAGATCCAATGTATCTCCAGGGACATTATCATGTAAGTACACAATCGCAGATGTAGACAAACAATGATAACGACAATGCCAGAAAGATATATAAATATTAGAGTTATGTAGTACAAAGATGGACCAAAACTAGGTCCCAGGGCATATACACCAACATCATGGTATATCACAGAGACATTAATTTATCCCCAAGATGGGTTATCACAGCAACATCATAGAATCATCGCATTATCACAATCATTAATTTATCAGAATGTCTCAATAGAACACATGCGAAAGCATCACAGCATAGCATAAGAGTAGAATCACATCACAAGGGTATAACATATGCACAACATTATTAAAACATGACATCACAACATCTTCAAATGAATCTCAAGAATATTAGTAAAATATAGTATAGTCACTAGTTCATCAGCAAATGAATATTAAAAATGTCACAATAACCAGTAATGGGTAGCACAACCAAAACATAGAAATGTGATCACTAGAATCAGCATAACAATATAACAAGAAGCAGCATCCCACCCACTCTAGATATCACAT
The DNA here is from genome assembly GCA_027563935.2 of Costus lasius. NCBI lineage: Eukaryota > Viridiplantae > Streptophyta > Magnoliopsida > Zingiberales > Costaceae > Costus > Costus lasius. The sequence goes on from CM050453.2 coordinate 40,838,084, forward strand.
AGTTCTCTATGCAAGGCAATAACACACAAATGGAATGGGTGGTCCAAGAGTGGCAAAGGAAACTCACTTCTTCTTCGAGCGGGAGCCCTGTGACTTCAAACTCTTCCCTTCCCCTTAAATGAATAGTTGTGGCGATCCTCATCAGAAGAAGAGGTCACCTACTGAACATTGTCCAGCGTGAGAAAGGTAAGCCACTCGTCCAAAGATGAAACCTTTTGTCATATCAAGCTCACGAAGTTCCCCTGGCGTTGGATCTCGCTGTGCATCTCCTTCTAGCAATTTGACTGTTGAGACTGTTCCTAGTGCATATACTAGACAACTAGGTCCATCTAGTCCTGGACCTCACCTTGGCATAGCTGCTCCACTTTGATCTCCTAGAGAAGGGCAATCATGGACCCAGTGGAGCAAGTAGACCCATTGTCGAAGGCTCCTAGCGCAGGTGGAACGGATTCCAAAGGAATAGGTTCCTCATCAGCAATAGGTCAGACCCACCAATTATTACGATCTCGCACCGTAGTGCTCTATATGTTTGGCAATGAATGGGTGAACCTGCTACCTTTCAAGGCTAGGCAGCATGAGTCATCCTGACACACAATCATCTTTATGGCAACACACAACTCAAGATCGAGTCGTGTGCTGCCTTGTGCTTTCACGGTGCCTTAGGTAATGGCGCCAAGTGAAACGGCTAGGGGGGGGGGGGGGTTATCAATCCACCCATAATGACGAGTCCTCTCTGAGCACGGGCCACCGAACTGAATTGAATAGCAAAATAGAACCCCCGAGTCCACCTGAAAAGAATGTAACATAGCGCAAATAAAGAATAATTTGGTCTGCCTTACTGATGACTCAAAAAGTCATAGTAAATTTTATTGTAGAATAAAAAAAGAAGTGAATTGTGTGAAGAAGTGTATGAAAGGCATTTCAATAGAATTTCTTGAAATGACCATATCAAACAACAAAAGTTGTAGTGGAACAAAAAAAAAGAGAATAAGAGAATCATATAAAGAAGAAGAAGCAAGGCATCAAAAGAGTAATATCAAACAGCAAGAAATTAGACTAGATCAGACTCTTACAAAAAAGAAATGACTTCATTGAACAAAAGTATGGGTAAACAAAAAAAATTATCAAGGGAGATAAAAATAACCAAGTGTGAAGGTAAAATTTTGTAGAGAATTTCAAAATCAGACACGAAAGTGACTTCATCAGAAAGAAAGCTTTACCTTGGTTGAAGCTTGCTTTCACTAGTCACCTATCCTCCTGCACAATGCCCTAGCCTAAAAATCTAGATCCTAACCCATTCCATTGCACTTGAATCCGAATATGAGGACCTTTAGATTGGAGATATGAAGTGAGCTAAGGGGAAGATGAAGAAAATGAATTGGGTTGAAGAAAGAAAACTCTTAGCTGGAGAGAATACAAGAGGGCTCGGCAATGAAAGGCTTAAAAAAGGGTAATACCATACATCCAGGAAAAAAGGGAAGTAAGAACGTCCAATAAAGGAGAAATGTAATAGGGGAATGAGAATTAGACAATAGAAAGTTATTTAATAAAAGTAAAGCTAAAAGGGCAAAGAGAATTAGAGAAAAGAATGTTATTTAATAAAAAGTAAAGCAAGCTGCCTCTATTGCTCCTTTGTGGCCGAAGAAGATGAGCCCAATTTGGATTGCCTCAGCCAACCATGTAAACTAGGACAATTTTACCAAGTCCGATCCAAGTCAATTCAAAAAATCTGAATTCAATCAGATTTAGATTTAAGCCTAAAGTCTAATATGAACTTGTGGCATGACCAAACTCGTCACAATTTAAGTTTGAGAGTCAAAATTAAGCCCAAATTTGAATTTGAATCTGTATTAAAACAATGATTCAAATCAGATAGTTCTAGACAGTTCTAACTATCAAATTCTGTTTTACGGATAGAATCTAGTTTCAAATCTAGATAACCATATTTGCCAACTTATGGAGTAATGACTAAGCCAAAGTTAAACCAATGATTCAAAAATGCACAAGTCGTCGAAATGTAATGCTTATCAAGCTTAATACTTGTAAATATCAAGACTGAATATTTGCCAAGCATCCTTAATCCTTCAAAACATGATATTCATTAATCTTAAAAGTGCTAAATCCTTTGCATACTATGATGTAATAATGTTTGGGAGATGCATACATTGATACTTGTCAACGGGGTGTAGCTCCTCAATATAGCATACGTATGTCGATGCTTGTCATCGGGCATAACTCCTCAGTATAGCGTTGTGCTTGTTGTGTCAAGGTTAAAGCGACCAATTCCAAATCAAATTTGAATACTCATAAGCCCCCAAGGCTAAGTACAAATCAAATCCAAAATACTCATAAGTCACTAAGGCCAAGCCTATGTTGAATTCAAACGCTCATAAGTCATTAAGGAGCACATTTCAAATCCAAATTCTCAATAAGTGATTAAGGCCGAGCACTTCCCAAATTAAAATATCAAGCACGCCATCAAGGCCGGATATTTTTCAAAAAATTAAATATCCAATAATTATGAAGGCCGAATATTTTCCAAAAAAATAAATATCCAATACGCCATTAAGGCCAAATATTCATCTATAAATTAAATATCCAACACGCTAGAAGGCCAGATATTTTTCCAAAATTAAAATATCCTACATGCCATCCAGGCCGGATATTGTCAAAATTAAAATATCCAATAATCTAACAAGGTCAGATATTCTCCAAATCAAAATATCTAATATGTTTCTAAGACCGGATATTCTGCAAATCAAAATATCTAACACACTGTTAAGGCCAGATATTCTCTAAATCAAAATATCCGATATGCCACTAAAGTCATATATTTTTCAAAACTTAAAATATCCATGCTACTAAGGCTGAATATTCTCAAAATTAAAATATCCAATAAGCCGTCAAGGCTATGTATTCTCCAAATCAAATTATTCAATATGCTGCTAAGACCAGATAATCTCCAAATTAAAATATCCAATACACCATTAAGGCCAGATATTCTCCAAATCAAAATATCCAATACATCGTTAAGGCCGGATATTCTCCAAATCAAAATATCCAATATACCACTAAGGTCGAATATTTTCCAAATATAGATATCTGACACACCGTTGAGGCCGGATATTTTCTAAGCTCAAATGTCCATAAGCCAAATAGGCCAAACATCCGCCAAATACAAAACCAGATATTTTCTATACTCAAATGTTCATTAACCAAATAGGTCGGACATCCCTCAAATACAAAGCTAGATATTTGTCAAAGTTCAAACCATCTAAATTGATGAAGGCTATTTGTAAACCATGCATTGATGTGATATTTATGAAATGTTTTATCCTCCAATCATATTTATTGATTTTTTATATAATATAGATCTCTTAATCAAAGGTTTCCTAATTTTAGGGGTAATTAATAATGAATGCTTGCGCTCATTGGAAGCCAGCACCCATTAAATATAAAAAAACCTTAGTATTATAATGTACATTTAATATGGTCGTCCAACATTAAAAATGTTACACTTTTTTACCTCACTGGTCATAGAGGCCATTCCTTTACATTATCCATTGGAACTATGATTTAGATTGGAAACATACAATGTGTTGCCAGCATGGATAAATTAGACAAAACACAGCCTAGCTACAAAATAGAACCTAGCTGTCCAACAAGGCAATAACATTGTCACATAATCACATTAAAAAGGGCGTCATGAATAAGACAATAATAAAGTCACATTAAAAATTAAAACTACTCCAAAGTGTCCATAATGTCCAACATGGCAACAATAAGACAATAACACCATGGATTCAATAAGGCAACAACATAGTCACATTAATGTTGGTGTATATGCCCTGAGACCTATATTTGGTCAACCTATGTACTACTTGATTTTGATACTTATATATTATTCTAGCATTGTCGTTATCGTTGTTTGTCTACATCTGTGATTATATACTAACATGATAATGTCCCTGGAGACAGATTATATTTGTGCTCAAACTTTAGTCCCCAATCGATGTACCTTAGTGGATATGGGATAACTATGGTACTTGTGAGACTGGTATATGGGCTGGTTATACACGAGGTGCTAATGCAGACATGTGGGTATATCAGTGGTAGATATACTGGACAGACTCGCTGTGAGGTAATGACTTGGTGTCATGAGTTATCCTCACAAGTGATAGGAGATGCATTGATCCTTAGACTCGAGGTCATTGACTCTTCTATATGGTTAGGGACATGCTTTGATGCAACTTAACACCTTGCCATAGTTCGGAGGTTATAAAGGTTGTCATTGAGTATGTCACAACCCATATATGAAGATCAATGTACAGTAAAAGGATTTGCTCCTTCCTAAGGGAAGCATGATATCCATGGAGCTCCTCTATGGTTATATGACTGAAAGTGTATGGCCATACCCAGGTAAAGACCTGATTTAGTCATGACCATGTGATTGGGTGAAAACAAGTGATGACACACTTATCCAATCGGATATCAGTTTGGCAAAGGGACTGTAATGTATCTGTACCTAGTTGCGATAATGGGGATGTTGATGTCGATATCCATTCCGATGACTTGAGTAGCAGCGATGCACTGCTAGGTGCCACTCACTGCTTGTGGTGACTTAGGTAAGCACTGCCAACGTCAAAGGAACCTACAGGGTCTCACACGAAGATACTCGAGTTCTCGTATTCATCGGGAAGCCTTATGATTGAGTTATTGGATAAATCAGATCTATTTTGGATATTTCATCAGCGCCAATGGGCCTGATGAGATGGAAGAGAGTTATTGGAGCCAAACTTCATTTTTGGTAGGTTGACTCAAAATTGACCAAGACTAGTCACATTTGGATTAGGGTTGCATTGGATTGGATCCAATGGCTTAATCAACCTATGCTTGCCTCTAAGGCATGTCTTGAGGCTGATATGGCTTGAGAGCTTCTAAGGAAACTCTTGGGGCGCATATGGATTAGTGGGAGAGGTTTAAGGTAAAGTCTTGGAGACTTTCCTTACCTCAAATCCTAATTGTCAACCCCTTCATCCTAGCCGCACACTTGTCATGATCTGCGCCCATCCCTAACCGCCTCTTGCACTTATAAAAAAGACCCCTTGTCGCCCCCTCTTGATATACTAATTCTCTTGTTGGCGTGAGCAAGTAAGGGGGCGAGAGCAAGGAGGTGGCACAAGTTCTTCTCTTCCTCTTGAAGCCGCAAGTCCTCTTCTTCTTCTCCATCTCTACTTGACATGAAGAGTGCTTGGACTTGGTGGCATCTTCTCCTCTTCCTTCTCTTCCATTGGCGCAACCTCTCTTGAAGGTGGCGCAAGGCTTGAAGAAGGAGAAACAAAGGCTTGGATCTTCTTCCCGAGGCTAGCACTGGGCGAGGAAGAAGAGAGCTCAAGGCATTCGTGTGTGTGAGATTGTAGAGGGCGAACACTTGGGTGCCTACCTCGACATCGATCCTCAAGCTTGCCAAAAGTAGTTACTATCACATCGTGTCGACCCCCTTGCTTGACGATCTTCACTGGGTTTTTGGGACCGGCCCGTTTCAGGGATATTCTTCCGCTGTGCAATATAATATGTAATGTCTATCTCTGAAAAATTATAAAATATTCCCAGGATTTTCCAATAATTAAAACTACTCCAAATGTCCATAATGTCCAACAAGGCAACAACTGACCAAGTAGCGTGAGTGCATGACTAGCATCCTTAGTAGAGCAAGCTTCTAAGTAGTAGGCAACTGAGCAAGTAGCATCCCTGCGACTGTGAATATCCCATTACTACATCACTTCCATCACTTTTTCATCCTATGCATAAGATCAAATCGAAGTACGTAACAAAAAAATGCATTAGTACATAGTATAAATCATTACACCAAAACTTTGAAAAATTTAATAATTACTTATAATTACAAGTGTAAATCAATAATGCTCAGTGCAAATTAAATGGTATAAATCACTGTGAATTTACAAATAACAGAAAAGCATACATATCAATAATTAAAACATAATATAAATTACAAAATAACATAAATTTAAATTTATAAAATTTACCACTATAGTGTTCAACATCTTTTGAATTTTCTACAATTGAATAATTGCTTGCTCGAATCCAATCTTCACAACATATTAATGCTTCAAGCATTGAAGGAGATAATGAGCTCCTAAATGGATCACGCACACGACTACTTGTACTGAAAACAAATTCTGAAGTTATAGTTGAAATAGGAATTATCATGATATCTCATACCATTAAAGATAGAATAACAAATCTAATGACATCCATTTTCTACCATTTTAAAATATCAAATTGATGATTTGCATTTTCTATTTCTTTAGTCAAATATTGCTCACCTTGATTTAATGCACTGGAACTTTATTACTTTAGAAACATTTAAAGAGTCATTAAAAACCTACTTGCTTTTATACTCATTGAATATCTTATGGAGATGAATTTATAACTTACTTACTATTAATGAAACTTTATCTCCAACATACATTTCTGATAATGCAAATTTCAAATAGTTTATCTTATATCTTGGATAAAAAATCACAGCTATAAATAACAATAAGTTCAATTTGTCTAAAGATCCCTAGTACTTGTTCCATTTTTATTACAATTTTTGTGTCATTTCATGAAACTATCTATCTAGATTCATATCATCTACCCATTCATTAAAAGTTGAGGCTACTTGACGAATTTTATTTACAAAATGATTGTAAGTAGCTGATAAAGTCATGGAAACATTCGAAGTGAACCAATAAAAAAGCTTTAGTATTGAAACTAACTCACGAACCATTTTTTAATCACTATATGAAGGTTTCCAGGTGCATCACTAGCCAAGAGTTCCAACTCAAAATATAGATCTTCTTCATGGAATCTTTCAAAAGCCCTTTCATATCTTTGTACTAGATATAACATAAGATTGGTAGAATTTCATCTAGTGCATACATCTAGAGATAAGTGAGCTTTACCATCGATTTGTTCATGCATGATGCATGTGTTATAAAGTTGCAACCTTCTCATAGAATGTCTTACATACCTTATTGATTAACAAACTTTAACTACTGACAACTGAGCAATTTTTGAACCATCACGCACAACTCAATTCATTATGTGTGCAACACATCTCACATGTAGGAAATCTCCACTAAATACACATCCTCCTTCCCACTTACTTATCCTTTTCTTAAAAAAATAAAATGGCAAGTATCAACTGTTTTGGCCATAAGTTTTAAAATTCCCCAATCATGCAAGCAGTTCTCACTTGTTTTTCCAATTAATTCACCATTGTGACTAGTTATTGGAAAAAAATTTAAAACCATTATATGTAATTTATAATTTAAATCAATGAAATGCTCTATGACGCACATATAGTTAATTCATTGAATTGATGTCCATCTGTCAGTAGTCAAACAAATACATTGATAGTTGTCATATAAATTATTTTTGCTTTAGTCTCTCATTAACAAATACCTCGTAACAATCGCTAGAAAATTGTTTACCAAGATGGAATGTGAAAGCACAGAATAACAACATTTCAAAACTCCTTAAAACCTTTACTTTCAAAGAACTTAAAGGGTAGTTCAACTATGATTATCATTCCTACAAGAGCCTTCCTAATAAGATTTTGATTAAACTTCTATGTTGAAATTACACTATTTGCATTCCTTCATTGTTTTATCTGAAGGAAATTAGAATATGTGTTTTATTCTAATTCACACTTTAACTATGCATACTTAGATATTTTAAACACCTAGTCAAGTGTAATGTAAGTGTGTTAGTACCACATGATTTGCTATCACAAACATATATTCTATCATAGTAAACACACATAGCTTTTGAGACACTATCCTTTTTTAATCTTTTTGAAATGATTCCAAAATTCTATTCGTGGTTTTACAACTTTTCTTTTCTTCAAATTACTTGGCTCAGAATGTTCTTTTAGTTTAGGATCATTGGAAGGTTCATCTCCTTTGCTTTCTTATACTTCTTTCCATTTCAACGATTTAGACATTTCCTTGATTCCTTCAAAGAAAAATTATTAAAAAAAAAAGATTGCAAACATTAGACAATAGACACTTTAGTGCATTACCTAGATGGTAATGGTAGTTTATCTAAAATACTCAACTAAAAACTAATACTCCACTAATATGTTTCTAATTTTATGTTTTCAACTCCACAATACTCAACTAATGCAATGTGTTATAAGTTACAAAAATGTAACTTAATTTTAATTTTAAACCATGATAATTATTGGTAGAGCAATTAGGCAAAATCTAAATAATAAATATCATACCTTAGGGGTATTGAGACTTCAGACTTGAGTGTTGAATGGTGGTGGTGGTTGGCAATCATCAGGAGAGGACAATGCATAATGGCGGTGGCACATATTTGCATAGGTAGGTAGTAGCTCGTCAGAAGTAATGGTGGCAGTGGACCGGCGTCGTGTAGCAGCACTCTGGTAGAGTTCCAACTCGTGAGTAGTGAGGGGAAGTGGCCAAGTGGGAAGTGCCCACTGCAGATTTGCATAGGCGGGTCATGGGCGATAGCTCATTGGAACTCAAAACTAATGGAGGCGGCACACCGTCGCTTGCCTAGGTCGTTGAAGATTAGGGTTCAAAACTCGTGAGGGCGAGGGGAATTTGGGAAGTGGGAACTAGGAAGTGCTGACTGCCTACTCCTAAAGTGGGGGATAGGGAGAGAGCTGGTGGGCTCGCCGCAAGTGCACGACCTATCGAAGTAACATAATAATATCATCCCACAAGGACCAATGGCCAAATACCAACTTATCTTATGATTGTTAGTTAGATGAATCAGAGAGGGGTTGAGTTTAAATCCAACTTAACTAAGTTACTAGAAAAGCTTAAGAAACACAACGGGATTTGTAATCAAGTTGTGAAAATTCAGGATTTTGGATTTCACCACTCTAGATCAAATAGTTCTACTAAAGAAGATCATATAGAGAAGGGTTTTACCGTGCTGAAGGGGACCTGTCCGAATATACAAATTGCCCCCTTTCAGCAGCACCACCCGGTGCTTACTTGAGTTAATCCTTACTTTCATGGTTATTAACTCACGGTAAACCCAATGAGTTATTGACAAATTAATAAAAATCCCTCAGATCGATTAGAACTACTTTCATGATTGAATGACCAGTCCGAAAATTACAGATCCAACGTCGCACTTCGCCTTTCAGTATATCATGCGACGTCTAAATCATGTAAATTATGACCAATAATAAACACGAAAATAACATAGCAATAATCAAATCAAGCACAAGTAAAGACTTCAATGAATGAAAATCAATGTTCAAACCATAAAAAAGTAGAGGGCTACGCCCTAATCCCGAAATAAAGTTTATGCTAACATGTCCTTAGATGTACTACAATCGAAATCCATGTTCTTGATTACAAAATGGTAAATAAAATAGGAAATCGATAAGGAGGATGAAATTCAAGGCTCCCTCACGAAGATCGACACCAGTTGGCCGGAAACATGAAGCTTTTCCGGTGAGAAAGTCACCATTTGCTGTCAGTCGCCCTAACTTTCGCCCTTTCATCGAATTCGCCTTGAAAACTTGCCAAAAAAACTCAAATAATCTTTTCCTAGCTTCCCCATAACCTCGAGAATCTCACAATTAAGTTTCCCCCAAAATTTGGCTCGAAAATGAGCCAAATTGGGTGAGAAACAGAGCCAAAATTGCGACTGGTAAATAAAATTACAGCCGTGATAATTATCATAGGCAGGTCATAATCTTGTCCATGAAGTTCGTCAAAATGCACTGAAAGAATTATGACCATGATAAAAATTACCATCGTGATAGAAATCACTGGAGGGATGTAATTTACAAACTGGCTTCGATTCGCATTAAATTTGGCGGGTGACTTCATCTCAATGTCTGGAATCCAATTGTGCAATCGGATCTTTCAAAATCCATCAAACATTGGTCATTTTCCCCCTGAAATATGACAAAAGCAAAGAGGGGTGAAGATTTTGAATTATAATAAGAATTTAAGTCAAAATGAGCGAAAAACATGTTAGAAAAGAGAGATATTTTGCATAAAAGTATACTAAAAATACTATATAAATGCATGAAATCAAGAGCTTAGGGTTCACTGCCTTGAAGCCTACACCCTTTAGTCTTTGGCCAAAAGCGAATGAGAAGGGAGGGGATTAAGGAATAGCCATTAGCTAAAAGGGTATCTGGGGAGCGAATGAGAGTATGAGACCATGAGAGCTTAGGGTTCCGTTTAGTATTTCAGTGGCATATTTGGGCATATTTGGGTCGATCTATTAGGCTAACCCCACCTTAAGTTATAGTTACCCCTCAGTTTGGGTTGGGCTTTTAACATGAATAAAATGCAAAACCGAACCAACCCAAACTTATATTTACCACACCATGAACTGAACCAACACCAAATCAATTTTAACATAATCCAAACTAAATTAACAATTCTAGGTCAGTTTGCTTAGGTTTGTTGGTTTAAACCGACTATTGAACACTCCTACTTACGTTGGGGGTGTTATTAGTGATATAGCATAATTCACCTTTTTTTTTCTGCAATAGTTATACACCAAGTCATTATATACTTTAGTCATACAACCTAAATCTCCCCTTTCAATCTATAGCAGAGAAATACTTTGAGCCTTCATGCATTGTTAGTAATTCCATTTGATTGCCTATTTAATCAACAAATGGGTAAACATTTAAGCAATTTTATGTTGATGGTAAATTATGTAAGTTATTGGATTCTTGTGATATTAGTACTATTATAATCTCATTATAATAATACAAACAACAAGTAATGTCATCTAGTAACATATCATTGCTACCTTAATCATAAGAATATTGAAATTCGATTAATCTTTCTATGATAATATTCTTATGTAATTTAATCCCTATATCCTTGGTATCTACATTGAACACAAGCAATAAAACATGTCCTTCTTGTATAATTTAATTATTATATTTCTTAGTTCCCAAGTAGACTAATATGCAATTGATATTTCATATTGGTTTATTTGAGCATGACTATGCATTTTTAGTCTCATTTAATCAAAAAGGCCAAAATTACTAACACTCTCATTATATAGAAGGGAAAATTGTTTCTTGATCATTCACATTCCACTCAATGATCCATGTTACACCAAATTATAACCTTTATGATTACCAAATTATGGATGACAGTAGATTATATCAAAGTATACAACTAATTCATAGGAATCTATAGTGATCTCAAGTCAAAAGATCACTTACATAATTCTCACTAAAAAATTGCTTATGTCACATTTAATAATTCTTATAATATTCTCGTTGAGGGTCTATCTGTTGGGGTATGCCCTTAAGGCTAATGTTTGAGGCCTTGGGATTCTATCAGTATCATGTATATAAACTCTTATGTTTATAAAGGCAATGGTTGTTATTCAGTATGTTACATTGTCTGCTGCAATGAGTGTGCTTCTGAATAATGTCTCAATGCTGTTCAGCTAGGCTGACAGGCTGTAATGTCCTTAGTCGAGATATCTTGGTGAACATGAGACAGCCTTGATATGATTGAGACTAATATGTGTTCTAATCTTATAGGATGCTTCGAGCATGGAATAAGATGTAGACTCATGGGTACATTGGATGTACTGGACAGACCCTATTAGGATATTCAATTGCTTGTCACAATGTGGATAATCCTTGTTTGCATCAAGTGGCACATGTCCTCTGACTTGAAATCACTTGTGTTTCTAAATGATGATTGTCATTGTTTTGAGGTAGTTCAATATCATTTGAAACATAATGGTTATAGACTATCTTGGATAATGATCATGAGTCAGGTTAGGACACTAGTGATAGATATAGGATTGCCGTCTCCTTGTTTAAGGAGTGTGATGTTCTAAAGGGGCCCCCTAAATGAGATGATTGAGAAAGTGTATGGCCATACCCAGGTGACTATATTCATCTGATCTAATCATGCTCATCATATTGGAGTTACAGGCTTGACACGCTTGTCCAATAAGAACATCTAGTGGCAAAGGAATCATGTATGCCTAGTGAAGTGGATTCACACTTGTGCTGTGGTTTGGGTGTAGTCTTGGAAGACTATTTCCTTTATATCGGGAGACAGTGATGTGTTGCTAGATACCCCTCACTGATCGTGATAACGCAAGTTATCGTTACCGACATTTAAAGGAACCCTCAGGGTCGCACAATTTGATGATATGGCTTACTTAAGTCAGATCGTGTGGACTGAATTGTTTGGGTTCAGTTTAAAGGAGTTTAAACTCTGATTGTAAGTGAGATCTGGTCTGATCATGTTTGATTGATTAAGGCTTGAGATCGGTAAGCTTCGATCGAGAGTATTGATGCTAGATCGGTGAGATCAAGAGTATCAAGAGATCAACGGTTAGATCTTGAACCATTGGTTCAATGAGATCTAGACCAAATGGCTTGGGCTGGTTTGATTTGGTCTTTGAACCAAATGCATCTAAACCGAATTGCTTTGAACTGGTTCACTTATGTGAACGTATGGTTCAAAGGCAAGAGGAGTTTTCGATGGTTAAAGAGGGGTTTTAAGTGAAGTTAAAACTTGCCAAATTGGGAAGGCGTTTTGCTAGTGGAAAACGCTCCCATGCTTTGAACGCCTCTCTAGCCTCTTCCTCCTTTCGCTTTGGGTGTTCTTCACGTGAAGGTGAGCATTCGGCCAGCAAGAAGTCTTCTCTCTCAATCTCCTTCACGCGACAAGGGGCACTTGAAGATCCTTGCTAGCACAAGGAGCGACAAGAAGAAAGCTACTTCTCATCTTGTGTGTGCATCTTGTGGAGGAGACCCCTTTCGATCTCTTCTTCCAAGACACCATCCAAGCGATGGCAATGGTATGATATTTCTTCTAGATCTATCTACATTACAAGGTATTGAAAGTTGATCATATGTCATATAAATCGATCATGGAAACCCTTGCTTCCGCTCAAAAGCTCTATATGCGCTTACCTTTAGGGTTTCATCCCCTTGCGCTCCCCCTTGAAGGGGACTCTTCAATTGGTATCAGAGCGTAGCGGTTCTATATATGTTCATATGATTGCTTCATGTTGCTTGTTTGTGATCCGAGTATGCTATTACATGTTATAGATCTATATTGAAGTTTCATCTTGTTTGCGCATGTTACCATGTATCTAGTTGCGCATGTTAATGAAGATGAAAGCTTCTTACTTTGTTGTTGCGCATGTTGTAAGTTGTTTTTACCTAAAAACTTGTACCATCTTGCGCGCTCCATCTAGATCTATAAGCGCCTACTATAAACCCTTAGACGGGTTGATAGGGTTGAAGTCACAGTCGAGTCTAGATCCAAATAGTCTGATCAGACCATCTGACAGCCTAGATGGGTTGACCAGATAGCACCTGTGCGCAAGCACGAGGTGGCTATAGGTCGACTGCATCAAGGGCGTGTAGCGAGGTCTGGTTGAGACGACTAGTGAACACACATGAGTTAGGCCCGGGGTCACACCCGCTTGCCGAAACTCATGAGGGTTGTTCAGCCCTTTGCGCATGCATGGTTGATCATTAGGTCAACTCAAGTCAGTTAGGACTTGGTGCATGCAAGGGCAGTGGATCTGACTGGATGGATGAGTGGATCCCCATCAATGGACCGTTGTAAGGTTGTAGGGCACATAAGAAAATTAAAATTGATCCCAATGGGTTTTTCAAAAATTTTATTTTCTTGTTAAAGGATCACATGTTGATTGGATGCCATGATATATGTTTATTTCATCTTATGTGGGTTCCCCTTTTAATGTCTGCTGTGCTGGGGCCTGCGGCCTGGATTAAAATTGTAAATTAATTTATATTGTGATCTGCGCATCACTTTTATTTAATTTATAATGTGTAATTGACCTGCGAGTCAATCATGTCTAGATAGATTAAATTGTAAGTTTAATCAGACATGAGCACATAGCACAGTTGGCAGAGGCGCATGCAGCAGAGGCTTGACCAGGTGGGAGGTCTAGGGTTCGACCCTATGATAGGCGCATCTATCTGGTGGGTGCACCTGAGCGGCAGAAGGCGCTTAGGCCCTGGTCTGGGCCAGATGAGAGGCAAAAGACCCAAGAAGAGCTAAAGTGAAGACTTAGGTTAACTTAAGGTCTTACTTAGGGTTAATGGGCTTTTACCACATAAGATCAGCATGCTTTCTACTTATCGTTTATAATTAGAATTGCATGATTTATTTATCTTCTGCTATCACCATAGGGTTTGCATGATAGTTAAGAAGATAAAAGACCGTTAAAATCCAACGCTAAAATATCAAGCTCGATAGCCTTCTGACGCGAAACCTCACTGTTCTGACTATCGTTGGAGCCGTGTTGTACCCACACAGTGGGCACGTCCATCTATCTTCAGACGGTGTGTGATTTCACCTGCGTGTTACAGAGAAGGGATTTATCGCTTCTCGTTGCTCAGCATAGCACGTGGTGGTCCAGGGAGTAGGTCAGGTCAGCTTGACCATGTAGGCTACATATGTGGCGCATATGGTAGCACATGGAGGCAGCCATCTGTGGGATCAGAGACTGTGTTGTACCAACTCAGTTGGCACAGTCGGCTGGATTGCCCAGATGAAGGGGAATCGCACGGGTTGGCGATTGGCAGGGACTGCCTACCAGAAATTAATGCTTGTACTCTCTGTGCATCTTATCTCGCCTGAGCGGGACACGGAGACCAAGTATGAAATCTGGATCCCATCTCACTAAAAGAGTGTTACTCTTTCGGACTGTTTTAATGGATTTTTCAGTCAGATAAAATAGTGAGAAAAGAATCTTTCTTAAGTCCTGGATTGATTCTAAACATTGATACTGACATTGCTGTTCTTGCATTGTTGTAGATTCCTGCAGGAACGAACACCATGAGCTTCAATGTGCGATCCCTACTGGAAAGGGAGAAGTTTGCTGGGCCAAACTTCTCAGACTGGTACGGACACCTTAAGATTGTTCTTAAGGCTGAGAGGAAACTGTATGTCCTCGAGACGGCTATACCGCCTCAACCCGCTGCGAACGCCGCAAGGGCGGTTCGCGATGCCTATGAAAAGCATGTCAATGATAGCATTGATGTTGCTTGCCTGATGCTAGCGTCTATGACGCCACCGCTGCAGCGTCAGCATGAGGATATGTCAGCTATAGAAATTATAGCAAACCTCAAGATGCTGTATGCTGCACAGGCGAGGACTGAACGCTATAATCTGACCAAGCTTTTCTTTCAGAGCAAACTGACTGAAGGGAGTCCAGTGGGAGCTCATGTGCTCAAGATGATTGGGCACAAGGAGGCTCTAGAAAAACTAGGGCATACCATCAATCAGGAGCTTGCTGTAGACATTATTCTGCAGTCTCTCCCGGCCTCCTTCGATGCGTTCATTATTAATTTTAATATGAACAAGATCGACTGTACTCCGGCAGAGTTGCTGAATATGCTCTTGACTACAGAGGAAACTCTGAAGGGAAAGCCTTCAACCTCTGTCTTGATGTTCCCTTCCAGGAACAAGAAGAAGGGGAAGGAGGGCAAAGCCCCTGTCAAGAACTACAGCAAGGCTCTGAAACAAAAGGTGAAGCGGTCGAAGGACAACAGATGTTTCCACTGTGGCCAACTGGGTCACTGGAAAAAGGACTGTAAAGCGCTCCAAGGAGACAAGAAGGGAAGCATCGCTTCTGGCTCAAGTATATTTGTGACTGAGGTCATGATATCTTCTTCTTCTATTTCATGGGTGTTGGACACTGCATGTGGAGTTCACATTTGTTCAAATGTACAGGAACTCAAGAGAAGAAGGCAGGTGGGACAGCATGAGGTGGACCTACGAGTTGGAAACGGGGCACGGGTTGCTGCTGTTGCTGTAGGGGTTTATTACATCTCATTACCATCTGGACTTGTACTAGAACTTGACAATTGTTATTTTGTTCCAAGTATTACGAAAAATATTATCTCTATTCCTGCTCTTGTCAGGAAAGGATTTGCCTTTGAATGCAATATTTCAAAGTGTGTTCTGTCTTATGATAATATTGTTTATGCTTCTGGATCAATTAACAATGGGTTATTCATGTTGGACATGGAATGTTCTATACAAAACATTGATAATAAGAAAGCCAAGTATGCTGATGACAGCACCTTGCTATGGCATAGTCGTTTAGGCCATATTAACAAGAAACGCATTAAGCGGTTGCATGATCATGGACTGCTGGGATCATTCTCCAATGAGGAGATTGATACAAGCAAAGCTTGTTTAATGGGTAAAATGACGAAGGCTCCTTTTCCTCACAAAGGTCAAAGGGCTTCGGGTTTACTTGACCTTATACACAGTGATGTGTGTGGGCCATTTAGTAAACATGCCAGAGGTGGCTATTCGTACTTCATTACCTTTACTGATAATTTCAGTAGATATGGGTATGTCTATCTGATGAGACATAAGAGTGAATCTTTTGACAAGTTCAAAGAGTTCAAAAATGAAGTACAAAATCAGCTAGGCCGAAATATCAACGCACTTCGTTCTGATCGAGGTGGAGAATACCTAAGTCGAGAGTTTACTGACTATCTGAAGGAGTGTGGGATTATCTCACAGCTCACTCCGCCAGGAACACCGCAATGGAATGGTGTGTCCGAGAGGAGGAACAGAACCTTACTAGATATGGTTCGTTCTATGATGAGTCAGGCTACTCTACCTTACTCCTTTTGGGGATTTGCACTGGAAACAGCTGCAAAGGTACTAAACCGAGTGCCATCCAAGGCAGTTTCTAAGACTCCATATGAGCTATGGTATGGGAAACAGCCGAGCTTGACATTTATTAAGATCTGGGGTTGTGAGGCTTATGTCAAAAAGCTCGCCTCTGGGAAACTAGAGAGCAGATCTGAGAAATGTGTCTTTGTCGGATACCCTAAGGAAACTAAGGGTTATTATTTCTACGATCCCAAAGAGAACAAGGTATTTGTTGCTCGGACGGCAATATTTCTTGAGAAGGAGTTTCTTCTGCAAGAAGCCAGTGGGAGAGAAATAAAGCTGGATGAGAATCCAGAGGAAGGACAAAGTAGTCAAGCACAGTTGGATGAGCCTGAGCCGGTAGAACAGGTTATTGAATAACCTGAGGCTCAGATATCACGGGAACCGCGTAGATCGGGAAGGATCCGTCGACAGCCTGAGCGCTATGACGGAGTCTACATCATTGACAATGATGAACCCCTCACTTATGCGGATGCAGTCAGTGGACCGGATTCAGCTAGATGGCTTGAAGCTATGCGAGCCGAGATGGACTCCATGTCAGATAACCAAGTCTGGGTTTTGGTTGATCCGCCTCCGGGAGTAATCCCTATAGGCTGTAAATGGATCTTCAAGAAGAAGATTGACATGGATGGTAACGTGGTTACCTATAAAGGCAAGCTAGTAGCGAAAGGTTTCAAACAAATCTACGGGATAGATTATGATGAAACTTTCTCTCCTGTAGCCATGTTTAAGTCTATTCGGATTCTTTTCGCGATAGCAGCATATTACGATTATGAGATCTGGCAGATGGATGTGAAGACCGCTTTCCTTAATGGAAAACTGGATGAGGATGTGTATATGACACAACCTGAAGGTTTCACTAGTCCATCAGATCGTCATAAAATATGCAAGTTAAAGAAGTCCATTTATGGACTTAAACAAGCATCTAGAAGCTGGAATATTCGTTTTGATGAATCAATCTGTGAGTTTGGTTTCATCAAGAACGAAGATGACCCGTGTGTATATAAGAGGTTTAGTGGGAGCGTGATTACTTTCCTAGTCCTCTACGTCGATGATATCTTAATCATTGGAAACGATATTCCTGAACTGCATGCTGTTAAAGCATGGTTAGGAAAATGTTTCCAGATGAAAGATTTAGGAGAAGCAGCCTATGTATTAGGTGTGAAGATCTACAGAGATAGATCTAAGAGGCTTCTCGGGCTGTGCCAGAGTACTTACATCGATAAAGTCCTGGAGAGATTTCATTTAGAGAATTCTAAAAGAGGATATCTTCCAGTCAGACATGGTCTGAATCTTTCAAAGAGTCAGTGTCCACAAACACAGACTGAGAAAGATGAAATGGACAATACTCCTTATGCTTCGGCTATTGGGTCCATTATGTATGCGATATTGTGTACTCGCCCAGACGTCGCTTACGGGTTAAGCGTGACCAGTCGATTCCAAAGTAATCTAGGTCAGGCACACTGGATTGCGGTCAAGAACATTTTAAAATATCTACGGAGGACCAAAGATATGTTCTTGATATATGGTGGTCAGGAAGAACTCAGTATAGAAGGATATACTAACGCTTCGTTCCAGTCGGACCAGGATGGTTTCCGATCGCAATCAGGCTATGTTTTTAGCTTGAATGGAGGAGCAGTGGTGTGGAAAAGTTTCAAACAGTCTATTGTTGCTGATTCCACAACAGAAGCCGAGTATGTTGCAGCCTCAGAAGCATCTAAGGAGGCAGTGTGGATTCGTAAGTTCATTCAGGAACTTAGTGTTGTTCCTTCGAGTGCAGATCCTTTGGTTATCTTCTGTGATAACACTGGAGCAATCGCACAAGCAAAGGAACCACGGTCGCACCAGAAGTCCAAGCACATACAGAGACGGTTTCACTTGATCTGGGAGATCATTGATCATGGCGAGATCAAAATCTGCAAGGTACATACATATGACAATCTGGCTGACCCGCTTACCAAGCCTCTGGCGCAGCAGAAGCATGAGAAGCACTGTAATAACATGGGTTTGAGATTTCTCAACCATTAGATTAAGTACAAGTGGGAGATTGTTGGGGTATGCCCTTAAGGCTAATGTTTGAGGCCTTGGGATTCTATCAGTATCATGTATATAAACTCTTATGTTTATAAAGGCAATGGTTGTTATTCAGTATGTTACATTGTCTGCTGCAATGAGTGTGCTTCTGAATAATGTCTCAATGCTGTTCAGCTAGGCTGACAGACTGTAATGTCCTTAGTCGAGATATCTTGGTGAATATGAGACAGCCTTGATATGATTGAGACTAATATGTGTTCTAATCTTATAGGATGCTTCGAGCATGGAATAAGATGTAGACTCATGGGTACATTGGATGTACTGGACAGACCCTATTAGGATATTCAATTGCTTGTCACAATGTGGATAATCCTTGTTTGCATCAAGTGGCACATGTCCTCTGACTTGAAATCACTTGTGTTTCTAAATGATGATTGTCATTGTTTTGAGGTAGTTCAATATCATTTGAAACATAATGGTTATAGACTATCTTGGATAATGATCATGAGTCAGGTTAGGACACTAGTGATAGATATAGGATTGCCGTCTCCTTGTTTAAGGAGTGTGATGTTCTAAAGGGGCCCCCCTAAATGAGATGATTGAGAAAGTGTATGGCCATACCCAGGTGACTATGTTCATCTGATCTAATCATGCTCATCATATTGGAGTTACAGGCTTGACACGCTTGTCCAATAAGAACATCCAGTGGCAAAGGAATCATGTATGCCTAGTGAAGTGGATTCACACTTGTGCTGTGGTTTGGGTGTAGTCTTGGAAGACTATTTCCTTTATATCGGGAGACAGTGATGTGTTGCTAGATACCCCTCACTGATCGTGATAACGCAAGTTATCGTTACCGACATTTAAAGGAACCCTCAGGGTCGCACAATTTGATGATATGGCTTACTTAAGTCAGATCGTGTGGACTGAATTGTTTGGGTTCAGTTTAAAGGAGTTTAAACTCTGATTGTAAGTGAGATCTGGTCTGATCATGTTTGATTGATTAAGGCTTGAGATCAGTAAGCTTCGATCGAGAGTATTGATGCTAGATCGGTGAGATCAAGAGTATCAAGAGATCAACGGTTAGATCTTGAACCATTGGTTCAATGAGATCTAGACCAAATGGCTTGGGCTGGTTTGATTTGGTCTTTGAACCAAATGCATCTAAACCGAATTGCTTTGAACCGGTTCACTTATGTGAACGTATGGTTCAAAGGCAAGAGGAGTTTTCGATGGTTAAAGAGGGGTTTTAAGTGAAGTTAAAACTTGCCAAATTGGGAAGGCGTTTTGCTAGTGGAAAACGCTCCCATGCTTTGAACGCCTCTCTAGCCTCTTCCTCCTTTCGCTTTGGGTGTTCTTCACGTGAAGGTGAGCATTCGGCCAGCAAGAAGTCTTCTCTCTCAATCTCCTTCACGCGACAAGGGGCACTTGAAGATCCTTGCTAGCACAAGGAGCGACAAGAAGAAAGCTACTTCTCATCTTGTGTGCGCATCTTGTGGAGGAGACCCCTTTCGATCTCTTCTTCCAAGACACCATCCAAGCGATGGCAATGGTATGATATTTCTTCTAGATCTATCTACATTACAAGGTATTGAAAGTTGATCATATGTCATATAAATCGATCATGGAAACCCTTGCTTCCGCTCAAAAGCTCTATATGCGCTTACCTTTAGGGTTTCACCCCCTTGCGCTCCCCCTTGAAGGGGACTCTTCACTATCTTGGTACCCCCTGATAAAACCATCAAAATATAACAGCCATTATAAGATATCACAATATATAAATAAGAACATGAGTCTAAAAATTTCTTTAGTTTTACATTTGTCGCCATCATAGTATACAAATAAATTTTACTTCAATGCATGTCTTTACTAATACATTAATACATTCAAATACATGTATCTAAGAAACCACAAATGCTATCTTCTTGCCATTGAGTTGTTTATCATACTTCAGACAGCATATGAAAAATAACATCACATCCCTCACATATTAGTAATAATGTTGAGTAATCCTCTCCCTAGGAAAAGGGTAGTCCCATTAGGTCAGTCGAGGGATGGCCAACAATATGACAATTGTTAGGGTGTATGCCATAAAGACCAATTATGTGTTGGGAAACCCCGAGGATTTAAATTTTTTTACAAAGGCACAGCGGAAGCAAATCCCGAAATAGGTCAGTCCCAAAAGCCAAGAAGATCAGTTCATGCGAGGGGGTCGACACAATGTGATAGAATAGATACCTAACAGCAATGAAGAAGGGATGTCGATACAGGCACCCAAGTGTGTGCCCTCTGTAGTCTCACACACAGCCAATGCTCGAGTTGTCTTCTTCCACGCCCAGTGCTAGCCTCGGGCAGAAGATTCATGCCTTAGGGTCCTCCCTTGATCACTTGCATCACCCTCAAGCAACGATGCACCAAGAGGAAAGGGAGAGGGAAGATGCCGCCAAGCCGTAGCAATCCTTGCGCTAAGAGGAGGAAGAAGAGAGGAGGCTTGTGGCTATGGAAGAGTAACTTGTGCGAACTTCACCTTGCTCTCGCATCTTTGATGATGCTAACTTCCAAGGATGAAGCTCTCGCATATGTTATGATAATGACCAAGCAAGGGGCGGCAAGACAAGGTATATAGGCACCAAGCATCAAGATCTTATATGGCAAGGGTTAAAGGGAAAGGGCAATTAGGGTTAGAGGTAAGGAAAGTCTCCAAGAGTTTACCTTAAGTGTCTAACCATTTGTCATATGCACCTAGGACTTGCCAAACAAGTTCATTAAGCCATATGTGCCCCAAGACTTGCCATAGAGTCAAGCATTCCTTCCAAGGATGAGGAATAGGCGGCTAAGGCATGCCAAATGAAGGATTAGGTGCCAACTTAACCCTATTATGCCCCTTAGGGGCCTATGAGAAGAGTTTCTCCCCATTATAACCTTATGCCCTCATATCGCTTCATGACAACTGAAATTCCCCTTAATCTAAGGGGGCCGAAACCCTAAGGGAGGCGCATATATAAAAACCGCATGGGAAGCTAGGGTTTCATAGAGATCTTAACATATCATATGATCAACTTTTAATGCAAGGAGATTCTTACCATTGCCATCACATAGATGTTGTCTTGGAAGGAAAGGCGCAAGTGCTCCTTCTCCTAAGGTGACGCACACAAGAGATGTCGCCTACTCTTCTGTTGGTGCTCCTTGTGCTAGCAAGGTTCCAAGAAGTCGTTGTCGAATGGAAGGGGAGAAAATCCGTTGCTTAGCGATCACCTTCTTCCTTTTGCGTCCACCCCTTGTTTCCACGAGAGTACAAAAAACTCTATATTCAAGTTGGCGACCGAAAGAAAAGAATAGGCGAGAGATGAGAGCGTCTCTTGCGTGAACGTGAGACATGCCCACGTTTAGAGAGGTGCTATCTAAAAATAGCAATCCACCTCTCAACGTTCACATGCGCATACCATGGGTTTACCCCAAGCGCAAACTTCTCTTCATCCTTTTGAACCATGCGCTCACTTGAGCTGGTTCACATTGGTTCGGTTCACAAACCAAATAAGCCAAGCAACTAGTCCAAATCATAATTAAACCATAAGGCTCATGATCTGACCGTTGATCTCTAGATGCTGCTGATCTGACCGATCTAGCATTCATTCTCTCAATCGAAGCTTACCGATCTCAAGCCCTAATCAATCAAACATGATCAGACTAGATCTCACTTACAATCAGAGATCAAATCCCTTTAAACTGAACCCAAACAATTCAGTCCACACGATCTGACTTAAGTAAGCCATATCATCAAATTGTGCGACCCTGAGGGTTTCCTTTAAATGTCGGTAACGATAACTCACGTCATCACGATCAGTGAGGGGTATCTAGCAACACATCACTGTCTCCCGATATAAAGAAAAGAGTCTTCCAAGACTACACCCAAACCACAGCACAAGTGTGAATCAATTCACAAAGCATACATATTTCCTTTGCCACTGGATGTTCTTATTGGACAAGCGTGTCAAGCTTGCAGCTCCAATATGATGAGCATGATTAGATCAGATGAACACAGTCACCTGGGTATGGCCATACACTTTCTCAATCATCTCATCCGGGGGGGCCCCTTTAGAACATCACACTCCTTAAACAAGGAGACGGCAATCCTATATCTATCACTAGTGCCCTAACCTGACTCAAGCTCACCATCCAAGATAGTCTATAATCATTATGTTTCAAATGATATTGAACTATCTCAAAACAATGACAATCATCATTTAGAAAACACAAGTGATCTCAAGTCAGAGGAAATGTGCCACTTGTCTCATTCAAGGAATATTCACATTGTGACAAACAATTGAACATCCTAGTAGGGTCTGTCCAGTACATCCAACGTACCCATGAGTCTACACCTTATTCCATGCTCGAAGCATCCTATAAGATTAGAACACATATTAGTCTCAATCATATCAAGGCTGTCTCATGTTCACCAAGATATCTCGACTAAGGACATATAGCATGTCAGCCCAGCTGAACAGCTTTGAGACATTATTCAGAAGAACATATATTGCAGCAGACAATGTAAACAACTGAATAATAACCATGCCTTTATAAACATAACAGTTTATTACATGATACAGATACATTCCCACAGGCCTCAAACATTAGCCTTAAGGGCATACCCCAACAATCTCCCACTTGCACTTAATCTAATGGTTGAGAAATCTCAAACCCATATTATTACAGTGCTTCTCATGCTTCTGCTGCGCCAGAGGCTTGGTAAGCGGGTCTGCTAGATTGTCATCTGTATGAACCTTGCAGATTTTGATCTCGCCACGATCTATGATCTCCCTGATCAAATGAAACCGTCTCTGTATGTGCTTGGACTTCTGGTGCGACCGTGGTTCCTTTGCTTGTGCGATTGCTCCAGTGTTATCACAAAAGATAACCAAAGGATCTGCACTCGAAGGAACGACACCAAGTTCTCTCACGAACTTACGAATCCACACTGCCTCCTTGGATGCTTCCGAGGCTGCAACATACTCGGCTTCTGTTGTGGAATCAGCAACAGTTGACTGTTTGAAACTTTTCCACACCACTGCACCTCCATTCAAGCTAAAAACATAGCCTGATTGCGATCGAAAATCATCCTGGTCAGACTGGAACGAAGCGTCAGTATATCCCTCAATACTGAGTTCTTCCTGACCACCATATATCAAGAACATATCTTTGGTCCTCCGCAGATATTTTAAAATGTTCTTGACTGCAATCCAGTGCGCCATACCTGGATTACTTTGGAAACGACTGGTCACGCTTAACCCGTAAGCGACGTCTGGGCGAGTACACAACATCGCATACATAATGGAACCAATAGCCGAAGCATAAGGCGTATTGTCCATTTCATCTTTCTCAGTCTGTGTTTGTGGACACTGACTCTTCGAAAGATTCAGACCATGTCTGACTGGAAGATATCCCCGTTTAGAATTCTCTAAATGAAATCTTTCCAGGACTTTATCGATGTAAGTACTCTGGCACAACCCGAGAAGCCTCTTAGATCTATCCCTGTAGATCTTCACACCTAACACATAGGCTGCTTCTCCTAGATCTTTCATTTGGAAACATTTCCTCAGCCATGCCTTCACAGCATGTATTTCAGGAATGTCATTTCCAATGATCAAGATGTCATCGACGTAGAGGACTAGGAAAGTAATCACGCTCCCACTAAACCTCTTATATACACACGGGTCATCTTCGTTCTTGACGAAACCAAATTCAGTGACTGATTCATCAAAACGAATATTCCAGCTTCTTGATGCTTGCTTGAGTCCATAAATGGACTTCTTTAACTTGCATATCTTATGACGATCTGCTGGATTAGTGAAACCCTCAGGTTGTGTCATATACACATCCTCATCCAGATTTCCATTCAGGAAAGCTGTTTTCACATCCATCTGCCAAATCTCATAATCATAGTATGCAGCTATCGCAAAAAGAATCCGAATAGACTTAAACATAGCTTCAGGTGAGAAAGTTTCATCATAATCTATCCCGTAGATTTGTTTGAAACCTTTCGCAACTAGCCTGCCTTTATAGGTAACCACGTTACCATCCATGTCAATCTTCTTCTTGAAGATCCATTTACAGCCTATAGGGATAACTCCCGGAGGCGGATCAACCAAATCCCAAACTTGGTTATCTGACATGGAGTCCATCTCGGCGCGCATAGCTTCAAGCCATCTCGCTGACTCCGGTCCACTGACCGCATCCGCATAAGTGAGGGGTTCATCATTATCAATGATGTAGACTCCGTCATAACGCTCAGGTTGTCTACGGATCCTTCCCGATCTTCGCGGTTCCCGTGATATCTGAGCCTCAGGTTGTTCAATAACCTGATCTACCGGCTCAGGCTCATCCAACTGTGCTTGAGCTCTTTGTCCTTCCTCTGGATTCTCATCCAACTTTATTTCTCTCCCACTGGCCTCTTGCAGAAGAAACTCCTTCTCAAGAAATATGGCCGTCCGAGCAACAAAAACCTTGTTCTCTTTGGGATCGTAGAAATAATAACCCTTAGTTTCCTTAGGGTAACCGACAAAGATACATTTGTCAGATCTGCTCTCTAGTTTCCCAGAGGCGAGCTTTTTGACATAAGCCTCGCAGCCCCAGATCCTGATAAATGTCAAGCTTGGCTGTTTGCCATACCATAACTCATATGGCGTCTTTGAAACGGCCTTGGATGGCACTCGGTTTAGTACCTTTGCAGCTGTTTCCAGCGCAAAACCCCAAAAAGAATATGGAAGAGTAGCCTGACTCATCATAGAACGAACCATATCAAGTAACGTTCTATTTCTCCTCTCGGACACACCATTCCATTGCGGTGTTCCTGGTGGAGTGAGCTGTGAGATGATCCCACACTCCTTTAGATAGTCAGTAAACGCATGACTTAGGTATTCACCACCTCGATCTGAACGAAGTGCCTTGATATTTCGGCCTAGCTGATTCTGTACTTCATTTTTGAACTCTTTGAACTTGTCAAAAGATTCACTCTTATGTCTCATCAGATAGACATACCCATACCTACTGAAATCATCAGTAAAGGTAATGAAGTACTGATAGCCACCTCTGGCATGTTTACTAAATGGCCCACACACATCACTGTGTATAAGGTCAAGTAAACCTGAAGCCCTTTGACCTTTGTGAGGAAAAGGTGACTTCGTCATTTTACCCATTAAACAAGCCTTGCATGTATCAATCTCCTTGTAGGAGAATGATCCCAGCAGTCCATAATCATGCAACCGCTTAATGCGTTTCTCGTTTATATGGCCTAAACGACTATGCCATAGCAAGGTGCTTTCATCAGCATACTTGGCTTTCTTAATATCAATATTTTGTATCGAACTTTCCATGTCCAACACGAATAACCCATTGTTAATTGAACCAGTTGCATAAACAATATTATCAAAAGACAAAATACACTTTGAAATATTGCATTCAAAGGAAAATCCCTTCCTGACAAGAGCAGGAATGGAGATAATATTTTTAGTAATACTGGAAACAAAATAACAATTGTTTAGTTCCAATACAATTCCAGATGGTAAAGAAATGAAGTAGTCTCCTACAGCAACAGCAGCAACCCGTGCCCCGTTTCCAACACGTAGGTCCACCTCATGCTGTCCCACCTGCCTTCTTCTCTTGAGTTCCTGTACATTTGAACAAATGTGAACTCCACATGCAGTGTCCAACACCCATGATATAGAAGAAGAAAACATGACCTCAGTCACGAATATACCTGAGCCAGAAGCGAAGCTTCCCCTCTTATCTCCTTGGAGCGCTTTACAGTCCTTTTTCCAGTGACCCAACTGGCCACAGTGGAAACACCTGTATTCCTTGGACCGCTTGACCTTTTGCTTCAAAGCCTTGCTGTAGCTCTTGACAGGGGTCTTGCCCTTCTTCCCCTTCTTCTTGTTCCTTGAAGGAACCATTAAGACAGAGGTCGAAGGCTTTCCCTTCAGAGTCTCCTCAGTGGTCAAGAGCATATTCAGCAGCTCTGCCGGAGTACAATCGATTTTGTTCATATTAAAATTAATAATGAACGCGTCGAATGAAGGCGGGAGAGACTGCAGAATAATATCCACAGCAAGCTCCTGGTTGATGGTGTGCCCCAGTTTCTCCAGAGCTTCCTTGTGCCCAATCATCTTGAGCACGTGAGCTCCCACTGGGCTCCCTTCAGCCAGTTTGCTCTGAAAGAAGAGCTTCGTCAAATTGTAGCGCTCTGTCCTCGCCTGTGCAGCATACAGCATCTTGAGGTTCGCTATCATGTCTATAGCAGACATGTCCTCATGCTGACGCTGCAGCGGTGGCGTCATAGACGCTAGCATCAGGCAAGCGACATCAATGCTATCATTGACGTGCTTTTCATAGGCTTCCCGAACCGCCCTTGCGGCGTTCGGAGCGGGCTGCGGCGGTATCGCCGTCTCGAGGACATACAGTTTCCTCTCTGCCTTAAGAACGATCTTAAGGTGTCCAAACCAGTCAGAGAAGTTCGGCCCAGCAAACTTCTCCCTTTCCAGTAGGGATCGCACATTGAAGTTCATGGTGTTCGTTGCTGCAGGTATCTACAACAATGCAAGAACAGCAAGGTCAGTATCAATGTATAAGAATCGATCAGGACTTAAGAAAGATTCTTTTTCTCACTATTTTATCTGGCTGATAAATCCAGTAAAACAGCCCGAAAGAGTAACACTCTTTTAGTGAGATGGGATCCAGATTTCATACTTGGTCTCCGCGTCCCGCGCAGGCGAGATAAGATGCACAGAGAGTACAAGCACTAATTTCTGGTAGGCTGTCCCAGC
The DNA here is from genome assembly GCA_027563935.2 of Costus lasius. Taxonomy (NCBI): domain Eukaryota; kingdom Viridiplantae; phylum Streptophyta; class Magnoliopsida; order Zingiberales; family Costaceae; genus Costus; species Costus lasius. Next base: position 40,865,670 of record CM050453.2, read on the forward strand.
CAATCGCCAACCCGTGCGATTCCCCTTCATCTGGGCAATCCAGCAGACTGTGCCAACTGAGTTGGTACAACACAGTCTCTGACCCCACAGATGGCTGCCTCCATGTGCTACCATATGCGCCACATATGTAGCCTACATGGTCAAGCTGACCCGACCTACTCCCTGGACCACCATGTGTTATGCTGAGCAACGAGAAGGGATAAATCCCTACTCTGTAACACACAGGTGTAGTCCCACACCGTCTGAAGATAGATGGACGTGCCCACTGAGTGGGTACAACACGGCTCCAACGATAATCAGAACAGTGAGGTTTCGCGTCAGAAGGCTTACGAGCTTGATATTTAGCGTTGGATTTTCACGGTCTTTTATCTTCTTCACTATCATGCAATTCCTATGGTGATAGCAGAAGATAAATTAAAACATGCTGTTCTACTTATATAAGCAATAAAAGAAAGCATGGTTCTTATGTGGTAAAAGCCCATAGCCCTAGAAGACCTTAACCTAGTTTAAGTCTTCACTTGCTCTTCAAGTGTCTTTTAGCTGCTCATCTGGCCCAAACCAGGGCCCAAGCGCCAATTACAGCACAGGTGCGCCCACCAGGGAAAATGCGCCTGGTCCCAGAGTCGAACCCTGGACCTCCCTCCTGGTCAGCCTCTGCTGCAAGCGCCTCTGCCAAGTGTGCTTTGTGCTCTTGTCTAATTAAATTACAAATTTAACTATCTAGACAAGATTGACACGCAGGTCAATTACATTTTATAAATTAAAGCAATGTGATGCGCAGATCACAATAATTAATTTACAATTTTAAATCCCAGGCACGCAGGCCCCAGCACAGCACAGAATTAATATGGGCAGCCCACATAAGACTAAATAGACAAACATATGCATCCAATCAGCAATCATGTGATCCATCATAAAAATTAAAATTTTCGAAAAAACCCATGGGATCAATTTTAATTTTTCCTTATTTGCCCTACCACCTTACAACGGTCCATTACTAGGGATCCGCTCATCCAACCTAGTCAGATCCACTGCCCTTGCATGCACCAAGTCCTAACTGACTTGAGTCGACCATAAGGTCAACCATGCATGCGCCAGGGCTGAACAACCACAATGAGATCTGGCAAGCGGGTGTGAGCCCGGGCCTAACTCATGTGCGTTCAGAGGTTGTCTCAATCAGACATCGCTACACACCTGTCTGCAGTCGACCTATAGCCACCACAGGCTTGCGCCAAGGTGCTATCTGGTCGACCCATTCAGGCTGTCAGATGGTCTGATCAGACTGTTGGATCTAAACTAGGGGGTGACTTCAACCCTAATAACCCGTCTAAGGGTTTAATGCAAGGCTTTAGATCTAAGATGTGTAAAGGTTTTTGAAAACAAAAACTGAAACATGTAAAGCATGCGCCAACAAGAGTTTATCTCATACATGCGCCACAAACAAAATACATCTATCTAGTATTTTCGCATGATGAGAAAAATAAGATCTAAACATTCAACATACATGGATCACCATAAGCAATCATATGAATATATAACAACCTATGCTCTGATACCAGTTGAAATTCCCCTTAATCTAAGGGGGCCGAAACCCTAAGGGAGGCGCATATATAAAAACCGCATGGGAAGCTAGGGTTTCATAGAGATCTTAACATATCATATGATCAACTTTTAATGCAAGGAGATTCTTACCATTGCCATCACTTAGATGTTGTCTTGGAAGGAAAGGCGCAAGTGCTCCTTCTCCTAAGGTGACGCACACAAGAGATGTCGCCTACTCTTCTGTTGGTGCTCCTTGTGCTAGCAAGGTTCCAAGAAGTCGTTGTCGAATGGAAGGGGAGAAAATCCGTTGCTTAGCGATCACCTTCTTCCTTTTGCGTCCACCCCTTGTTTCCACGAGAGTACAAAAAACTCTATATTCAAGTTGGCGACCGAAAGAAAAGAATAGGCGAGAGATGAGAGCGTCTCTTGCGTGAACGTGAGACATGCCCACGTTTAGAGAGGTGCTATCTAAAAATAGCAATCCACCTCTCAACGTTCACATGCGCATACCATGGGTTTACCCCAAGCGCAAACTTCTCTTCATCCTTTTCAACCATGCACTCACTTGAGCTGGTTCACATTGGTTCGGTTCACAAACCAAATAAGCCAAGCAACTAGTCCAAATCATAATTAAACCATAAGGCTCATGATCTGACCGTTGATCTCTAGATGCTGCTGATCTGACCGATCTAGCATTCATTCTCTCAATCGAAGCTTACCGATCTCAAGCCCTAATCAATCAAACATGATCAGACTAGATCTCACTTACAATCAGAGATCAAATCCCTTTAAACTGAACCCAAACAATTCAGTCCACACGATCTGACTTAAGTAAGCCATATCATCAAATTGTGCGACCCTGAGGGTTTCCTTTAAATGTCGGTAACGATAACTCACGTCATCACGATCAGTGAGGGGTATCTAGCAACACATCACTGTCTCCCGATATAAAGAAAAGAGTCTTCCAAGACTACACCCAAACCACAGCACAAGTGTGAATCAATTCACAAAGCATACATATTTCCTTTGCCACTGGATGTTCTTATTGGACAAGCGTGTCAAGCTTGCAGCTCCAATATGATGAGCATGATTAGATCAGATGAACACAGTCACCTGGGTATGGCCATACACTTTCTCAATCATCTCATCCGGGGGGGCCCCTTTAGAACATCACACTCCTTAAACAAGGAGACGGCAATCCTATATCTATCACTAGTGCCCTAACCTGACTCAAGCTCACCATCCAAGATAGTCTATAATCATTATGTTTCAAATGATATTGAACTATCTCAAAACAATGACAATCATCATTTAGAAAACACAAGTGATCTCAAGTCAGAGGAAATGTGCCACTTGTCTCATTCAAGGAATATTCACATTGTGACAAACAATTGAACATCCTAGTAGGGTCTGTCCAGTACATCCAACGTACCCATGAGTCTACACCTTATTCCATGCTCGAAGCATCCTATAAGATTAGAACACATATTAGTCTCAATCATATCAAGGCTGTCTCATGTTCACCAAGATATCTCGACTAAGGACATATAGCATGTCAGCCCAGCTGAACAGCTTTGAGACATTATTCAGAAGAACATATATTGCAGCAGACAATGTAAACAACTGAATAATAACCATGCCTTTATAAACATAACAGTTTATTACATGATACAGATACATTCCCACAGGCCTCAAACATTAGCCTTAAGGGCATACCCCAACAATCTCCCACTTGCACTTAATCTAATGGTTGAGAAATCTCAAACCCATATTATTACAGTGCTTCTCATGCTTCTGCTGCGCCAGAGGCTTGGTAAGCGGGTCTGCTAGATTGTCATCTGTATGAACCTTGCAGATTTTGATCTCGCCACGATCTATGATCTCCCTGATCAAATGAAACCATCTCTGTATGTGCTTGGACTTCTGGTGCGACCGTGGTTCCTTTGCTTGTGCGATTGCTCCAGTGTTATCACAAAAGATAACCAAAGGATCTGCACTCGAAGGAACGACACCAAGTTCTCTCACGAACTTACGAATCCACACTGCCTCCTTGGATGCTTCCGAGGCTGCAACATACTCGGCTTCTGTTGTGGAATCAGCAACAGTTGACTGTTTGAAACTCTTCCACACCACTGCACCTCCATTCAAGCTAAAAACATAGCCTGATTGCGATCGGAAATCATCCTGGTCAGACTGGAACGAAGCGTCAGTATATCCCTCAATACTGAGTTCTTCCTGACCACCATATATCAAGAACATATCTTTGGTCCTCCGCATTGATAAAATCTCCCAAATAGATCCAAGTTATCCAATAACTCAATCACAAGGCTACCCGATCAATATGAGAACACGAGTATCAAGGTGTGTGATGTAGCTACTAGGTGAGTTGGTCCTTAAGTCCATACTCTAGGGTGTATGAGATGATGCTCGAAAAACATTAGAGGGTCTACATATGAGAGAAGTGAAATCACACAGAAATAGTAGGAAAACACAAGAAATCAGCTTCAAGTTCGTCTCGCAAATCAGCTTCAAGTTCGTCTCGCAGCAACACAAATGCGATAGGAACCAACGACACCCAATTCTACAAAATTCACTTAGTAACCTCTTTAGCGAGCGACCTTAAGCACAACACAGTAATGGGTAGCGATATTTGCGGTGACTCAGCTATCGCGACCATGATCCTGCGAACACACCAAAAAGAGGAAGACGCTCCATGCCTCTGATGTACGGATGCTTGTGGGTGAGGGTAAAGGCGCAATAAGAACGCAGCGGAAAATAACAAACAGGCAAACCTGACCCACTGGTGGCTATAAGATTTACTTCTTGGAAACTGAGAACGATTAGAACCGATAGGCAAGGCAGTGAGATCGAGCTAAGGATCACATGTTGGTGTATATGCCCTATGACCTAATTTTAGTCCACTTATGTACTACTTGACTTTGATATTTATATCATTCTGGCATTGTCGTTATCTGTGTTTGTTTACATCTGTGCATATGTACTGACATGATAATATCCCTAGAGACAGATTGGATCTGTGATCGAACTATAGTCCCCAGTCAATGTACCTTAGTGGATATGGGATAGCTATAGTACTTGTGAGACTGGTATGTGGGCTGGTTAAGCACATGGTGCTAACGCAGACACATAGGGTATATCATTGGAGGATATACTGGATAGACCCGCTGTGAGGCTATGACTTGGTGTCATGAGTTATCCTCACAAGTGACAGGAGGTGCATTGATCCCTTGACTTGAGGTCATTGATCATTCTATATGGTTAGGGACTTGCTTTGATAAAACCTAACACCTCGCCATAGTTGGAAGGTCATAACGGTTGTCATTGAGCATGTCACGACCCATATGAGAAGGTCAATGGACAGACAAAGGATTTGCCCCTTCCTTAGGGAAGTATGATATCCATGGAGCTCCTCTATGGTTCTATGACTGAGAGTGTATGGCCATACCCAGGTGAGAACCTGTTTTAGTCATAGCCATGTGATTGGGTGAAAACAAGTGGTGACACACTTGTCCAATCGGATATTAGTTCGGCAAAGAGACTGTAATGCATCTGTACCTAGTTGCGATGATGGGGATGTCGATGTCGATATCCATTCCAATGATCTGGGTAGCAACGATGCACTGCTAGGTGCCACTCACTGCTCGTGATGACCTTTGGTCAGCACTGCCAGCGTCAGAGGAACCTACAGGCGTACACCTTGATACATGAGTTCTCGTATTGATCGGGAAGCCTTATGATCGAGTTATTGGATAACTCGGATCTAATTGGGAGATTTCATCAGCGCCAATGGGCCTGATGAGATGGAAGAAACTTATTGGATCCAACTTATGTTTTTGGCATATTGGCCGAATTAACCATGGTTAACCTCATTTGACCATGGGTTAAGTTGGATTGGATCCAATCGCTTGGTTAACATGGGTAATGGTTTTTGGGCTAGGCCCATTGCTAAGTTGGGCTCACTAATAAGTTGTCATGAAGAGAAGAAGGGCTAGAAGGGTATAATGGGGACAAGTCTTCTCCCCCAGGCGCATATGGGCATAAAGGGGAGAAGTGGCACAATTTGCTTCATAAGGAAGCAATTGGCGTCGCCCCCCTTTATCCCTTATGGTGTGAATGCCTATATGGCATTGCTTGGGGCGCAAGGCAAGGCCTTGGCGCATAAAGAAAGGCATGGGCACAAAAGGAATGGTTGAATGAGAATTATGGAAATGTCTTGGAGACTTTCCTTGCCTCAAACCTTCTCATCCTAGCCGCCCACTTGTCTTGATCCTAGCCTTTCATAAACCACCTCTTGCCCTATAAAAGAGCACCTAGTCGTCCCCTCTCATGAGAGATCAATCCTTGGAGGCGTAAGCAATAGAGAGGGGCGAAAGCTTGGAGGCTCTTAGCGCAACTTCTCTTCCTCCAACATCTAGCCGCAAGCACAAGTCTTCTTCTCCTTTCCTCTTGGCGCAAGGAACTTTGGTGCTTGGCGGCTTGAACTTGGTTACTTCTTCTCTTGGCGCATCCTCTCCTCTTGGTGGCGCAAGTGAAGTGGAGCATCTCCTTAAGGCTTGGATCTTCTTCCCGAGGCTAGCACCGGGCGTGGAAGAAGAGAACTCAAGAGATCCGTGTGTGTGAGACTGCAGAGGGCGCACACTTAGGCGCCTACATCGGCATCACTCCAAACCGCTCTTAAGGTATTTCTTAACTCATCGTGTCGACTCTCTTGCTTGCGATCTTCACTGGGTTTTTGGGACCGGCCTGTTTCGGGGACATTCTTCCGCTGTGCAATGTATGTATGTCTATGACTCTAAAAAATTGTAAAATGTCCCCGGGGTTTCCCAACAGTGGTATCAGAGCAAGGTTGCAAGACTCAAATGATGTTTTATGATTTTCCTTCATGCTCACATGCCATATCTCTATTTTTGTAAATAGCATGATGCATGGCAAACAATTTTTCTAAAAGTAGAAAAATTAGGGTTTCTTGTTTCTATCATCCTCTCAATCTCTTTTGGATTTTTGGACTATTTTTCTTATCTGATTTAAAGATCAAAGGCGCACGTAATTTTGTCAAGTAGGACGGGCATTGTGTCTTCGGACTGGCCAAGTCTCTTGACCTGACAAAATTGCCAGCCGAAAGGATCTCTGAAATCATCATGAAAAATAAATCGCAATTAACCAAAAGATTTGTGAGAAGAAGATGAGAAAAAGAGACTAGTTTTATGAAAAAGTAAAATTTCAGATTTTATGTTTTTCATGAGCATGTAGAATTGCATGAGTAAATACCTTGATTGTGCATAATGTTGTGATCATGAGTCAAGCCCCTTTTGCATGCCTGTGATGTATCCTTGTGTGGCCTGCGTGCCATTTTTTTCATTATTTTTGTAAAAATTAAAATGAAAATTAAGGGCTAGGCGCATCCTTCTTGGATCTTGATACTCGCATCTTGCTTGATGGCGCAAGCATAAGGTGGCGCATGCAAGCTGGCGCTTGGTTGCTTGGTGGCGCAAGAAATCTTGGCCCCTTGCATGGTGGCGCACCTTCCTTGGAGGAAGACCATGGCATTGGCCGAACCTATGGGGAACTTTTAAAGTGTACCTCTAGGGTTTGAGAACTAAACCATGAGAGAAGGACCTTGGAGCCAACCTTGAAGTTCAAGCTAGAGATCGGCTAGGCTAGGTCTAGTTTTCGGGGCTTGAGTTCTAGGACAAGAGTTGAACCTCTTTCATGGCATGGATTGGTTCAATGTCTTGAATAGGATATGATCACATCATTCTTTACTGCTTTTATTATTATCTACAGAAGGATGCCTGTAATGTTGTATCGTTATGTTATCACCATAGGATTGCATGCCTGTAATGATAGACATAAGATAAAACTGAGATGATGAGACCTTAAACAAAAACCCTCAATGAAAATATCAAGTCTAGTAGCCCTCACTAAGCTATCGATCAGTGGAGTTGTGAATTGTTTCCCACCCTCGTGGGACACACCCACTTATCTTTAGAAAGTGCGTGGTGACAATGGTTTCCCCAGTCCAGTTTTAACCTGGGCGTGCCTTCGCAAGGAAACTCGTTGGCCCTGAGCATAACGGTAAGGAATGGACTTGACTACATTTTCATGTGTGCTAGGCACATGATGAAACTCTAGAGGCATCGTTGAGAGGTTAGGGTTTCATGCTGTATCCAGCCCTCGCTGGACATGAGATGCCTGGACTGTCTCAATAAAGGGAATTGCTTGGAGCAATCTGTAAGATCCAAGGATCTTAAGTCCTGGTAAGTATTATTTTTGGATTTAAATAAAATCATTAACTGTGGATATTACGTTAAGCAGTATTGGATGTTAATTAACTGGCTTATTGATTGTTAATTTATAATTAATTAATTAGAGATTATTGGTTGTCAAATTAATTAGAGCTTATTGGTTAATTAATTAGACCTTATTGGATGTTAGTTAAATCCTTATTGGATTTCGTTAAGTGAATGGTTAAATTGTTAGTTAATGGTTAAATTAATTAGTTAACTTTGGGTTTACACTAATTGGGTTTAAAATTTGAATTTATTAGTTAAATGGGTTAAACCCTTTTGAATTAATTGGTTAGCGGGTTAAACATTAAAAACCGAAATTTAATTTTTTAAGGGGTTTAGCGACTAGGGTAAAGAGGTTGGTGTTTTTGTTGGCTTGGAAGAACCTTGGGCGACGGCTTGAAAGAACTTGGCGATTTCCTTGAAGGCTTGGACGATCTTCTTCTTCCTTCTTCCTTGGCCGGCATTCTTGGGTGCTTGTTGGCGTCTATCTAGGAGCATTTCAAGCCCTTAGACGATTTGTTGTGGAGGATTTTTCACCTTAGGGGTCACGGTTAAGAGGTGAGTGGAGTGTCTATTCGATTCTATCTATTTGGTTGTGTTAGATAATACATGTAATTGTTTGACATGTAATTGTTTGAAAACATTACCATGTTGAAAACCGAATTTTACAAAGGTGAATATACCATGTTGAAAACCGAATTTTGCAAAGGTGAATATATCTCATGAAAACCGAAACTTGTAGCATGAAATTTAAGGTTTTTATAGGGAATTTTGGTAGCATTAAATCATTGATTTTTTAGTATGAAATTCTTGTTAACTAGGTATTTTATAGGGAATTTTGGTAACATTAAATCATTGATTTTTGGTAGCATGAAAATCTTGTTAACTAAGGTTAATATTTGAAGTAGATATTATGCTAGAAACCGTGGGCTATATGTGTTGTATTTTAGTCCTGTGATAATGTATTCTTAAATGGTTAATTAGGGTTTAAATTTAAGTAGTTAGTATGTTGGTCATTGTGGAACCGTGGGCTATATATATATGTTGTATTTTAATCCTATGTTAAATTTTTGAATGCCCTGATAATTGCTAGTAGTGTTAATAATTTTATGGTCATGTATTTTATTTGAGAAATTTGGGTGATAACATAGCAAGGTTAGACTGAACTAATCAGCATGAAATCTAAGGACTACACTACCATGTGATTATGTGATTTTTATTATGTGATTATGTGATTTTTTAATATTATGTGGTTATGTGAATTATGAATATTATGTGTTGTGATCATGGAATGGTTAGGACTAAGGCTAAGTGTAACTGTGTACTCAAGGGGATAGTCTATATGTGATATGTTAAGGGTTTGAATTTCAGCCCTGTATTGTGATATGTGAGGGGGTTGTTGTTCAGCCTGCCTGTTGTGATTATTGTGATGACTATCCTAGAGTCTAGTTGACACTTAGGAGTCCACCGTTGTGAAATAAAATATAAGATGTGTCTATTGTTGTCCAGTAGGAACCCTTTGGGAGAACGAGTGATATAAGACGCAAAGTGCCATGCCTTGGTCGGACAGGGGCCACCTCTTGATGTCATCACTCTTAGACGCTTAGATTTTCGTGTTATGGGGTGATCGTAGAGCAAAGTGCCATGTCGTTGTTGGGGTATGCCCTTAAGGCTAATGTTTGAGGCCTTGGGATTGTATCAGTATCATGTAATAAACTCTTGTGTTTATAAAGGCATGGTTATTATTTAGGTTGTTACCTTGTCTGCTGTAATAAGTGTACTACTGAATAATGTCTCAAAGCTATTCAGCTAGGCTGACATGCTAAATGTCCTTAGTCGATATATCTTGGTGAACATGAGACAGCCTTGATATGATTGAGACTAATATGTGTTCTAATCTTATAGGATGCTTCGAGCATGGAATAAGATGTAGACTCATGGGTACATTGGATGTACTGGACAGACCCTACTAGGACATTCAATTGCTTGTCACAATGTGAATGATCCTTGATTGCAACAAGTGGCACATGTCCTCTGACTTGAGATCACTTGTGTTTCTAAATGATGATTGTCATTGTTTTGAGGTAGTTCAATATCATTTGAAACATAATGGTTATAGACTATCTTGGATAATGATCATGAGTCAGGTTAGGGCACTAGTGATAGATAGAGGATTGCCGTCTCCTTGTTGAAGGAGTGTGGTGTTCTATAGGGCCCCCCTAGATGAGATGATTGAGAAAGTGTATGGCCATACCCAGGTGACTATGTGCATCTGATCTAATCATGCTCATCATATTGGAGTCACAAGCTTGACCTGCTTGTCCAATGAGAACATCCAGTGGCAAAGGATACATGTATGCCTTGTGAATGGATTCACACTTGTGCTATGGTTTGGGAGTAGTCTTGGAAGACTCTTTCCTTTATATCGGGAGACAGTGATGTGTTGCTAGATACCCCTCACTGATCGTGATAACGTAAGTTATCGTTACCGACATTTAAAGGAAACCCTCAGGGTCGCACAATTTGATGATATGGCTTACTTGAGTCAGATCGTGTGGACTGAATTCTTTGGGTTCAGTTTAAAGGGGTTTAATCTCTGATTGTAAGTGAGATCTGGTCTGATCATGTTTGATTGATTAGGGCTTGAGATCGGTAAGCTTCGATCGAGAGAGATGATGCTAGATCAGTGAGATCAGGAGCATCAGGAGATGAACGGTTTGATCTTGAGCCTTAGGGTTCAATATGGTCTAGACCAAGTGGCTTGAGCTATTTTGGTTTGGTTTATGAACCAAATTCGATTGGAACGTTTTGGCTTGAACCGGTTCACAAAGGTGAACGCTTGGTTCAATGCTAATATGCGTTTTTGGGTTGGCATGAGCGCATGGCTTGATTATCTTCCATTTATGGAAAGTCATCAAGGCCGATTTCACTTCAACGCCAAAACGCATATGCGTTGTGCTCTTCACTTCAACGCCTTGAACTTTCGTTTGGGGAGGTTGACGAAGAAGAGAAGTTTTGCAAGAGGAGCTCTCGGCCAAAAGGGAATCATCTCATCATCCCCTTCCATTCGACAAGAAAGCTTGGGTGCCTTGCTAGCACAAGGGACGTCAAGGAAGTAAGCATCTTCATCTTGTGTGTGAACTTGTGGAGGAGATCTAAGTTGCTCTCTTCTTCCAAGCCGACCTCCAAGCCAATGGCGTTGGTATGAATCTCCCCTTGATCTAATCAATCTATCAAAGTTGATTATATGAGCATATAACTCGATTGTGTAGTTGAAACCCTAGCAAAATTGCATGCGCCCCTAAATTAGGGTTTCATCAGCTTGCGCTCCCCCTCGAAGGGGACTCTTCAATTGGTATCAGAGCTAGGATGTTATATGGTTCATATGATTGCTTAAGGTGATCCTTGTTTGCGCTTATGATCTAAGTTTTCTCATCATGCGATAATACTAGTTGAAAGTATTTTTTTTTGTGGCGCATATATGAGATTGTTTTGGTGGCGCATGTGTAAGGTTGATTATGTTGATGCATGTATATGGCTTACATTGTTGCGCATGTTACATGTTGTTGTTTTGTCAAAACTTTACTTGCGCGCCTTTGACTAGATCTAAGTTGCGCCTACTGTAAACCCTTAGACGGGTTGATGGGGTTGAAAGCATCATCTAGTTTAGATCAACCTAGTCTGATCAGACCATCTGACAGCCTAGATGGATCGACCAGATGGCACCTGTGCGCAAGCACAAGGTGGCTATAGGTCGATTGCATCATAGGCGTGTAGCGAGGTCTGGTTGAGACAACCAATGAACACATATGAGTTAGGCCCGGGGTCACACCCGCTTGCCAGAACTCATGTTGGTTGTTCAACCCTTGGCGCATGCATGGTTGACCATTAGGTCAACTCGAGTCAGTTAGGACTTGGTGCATGCAAGGGTATGGATCTAACTAGATTGTTGAGTGGATGCCTATCAATGGACCGTTGTAAGGTTGTAGGGCACATAAGGAAATTAAAATTGATGCCAATGGGGTTTTCAAAATTTTATTTTCTTTGTAAGGGATCACATGATGATTGATTGATGCCATATGCTTGTTTATTTAATCTTATGTGGGATGCCCATTTTAATGTGTGCTGTGCTGGGGCCTGCGAGCCTGGTAAATTGTAAATTATTATTTTTGTGATCTGCGTATCACTTTAAATTAATTTACTGTATAATTGACCTGCGAGTCAAGCTTGTCTAGATAGATCAAAATGTATTTTGATTAGACAAGAGCACAGAGCACAATTGCAGAGGCGCATTCAGCTGGTGGACGCACCTGAGCTGCATTGAGCGCTAGGGTCAGCATGAGGATATGTCGGCTATAGAAATTATAGCGAACCTCAAGATGCTGTATGCTGCACAGGCGAGGACAGAACGCTATAATCTGACAAAGCTTTTCTTTCAGAGCAAACTGGCTGAAGGGAGCCCAGTGGGAGCTCACGTGCTCAAGATGATTGGGCACAAGGAGGCTCTGGAGAAACTGGGGCATACCATCAACCAGGAGCTTGCTGTAGACATTATTCTGCAGTCTCTCCCGCCCTCTTTCGATGCGTTCATTATTAATTTTAATATGAACAAAATCGATTGTACTCCGGCAGAGCTGCTGAATATGCTCTTGACTACTGAGGAGACTCTGAAGGGAAAGCCTTCAACCTCTGTCTTAATGGTTCCTTCGAGGAACAAGAAGAAGGGGAAGAAGGGCAAAGCCCCTGTCAAGAACTACAGTAAGGCTCTGAAACAAAAGGTTAAGCGGTCGAAAGACAACAGGTGTTTCCACTGTGGCTAACTGGGTCACTAGAAAAAGGACTGTAAAGCGCTCCAAGGAGATAAGAGGGGAAGCATCGCTTCTGGCTCAAGTATATACGTGACGGAAGTCATGGTTTCATCTTCTTCTATTTCATGGGTGTTGGACACTGCATGTGGAGTTCACATTTGTTCAAATGTACAGGAACTCAAGAGAAGAAGACAGGTGGGACAGCATGAGTTGGACCTACGCGTTGGAAACGGGGCACGGGTTGCTGCTGTTGCTGTAGGAGACTATTTCATCTCATTACCATCTGGCATTGTATTAGAACTAAACAGTTGTTACTTTGTTCCCAGTATTACTAAAAATATTATCTCTATTCCTGCTCTTGTCAAGAAAGGATTTGCCTTTGAATGCAATATTTCAAAGTGTGTTTTATCTTTAGATAATATTGTTTATGCAACTGGTTCAATTAACAATGGGTTGTACATGTTGGACATGGAAAGTTCTATACAAAGTGTTGATATTAAGAAAGCCAAGTATGCTGAAGACAGCACCTTGTTATGGCATAGTCGTTTAGGCCATATTAACAAGAAGCGCATTAAGCGGTTGCATGATCATGGACTGCTGGGATCTTTCTCCTATGAGGAGATTGATACATGCAAAGCTTGTTTGATGGGTAAAATGACGAAGTCACCTTTTCTTAATAAAGGTCAAAGGGCTTCAGGTTTACTTGACCTCATACACAGTGATGTGTGTGGGCCATTTAGTAAACATGCCAGAGGTGGCTATCAGTACTTCATTACCTTTACTGATGATTTCAGTAGGTATGGTTATGTCTATCTTATGAGACATAAGAGTGAATCTTTTGACAAGTTCAAAGAGTTCAAAAATGAAGTACAGAATCAGCTAGGGCGAAATATCAAGGCACTTCATTCTGATCGAGGTGGAGAATACTTGAGTCATGCGTTTACTGACTATCTAAAAGAGTGTGGGGTTATCTCACAGCTCACTCCGCCAGGAACACCACAATGGAATGGTGTGTCCGAGAGGAGAAATAGAACGTTACTTGATATGGTTCGTTCTATGATGAGTCAGGCTACTCTTCCATATTCCTTTTGGGGATTTGCACTGGAAACAGCTGCAAAGGTACTAAACCGAGTGCCATCTGTAGGGTCCCCTTCAAGGGGGAGCGCAAGCATGTGAAACCCCTTTCAAGAGGGGGGCGAAAACACTAAGGGGGGTGGCGCATAACTTTGCAAGCGGAAGCATGTGTTTTCAACGATTTTAGCATGAGCATATGATCAACTTGAATGAGTTAGATCTATACCATAGCCATAGAGTTGGAGGTCGGCTTGGAAGAAGAGATCGAATAGGGGTCTCCTCCACAAGATGCGCACACAAGATGAGGATGCGCTCACTTCCTTGGTGCTCCTTGTGCTAGCAAGGTTGCAAGAGTTGTCCTTGATCGAGTAAAGAGAAGAGATGATCACTTCCTTTGGTTGGCCGGTCCTTCTCTTGTCGTCCACACCCAAATTCTCTCAAGTCCCGTCGAGCAAGAGCAAGGAGACAAGAGTTCAATGAGCCTTCAAGCCGTTTTGGCGTTTCAAGGACACATGCGCTCAATGACTTTCCAAAAATGGAAAATCCATTAAGCCATGCGTTCTCACTTCTAGCAAACCGCCCAAAACGCTTTATGGATCGAACCATGGGTTCACCCATGTGAACCGGTTCAATCCAAATTGGTCCAAACCAATTTGGTTCAAAGACCAAACCAAGCCAATCGGTCTAGATCAACCAAACCCTAAGGTTTCCAATCTAACCGTTCATCTCATGATGCTCTTGATCTCACCGATCTTGCATCAATACTCTCGATCGAAGCTTACCGATCTCAAGCCCTAATCAATCAAACATGATCAGACTGGATCTCACTTACAATCAGAGTTTAAACTCCTTTAAACTGAACCGAAACAATTCAGTCCACACGATCTGACTCAAGTAAGCCATATCATCAAATTGTGCGACCCTGAGGGTTTCCTTTAAATGTCGGTAACGATAACTTACGTTATCACGATCAGTGAGGGGTATCTAGCAACACATCACTGTCTCCCGATATAAAGGAAAGAGTCTTCCAAGACTACACCCAAACCACAGCATAAGTGTGAATCAAACTCACGAGGCATGCATGTTTCCTTTGCCACTGGATGTTCTTATTGGACAAGCATGTCAAGCCTGTAACTCCAATATGATGAGCATGATTAGATCAGATGATCATAGTCATCTGGGTATGGCCATACACTATCTCAATCATCTCATACAGGGGGGCCCTTTAGAACATCACACTCCTTGAACAAGGAGACGGCAATCCTATATCTATCACTAGTGTCCTAACCTGACTCAAGCTCATCATCCAAGATAGTCTATAATCATTATGTTTCAAATGATATTGAACTACCTCAAAACAATGACAATCATCATTTAGAAACACAAGTGATCTCAAGTCGAAGGACATGTGCCACTTGCAGCTATCAAGGATTATTCACATTGTGACAAACAATTGAATATCCTAGAAGGGTCTGTCCAGTACATCCAATGTACCCATGATTCTACATCTTATTCCATGCTCGAAGCATCCTATAAGATTAGCACACATATTAGTCTCAATCATATCAAGGCTGTCTCATGTTCACCAAGATATCTCGACTAAGGACATAGAGCCTGTCAGCCTAGCTAAACAGCTTTGAGACATTATTCAGTAGTACACTTATTATTGCAGACAAGGTAACAACCTGAATAATAACCATGCCTTTATAAACATAAGAGTTTATTACATGATACTTATACAATCCCAAGGCCTCAAACATTAGCCTTAAGGGCATACTCCAACAATCTCCCACTTGCACTTAATCTAATGGTTGAGAAACCTCAAACCCATATTATTACAGTACTTCTCATGCTTCTGCTGCGCCAGAGGCTTGGTAAGCGGGTCAGCCAGATTGTCGTCTGTATGAACCTTGCATATTTTGATCTCGCCTCGATCAATGATCTCCCGGATCAAGTGAAACCGTCTCTGTATGTGCTTGGACTTCTGGTGCGACCGTGGTTCCTTTGCTTGTGCGATTGCTCCAGTGTTATCACAGAAGATAACCAAAGGATCTGCACTCGAAGGAACAACACCAAGTTCTCTCACGAACTTACGAATCCACACTGCCTCCTTGGATGCTTCCGAGGCTGCAACATACTCGGCTTCTGTTGTGGAATCAGCAACAGTTGACTGTTTGAAACTCTTCCACACCACTGCTCCACCATTCAAGCTAAAGACATAGCCTAATTGCGATCGGAAATCATCCTGGTCTGACTGGAACGAAGCGTCAGTATATCCCTCTATACTGAGTTCTTCCTGACCACCATATATCAAGAACATATCTTTGGTCCTCCGCAGATATTTTATAATGTTCTTGACTGCAATCCAGTGCGCCTGTCCTGGATTACTTTGGAATCGACTGGTCACGCTTAACTCGTAAGCGACGTCTGGGCGAGTACATAACATCGCATACATAATGGACCCAATAGCCGAAGCATAAGGCGTATTGTCCATTTCATCTTTCTCAGTCTGTGTTTGTGGACACTGACTCTTCGAAAGATTCAGACCATGTCTGACTGGAAGATATCCACGTTTAGACTTCTCTAAATGGAATCTCTCCAGGACTTTATCGATGTAAGTACTTTGGCACAGCCCGAGAAGCCTCTTAGATCTATCCCGGTAGATCTTCACACCTAACACATAGGCTGCTTCTCCTAGATCTTTCATCTGGAAACATTTTCCTAACCATGCTTTAACCGCATGCAGTTCAGGAATATCGTTTCCAATGATTAAGATATCATCGACGTAGAGGATTAGGAATGTAATTACGTTCCCACTAAACCTCTTATATACACACGGGTCATCCTCGTTCTTGATGAAACCAAACTCAGAGATTGATTCATCAAAACGAATGTTCCAGCTTCTAGATGCTTGTTTAAGTCCATAAATGGATTTCTTTAACTTGCATATTTTATGACGATCTGCTGGATTAGTGAAACCCTCAGGTTGTGTCATATACACATCCTCATCCAGATTTCCATTAAGGAAAGCTGTCTTCACATCCATCTGCCAGATCTCATAATCATAATATGCAGCTATAGCGAAAAGAATCCGAATAGACTTAAACATGGCTACAGGAGAGAAAGTTTCATCATAATCTATCCCGTAGATTTGTTTGAAACCTTTCGCAACTAGCCTGCCTTTATAGGTAACCACGTTACCATCCATGTCAATCTTCTTCTTGAAGATCCATTTACAGCCTATAGGGATTACTCCCGGAGGCGGATCAACCAAATCCCAGACTTGGTTATCTGACATGGAGTCCATCTCGGCTCGCATAGCATCAAGCCATCTAGCTGACTCCGGTCCACTGACCGCATCCGCATAAGTGAGGGGTTCATCATTATCAATGATGTAGACTCCGTCATAGCGCTCAGGCTGTCGACGGATCCTACCCGATCTTCGCGGTTCCCGTGTTATCTGAGCCTCAGGTCGTTCAATAACCTGATCCACTGGCTCTGGCTCATCCAACTGCACTTGACTACTTTGTCCTCCCTCTGGATTCTCATCCAGCTTTATTTCTCTCCCACTGGCCTCTTGCAGAAGAAATTCCTTCTCAAGAAATATGGCCGTCCGAGCAACAAAAACCTTGTTCTCTTTGGGATCGTAGAAATAATAACCCTTAGTTTCCTTAGGGTAACCGACAAAGATGCATTTCTCAGATCTGCTCTCCAGTTTCCCAGAGGCGAGCTTTTTGACATAAGCCTCGCAACCCCAGATCCTGATAAATGTCAAGCTAGGCTGTTTCCCATACCATAACTCATATGGCGTCTTTGAAACTGCCTTGGATGGCACTCGGTTTAGTACCTTTGCAGCTGTTTCCAGTGCAAAACCCCAAAAGGAGTATGGAAGAGTAGCCTGACTCATCATAGAACGAACCATGTCAAGTAACGTTCTATTTCTCCTCTCGGACACACCATTCCATTGCGGTGTTCCTGGCGGAGTGAGCTGTGAGATAATCCCACACTCTTTCAGATAGTCAGTAAATTCTCGACTTAGGTATTCTCCACCTCGATCAGAACGAAGTGCCTTGATATTTCGGCCTAACTGATTTTGTACTTCATTTTTGAACTCTTTGAACTTGTCAAAAGATTCACTTTTATGTCTCATTAGATAGACATATCCATACCTACTGAAATCATCAGTAAAGGTAATGAAGTACTGATAGCCACCTCTGGCATGTTTACTAAATGGCCCACACACATCACTGTGTATGAGGTCAAGTAAACCTGAAGCCCTTTGACCTTTGTTAGGAAAAGGAGACTTCGTCATTTTACCCATCAAACAAGCTTTGCATGTATCAAACTCCTCGTAGGAGAAAGATCCCAGCAGTCCATGATCATGCAACCGCTTAATGCGTTTCTCGTTTATATGGCCTAAACGACTATGCCATAGCAAGGTGCTGTCATCAGCATACTTGGCTTTCTTATTATCAATGTTTTGTATAGAATTTTCCATGTCCAACATGTATAACCCATTGTTAATTGAACCAGTTGCATACACAATATTATCTACAGATAAAACACACTTTGAAATATTGCATTCAAAGGCAAATCCTTTCCTGACAAGAGCAGGAATAGAGATAATATTCTTGGTGATACTCGGTACAAAATAACAATTGTTTAATTCCAATACAATGCCAGATGGTAAAGAAATGAAATAGTCTCCTACAGCAACAGCAGCAACCCGTGCCCCGTTTCCAACGCGTAGGTCTACCTCATGCTGTCCCACCTGCCTTCTTCTCTTGAGTTCCTGTACATTTGAACAAATGTGAACTCCACATGCAGTGTCCAACACCCATGAAATAGAAGAAGATGAAACCATGACTTCCGTCACGTATATACCTGAGCCAGAAGCGATGCTTCCCCTCTTATCTCCTTGGAGCGCTTTACAGTCCTTTTTCCAGTGACCCAGCTGGCCACAGTGGAAACACCTGTTGTCCTTGGACCGCTTGACCTTCTGTTTCAGAGCCTTACTGTAGTTCTTGACAGGGGCCTTGCCCTTCTTCCCCTTCTTCTTGTTCCTAAAAGGAACCATTAAGACAGAGGTTGAAGGCTTGCCCTTCAGAGTTTCCTCAGTAGTCAAGAGCATATTCAGCAGCTCTGCCGGCGTACAATCGATTTTGTTCATATTAAAGTTAATGATGAACGCATCGAAAGAAGGCGGAAGAGACTGCAGAATAATATCTACAGCAAGCTCCTGGTTGACGGTATGCCCCAGTTTCTCCAGAGCCTCCTTGTGCCCAATCATCTTGAGCACGTGAGCTCCCACTGGGCTCCCTTCAGCCAGTTTGCTCTGAAAGAAGAGCTTCGTCAGATTATAGCGTTCTGTCCTCGCCTGTGCAGCATACAGCATCTTGAGGTTCGCTATAATCTCTATAGCCGACATATCCTCATGCTGACGCTGCAGCGGTGGCGTCATAGACGCTAGCATCAGGCAAGCGACATCAATGCTATCATTGACGTGCTTTTCATAGGCATCACGAACCGCCCTTGCGGCGTTCGCAGCGGGCTGCGGCGGTATCGCCGTCTCGAGGACATACAGTTTCCTCTCTGCCTTAAGAACGATCTTAAGGTGTCCGAACCAGTCAGAGAAGTTCGGCCCAGCAAACTTCTCCCTTTCCAGTAGGGATCGCACATTGAAGCTCATGGTGTTCGTTGCTGCAGGAATCTACAACAAGCAAGAACAGCAAGGTCAGTATCAATGTTCAGAATCAATCCAGGACTTTAAGAAAGATTCTTTTTCTCACTATTTTGTCTGACTAAAAAATCCAGAAAACAGTCCGAAAGAGTAACACTCTTTTAGTGAGATGGGATCCAGATTTCATACTTGGTCTCCGCGTCCCGCTCAGGCGAGATAAGATGCACAGAGATGACAAGCATTAATTTCTGGTAGGCTGTCCCAGCCAATCGCCAACCCGTGCGATTCCCCTTCATCTGGGCAATCCAGCAGACTGTGCCAACTGAGTTGGTACAACACAGTCTCTGACCCCACAGATGGCTGCCTCCATGCACTACCATATGCGCCACATATGTAGTCTACATGGTCAAGCTGACCTGACCTACTCCCTGGACCACCACGTGCTATGCTGAGCAACGAGAAGGGATAAATCCCTACTCTGTAACACGCAGGTGTAATCCCGCACTGTCTGAAGATAGATGGACGTGCCCACTGAGTGGGTTCAACACGGCTCCAACGATAGTCAGAACAGTGAGGTTTCGCGCCAGAAGGCATTACGTGCTTGATATATTAGCGTTGGATTTTAACGGTCTTTTATCTTCTTCACTATCATGCAAGTCTTATGGTGATAGCAGAAGATAAACACATGCAATTCTAATTATATAAGCAATAAATAGAAAGCATGATCTTATGTGGTAAAAGCCCATGAATCCTAGTAAGACCTTAATTTTACTTAAGTCTTCACTTGAGCTCTTTTGCATCTCATCTGGTCCAACCCAGGGCCCTAGCGCCAAGAGCACCTCAGGTGCGCCACCAGCTGAATGCCCCTCTTGGATGTGTGCTTTTATGCCCTTGTCTAATCAAAAACATTTTGATCTATCTAGACAAGCTTTGACTCGCAGGTCAATTATACAATAGATTAATAAAAAATGTGATTCGCAGATCACAATAATATTAACTTATAATTAACCAGGCACGCAGGCCCCAGCACAGCACACAATAGGGCAACCCACATAAGAATAAATAAACAAGCACATGGTCTCAATCATCATGTGATCCAATCAAGAAATTAAATTTTGAAAACCCCATAGGCATCAATTTTAACTTCCTTATGTGCCCTACAACCTTACAATGGTACATTGATAGGGATCCACTCATCCATCTAGTTAGATCCTATGCCCTTGCATGCACCGAGTCCTAACTGACCCGAGTTGACCTAATGGTCAACCATGCATGCGCTAAGGGCTGAACAACCAACAAGAGTTCTGGCAAGCGGGTGTGACCCCGGGCCTAACTCAAGAGTGTTCATTGGTTGTCTCAACCAGACCTCGCTACACGCCTTTGATGCAGTCAACCTATAGCCACCTCATGCTTGCGCACAGGTGCTATCTGGTCAACCCATCTAGGTTGTCAGATGGTCTGATCAGACTAGTTTGATCTAACCTAGAGGTGACTTCAGCCCCATCAACCCATCTAAGGGTTTATAGTAGGTGGCACTTCAGATCTAGTCATAGGCGCGCAAGTTAGGGTTTTGTTTGATAAAACAACATAAACTAAGCGCCAACTCAAGACATGCGACATCATGAACAAACAACATGCGCCTAGATAAGTAAACATCTTACTTTCGCATGGAGAAATAGCATGTCAATTTTCGCATGTGAACAAGATCTAAGCATACATGAAGATGCGCAAACATGGATCACGGAAATATCAAGCAATCATATTAACATGCTTCAACATGCTCTGATACCAATTGTAGGGTCCCCTTCAAGGGGGAGCGCAAGCATGTGAAACCCCTTTCAAGAGGGGGGCGAAAACACTAAGGGGGGTGGCGCATAACTTTGCAAGCGGAAGCATGTGTTTTCAACGATTTTAGCATGAGCATATGATCAACTTGAATGAGTTAGATCTATACCATAGCCATAGAGTTGGAGGTCGGCTTGGAAGAAGAGATCGAATAGGGGTCTCCTCCACAAGATGCGCACACAAGATGAGGATGCGCTCACTTCCTTGGTGCTCCTTGTGCTAGCAAGGTTCCAAGAGTTGTCCTTGATCGAGTAAAGAGAAGAGATGATCACTTCCTTTGGTTGGCCGGTCCTTCTCTTGTCGTCCACACCCAAATTCTCTCAAGTCCCGTCGAGCAAGAGCAAGGAGACAAGAGTTCAATGAGCCTTCAAGCCGTTTTGGCGTTTCAAGGACACATGCGCTCAATGACTTTCCAAAAATGGAAAATCCATTAAGCCATGCGTTCTCACTTCTAGCAAACCACCCAAAACGCTTTATGGATCGAACCATGGGTTCACCCATGTGAACCGGTTCAATCCAAATTGGTCCAAACCAATTTGGTTCAAAGACCAAACCAAGCCAATCGGTCTAGATCAACCAAACCCTAAGGTTTCCAATCTAACCGTTCATCTCATGATGCTCTTGATCTCACCGATCTTGCATCAATACTCTCGATCGAAGCTTACCGATCTCAAGCCCTAATCAATCAAACATGATCAGACTGGATCTCACTTACAATCAGAGTTTAAACTCCTTTAAACTGAACCGAAACAATTCAGTCCACACGATCTGACTCAAGTAAGCCATATCATCAAATTGTGCGACCCTGAGGGTTTCCTTTAAATGTCGGTAACGATAACTTACGTTATCACGATCAGTGAGGGGTATCTAGCAACACATCACTGTCTCCCGATATAAAGGAAAGAGTCTTCCAAGACTACACCCAAACCACAGCATAAGTGTGAATCAAACTCACGAGGCATGCATGTTTCCTTTGCCACTGGATGTTCTTATTGGACAAGCATGTCAAGCCTGTAACTCCAATATGATGAGCATGATTAGATCAGATGATCATAGTCATCTGGGTATGGCCATACACTATCTCAATCATCTCATACAGGGGGGCCCTTTAGAACATCACACTCCTTGAACAAGGAGACGGCAATCCTATATCTATCACTAGTGTCCTAACCTGACTCAAGCTCATCATCCAAGATAGTCTATAATCATTATGTTTCAAATGATATTGAACTACCTCAAAACAATGACAATCATCATTTAGAAACACAAGTGATCTCAAGTCGAAGGACATGTGCCACTTGCAGCTATCAAGGATTATTCACATTGTGACAAACAATTGAATATCCTAGAAGGGTCTGTCCAGTACATCCAATGTACCCATGATTCTACATCTTATTCTATGCTCGAAGCATCCTATAAGATTAGCACACATATTAGTCTCAATCATATCAAGGCTGTCTCATGTTCACCAAGATATCTCGACTAAGGACATAGAGCCTGTCAGCCTAGCTGAACAGCTTTGAGACATTATTCAGTAGTACACTTATTATTGCAGACAAGGTAACAACCTGAATAATAACCATGCCTTTATAAACATAAGAGTTTATTACATGATACTTATACAATCCCAAGGCCTCAAACATTAGCCTTAAGGGCATACTCCAACACCATCCAAGGCCGTTTCAAAGACGCCATATGAATTATGGTATGGGAAACAGCCGAGCTTGACATTTATCAGGATCTGGGGTTGCGAGGCTTATGTCAAAAAGCTCGCCTCTGGGAAACTGGAGAGCAGATCTGAGAAATGTATCTTTGTCGGTTACCCTAAGGAAACTAAGGGTTATTATTTCTACGATCCCAAAGAGAACAAAGTATTTGTTGCTCGGACGGCCATATTTCTTGAGAAGGAGTTTCTTCTGCAAGAGGCCAGTGGGAGAGAAATAAAGCTGGATGAGAATCCACAGGAAGGACAAAGTAGTCAAGCGCAGTTGGATGAGCCTGAGCCGGTAGATCAGGTTATTGAACAACCTGAGGCTCAGATATCACGGGAACCGCGTAGATCGGGAAGGATCCGTCGACAGCCTGAGCGCTATGACGGAGTCTACATCATTGATAATGATGAACCCCTTACTTATGCGGATGCGGTCAGTGGACCGGAGTCAACTAGATGGCTTGATGCTATGCGAGCCGAGATGGACTCCATGTCAGATAACCAAGTCTGGGATTTGGTTGATCCGCCTCCGGGAGTAATCCCTATAGGCTGTAAATGGATCTTCAAGAAGAAGATTGACATGGATGGTAACGTGGTTACCTATAAAGGCAGGCTAGTTGCGAAAGGTTTCAAACAAATCTACGGGATAGATTATGATGAATCTTTCTCTCCTGTAGCCATGTTCAAGTCTATTCGGATTCTTTTCGCGATAGCAGCATATTACGATTATGAGATCTGGCAGATGGATGTGAAAACAGCTTTCCTTAATGGAAATCTGGATGAGGATGTGTATATGACACAACCTGAAGGTTTCACTAATCCATCAGATCGTCATAAAATATGCAAGTTAAAGAAGTCCATTTATGGACTGAAACAAGCATCTAGAAGCTGGAATATTCGTTTTGATGAATCAATCTCTGAGTTTGGTTTCATCAAGAACGAAGATGACCCGTGTGTGTATAAGAGGTTTAGTGGGAGTGTGATTACATTCCTAATCCTCTACGTCGATGATATCTTAATCATTAGAAACGATATTCCTGAACTGCATGCTGTTAAAGCATGGTTAGGAAAATGTTTCCAGATGAAAGATCTAGGAGAAGCAGCCTATGTATTAGGTGTGAAGATCTACAGGGATAGATCTAAGAGGCTTCTGGGGCTGTGCCAAAGTACTTACATCGATAAAGTTCTGGAGAGATTCCATTTAGAGAATTCTAAAAGAGGATATCTTCCAGTCAGACATGGTCTGAATCTTTCGAAGAGTCAGTGTCCACAAACACAGACTGAGAAAGATGAAATGGACAATACGCCTTATGCTTCGGCTATTGGATCCATTATGTATGCGATGTTGTGTACTCGCCCAGACGTCGCTTACGGGTTAAGCGTGACCAGTCGTTTCCAAAGTAATCCAGGTCAGGCACACTGGATTGCAGTCAAGAACATTTTAAAATATCTGCGGAGGACCAAAGATATGTTCTTGATATATGGTGGTCAGGAAGAACTCAGTATAGAAGGATATACTGACGCTTCGTTCCAGTCGGACCAGGATGATTTCCGATCGCAATCAGGCTATGTTTTTAGCTTGAATGGTGGAGCAGTGGTGTGGAAGAGTTTCAAACAGTCAACTGTTGCTGATTCCACAACAGAAGCCGAGTATGTTGCAGCCTCGGAAGCATCCAAGGAGGCAGTGTGGATTCGTAAGTTCGTGGGAGAACTTGGTGTTGTTCCTTCGAGTGTCGATCCTTTGGTTATCTTCTGTGATAACACTGGAGCCATCGCACAAGCAAAGGAACCACGGTCGTACCAGAAGTCCAAGCACATACAGAGACGGTTTCACTTGATCCGGGAGATCATAGATCGTGGCGAGATCAAAATATGCAAGGTTCATACAGATGACAATCTAGCTGACCCGCTTACCAAGCCTCTGGCGCAGCAGAAGCATGAGAAGCACTGTAATAATATGGGTTTGAGATTTCTCAACCATTAGATTAAGTGCAAGTGGGAGATTGTTGGGGTATGCCCTTAAGGCTAATGTTTGAGGCCTTGGGATTGTATCAGTATCATGTAATAAACTCTTGTGTTTATAAAGGCATGGTTATTATTCAGGTTGTTACCTTGTCTGCTGTAATAAGTGTACTACTGAATAATGTCTCAAAGCTGTTCAGCTAGGCTGACATGCTAAATGTCCTTAGTCGATATATCTTGGTGAACATGAGACAGCCTTGATATGATTGAGACTAATATGTGTTCTAATCTTATAGGATGCTTCGAGCATGGAATAAGATGTAGACTCATGGGTACATTGGATGTACTGGACAGACCCTACTAGGACATTCAATTGCTTGTCACAATGTGAATGATCCTTGATTGCAACAAGTGGCACATGTCCTCTGACTTGAGATCACTTGTGTTTCTAAATGATGATTGTCATTGTTTTGAGGTAGTTCAATATCATTTGAAACATAATGGTCATAGACTATCTTGGATAATGATCATGAGTCAGGTTAGGGCACTAGTGATAGATAGAGGATTGCCGTCTCCTTGTTGAAGGAGTGTGGTGTTCTATAGGGGCCCCCTAGATGAGATGATTGAGAAAGTGTATGGCCATACCCAGGTGACTATGTGCATCTGATCTAATCATGCTCATCATATTGGAGTCACAAGCTTGACCTGCTTGTCCAATGAGAACATCCAGTGGCAAAGGATACATGTATGCCTTGTGAATGGATTCACACTTGTGCTATGGTTTGGGAGTAGTCTTGGAAGACTCTTTCCTTTATATCGGGAGACAGTGATGTGTTGCTAGATACCCCTCACTGATCGTGATAACGTAAGTTATCGTTACCGACATTTAAAGGAAACCCTCAGGGTCGCACAATTTGATGATATGGCTTACTTGAGTCAGATCGTGTGGACTGAATTCTTTGGGTTCAGTTTAAAGGGGTTTAATCTCTGATTGTAAGTGAGATCTGGTCTGATCATGTTTGATTGATTAGGGCTTGAGATCGGTAAGCTTCGATCGAGAGAGATGATGCTAGATCAGTGAGATCAGGAGCATCAGGAGATGAACGGTTTGATCTTGAGCATTAGGGTTCAATATGGTCTAGACCAAGTGGCTTGAGCTATTTTGGTTTGGTTTATGAACCAAATTCGATTGGAACGTTTTGGCTTGAACCGGTTCACAAAGGTGAACGCTTGGTTCAATGCTAATATGCGTTTTTGGGTTGGCATGAGCGCATGGCTTGATTATCTTCCATTTATGGAAAGTCATCAAGGCCGATTTCACTTCAACGCCAAAACGCATATGCGTTGTGCTCTTCACTTCAACGCCTTGAACTTTCGTTTGGG
The DNA here is from genome assembly GCA_027563935.2 of Costus lasius. Taxonomy (NCBI): domain Eukaryota; kingdom Viridiplantae; phylum Streptophyta; class Magnoliopsida; order Zingiberales; family Costaceae; genus Costus; species Costus lasius. Next base: position 40,891,986 of record CM050453.2, read on the forward strand.
GAGGTTGACGAAGAAGAGAAGTTTTGCAAGAGGAGCTCTCGGCTAAAAGGGAATCATCTCATCATCCCCTTCCATTCGACAAGAAAGCTTGGGTGCCTTGCTAGCACAAGGGACGTCAAGGAAGTAAGCATCTTCATCTTGTGTGTGAACTTGTGGAGGAGATCTAAGTTGCTCTCTTCTTCCAAGCCGACCTCCAAGCCAATGGCGTTGGTATGAATCTCCCCTTGATCTAATCAATCTATCAAAGTTGATTATATGAGCATATAACTCGATTGTGTAGTTGAAACCCTAGCAAAATTGCATGCACCCCTAAATTAGGGTTTCATCAGCTTGCGCTCCCCCTCGAAGGGGACTCTTCAGTCGTGACCTAGCGGGGGCCACCTCTTGAATCTACACACCGTCCATCTATATGTTGCATGTGATTTGCAGGCTTCTCCCAGTGCTTAGGCCAAAGCCGGGTTAGACCATAATGGTCACTACTGAATATGCTGGACAACTAGGTTAATTAAGTGGTTGGTGTGTTTAGTTGGTTTAGAGTATAACTCTAGAACCTTGGTTACTCTGTAGTGATAATTGTGTGATGTCTTAGCAGTGTCCATCTGACTGTTTTATATGAATTCTATTCTTTAAGTTTGTCATATGTTGACATGATATTCCGTTAAATGTTTTTAAAATAATCTGCATGTATTTTTGAGTGTATGTTATGGATGGTCATTTGAGACTATCCACTCACTGGGCTGTGTAGCTCACCCCTCCTTATTTTCAGGTGTAGAGCAGGGGCGCATTTCCAGTTAGCATTTTATATGAATATCGTGATATGCCAGTTGAATGAATAAGACTTTTGTGCTTAATTACTGGGGCCGGTTGTGGCCGAATTATATGAACTTGTGTTGCCAGTTGTGGCCAAACTATGTGAACTTGTGTTGCCGGTTATGGCAGTTTGATATTCTGATTTTTGTGTCACCGCGGGCTTTGGCCTGGTTTCGGTGTGGTATCATTGAATGAATTTATAGAATCGACATTGTGGTTTTGTTTCTAAGTTCGAGTCGATTTATGCTTTTGCGATCGGATTTGATATAAATGTGACTTGCATATGTCTAGTGCAAGTATTGCGTGGTGGCAGGTACCTTTATGAAATTGTGTTTTTGTGGAGATTTATATGTATGGATTTTCGAAATTTTCAGATCGGATTTCCAGGACTTGGTTTTACTTAGCATGTGCATCGATCCTGTGTGATAACATCCTGTTTCTATGTGAATTGTGTTGCTTGTTTGGGGTTAAGATAACGGGATGTGACACAATCGGCCGGCGCGCCCACCTCAGGAAACATAGGTCACTTTGTGCATCTCATCCCACCCTCGTGGGACGCGAAGCCCTGTGTGGAATGAGGATCTCATCTCACTAGGAAATCTTGGATTTCTCGATTGACTTTGTGGGTTGTCAATTCGATTAAAAATAGTGGGAGCCATGGTCATTTAAAACAAGTCCAGTTTAAATGATTAGGAGTAGTACTAATCTGCTGTTTCTTGGTTGTTGTAGAACAATGGCTGTGAACAATGGCAGATGGTCACTGCGAACTACCCTGGAAAGGGATAAGTTGGTTGGATCCAACTTAAAGGATTGGTATATGAACTTGAGAATTGTGCTCAAGCTCGAGAGGAAGCTATATGTCCTTGAGAAGCCAATTCCTGAGCCACTTCCATGCTTAGCCTCAGCGGCTGAGAAGGATGCTTATGATAAGCATCAAGCTGATACTTTGGAGGTTGCACGATTGATGCTAACCAACATGTCGCCCGAGCTTAGAGGGAAATATGAATCTAAGAGTGCCTCTGAAATTATTTCTAATCTAAGGCAGCTCTTTGATGCATTGGTTGAGCTCAACCCTCCTAAAGTAGACATTTAGTGTATTGAGCCCAAAGGCTTAACTAATACATTGAATACAAAGATGGAAAGAGTCAGGAATAATAAGTGCTACTCATGTGGAGGACTACCTCACATGATAAAGGACATAGTACGACTTCAGAATGAGAAGAAGAGAGGCAAGGCTTCGTCTTTATGCTCAGGTATTTATGTTACAAAAGTCAACCTTTCTACTTCTATGTCATGGGTATTGGATACTGCATGTAGAGCTCATATTTGTACAAATATGCAGGGGCTCAAGAAAAGTAGATCGGTACGGCCTGGAGAGATTGACCTACGCGTTGGAAACGGGGCACAGGTTGCTGCTGTTGCTGTAGGAGTTTTAACTCTCTCCCTGCCTTCTGGACTTCAATTAGAACTAGATAATTACTTTTGTGTACCTTCACTTACTAAGAACATTGTATCCATTCCTTGCTTGGCAAAGAAGGGATTTAAGTTTGAAATAAATAAGAACTCTTGTTCTTTTTCATTTGCAAATATGTTTTATGGGAAGGGTACTTTGTGCAATGGTCTATATATCTTGGATATGGAAAGTTCTATTTGTAACATAAGTAATAAAAGGACCAACTGAGTGGTTCAGTTGGTGCTTTCCTATGGCACTGTCGATTAGCCCATATAAACAAGAATCGCATCCAACAACTCCATGCAAATGGATTGTTAGATCCAAGTTCCTTGGAGGAATTTGATACTTGTGAACCTTGTTTATTAGGGAAAATGACAAAGGCGCCCTTCACCAAGATTGGTGAGAGGGCAGAAGGTTTATTAGATCTCATACATACTGATGTGTGTGGGCCTTACAATAAACAAGCCAGAGGAGGGTACAACTACTTCATTACCTTCACTGATGACTTCAGTAGGTATGGCTATGTCTACTTAATGAGACATAAATCTGAGTCGTTTGAGAAATTCAAGGAGTTCAAGAATGAAGTAGAGAACCAACTTGGAAGATCCATTAAAGCTCTTCGATCAGATCAAGGTGGAGAGTACCTGAGCGGTGAGATCTTTGACTATCTGAGAGAGTGTGGGATGATATCCCAACTCACTCCTCCTAGAACACCTCAATGGAATGGTGTGTCTGAAAGGAGAAATCGAACTTTATTGGATATGGTTCGATCCATGATGAGTCATGCAACTCTAAAAAGGGGCAAAACCCTAAACATGCACATATAAAATTTTGCATAGGCGGAAACTAGGATTCCATGAGGATCGCATGTGGCATGATCTTATGATTAACCTATTAACTTGCAAAGATCAGATTAAGATTTTACCATAGCCATTGTTTGGATGGCGACTTGGAAGGTAAAGAGGCGAGTGCTTCTTCTCCAAAGTAGACGCACACAAGATGGTGAGGGCTTCCTTCTTGGCGTGAACCTTGTGCTAGCAAAGACCTCCAAGGATTCCTGATCGTGTAAGGAGATGAGATGCACTCTTGGTGTTGTCCAACTTCCTTCTTTTCGTCAAGTCTCTCACAAGACGAGAGGGATGTCGAGAGGAGAAGATGGCGACGAGAGAAGCATTTTCACGATTGAAAACGTGGGGCGTTTTCCAAATGAAAACATGGCTTCTAAAAATAGTAAGCATTTAATCTCTCATGCGTTCACTCCAAGTGAACCTATCGCATCCTTCATCTCCCTTTGAACCAAGCGTTCATTTGATGAACCGGTTCAATTGAATTTGGTTCAAAGACCAAATTAAACCAAGCCTTGGTCTAGACCTTATTAAACCGAAAGGCTCAAGATCTAACCACACATCTCTTGATGCTCCTGATCTCATCGATCAAGCATCAATTCTCTCGATCGAAGCTTACCAATCTCAAGCCCTAATCAATCAAACATGATCAGACCAGATCTCACTTCCAATCAAAGTTTAAACTCCTTTAAACTGAACCAAAACAATTCAGTCAACACGATCTGACATAAGTAAGCCATATCATCAAATTGTGTGACCCTAAGGGTTTCCTTTAATGTCGGTAACGATAAATTACGTTATCACGAACAGAGAGGGGTATCTAGCAACACATAACTGTCTCCCGATATAAAGGAAAGAGTCTTCCAAGACTACACCCAAACACAGCACAAGTGTGAATTCAATTCATTAGGCATACATGTTTCCTTTGCCACTGGATGTTCTCGTTGGACAAGCGTGTCAAGCCTGTAACTCCAACATGATGAGAATGATTAGATCAGATGAACATAGTCATCTGGGTATGGCCATACACTTTCTCAATCATCTCATCCAGGGGGCCCCTTTAGAACATCACACTCCAAACAAGGAGAAGGCAATCCTATATCTATCACTAGTGCCCTAACATGACTCATGCTCATTATCCAAGATAGTCTATAACCATTATATTTCAAATGATATTGAACTACCTCAAGACAATGCCAATCCTCATTTAGAAACACAAGTGATCTCAAGTCAGAGGAAATATGCCACTTGTTTGCATATAAGGATTATTCATATTGTGACAAGCAATTGAATATCCTAAGGGTCAGTCCAGTACATCCAATGTACCTATGAGTCTACATCTTATTCCATGCTCGAAGCATCCTAGAAGATTAGAACACATATTAGTCTTAATCATATCAAGGTTGTCTCATGTTCACCAAGATATCTCGACTAAGGACAATACTGCATGTCAGCCAAGCTGAACACCATTGAGACATTATTCAGAAGTATACATATAGCAGCAGATAATGCAACAACCTGAATAAGAACCATTGCCTTTATAAACATAGAGTTTATACATGATACTGATAACAACCCAAGGCCTCAAACATTAGCCTTAAGGGCATACCCCAACAATCTCCCACTTGCACTTAATCTAATGGTTGAGAAATCTCAAACCCATATTATTACAGTGCTTCTCATGCTTCTGCTGCGCCAGAGGCTTTGTAAGCGGGTCAGCTAGATTGTCATCTGTATGAACCTTGCAGATCTTGATCTCTCCTCGATCTATGATCTCCCGGATCAAGTGAAACCTTCTCTGTATGTGCTTGGACTTCTGGTGCGACCGTGGTTCCTTTGCTTGTGCTATGGCTCCAGTGTTATCACAGAAGATAACCAATGGATCTGCACTCGAAGGAACAACACCAAGTTCTTGAACGAACTTACGAATCCACACTGCCTCCTTGGATGCTTCCGAGGCTGCAACATACTCGGCTTCTGTTGTGGAATCAGCAACAATTGATTGTTTGAAACTTTTCCACACCACTGCTCCTCCATTCAAGCTAAAAACATAGCCTGATTGCGATCGGAAATCATCCTGGTTAGATTGGAATGAAGCGTCAGTATATCCTTCAATACTGAGTTCTACCTGACCTCCATATGTCAAGAACATATCTTTGGTTCTCCGAAGATATTTCAAAATGTTCTTGACCGCAATCCAGTGTGCCTTACCTGGATTACTTTGGAATCGACTGGTCACGCTTAACCCGTAAGCGACGTCTGGGCGAGTACACAACATCGCATACATAATGGACCCTATAGCCGATGCATAAGGCGTATTGTCCATTTCATCTTTCTCAGACTGTGTTTGAGGACACTGGCTCTTTGAAAGATTCAGACCATGTCTGACTGGAAGATATCCTCTTTTAGAATTTTCTAAATGGAATCTCTCCAGGACTTTATCGATGTAAGTACTCTGGCACAGCCCGAGAAGCCTCTTAGATCTATCTCTGTAGATCCGCACACCTAATACATAGGCTGCTTCTCCTAAATCTTTCATCTGGAAACATTTTCTTAACCATGCTTTGACGGCATGCAGTTCAGGAATAGCGTTTCCAATGATCAAGATATCATCGACGTAGAGGACTAGGAAAGTAATCACGCTCCCACTAAACCTCTTATATACACACGGGTCATTTTCATTTTTGATGAAACCAAATTCACAGATTGATTCATCAAAACGAATATTCCAGCTTCTCGATGCTTGCTTAAGTCCATAAATGGACTTCTTTAATTTGCATATTTTATGACGATCTGATGGATTGATGAAACCTTCAGGTTGTGTCATATACACATCCTCTTCTAGTTTTCCATTAAGGAAAGCGGTTTTCACATCCATTTGCCAGATCTCATAATCATAATATGCAGCTATCGCGAGAATAATCCGAATAGACTTAAACATGGCTACAGGAGAGAAAGTTTCATCATAATCTATCCCGTAGATTTGTTTGAAACCTTTCGCAACTAGCCTGCCTTTATAGGTAACCACGTTACCATCCATGTCAATCTTCTTTTTGAAGATCCACTTACAGCCTATAGGGATTACTCCCTGAGGCGGATCAACCAAATCCCAGACTTGGTTATCTGATATGGAGTCTATCTCGGCTCGCATAGCTTCAAGCCATCTTGCTGATTCTGGTCCACTGACCGCATCCGCATAAGTGAGGGGTTCATCATCAATGATGTGGACTCCGTCATAGCGCTCAGGCTGTCGACGGATCCTTCCCGATCTTCGCGGTTCCCGTGATATCTAAGCCTCAGGTTGCTCAGTAACCTGTTCTATTGGCTCAGGCTCATCCAACTGAGTTTGACTTCTTTGTCCTTCTTCTGGATTCTCATCCAGCTTTATTTCTCTCCCACTTGCCTCTTGCAGAAGAAATTCCTTCTCAAGAAAAATAGCCGTACGAGCAACAAATACTTTGTTCTCTTTGGGATCGTAGAAATAATAACCCTTAGTTTCTTCAGGGTAACCGACAAAGATACATTTATCAGATCTGCTCTCCAGTTTCCCAGAGGCGAGCTTTTTGACATAAGCCTCGCAACCCCAGATTTTAATAAATGTCAAGCTCGGCTGTTTCCCATACCATAACTCATATGGAGTCTTTGAAACGGCCTTGGATGGCACTCGGTTTAGTACCTTTGCAGCTGTTTCCAGTGCAAATCCCCAAAAGGAGTAAGGTAGAGTAGCCTGACTCATCATTGAACGAACCATATCCAATAAGGTTCTATTTCTCCTCTCGGATACACCATTCCATTGCGGTGTTCCTGGCGGAGTGAGCTGTGAGATAATCCCACACTCCTTCAGATAGTCAGTAAACTCTCGACTCAAGTATTCTCCACCTCGATCTGAGCGAAGTGCCTTGATATTTCGGCCTAACTGATTCTGTACTTCATTTTTGAACTCTTTGAACTTGTCAAAAGATTCACTTTTATGTCTCATCAGATAGACATAACCATATCTACTGAAATCATCAGTAAAGGTATTGAAGTATGAATAGCCACCTCTGGCATGTTTACTAAATGGCCCACACACATCACTGTGAATGAGGTCAAGTAAACCTGAAGCCCTTTGACCTTTATTAGAAAAAGGAGACTTCGTCATTTTACCCATTAAACAAGCTTTGCATGTATCAAGCTCCTCATAGGAGAATGATCCCAGCAGTCCATGGTCATGCAACCGCTTAATGCGCTTCTTGTTAATATGGCCTAAACGACTATGCCATAGCAAGGTGCTGTCATTAGCATACTTGGCTTTCTTATTATCAATCTGTTGTACAGAACATTCCATGTCCAACATGAATAACCCATTGTTAATCGACCCAGTAGCATAAACAATATTATCAAAAGAAATACAACACTTTGAAGTTTTGCATTCAAAGGAAAACCCTTTCCTGACAAGAGCAGGAATAGAGATAATATTCTTAGTTATGCTCGGTACAAAATAACAATTGTCCAGTTCTAATACAAGACCATATGGTAAAGAGATGTTATATTGTCCTACCGCAATAGCAGCAACCCGTGCCCCGTTTCCAACTCGTAGGTCCACCTCATGCTGTCCCACCTGTCTTCTTCTCTTGATTTCCTATACATTTGAACAAATGTGAACTCCACATGCAGTGTCCAACACCCATGAAATAGAAGAAGATACCATGACTTCAGTCACAAAAATACCTGAGCCAGAAGCGAAAGGCTTGCTTCCCTTCTTATCTCCTTGGAGCGCTTTACAGTCCTTCTTCCAGTGACCTAGCTGGCCACAATGGAAACATCTGTATTCCTTCGACCGCTTGATCTTTTGTTTCAGAGCCTTGTTGTAGCTCTTGACAGGGGCTTTGCCCTTCTTCCCCTTCTTCTTGTTCCTGGAAGGAATCATCAAGACAGAGGATGAAGGCTTTCCCTTTTCAAGAGTCTGCTCTGTAGTATAGAGCATGTTCAGTAACTCTGCCGGGGTACAGTCGATCTTGTTCATATTAAAATTAATGATGAACGGATCGAAAGAGGCCGGGAGAGACTGCAGGATAATGTCTACAACAAGCTCCTGATTGATGGTGTGCCCCAGTTTCTCTAGAGCCTCTTTGTACCCAATCATCTTGAGTACGTGAGCTCCCACTGGACTCCCTTCAGTCAGTTTGCTCTGAAAGAAAAGTTTTGTCAAGTTATAGCGTTCACTCCTTGCCTGTGCAGCATACAGCATCTTGAGATTTGCTATAATTTCAATAGCAGATAAATCCTCATGCTGACGCTGAAGCTCTGGCGTCATAGACGCAAGCATAAGACAAGCGACATCAATGCTATCATTGACATGCTTCTCATAAGCATCCCGAACCGCCCTTGCGGCGTTCGCAGCGGGTTGAGGCGGTATTGCCGTCTCAAGGACATATAGTTTCCTCTCAGCCTTCAGAACAATCTTAAGGTGTCCGTACCAGTCTGAGAAGTTTGGCCCAGCAAACTTCTCCCTTTCTAGTAAGGATCGCACATTGAACGCTGTGGTGTTCGTTGCTGCAGTAATCTACAACATTGCAAGAACAACAAGGTCAGTATCAATGTTAGAATCAATCCAGGACTTAAGAATGATTCTTTTCTCACTATTTTATCTGACTAAAAAATCCATTAAAATAGTCTGAAAGAGTAACACTCTTTTAGTGAGATGGGATCCAGATTTCATACTTGGTCTCCGTGTCCCGCTCAGGCGAGATAAGATGCACAGAGAGTACAAGCACTAATCACCGGTAGGCTATCCATGCCAATCGCCAACCCGTGCGATTCCCCTTCATCTAGGCAATCCAGAAGACTGTGCCAACTGAGTTGGTACAACACAGTCTCTGATTCCACAGATGGCTGCCTCCATATAGCTTACATATGCTCAATATGTAGCCCACATGGTCAAGCTGACCTGACCTACTCCCTGGACCACCACGTGCTATGCTGAGCAACAAGAAGTGATAAATCCCTTCTCTATAACACGCAAGTGTAATCACACACCGTCTGAAGATAGATGGGCATGCCCACTGAGTGGGTACAACACGGCCCCAACGATAGTCAGAACAGTGAGGTTTCGCGTCAGAAGGCTTACGTGCTTGATATTTAACGTTGGATTTTAACGGTCCTTTTATCTTCTTACTATCATGCATATCCTATGGCGATAGCAGAAAGATAAATCATGCAGGTGCTAAAATTACTTAAAACAGTAAATTGAAAGCACAATGATCTTATGTGGTAAACGCCCATTAAGCCTAAGTAAAACCCTAGATTTACACAAGTCTTCACTTGAGCTCTTCATGGGTCTATTGCATCCCATCTGGCCCAGTCCGGGCCCAAGCGCCCTCTGCAGCTCAGATGCGCCCACCAGACTGGTTGCGCCTGTGCTAGAGTCAAACTCTAGACCTCCCACTAGTGAAGCCACTTGCTGCATGCGCCTCTGCCATGTATGCTCTGTGCTCATGTCTGATTAATTTACATTTAATCTATCTAGACATGATTTGACTCGCAGGTCAATTACACATTAATATAAATTGAAATGTGATTTGCAGATCACAATAATAATTTACAATTAATTAATCCAGGCACGCAGGCCCCAGCACAGCATACAATTAGGGCAGCCCACATAAGATGAAATAGACACCCAACATGGTTAGACAAGCAACATGTGATCCAAACAAGAAAATAAAATTTTTGAAAATCCCATTGGCAATAATTTTATTTCCTTATGTGCCCTACTACCTTACAACGGTCCATTAATAGGGATCCACTCATCAGACCTAGTCAGACCCACTTGCCCTTGCATGCACCAAGTCATAACCGACTTGAGTCGACCTCATGGCCAACAATGCATGTCTTAAGGGCTGAACGTCCCACATGATTTCTGGCATGCGGGTGTGACCCCGGGCCTTAATCATGAGCGTTCATTGGTTGCCTCAATCAGACATCGCTACACGCCTTTCTGCAGTCGACCTATAGCCACCTCATGCTTGCGCATAGGTGCTATCTGGTCGACCCATCTAGGCTGTCAGATGGTCTGATCAGGCTGTTGGGTCTAGACTGGACGACGACTTCAACCCTAATAACCCATCTAAGTTTTTCAAGTAGGCGCTTATAGATCTAAGTGGATGGCGCGCAAGATGTTAAGTTTGTGGTAAAAACAACATTCAACATGCGCCAACATACATCATGCGCAACTATAAGTAATAACCCAAAATACATCTAATAATTAGCATGTATATTTCGCATGATGATAGGGTTTAGATCTATTCATAAACGCAAGCATGGATCACAAAAGAAGCAATCATATAGATCAAGCCAAACGTAGCTCTGATACCAATTGAAAAGGGGCGAAACCCTAAACATGCACATATAAAATTTTGCATGGGCGGAAACTAGGATTCCATGAGGATCGCATGTGGCATGATCTTATGATTAACCTATTAACTTGCAAAGATCAGATTAAGATTTTACCATAGCCATTGTTTGGATGGCGACTTGGAAGGTAAAGAGGCGAGTGCTTCTTCTCCAAAGTAGACGCACACAAGATGGTGAGGGCTTCCTTCTTGGCGTGAACCTTGTGCTAGCAAAGACCTCCAAGGATTCCTGATCGTGTAAGGAGATGAGATGCACTCTTGGTGTTGTCCAACTTCCTTCTTTTCGTCAAGTCTCTCACAAGATGAGAGGGATGTCGAGAGGAGAAGATGGCGACGAGAGAAGCGTTTTCACGATTGAAAACGTGGGGCGTTTTCCAAATGAAAACATGGCTTCTAAAAATAGTAAGCATTTAATCTCTCATGCGTTCACTCCAAGTGAACCTATCGCATCCTTCATCTCCCTTTGAACCAAGCGTTCATTTGATGAACCGGTTCAATTGAATTTGGTTCAAAGACCAAATTAAACCAAACCTTGGTCTAGACCTTATTAAACCGAAAGGCTCAAGATCTAACCACACATCTCTTGATGCTCCTGATCTCATCGATCATCGTTAGCTTTTCACCTGCATAGTTTTGATTGCCTAGATAGTAAGAACTCAATTATTCGGTACTTGACAATGAAGTCTCTGTGGTTCGATATCTTTCTTTATTACTTCGAGTATCCGTGCATTTGCGGACTACAACATGTTGGGGTATGCCCTTAAGGCTAATGTTTGAGGCCACGGGATTGTATCAGTATCATGTATAAACTTCATGTTTATAAAGGCAATGGTTGTTATTCATGTTGTTGCATTATCTGCTGTCATATGTATACTTCTGAATAATGTCTCAATGCTATTCAGCTTGGCTGACATGCAGTTAAGTCCTTAGTCGAGATATTTTGGTGAACATGAGACAGCCTTGATATGATTGAGACTAATATGTGTTCTAATCTTATAGGATGCTTCGAGCATGGAATAAGATGTAGACTCATAGGTACATTGGATGTACTGGACAGACCCTACTAGGATGTTCAATTGCTTGTCACAATGTGAATAATCCTTGTATGCAAACAAGTGGCATACTTCCTCTGACTTGAGATCACTTGTGTTTCTAAATGATGATTGTCATTGTTTTGAGGTAGTTCAATATCATTTGAAACATAATGGTTATAGACTATCTTGGATAATGATCATGAGTCAGGTTAGGACACTAGTGATAGATAAAGGATTGCCGTCTCCTAGTTTGGAGTGTGATGTTCTAAAGGGGCCCCCTGGATGAGATGATTGAGAAAGTGTATGGCCATACCCAGATGACTATGTTCATCTGATCTAATCATCCTCATCATATTGGAGTTACAAGCTTGACACGCATGTCCAATAAGAACATCCAGTGGCAAAGGAAACATGTATGTCTAGTGAAGTGGATTCACACTTGTGCTATGGTTTGGGTGTAGTCTTGGAAGACTCTTTCCTTTATATCGGGAGACAGTGATGTGTTGCTAGATACCCCTCACTGATCGTGATAACGTAAGTTATCATTACCGACATTTAAAGGAAACCCTTAGGGTCGCACAATTTGATGATATGGCTTACTTAAGTCAGATCGTGTGGACTGAATTGTTTTGGTTCAGTATAAGGGATTTAAACTCTGATTGTAAGTGAGATCTGGTCTGATCATGTTTGATTGATTAGGGCTTGAGATCGGTAAGCTTCGATCGAGAGAATTGATGCTAGATTGGTCAGATCAGGAGCATCAAGAGATGAACGGTCAGATCTTGAATCTTAGGGTTTAAGGTGATCTGGACCAAGGCTTGGCTTGATATGGTCCTTGAACCAAATCCAAATTGAACCGGCTCATGTATGAGCGCATGGTTCAATTTAGAGGGATGAGCGTTCGGTTCACTTGGAGTGAACGCATAACGCATGTATTGAAGCATTTGCTATTTTTGGAAATTCGGTTTTCCAAAGTGGAAAACGCCTCCACGTTCGAGTGCAACGCTTCTCTATTCTCGTCTCTCGCCCCTTGCTCTCAAAGACTCACTCTTGCATGGTGAAGGTTGATGACAAGAGAGGATTCGGCCAAGAAGTGTAGATCTCATCCCTTCCATACGATAAGGGCACTTGGAGAACCTTGCTAGCACAAGGAACACAAGGAGTAGTCATCATCCTCTTGTGTGCGTCACCTTTGGAGGAGAGCCCTTTCGCCATCTTCTTCCAAGACGCCATTCGAATCAATGGCTATGGTATGATCTTCTTCTTGATCTATTCAATCATTTGACAGTTGATCATATGGCATGTAAAAGATCTTTAAGAAACCCTTGCTTCCTTGCGAATTTTATATGCGCCTCCTATTAGGGTTTCGTCCCCCCTTAGATTTAGGGGGCTTTCAATTGGTATCAGAGCATTGGTTTATATATGTTCATATGATTGCTGAAGGTGATCCATGTATGCGTTTATGCATAGATCTAAGTTTTCTCATCATGCGAAACTACTAGTTGAATATATTTTATGTTGGCGCATGTTTGATGCTTACATAGTTGCGCATGTTGAATGTTGTAGTTTTTCTTAAAAAACTTAATCACTTGAGCGCCTCACTTAGATCTAAGCGCTTGCTATAAACCCTTAGACGGGTTAGTAGGGTTGAAGTCATCACCTAGTTAAGATCCAAACAGTCTGATCAGACCATCTGACAGCCTAGATGGGTCGACCAGATGGCATCTGTGCGCAAGCACAAGGTGGCTATAGGTCGACTGCAGACAGGCGTGTAGCGATGTCTGGTTGAGACAACCAGTGAACGCGTATGAGTTAGGCCCGGGGTCACACCCGCTTGCCAGAACTCATGAGGGTTGTTCAGCCCAGTGCATGCATGGTTGACCATTAGGTCGACTCAAGTCAGTTAGGACTTGGTGCATGCAAGGGCAGTGGATCTGACTAGACATGATGAGTGGATCCCTATTAATGGACCGTTGTAAGGTAGTAGGGCACATAAGAAAATTAAAATTGATGCCAATGGGTTTTCAAAAATTTTATTTTCTTATTAATGGATCACATGTTGGTTGGATGCCATGATGCTTGTTTATTTAATCTTATGTGGGCTGCCTAATTAATGTGTGCTGTGCTGGGGCCTGCGTGCCTGGAATTAAAATTGAAATTAATTTTTATTGTGATCTGCGCATCACATGTTATTTAATTTATAAAGTGTAATTGACCTGCGAGTCAATCTTGTCTAGATAGATTAAATTGTAATTTTATCAGACAAGAGCACAGAGCACACATGGCAGAGGCACATGCAGCTTGAGGCTTAACCAGGTGGGAGGTCCAGGGTTCGACTCTGGGACAGGCGCATTTACCTGGTGGGCGCACCTGAGCTGCAGTGGGCGCTCGGGCCCTGGGTTGGGCCAGATGAGAAGGCAAAAGACCCATGAAGAGCTCAAGTGAAGACTTAAGTTAAATTAAGGTCTTACTTAGGTTTAATGGGCTTTTACCACATAAGATCAGCATGCTTTCTACTTATTGTTTATATAATTAGAACTGCATGATTTAATCTTCTGCTATCGCCATAGGTTATGCATGATAGTTAAGAAGATAAAAGACCGTTAAAATCCAACGCTAAAATATCAAGCACGTAAGCCTTCTGACGCGAAACCTCACTGTTCTGACTATCGTTGGGGCCGTGTTGTACCCACTCAGTGGGCACGCCCATCTATCTTCAGACGGTGTATGATTACACCTGCGTGTTACAGAGAAGGGATTTATCGCTTCTCGTTGCTCAGCATAGCACGTGGTGGTCCAGGGAGTAGGTCAAGTCAGCTTGACCATGTAGGCTACATACTGAGCATATGTGAGCTATATGGAGGCAGCCATCTGTGGGATCAGAGACTGTGTTGTACCAACTCAGTTGGCACAGTCTGCTGGATTGCCCAGATGAATGGGAATCGCACGGGTTGGCGATTAGCAGGCATTGCCTACCAGAAATTAGTGCTTGTACTCTCTGTGCATCTTATCTCGCCTGAGCGGGACGCGGAGACCAAGTATGAAATCTGGATCCCATCTCACTAAAAGAACGTTACTCTTTCGGACTGTTTAATGGATTTTTCAGTCAGATAAAATAGTGAGAAAAGAATCTTTCTTAAGTCCTGGATTGATTCTAAACATTGATATCACCTTGCTGTTCTTGCATTGTTGTAGATTACTGCAGCAACGAACACCACGAATTTCAATGTACGATCCCTACTGGAAAGAGAGAAGTTTGCTGGGCCAAACTTCTCAGACTGGTACGGACACCTTAAGATTATTCTTAAGGCAGAGAGGAACCTGTATGTCCTCGAGACGGCTATACCACCTCAACCCGCTGCGAACGCCGCAAGGGCGGTTCGGGAAGCCTATGAAAAGCATGTCAATGATAGCATTGATGTCGCTTGCCTGATGCTTGCGTCTATGACGCCAGAGCTGCAGCGTCAGCATGAGGATCTATCTGCTATACAAATTATAGCAAACCTCAAGCTGCTGTATGCTGCACAGGCTAGGACTGAACGCTACAATTTGACTAAACTTTTCTTTCAGAGCAAACTGGCTGAAGGGAGTCTAGTGGGAGCTCACGTACTCAAGATGATTGGGTACAAGGAGGCTCTAGAGAAACTGGGACATACCATCAATCAGGAGCTTGCTGTAAAAATCATATTGCAGTCTCTCCCGACCTCTTTCGATCCGTTCATCATTAACTTTAATATGAACAAGATCGACTGTACCCCGGCAGAGTGACTGAACATGCTCTTGACTACAGAGTTGACTCTAAAGGGAAAGCCTTCAACCTCTGTCTGATGGTTCCTTCAAGGAACAAGAAGAAAGGGAAGAAGGGCAAAGCCCCTGTCAAGAGCTACAGCAAGGCTCTGAAACAAAAGGTTAAGCGGTCGAAGGAATACAGATGTTTCCACTGTGGCCAGCTGGGTCACTGGAAAAAGGACTGTAAAGCGCTCCAAGGAGACAAGAAGGGAAGCAATCCTTTTGCTTCTGGCTCAGGTATTTTCGTGACTGAAGTCATGGTTTCTTCTTCTATATCATGGGTGTTGGACACTGCATGTGGAGTTAACATTTGTTCAAATGTACAGGAACTCAAGAGAAGAAGACAGGTGGGACAGCATGAGGTGGACCTACGAGTTGGAAACGGAGCACGGGTTGCTGCTGTTACTGTAGGAGAATATCACATCTCATTACCATCTGGACTTGTATTAGAATTGAACAATTGTTATTTTGTACCTAGCATAACGAAAAATATTATCTCTATTCCTGCTCTTGTCAGGAAAGGGTTTTCCTTTGAATGCAATATTTCAAAGTGTGTTATTTCTTATGATAATATTGTTTATGCTACTGGATCAATTAACAATGGGTTATTCATGTTGGACATGGAATATTCTATACAAAATATTGATAATAAGAAAGCCAAGTATGCTGATGATAGCACCTTGCTATGGCATAGTCGTTTAGGCCATATTAACGAGAAACGCATTAAGCGGTTGCATGATCATTGACTGCTGGGATCATTCTCCTATGAGGAGCTTGATACATGCAAAGCTTGTTTAATGGGTAAAATGACGAAGGCTCCTTTTCCTAACAAAGGTCAAAGGGCTTCAGGTTTACTTGACCTCATTCACAGTGATGTGTGTGGGCCATTTAGTAAACATGCCAGAGGTGGCTATTCATACTTCATTACCTTTACTGATGATTTCAGTAGATACGGGTATGTCTATCTAATGAGACATAAGAGTAAATCTTTTGACAAGTTCAAAGAGTTCAAAAATGAAGTGCAAAATCAGCTAGGCCGAAATATCAAGGTACTTCGCTCAGATCGAGGTGGAGAATACCTAAGTCGAGAGTTTACTGACTATCTGAAGTAGTGTGGGATTGTCTCACAGCTTACTCCGCCAGGAACACCGCAATGGAATGGTGTGTCCGAGAGGAGGAACAGAACCTTATTGGATATGGTTCATTCAATGATGAGTCAGGCTACTCTACCTTACTCCTTTTGGGGATTTGCACTGGAAACAGCTGCAAAGGTACTAAACCGAGTGCCATCAAAGGCGGTTTCAAAGACTCCATATGAGTTATGGTATGGGAAACAGCCGAGCTTGACATTTATTAAGATCTGGGGTTGCGAGGCTTATGTCAAAAAGCTCGCCTCTGGGAAACTAGAGAGCAGATCTGATAAATGCATCTTTGTCTGTTACCCTAAGGAAACTAAGGGTTATTATTTCTACGACCCCAAAGAGAACAAAGTATTTGTTGCTCGGACGGCTATTTTTCTTGAGAAGGAATTTCTTCTGCAAGAGGCCAGTGGGAGAGAAATAAAGCTGGATGAGAATCCAGAGGAAGGACAAAGTAGTCAAGCACAGTTGGATGAGCATGAGCCAGTAGAACAGGTTATTGAACAACCTGAGGCTCAGATATCATGGGAACCGCGAAGATCGGGAAGGATCCGTCGACAGCCTGAGCGCTATGACGGAGTCTACATCATTGATCATGATGAACCCCTCACTTATGCGGATGCGGTCAGTGGACCGGAATCAGCGAGATGGCTTGAAGCTATGCGAGCCGAGATGGACTCCATGTCAGATAACCAAGTCTGGGATTTGGTTGATCCGCCTCCGGGAGTAATCCCTATAGGCTATAAATGGATCTTCAAGAAGAAGATAGACATGGATGGTAACGTGGTTACCTATAAAGGCAGGCTAGTTGCGAAAGGTTTCAAACAAATCTACGGGATAGATTATGATGAAACTTTCTCTCCTGTAGCCATGTTCAAGTCTATTCGGATCATTCTCGCAATAGCAGCATATTATGATTATGAGATCTGGCAGATGGATGTGAAGACCACTTTCCTTAATGGAAATCTGGATCAGGATGTGTATATGACACAACCTGAAGGTTTCACTAATCCATCAGATCGTCATAAAATATGCAAGTTAAAGAAGTCCATTTATGGACTTAAGCAAGCATCAAGAAGCTGGAACATTCGTTTTGATGAATCAATCTGTGAATTTGGTTTCATCAAGAATGAAGATGACCCGTGTGTATATAAGAGGTTTAGTGGGAGCGTAATTACATTCCTAGTCCTCTACGTCGATGATATCTTAATCATTGGAAACGATATTCCTGAACTACATGCTGTTAAGGCATGGTTAAGAAAATGTTTCCAGATGAAAGATCTAGGAGAAGCAGCCTATGTATTAGGTGTGAAGATCTACAGAGATAGATCTAAGAGGCTTCTCGGGCTGTGCCAGAGTACTTACATCGATAAAGTCCTGGAGAGATTCCATTTAGAGAATTCTAAAAGAGGATATCTTCCAGTCAGACATGGTCTGAATCTTTCGAAGAGTCAGTGTCCACAAACACAGACTGAGAAAGATGAAATGGACAATACGCCTTATGCTTCGGCTATTGGGTCCATTATGTATGCGATGTTGTGTACTCGCCCAGACGTCGCTTACGGGTTAAGCGTGACCAGTCGATTCCAAAGTAATCCAGGTCAGGCGCACTGGATTGCAGTCAAGAACATTTTGAAATATCTTCGGAGGACCAAAGATATGTTCTTGGTGTATGGTGGTCAGGAAGAACTCAGTATTGAAGGATATACTGACGCTTCGTTCCAATCTGACCAGGATGATTTCCGATCGCAATCAGGCTATGTTTTTAGCTTGAATGGAGGAGCAGTGGTGTGGAAAAGTTTCAAACAATCTATTGTTGCTGATTCCACAACAGAAGCCGAGTATATTGCAGCCTCAGAAGCATCTAAGGAGGCAGTGTGGATTCGTAAGTTCGTTCAGGAACTTGGTGTTGTTCCTTCGAGTGCAGATCCTTTGGTTATCTTTTGTGATAACACTGGAGCAATCGCACAAGCAAAGGAACCACGGTCGCACCAGAAGTCCAAGCACATACAGAGACGGTTTCACTTGATCCGGGAGATCATTGATCGAGGCGAGATCAAAATCTGCAAGGTTCATACAGATGACAATCTGGTTGACCCGCTTACAAAGCCTCTGGCGCAGCAGAAGCATGAGAAGCACTGTAATAATATGGGTTTGAGATATCTCAACCATTAGATTAAGTGCAAGTGGGAGATTGTTGGGGTATGCCCTTAAGGCTAATGTTTGAGGCCTCGGGATTGTATCAGTATCATGTATAAACTTCATGTTTATAAAGGCAATGGTTGTTATTCATGTTGTTGCATTATCTGCTGTCATATGTATACTTCTGAATAATGTCTCAATGCTATTCAGCTTGGCTGACATGCAGTTAAGTCCTTAGTCGAGATATCTTGGTGAACATGAGACAGCCTTGATATGATTGAGACTAATATGTGTTCTAATCTTATAGGATGCTTCGAGCATGGAATAAGATGTAGACTCATAGGTACATTGGATGTACTGGACAGACCCTACTAGGATGTTCAATTGCTTGTCACAATGTGAATAATCCTTGTATGCAAACAAGTGGCATACTTCCTCTGACTTGAGATCACTTGTGTTTCTAAATGATGATTGTCATTGTTTTGAGGTAGTTCAATATCATTTGAAACATAATGGTTATAGACTATCTTGGATAATGATCATGAGTCAGGTTAGGACACTAGTGATAGATAAAGGATTGCCGTCTCCTAGTTTGGAGTGTGATGTTCTAAAGGGGCCCCCTGGATGAGATGATTGAGAAAGTGTATGGCCATACCCAGATGACTATGTTCATCTGATCTAATCATCTTCATCATATTGGAGTTACAAGCTTGACACGCATGTCCAATAAGAACATCCAGTGGCAAAGGAAACATGTATGTCTAGTGAAGTGGATTCACACTTGTGCTATGGTTTGGGTGTAGTCTTGGAAGACTCTTTCCTTTATATCGGGAGATAGTGATGTGTTGCTAGATACCCCTCACTGATCGTGATAACGTAAGTTATCGTTACCGACATTTAAAGGAAACCCTTAGGGTCGCACAATTTGATGATATGGCTTACTTAAGTCAGATCGTGTGGACTGAATTGTTTTGGTTCAGTTTAAGGGATTTAAACTCTGATTGTAAGTGAGATCTGGTCTGATCATGTTTGATTGATTAGGGCTTGAGATCGGTAAGCTTCGATCGAGAGAATTGATGCTAGATTGGTCAGATCAGGAGCATCAAGAGATGAACGGTCAGATCTTGAATCTTAGGGTTTAAGGTGATCTGGACCAAGGCTTGGCTTGATTTGGTCCTTGAACCAAATCCAAATTGAACCGGCTCATGTATGAGCGCATGGTTCAATTTAGAGGGATGAGCGTTCGGTTCACTTGGAGTGAACGCATAACGCATGTATTGAAGCATTTGCTATTTTTGGAAATTCGGTTTTCCAAAGTGGAAAACGCCTCCACGTTCGAGTGCAACGCTTCTCTATTCTCGTCTCTCGCCCCTTGCTCTCAAAGACTCACTCTTGCATGGTGAAGGTTGACGACAAGAGAGGATTCGGCCAAGAAGTGTAGATCTCATCCCTTCCATACGATAAGGGCACTTGGAGAACCTTGCTAGCACAAGGAACACAAGGAGTAGTCATCATCCTCTTGTGTGCGTCACCTTTGGAGGAGAGCCCTTTTGCCATCTTCTTCCAAGACGCCATTCGAATCAATGGCTATGGTATGATCTTCTTCTTGATCTATTCAATCATTTGACAGTTGATCATATGGCATGTAAAAGATCATTAAGAAACCCTTGCTTCCTTGCGAATTTTATATGCGCCTCCTATTAGGGTTTCGTCCCCCCTTAGATTTAGGGGGCTATCACAACAACTGTCATGGGCAGCATCAACTTTTCAATTACTTCAACTTTGGCTTTATCAACCTCTATCCCTCTTTCTGAAACTAAGTGTCCCAATACTATTCTTTGCCTAACCATGAAATGACATTTTTCCCAATTAAGCACCAGATTAGTTTCTTCACACCTCTACAAAACTCAAGATAAGTTAGCCAAACAATCATCAAAAGAAAAATCATAAATAGAGAAGTCATCCATAAAAACATCCATAAAATCTTCAATAAAATCCAAAAATATAGCCATCATACACCTCTGAAAAGTAGCAAGTGCATTACATAAGCCGAAAGACATTCTTCTATAGGCAAAGGTACCGAATAGACATGTAAAAGTGGTATTATCCTGATCATCAGGATGGATGAGAATTTGGAAAAATCCAGAATACCCATCCAAAAAACAAAAATGAGAGTGATTGGCAAACATTTCAACTATTTGATCAATAAAAGGTAAAGGAAAGTGATCTTTCATAGTAGCAGCAATTAGTTTCCTATAATCTATACACATGTGCCAACTAGTCACAGTTCGAAAAGGAATTAGTTCATCATTCTTACCCTTCATCACAGTCATACCTCCTTTCTTAGGAACACAATGAACATGGCTTACCCATTTACTATCGGAGATAAGATAAATAATACCTGCATCAAGTAGTTTCAATTTTTTTTTTCACAACTTCTTTCATACAAGGGTTAAGCCTTCTCTGGAAATCCACATGCAGTATGTGATCCTCCTCCATAAGTATCCTGTCCAAACAAAAAGAGGGGTTAATTCCCTTTAAGTCATCAATAGAATACCCAATTACCTTTATGTGAATTCTCAATTCCCTTAGAAGCAAATCTATCTCTCTTGCATCAAGCTGCGCATCAATAATAATGGGGTAAGTAGAATTAGGCCAAAGAAATTCATATCGAAGGTTATTTGGTAGAGATTTTAATTCAACTTTTGGAAACTTCTTCTCCTAATATTCTTGATCATCACGTGAAATGCAGTCTAATAAACCATAAGTTTCAGAATCAGAAGGTTCATCATACAAAGAATGAAGATCACTAACAATATTATCTACAGCATGGATACTACAACAAGATCCCGCATATGATGGTTTTTTTTATAAATTCAGCTAAATCAAACTCAATTATGTTTTCACCAATATTAAGAGCGAGTTTACCATTTTTTACATCAATGATTGCATCTGTTGTAGCTATGAACGGTCTACCAAGAATGATGGGCATTTTAGAATCCTCCTCCATTTCTAAAACCACAAAGTCTACTGGAATGAAATACATACCTACTTGAATTAGAACATCCTCTAAAATTCCAACAAGATACTTAACTGAGCGGTCAGCAAGCTGCGAAGAGATCAAAGTTAGCTTTGGTTCTCCCATGTCAAGCCTCCTGCAAACAGATAAAGGCATTAGACTCACGCTGGCTCCAAGATCACATAAGGCTCGATCAAAATCCATTGATGACACCAAAATATGTAGTATATTTTGCCTCATTTTGGATACCTTTTCATACTAAATTGAGGATCTTTTATTTGTTTTTATGTTAAATCCATCAAATATTGCAAAGTCTACTTCCATTTTGATTTTTCATGTTTTTCAGGCAAAAAGGCATTATTTAAGGCATTTTCAAGCGAAATCAAATACATGGAAGAGTTATCATCATCAAGAGGAAATCACCTAAGAAATTTCATGCAAAACGGAGCAATTCAGCAAATTACGGCAGTGCCGTAACCCATTTTACGGTACCGTAATTCCAGACAGTACTGTAAAATCTGAGCCCTGCCGTATTTTGAGAAGTTTCCGAACATAAAGATTTTTGGATTTTACGGCACCTGCCGTAAGCAACATTATGTTACCGTATTTCGGAGGGCTTCAGAAGAGAAACTTCACCTGAAATTATGGCACTACCGTAAGAAACTACACGGGCCATAATTTCCAGACGTTCGCGAATAGAGATTTCAGCCTATTTTACGGCACTACCGTAAACCAGATTACAGTGCCGTAATTCCCGACGACATCAGAACAGAAGACTCAAGCGATTTTACGGCAGTGCCGTAAGACAATACACTGTCGTAATTACTGTTCCGAATGCGACGCCTGATTCTTGCAGAGAAGATCGCGAGCGATCCAGAGCCTTAAATTGGATGCCGTAAGAAGCAGAGAGGGAGCTTTTCATGAGAGAATTACGGAGAGACCAAAAGCCCCAAATTATGTGTACTGTCGAGGGAGAAATCACGATCCACGCCGCCGCCTAGGGTTTCGCCGCCGCGCTCGATCCAGACGTCCTCCGGCGGTAATTTTCATACTGAAGCTTCGTCTGAAGGAGGATACAACATGCCAGAAGTTTCAGACCGAAAGGAGATCGATTGGAAGAGAAATCAAAGAAAAATGAGTCGCCGGCACTGTTCATCGGCGGTTCTTGCAAAATTACGGCTGTGAAATACTTCACAGCCGTGGTGTATTTTCTAAACTTCTCTTTTACTTCGATTTTCAATCCTCTGAAACCATGATCTATTGTAATTCCCTCATGATGATAACTTAAACTACTTTTGGGACATCGGGAGTAATTCACTTGATTTCCAATGACTAGATGACTATTTTTACTATTTCGTTGAGTTTAATATTACCATGATGATTTTGCTCATGTGATAATTGTACTTAAACTCTCTATAAGTTTATTTTACTAATTATGTTCTTAGAATTTTTACTTGAGACCGAAAGGTAATTGCTTGAGAATTTGGAACCCAATAATTGCATGTTAGGATCCCTTCCTTAGGTTAGATATAATTTGATCTGTTCTAGTAGATTAATTGCCATAATTATAACATGAACCTATAGATCGAGTCTATTTGTCAAACGTGGAGATCTTGTGCGAAAGCAAGGATCAGAATGTTGGAGATCCGTGAGTAAAACTAGTGTTGAGACTCGGATGCACGAAAGTGATCCTTGAATCTCCACTAGAGATTATCAGCTTTGAATCCGGATGCACGAAAGTGATCCTTGAATTCATTGTTTGATGATTTACTTATCTTCAACGTTGGGAAGAATCTTGCGCGAAAGCGAGGATAAATCCCTGTGCGGTTGTTTGCACGAAAGTGAAACAACCCTTTTATTTAGTAAATTACATCTTCATCATGATAAATTTAAACTGGCGAAATCCTTATCCATATCTAGCTCATAAAAGTTAAAGTGAACGAAACCATAGTCCCAGCTTTTCTCTCCGATAATTCCATTTTTAGCTTTCAATTTCTATTCCCACTACTTCGATTAGCCTAGATAGTAAGAAATCAGCTATTTAGTATTCGACAACGTAGGTCCCTGTGGATTCGATACTTTCTTTATTACTTCGAGTATCCGTGCACTTGCGCATCACGACAAGTTTTTGGTGCCGTTGCTAGGGACCTTAGTTTTTGTCGATATTAAAAACATTGAGATTATTGCTAGATTAGGTTTTTATTTACTGTTTATTTTCTTTTTCTTGAAATCACTTGATCTATCTACTTTGCATGCGCATGAGCCTTAGGTCAGGACCACTTGTACCATTGGATCCTGAAATTAATAAGACATTAAGAGCGCGCAGAAAGTTGAGATTAGAAGAGACATCACAAGAAGAATTGCAAGAGACATTCCAACCAGAGTTAGAAGAAGAAATATTAGAGATGGGAGACAATCAGAACAATCAGAGAACACTTAGGGACTATGCAGCCCCTAATCTTCATGAAATTCGTTCTAGTATAGCTAGGCCAGCAATAGAGGCCAACAATTTTGAGATTAAGCCTGGTTTCATTGCAATGTTTCAACAAGATCAGTTTGGAGGATCTCCATTGGAGGATCCCAACCAACACTTGGCCTTATTTCTTGAATTATGCGATACTATTAAATTGAATGGTGTTTCTTGCGATGCATTGAGATTAAGACTTTTTTCCTTTCTCTCTTAGGGACCGGGCAAAGACATGGCTTAATTCGCACCCAGCTGGTACCTTCACCACTTGGAATCAACTGTCCAATTCCTTCTTGAACAAATACTTTCCCCCAAGCAAGACACTGCAGATGAGAAACCAAATTACAAGCTTTCAACAAATAAGTGGGGAGTCGCTCAGTGAGGCCTGGGAGAGATTCAATGAACTGCAGCGGAAGTGTCCTCACCATGGACTAGAACTTCAAACTTTACTGCAAATTTTTTATATTACATTATCTGATCAGACTAAAATGATTATGGATGCTGCTGCAGGAGGAGCTCTTATGAGCAAAACACCAGATGATGCCTTCAGAGTGCTAGAGGAGATGGCATTGAACCACAATCAATGGACCACCGAGAGGGGAGTACTTTACAAGCCTTCTCAAGGTAAGGGTGAAAGTGAAGGATGGCGATCCTTAGAAGAGAAGGTAGACTTTTTGTTCAGTAAGTTAAATTCCATGCAAACTGCTTCTGTTTCTGCTATTACTTGTGAAAATTGTGGCAATGATGGTCATACTGCCGAATATTGTAGAATTGTTGATCAGGGGTAATGAGCATGTGAATATCATAGGGAATTATAATCAAAGTAGACCTAATGATCCCTATTCTAGTACATATAACCCTGGATGGAGAAATCACCCCAACCTTTCATGGAAAAACAATAACAATGTAGGGGGGAACACTGAAAACAAAGGATTCCAAAGGCAAAATCCCAACTAAAATCTCAATCAAAATAATGATCAATTTTCTGAGATAAAATCCATGTTTGAAAAAATAATGACCAGTCAAAATCAGTTTGAGCTAAAACAAGATAGAAAAATTGAAGAGTTTATGTCTGATCAAAAACAAATCCTGTCAAATCAAAGTAGACAAATTGAAGAGTTTAAGGAAAGCTTTCATCAAATTAACTCTAGACTGGATAGAGTAGAGGCCCACAACAAAATTCTTGAAAACCAAATTACACAACATGCTAGTGTACCTTACAGACCCCCTGGGAAATTGCCTGCAAAACCAGAGATAAACCCTAGGGAGCACTGTAATGCCATTATGACTAGAAGTGGGAAACAACTAGGAGAACCTAGATGGAGGTTTGAAAACACTGAAGAAAGGCTTAATGATAATAAAAGGAAATTAGAGTTAGGGGAATCTTCTTCACATGAGAAACCCCAAATTTGTTTATCACCTCAAAAGGGTGATGAACCAAAAGGGGAGGAATCATGTGAGAAAGACAATCCTAAACCTAATTTGCCTGATCCTCACCAGCCACCAATACCTTTTCCTCAAAGGTTGGTTCAACATAAACTAGACAAAAAGTTTGGCAAATTTCTTGAAATCCTGAAAAAGCTTTATGTTAACATTCCTTTTACTAAAGCTATTACTGAAATGCCATCTTATGCCAAGTTTTTAAAGGAAATTTTGTCTAATAAAATGAAATTAGATGATCCCTCGATCTCACTCGTTTTTGAGCCATCCTTGGATTTCCGACCATGTCCGATCTTCAGTGGACGCCAGCGACCACTTCCGTTCAGTTTTCATCGTCGATTAGGTAACTGATTCTCTGATTTTTCTGATTCGGCGAGTTTTCACTATTTTTCGCTCCTTTCGTTCGTTCTCTCTAGATCCTCCACCATTTTAAGTGATTTTCGTTTCTATTCACTCATGAGAGGATAAACTTTCGATCCCTCGTTGTTTGAAAAAAACCTGGGTTGATTTAATAGATGATTTGAACTGAAATAGGTTGAAACGTGGTAAAGCTATTGTTCATTCACAGTTTTGAGAATTTTTTGAGTTTGAGCTGGAGTTATGAGTTGATTTTCACTTCATATTTACTTGGTTAGTGTTATTCATGATGCTGAAACTATGGTTCATACCCGCCATATCGATATTGAGATTGAAATTACATGCTCTGTTTATGCCCTGTTTTTATCATATTAGAACATGTTGATAGGACGGCATTCAACTTGAGTTGAACTGTATTATTGTTTTGCTAGCATTAAAGTTGCGAGTTTGCAGCCATGCCAAGAACAAAGTCAATTTGTCAAAGAGAACCAGGGAGTCAAAAAGAAAAAGGGAAGGCCCCTGCAAGATCGTCTCAACCTCAAAACCCATATGGAATCATATTCAGGAATGAGATGTAGGAGGCTAGATACAACAAGCTGTTGGAAAGAAAAATCATAAACACAAAGTATGCTGATCAGAGGACTCTTGAAGCCTTGGGGCTTTATGACGATATACTTTGGATGTTTGAGAGAATCCAAGCCAAGCAGTTCTTCTAGATGACTCCGCACACCTATTTGCCACTTGTCTTTGAGTTCTTGAGTAGTTTGATAATTGAATTGAAAGAGTACTCTCATGGCCCTGCAGAGGGAGAAATCAGTTTCAGATTAGCAAATGAAGAAAGAAAACTTACCTTGCAAGAAGTTAGAGACATCTTTGGGCTGAGCATAGGAGGGTACACTGAGAACCACTTCTATGCTGTGTCTGCCAGA
Organism: Costus lasius; assembly: GCA_027563935.2. Classification (NCBI taxonomy): domain Eukaryota; kingdom Viridiplantae; phylum Streptophyta; class Magnoliopsida; order Zingiberales; family Costaceae; genus Costus; species Costus lasius. Next base: position 40,918,801 of record CM050453.2, read on the forward strand.
GCCTCAAAAATCATGAACCCCTGTATCAAGAATGCTCATCGGGTTCTGGCACACACAGTATTTGGGAGAGGAGACAGTGACGGCATGGTCCGTCAACACGAGCTGTACTTTCTCTAGGGCATGATCAATGGATTTGCAGTAGATGTTGCTTATTTCATGGTTAAGCATATGGACAAGGTAGCCAGGGCGACTAGAGGGTCTGTGGTGATAGGAGGTTTGATTACTCCTATAGCTAGACATTGCGGGATTGAGCCCTATGGAGTCGAGTTGGCAAGGGGGAATGCAAGGCTCGACATCGAGTTTTGCATAGCAATGAAGATGATCGTTAGAGAGGGTGACACCTTTTGTTTGGTCCTTGGACCAGATACCCCTACTCTTCCTTTACCCCATGTCCATAAAATCACTGTCAGAGAAAGAGCCAACTGGAAGTTATCTCCTAGAGCAGCTAAAGCGGCTTTTACTCCACCACTGACCACAGTTCCACCACCACCCACCTAGGGTGGAAGGGGTGATCCATATGGGATGGAGTCACCACCACATGATTCTACACAGGCAGCTGGTCCATCTTCACAAAGCACCGGGGCTGGTTTTGCTAGCCACCATGATCCTGGTTTTTAGGCGTTGACGACACAGATGTATAATCAAGAACGCCGCCAGGAGAGGATGGAAGAGACTCTAGGGCACATCCAGAGAGATATGGAGAGGTTATGTAATCATATGGAAGACATGGGTAACTTCCTCTTTGACCGTTTTGGTTATGCAGATCATAGAGATTATGGATACCAGGGTGATCAAGGAGGAACACCATATTATGATCCCATGGAGGCTGCTGCTAGAGATTTAGAGGCCACACGGTTAGATGGCGATGAGTAGCTACTTTGTGAGTACTGTTTTCCTTTACTTCTTTACCATACTGTGTTTTCCCATATATATCTCTTTGATTTTTTTCATATGATGAAGGGAAGGATGACACTTCATGATCGCCGCCACTGATTTTTGATTATTTGGTTTTCATTGTGGTTGTATCTTGATGATGATACTGATTTCTGATTTTCAATATGATTGTATGATGAATATTGATGTTCTGATTCACTTTTAGATATGGGTTGTACTACATTATGATGATATTAATTCTAGTCGACACAATGTGATGATGAAAATATTTTGATATATGATCGTGTTTTGAGATGTGTTGATAAATTTTTGATAATGAATGAACTCAAATACTTGATTAGAGTTATAGCCTCATCATGTCAAAATTTATTTCTTGAATACATATTTGTCTATTGAAATATGAAATTAGTTGATGCATGAATTTTTGGAAAGATGTATTGTTTGAAGAATAAAATCTAAAGGTGAAATTTTTCTTTCGAATAAAATAAGTATATGAGCATGATTTGTGAATTAAGATCAATTGATTATCCTAGTAGATGTTTATTCTATACTTGCTATTTGTTGGGAAATAAGAATCCAAAATCCACAAAATAAAGGTGAGGACTCCCCTACTTGGCACTGTGGGAAAGCACAGTGGTACCAAAGGTCATGGGTTGAAGTAATAAATAGAAAAAGTATGTATCTATGTGGGTACATGCCATGAGAAAAATCATTTCACATAAACTCCGCTGTCCTTAGTAAATTCTTTCCAAATTAGACGATATGAGTTCCATTGCATTGATTATGTGATCCGTGCACTCTAATCTCGTCACCAGAAAAAAAGGCGGTAATCGAGTTAGAGAATGTGAATGATGCCAAAAATAAATAAATAAAAAAAAGTGAGTGGAAAAAGATCTTGGAGACCTAATTCCTGTAAACAAAAGCATGATAAGTTTGAACTAAAAATTGGGTGAAATCATGAGATTGAAAATTCTATTTATTGTACATGTTGCGAAGTTTTATTTGATTGAATTATGGATCTAGAGGGTTGAGTTCTAAGATTGATATGTTTTTTTGAAATTTTATAAATCAATTGATAGAATTTTTCATTGATGAGTTGTATTTTAGAAATTTATTGAGTATGAAAAGGCTATTCTATTAATCAAATTTTGATTTCAAAATTTTGATTTTTGCTTGAGGACAAGCAAAGTTTGAGCCTTATGTGTTTGATGACACCAAAATATGTAGTATATTTTGCTTCATTTTGGATACCTTTTCATACTAAATTGAGGATCTTTTACTTGTTTTTATGTTAAATCCATGAAATATTGCAAAGTCTACTTCTATTTTTGTTTTTCATGTTTTTCAGGCAAAAAGGCACTATTTAAGGCATTTTCAAGCGAAATCAAATACATGGAAGAGTTATCATCATCAAGAGGAAATCACCCAAGAAAATTTCTCGCAAAACGGAGCAATTCAGCAAATTACGGCAGTGCCGTAACCCATTTTACGATACAGTAATTCCAGACAGTACCATAAAATCCGAGCCCTGCCGCATTTTAAGAAGTTTCCGAACAGAAAGATTTTTGGATTTTACGGCACCTGCCGTAAGCAACATTACGGTACCGTATTTCGGAGGGCTTCAGAACAGAAACTTCACCCGAAATTACGGCACTACCGTAAGAAACTACACGGGCCATAATTTCCAGACGTTCGCGAACAGACAGTTCAGCCAATATTACGGCACTACCATAAACCAGATTACGGTGCCGTAATTCCCGACGACATCAGAACAGAAGACTCAAGCGATTTTACGGCAGTGCCGTAAGACATTACACTGCCGTAATTGCTGTTACGAATGCGACGCCCGATTCTTGCGAAGAAGATCGCGAGCGATCCAGAGCCTTAAATCGGTTGCCGTAAGAAGCAGAGAGGGAGCTTTTCACGAGAGGATTACGGAGAGACCAAAAGCCCCAAATTACATGTACTGTCGAGGGAGAAATCACGATCCACGCCGCCGCGCTCGATCCAGACGTCCTCCGGCGGTAATTTTCATACTGAAGCTTCGTCTGAAGGAGGATACAACGTGCCAGAAGTTTCAGACCGAAAGGAGATCGATTAGAAGAGAAATTGAAGAAAAAGGAGTCGCCAGCACTGTTCATCGGCGGCTCTTGCAAAATTACGGCTGTGAAATACTTCACAGCCATGCTGTATTTTCTAAACTTCTCTTTTACTTCAATTTTCGATCCTCTGAAACCATGATCTATTGTAATTCCCTCATGATGATAAGTTAAACTACTTTTGGGACATGGGGAGTAATTCACTTGATTTCCAATGACTAGATGACTATTTTTACTATTTCATTGAGTTTAATATTACCATGATGATTTTGCTCATGTGATAATTGTACTTAGACTCTCTATAAGTTCATGTTACTAATTATGTTCTTAGAATTTTCGCTTGAGACCGAAAGGTAATTCCTTGAGAATTTGGAACCCTAGAATTGCATGTTAGGATCCCTTCCTTAGGTTAGATGTAATTTGATCTGTTCTAGTAGATTAATTGCCATAATTATAACATGAACCTATAGATCGAGTATATTTGTTAAACGTGGAGATCTTGTGCGAAAGCAAGGATTGGAACGTTGGAGATCCGTAAGTAAAACTAGTGTTGAGACTCGGATGCACGAAAGTGATCCTTGAATTCATTATTTGATGATTTACTTTTCTTCAGCGTTGGGAAGAATGTTGCGCAAAAGTGAGGATAAATCCCTGTGCGGTTGTTTGCACGAAAGTGAAACAACCCTTTTATTTAGTTAATTACATCTTCATCATGATAAATTTAAACTGGCGAAATCCTTATTCATATCTAGCTCATAAAAGTTAAAGTGAACGAAACCCTAGTCCTAGCTTTTCTCTCCGATAATTCCGTTTTTAGCTTTCAATTTCTATTCTCACTACTTCGATTAGCCTAGATAGTAAGAAATCAGCTATTTAGTATTCGACAACGTAGGTCCCTGTGGATTCGATACCTTCTTTATTACTTCGAGTATCCGTGCACTTGCGGATCACGACATCCATCTCTCCAATTAAACAAGGTATAGAGAAACTACCTGGGTCCGTTAATTTTGGTGGCAATTTATTTTGAATAATGGCACTACACTCCTCAGTCAATGCCACAGTATCATAATGATGACACCGAAACTTATCGTAATTTCTATGCCATTTTATTGATATTTTTGTGACATATTCATAGACTTTGCTCATTTTTTTATGCATTTTTATCAATATTTGACGAATCTACACTCTTTTCTATTTTTGATGAATTTCAGGCAAAAAGGCATGCTTTTTAATCCAAATGCAAAATTGAATTCACAACATCAAAAGGAGATCACACGTCAAATTTCAAGCAAATTGGAGCTTTAGAGCAAATTACGGCACCCCCAATATGGAATTTACGGTACCGTAATCTGGAGTTTTTCTGGGCAGAGGATTTCGTATGATTACGGCACTACCGTAAACATTGTTACGGTGCCGTATTTTGGACTGTTTTGATCAGAGAATTGATGGAGTTTACGGTACCACCGTAAGGAACTTTATGGCACCATAATTCAGGTTGATTCTCCACCCGTAGGATTGCTGACATTACGGCACCGCCGTAAAATACTTCACAGTACCGTAATTCTGAAAGTTTTCAAGCCGAGAGTTCGCTGTCCAGATTACGGCACCGCCGTAAAATTCTTTACGGCCGTAATTACAACCCAATTCGCGACTTTCCCGGTCAACTCCGAAGCCCGATTTTTGCATAGATGATTGCGATTGATCCAGGCCAATAAATATGTTGCTGAAAGAAGCAATCAGAGAGCTTCCGCGGAGACGAAGACAAGGAGACCAAAAGCCCTAATTTGCATCCACCACAGAGAGAGAAATCGCCTCACACGCCACCGCCCTAGGTTTCACCGCTGGGAAGCGTACAACGCATATCATGCCATGAAATTTGATTGGACGATACGCATAGAGGAGGAGAAGGTGCACCTGAATTTTCAACGTGATCGGAGATCAGACGGAGGAGAAATCACCAGAAAACCGAGAGCCGCCGCTGTTTGCCCAGATTACGGCCGTAAACTTCTTTACGGCCGTACTGTAAGTTATGTTTTCTCTTCCCTTTGATTTTCTTCAACATGGATTATTGTAATCTTCCCTCTATGATAGCTTAAACTTATTTTGGGACATGGGGGAGTAATTCACTTGATTTTCAATGACTTGATGACTATTTTTCCATTATTTTGTCACGTTTAATCTTAGAATGATGATTTTACTCATGTGGTAATTGTTCTTAGACTCTCCATAGATCTATGTTAGTATTCATGTTTTTAGAATTTTTGCCATTGACTGAAAAGTAATTGCTTTAGAATTTGGAACCTTAGAATTGCATGTTAGGAACCCTTTTAGGTTAATTCTTATTTGTCTGATTCTAGTAAACTAATTGCCATGATAATAATATAAATCTAGGATTGAGTCTAAGTTTTCAAACATGGAGATCTTGTGCGAAAGCAAAGATCGGAATGTTGGAGAACCATGAGTAAAACTAGTGTCGAGACTCGGATGCACGAAAGTGATCCTTGAGATTCCACTAGAGATTATCGACCTAGAATTCAGATGCACGAAAGTGATCCTTGAGCTCTATGTTCGATGATTTACTTATCTTCAGCGTTGGGACTAATCTTGCGCGAAAGCGATGATTGATCCCTGCATGGTTGTCTGCACGAAAGTGAGACAATCCTTTTATTAAAGTAAATTACATCTTTATCATGTTGAAATTAAACTGACGAAATCTTCATTCATGTCTAGTCATAAAAATTAAAGTGAACGAAACCCTAGTCCCAGCTTCTCTCTCTGATAATTTCGTTTTAGCGCTTTAGTCTTCAATTGCTAGTTCACACTCTTTCGATTGCCTAGATAGTGAAAAATCAATTATTCGGTACTCAACAACATAGGTCTCTGTGGGATCGATATTTTCTTTATTACTTCGAGTTTCCATGCACTTGCGGACACTACAAGTTTAGGGACAACAAGTTTCTGGAGCCATGTCAGGGAGTGACAATACCCCTGTGCTCCAATACTTAGGTTTTGCCTGCGACACCTGAAGCAAGTCTACCTACTTGTATTCAGAAGTGTGTCCTTTCGGATCATAACAAGTTTTTGGCGCCGTTGCCGGGGATCTTAGTTTTTATTGATATCGGAGATATTGAGATTATTGCTAGACTAGGTTTTTATTTACTATTTTTGATTATTTTTTGCTGTCCTTGAAATCACATGATATATTTACTTTGCATGTGCAGGAGTCTTAGATCAGGACCGCTTATTCCATTGGATCCTGAAATTAACAAAACCTTTAGAGTGTGCAGGAAGTTGAGACTTGAAGAGGATTTACAAGAGGCACAACAGGAGATAGAAGAAGAAATTTCAGATATGGTGAATAACGAGAGAAGATCTTTGCGCGACTATGCTGCCCCTAATTCACAGGGAGTTCACTCTAGTGTCACCAGACCGGCCACTGATGCGAACAATTTCGAGATTAAACCAGCATTCCTATCTATGCTTCAACAAAATCAATTTGGAGGATATCCACTCGAGGATCCTAATATTCATCTTTCTCTTTTTCATGAATTATGTGATACAATTGAAATTAATGGAGTTTCTAACGATGCACTAAAATTGCGATTATTTCCTTTTTCTCTTAGGGATCGAGCACGTGATTGGCTACACTCTCAACCTTCTGGAATGTTCACAACTTGGGAGCAGTTGTCTAAATGCTTTTCTGATGAAATACTTCCCTCCCAGTAAGACGATTCATTTAAGAAACCAGATCACGGGATTTGCTCAGAAGGAAGGAGAATCTCTTAGCGAAGCGTGGGAGCGGTACAATAAATTGCAAAGGAAGTGTCCTCACCATGGCTTGGAGAGATGGGTCTTGATTGAAATATTTTATTATGCTTTGCTTTACAATACACGCCTCACAGTTGATGTTGCTGTAGGAGGAGCTTTCATGAGCAAGACTTTGGAGGAAGCCTATCAACTGATTAAAGAGATGGCTTTGAACAATGATCAGAATTCCAGAGAAAGAGGAGTGATATATCGACCTCCTCAGGGTAAGAATGATGGTAATGATTTCCGCACTCTAGCTGAGAAAGTTGAATCTTTGTGCAATCGTTTTGATACATTTAAAATGCAAACTCATGCTGTTACTTCTTCTATTACAAGTGAGATTTGTGGGAATAAGGGGCATAATGCTGAAGAGTGCAAAATAATTGTTGATAGGGGTGAGGAACAAGTTAATGCAGTAGGAGGTTACAATCAAAGCAGATCTAATGACCCCTACTCTAATACCTACAACCCTGGATGGAGGAACCACCCTAATTTGTCCTGGAAATGCAATAATCATGCTAGTGAGCGGAATGAACATAGGGGGTTTCAACAAAGAACACAAGAACAGAGTCAACCCCAGAAACCCAGCTTATAAGAGATGTTTACTCAATTTATGGGGTTCCAGAAAAAACAGAATGATGATGTGAATGAGAGTCTGAAACAGATCAATTCTAATTTGAATGAGAGTCTGAAATAAATCAATTCAAGGATAGATGGTATTGTTGCTCACAATAAAATGCTAGAAACAGAAATTGCACAGCAAGCTAGTACCTCATACAGACCCCCAGGAAGATTACCTGCCAAACCTGAGATAAACCCTAGGGAGCACTGAAATGCCATCATGACTAGGAGTGAGAAACAACTAGGAGAACCTAGAGGGAAATTTGTGAATATTGAAAAAAGAGCTTGATGATGATCATGAAAGGGAACTAGAGTTAGGAAAATCTTCTTCACATGAGGAGTCCCAAACTTGTTTACCACCTCAAAAAAGTGATGAACCAAAAGGAGATGAACCATGTGAGAAAGATAATCCGAAACTTAATTTGCCACTTACCTACAAGCCACCCATACCCTTTCCTCAAAGGTTAGTGCAAAATAAATTAGATAAACAATTTGGCAAATTTCTTGATGTCCTGAAAAAGCTTTATATTAACTTTCCATTTACTGAAGCTATTTCCCAAATGCCATCTTATGCTAAATTTTTAAAAGAGATTTTGTCTAAGAAGAGAAAATTAGATGATTATGGCACTTGCACTGTAACTTTAACTGAAGATTGTAGTGCCTATCATACAGAACAAATTGCCCCCTAAACTGAAAGATCCAGGTAGCTTTTCTATACCATGTTCAATTAGCACTATAGCTTTTGACCGAGCCTTATGTGACTTGGGTGCTAGCGTGAGTCTAATGCCTCTTTCTATTTACAGGAAACTAAACATTGGAGAGCTAAAGCCTACATCCATATCCTTACAGCTTGCAGATTGATCAGTGAAGTATCCTGCAGGTATATTAGAAAATGTTCCAATAAAAATTGGTGAGTTTTTCATACCTGCAGAGTTTGTAGTATTCGCAATGGAGGAAAATCATAGAAACCCTATAATTCTTGGAAGACCACTGTTGGCTACTGCTAAAGCAAACATAGATGTGAAAGAAGGAAAGATCACTCTTGATATCTGTGACAACAAAATCGAATTCAATCTTAATGAGAGAACTAAATAAACTTTCTTACTCTAGTTCATGTTGTAGTATTGAAATATTTGATGATGTTTCTAGTTTATTTGATGAAACCTCAAATTCTGAAACTAACAATCTTTTTGAGGATATTGATAAGAAATTACAAAAGAAAAGGCAAGATGAAGGAGAAGAAAATCTAAGCTAATGGACAAAGGAAAGAAAACTTGGAGTAAATTTGGAAATTGTTTCAAGACTAAGCTTTATGTGGTTCAAAGAGATGCCCAACACAAAGAAAGATCAGAAAGGCAATTGAGAAATTCACGAATAAATCCGAGTGCAAAAGGGTGAAGCTAAAGACCTTTAAATTAGCGCTTATTGGGAGGCAACCCAAGCTTTCTAACTCTAGTTTTTTTTATTATTTACTTTGTTTTAAATTTCTTTTAGAACTAATCTTTACAATTTTTTCTATAAGAAGCAAGATTTGGTGCGAAATAACGGCACTACCGTAATATTCTTTACGGTACCGTAATCTCTGTTATTTCTGACCAGAGAATTTTGATGAGAAAACGGTACCGCCATGAGTATATTTACGGTACCGTATTTTGTGAAAAAATCTTCCCGAGAGTTTATGCGTTTTACGGTAGTACCGTAAATGTTTTTATGTGCCGTAATTTTTAAAATTTTGGATTTTTTAATTTTATTTTCACAAAAAAAAAAATAATATGTGATCGATATTACGGCCCCACCATAAAAATCTTTACGGTACGATAATGGGCACTGGTTTTCGACCCGAGAGTTTCGACCCATTACGATACTACCGTAAACATTTTAACAATATCGTAATCTGTGCAATTTTTGAGCTGAAAGTTTTTTACCCGTTACGGCCATGCCATAAACATTGTTATGGGCGTAATTCAATTCGAGGCCCGTGATAAACGTGCCGTAAACCTAGGGTTTCACTGCCGTTTTCACGCTTTCTCGCTCGCTCGTGCACCGACCTTGGAGCTCCGACCATCCTTGACCTTCTAGACACTCAGGCGACCCTTCCTATCTGGTTATTGCCGGCGATCTGGTACTCTCTCGTCCGATTTCACTATTTTGGCGAGTTTTGACCTAGTTTTCTCCCTTTTGCTCGTGTGTCTTCGTTTCTCAACCAATTTTGGGGATTCTTGTTTTCATTTACTCGTGAGAGGATAGGCTGTCGATTCTCTGTAGTTTTGAAAGATTTCGACTGATTTTTGGTGCTGATTTGGGCTGAAACATGCTGAACATGCTAAGGGTTTACTATTCACTATCGCCCTTTTCATTTTTTCACTGATTCTGGAGTTCAAGCATGAGTTTTAGTTGACTATTTACTTCTAATATTCTTGATAAGTGTTGATGATGATTGAAAGTGTTATCTTAGTTTATCTGCTATATACTTGGTATATTTGTGTTAAATGTTAGTTGCAGCTTGTGTTTGGCACCAAGGGTGAAGGGATTAGTTTCCAAAAGAAAGGGGAAGGCACCAGCTGAACCTTCCTTTCCACCCAACCCACATGGCATAGTGTTTAGGAATGAGATTCAAGCTGCGAGGTATAACCAATTGGTTGGAAGGAGAGTGGTAGCAACGAAATATGCGGACAAGAGAACCATGGAAGCATTGGGGTTATATGAGGATGTTATGTGGATGTTTGATGAGATTAGAGCCCAACAATTTTTCCAGATGACACCACAGACATATCTACCGATTGTTCTGGAATTTTTGAGCAGCTTTGATATGGAGCTTCGCACTTATCCCACTAGACATGCGGATGGTGAGATCACCTTCCGTATGGCCAATGAAGAGAGGAAGCTATCTTTAAGAGATTAGAGGACTATCTTTCAGCTAGGTAATGGAGGACACACATTTGTTTCACCAGGGTATACAGAAGATGTGTTTTGGAACCAGATCACTCAAGAGACTAACTTTTCTGCACTTACTGCCAGAGCATCAAAGATTTCAAATCCATGTATCAAGTATGTCCACAGAGTTTTAGCCCACACTGTCTTTGGGAGAGGTGAAAGTGATGGAATGGTAAGGCAAACTGAGTTGTTCTTCTTGTGGAGCATGCTATTTGGATACCCTTTGGATGTTGCCTTCTTTTTTATGAAACACATAGAGAAACTCTCTAGGGCAAAGAAAGGTGCTATTGTGATAGGTGGTTTCATTACATCTATAGCACTTTACTTGAGGGTTGAGCCCTTTGGGGTGGAAGTTGCAAGAGGAAGCCCAAGACTAGACATGGAGTCCTGTATAGCCATGAAGATGATAGTGAGAGATGGGGAATGTTTTTTGTTGATTCTTGGAGGAGGACAGAAGCTGCCACTACCATGCACAGAAAAGACCACAATGAGGAACCAAGCAAATTGGATGTTGGTTCCTGAAGATGCAGATGTTGGTATGCCGCCCCCACTTAGTACCGTACCACCACCACCTACCTAGGGTGGTAGTGATGATCCTTTTGGGATGGGCATGGAGTAGCCATCTGGAGCTGCAGATTCTTCCACCCACCAGACTTCTAGTAGAGGATTCTTCAGTGCCTTTGATCCAGGATTTAGATATCTCTCCACTCAGATATACCGCCAGGAGCAGAGGATGGAGAGAATGATGAGCACAGTGAGTGACATGCGAGGTTCCATTAGCCAGATGCAGGACTCGATGCACCACATGCATCAGGACATAGAGAGCTTGAGTACCTACATGGAAGAGATGGGGAACTTTCTATACTAGTGTTTCAATTTTCAGGACCCCAGGAGCAGTGGAGAGCGTGGAGGTCACCAGAGAGCACCACCTACTGATCCTATGGACCCCGCAGCGCAGAGCACTGAAGAGCTAGGATCTGATGGCAGTGAAGATTGGTAGAGTCTTGTGAGTATCTCTTTTCCCTTTTATTTTTTATCTTTCATTTTCTGTATCTTATTGATATTTCATGTGTTGAAGGGAAGGATGCTTCTTCTACGCCATTGTGTCCGCCGTCACTACTACTCTGTTTTTCATACTTATCTTTCTATTTTTGATGGGGTTGTATAATGATGATTGATAATATTCTCTTCGTTGTGGTTGTATTTACTTGATGATATTTTGATGATGATGATGAATATATTCTTGATAAGAATGATTTATGGCCTTGATCTACTTTTGAGATTATTGTATATGACTTGATTGATATTTGATGTTGATGGGTAAATTCAAAATTTAGATTAGAATAAGATCTATCATGTCAGATTTATTTCTCTTATACATATCTACTTTTGAAATTTTTCATTGGTTGATAAATGAGATTTTAGGGAGATATGTTGTTTGAAAATTTTGATTTAAAAGTAAAACTAGTTTTTGAATAAAATTAGCATATGAGTATGAATTTTTGAATTGATATCAATCGATTAATCTAATTGAAGTTTTGTTTATATTACTATTTGTTGGGAAGAAAGAGTCCAAAATCCACAAAAATAGTGAGTGACTCCCCTACTTGGCACTATGCAAAATTGACAGTGGTACCAAAGGTCATGGGTTGAAGTCTGAAAAAGAAAAAAAAAAGAAATGATGAGAGGAATCAATTCACATTAACTCTGCTGTGTTTAGTAAAATTCTTTCTACTAAAAAGACATGAGTTCTACTACATTGACTATGTAGTCCGTGTACTCTAACTTCGTCACCAGAAAAAAGGTGGTAATCGAATTAGAGAATGTGAATAATGCAAAAAGAATAAAAAGTATGGAGAAAAAGAAGAAAAAGTTGAGTGGAAAAAGATTTTGGATGCCCTATTCCTGTAAACAAAAGTATGATAAATTTAAACTGAAAATTGGATGAAGTCATGAGATTGAGATTCTGTCTTTTATACAAGTTGCGAAGCTTTATTTAACAAAGTGGTGGATCTTGAGAATTGAATTTAGAAGATGACATATTTGTTTAAAATTTTATGATTCAATTGATGAGAATTTTTCATTAGTGATTGCATGTTAGAAATTTATTTTCCATAAGAAAGTCTATGCCTATGACCAATTTTTGAATTTTCTTGGTTTTTGCTTGAGGACAAGCAAAGTTTGAGCCTTATGTGTTTGATGACACCGAAATTTATTGTAATTTCTATGCCATTTTATTGATATTTTCGTGACATATTCATAGACTTTGCTTATTTTTTATGCCTTTTTATCAATATTTGCGGAATCTACACTCTTTTCTGTTTTTGATGAATTTTAGGCGCAAAAGCATATTTTTCAGTCGATTTCAAGCAATCCAGATGCAAAATTGAATTCACAATATCAAAAGGAGATCACACGTCAAATTTCAAGCAAATTGGAGCTTCAGAGCAAATTACGGCACCCCCTATATGGAATTACGGTACCGTAATCTGGAGTTTTTCCAGGCAGAGGATTTTGCACGATTACAACTGATGACACCGAAATTTATAGTAAATTCATGCCATTTTATATATCTTTTCGTGTCATATTTATGAACTTTTGTTTGTTTTTAAGCATTATTTGTTAAATATTATGGAATCTACACAATTTCTTATTTTCATGAATTTCATGTTAAAGTACCATATTTTGATGGATTTTGGAAGATCTGAGCACACCAATGGATTCCAGACGTCGAAACGAAGCCGCCCGCCAATTTTCATGCAAATCGGAGCAAGTTTAAAAAATACACCCCGGGTGTAATGGATATTACGGGTGTAATTTTCTGCCCAAAATATGGTACTGCTGTAAGAAATAACACGGGCTATAATTTAGAGCAATTTCCGACCAGAAAGTTCAGTTGAAAATACGGCACTACCGTAACATATTTTACAGTACCCTAATTACACTCAAAAACGCGATTTTTTACGGGTCCGATTCTTACGCGGACCATAACTTTTGATCCAGAGCTCCAAATTGAGATCTGAAAGTTGCTGTGGACTCGGCTTTAAGAGTAGAAGACACACGAACTGAAAGGATGAGTTTTTATCCAGTATCGAGGGAGCAATAGACAGAGAGGCGGTTAGGGTTTGGCCTCATGCCGAGAGGCGTAGAGGGCACCTCAGGCCATGATTTTCATCAGAAGCTTCGCTTGGGGATAAGGAAGACACACCAGAAGTTTCAGAGCAAGAGGAGTCCGATCAAAAGAGGAATCAACGAAAGAAGCATCGCCAGCACTATTCACAACGAGTTCCTTGCAAATTACGGATGTGTTTAATTTCACAGCCGTGTTGTAAAGTTTATTTCTTCCTTCTCTTCAATTTCTGATACTTTGAAACTATGGTTGATTGTATTTTCTTATCCATGCAAGCATAGACATATTTTGGGACATGGGGTGTAATCCCCTTGATTTTTAAAAATTAGATAATTCTTCTTTTTCGTCATGATAATTTTTGCTATGATAATTTTACTTTTGTGATGAATTGTCTTTAACTTTCCATCGATCTATGTTATTATCCATGTTTTAGAGTTTTCGCAATGAGACTGAAAGGTGATTTGCTTGAGAACTTGGAACCCTAGAATTGCATGTTAGGATCCCTTCCTTAGGTTAGATCTAATTTGATCTGTTATAGTAGATTAATTGCCATGTTTAATAATATTGATCTAGGAGTGAGTTATTGTGTCAAACGTGGAGATCTTGCACGAAAGTGAGGATCGAAAGGTTGGAAAACCCTAGGTAGAACCTGTGTTGAGACTCGGATGCACGAAAGTGATCCTTGAGGCTCCACTTGTGATGATCAACTTAGAATTCGGATGCACGAAAGTGATCCTTGAGTCCTTTGTTGATGGTTTACTTATCTGCATCGTTGGGATAGATCTTTCGCGAAAGCGAGGATTGGTCTCTGCGTGATTGTTTGCACGAAAGTGAGATAATCTTTTTATGAAGTAAATTAGGTCTTTATCGTAGCAAGATTTGATTGACGAACCTTTATTTATATCTTATCATTGAAATTAAGGTGGACGAAACCCTAGTCCCATGTTTATCTCTCTATTTATCTTACGCTCTTTCTATTTACTTTCATCATGTTCGATTTACTTAGCTAGCGAGAAAACAATTATTTGGTAATTAACAATAAGGTCTTTGTGGATCGATATTTTTATTTCTTCGATAATTCCGTGCACTTGCGGAAGCCTATCAAGTTTTTGGCACCGTTGCCGGGGACCTTAGTTTTGTTAATATCAAAATAGTTGTTAGTATTGCTAGACTAAGTTTTATTTGTTTTAGATTTAACTTTGTTTTTTGTTTTTGCAGGTTTTGGATTTTCACAAGTTGTGACCGAGCTTGTATTTCTGAAATTTGTGAATTTGCTTGTGTCTTAGATTTTCTATTTTTTTCCTATATTCTGAAAAATAAAAGAAATAAAAAATAAAAAAAACAATTTGATTGATTGGTATTGGATTATCTTTCTGACCTTGATAGATAAATATGTCTTTTCATCACAATTCATGGGCATCTCAAAGAAGTAAGGTATACATGCCTCAAGGTGAGCATAAAGATTATTCACAGATGACTCTTGGAGAAATATGGAAATTACACAATATTCCTCTTATTTATTGCAATATTTGTAAATCTTCTAATCATTATACTTGTGATTGCAAATTTAACATGCCTCAAAATTCTAATTCTTCATGTTATCAAAGATGATTCATGGTGCACTGCTGAAGATGAGATAGATTATTTGGTTCATAAATTAAACACTTCTAATAAGCACCCCTGTTATGAAATCTTGTTCTTCTGATAGCTGTGTTATTTGTGGATATCCTGATCATTGTTCCTCTGATTGCCCATTTTTAAATCCCAATTTATCATGGCAAGAAAGAGATCAATTGTATTCTAGATGGGAAAACCGAACTTCTTTATATGATGATTGCTCTGATCATGCTTCTGAACCACAATTTGAATATGATACTGAGGAACTTGAACTAGAAAAATCCCCCTGTGATCATAATTGTTTTTAGAGTGAGCCTTATGTGAACTTTGATGAATCTCACTCTGTTGTTGATAATTTTGATATTGATTTATCTGATAGTCTATTTGAGGAAAAGATTGAGAAAATTGAAATTGAAAAACTATAGACATTGATGATAATTCTGATTTTGATAATATCCTATTTATGGTTAAATCTGATGAGCATGATGAAGGTTCAAAAATTATAGACATTGATGAGCCCCATTGTGATTTTGGTGATATTTTTGAAATTAATGATAAAACTTTTGAGGTTAACTCTGATTCTGTTGTAAACATTGATAAATCTCATTATGATTTTGTATATGATTTTGATTTTGACTCTTCTGATGATGAATTATTTGTGATAAGGCATGAGGAATTTGATTCTAAGGAGTCTCATCTTGATTTTGTTGATAATTTTGATATTGATAGATTATTTGATGACAAACATGAGGAACTTGATAAAGATTTAAATGTTGCAAAAATTGATGAATCTCACCATGATGATACTTTGCCCATATCTATTATTGACTCCTGTGATTTATTTGAAAATTTGTGCTTTATTGAGGAATCTGATGTAGAATGGAAAGACTATTATTATTATGATGATGCAATGCTAGATTATTTTGATCAAAGTCCTTTTCTCATTGCCATTGAAAACATAAATTTAAAGAAGGGACTTATGATTTTACTTTTTGACAAACATAGGAAGATAATAAAGATTACTTTGACTGGATTTGAAAATTTTAATTTCTGCATACTTGAGAAAGCTACATTGATCATGATTTGTCTTGAATTCTGGATATTTGGATTAGTGGCTAAAATTTTTGGAAAAAGAAAATGTAGAAAATTACATGCTTTATACTTTGGAACTAATTCACCTGCTTCACCATGAGATTTGATTTTTGGTCAAGCTATGGACCTAAAATTAGCGCTTCTTGGGAGGCAACCCAAGCACTCTTATTTAGTTTGGTTTCTTTTATTCTAGTTTATTTTATTTTTAGAATTAATTTTTCTAATTTTTCTTTTTTTATGAAAAAAAAAACTGCATTGTTCTCTGTAGTTTGCTTATTGAGTAGGTGTTTTCTAGCTGCGATTTTAAGAAACTGGGTTGAACAAATTTTTGATCTTTGGCATAGCATTGAACTACTTATCTTTTTCTATCATCTGGATATTTTTTCTGAATTTTATAATTCATGGATCATTCTAAAACACATGGCAACTTTTCGATTCTGATTAATTTCTGAAGCAGTTTTTTTTTACTGTTCTGACTAGCGCTTTTGCTACAGCTTTTTAAGATGCTTAAATAACTTGAAACCCAGATTTTTCACTTGGAATTGAAAGTTCGTGTGTCATTCTACCTTGTGGATTAATTATTTTCATGAGAATATTTTCTGATCATTCTAGGACACATAGCAACTTTTTGAATTTTATTAACTTTTGTGCAGTTTGTGCAGTTTTTAATCTGAGTAGTCTTCTTTCTGCTGATGCCCTAAATTTCTGATAGATTTTGATCCTTTGATTTTCATACATCTGAAAAGAACATATCTCATTCTATTACATGGTTCTGTCCATTTTCTATTTGGATCATTAAATTTTATTCTAGGGTAGGACTACTTTTCATAAAAAATTCAAAAACTGCACAGTTTGCCTTCTACTAGTTATTGCTTATTTTGCATCCAGACTCAGAAATCCTCAAGAGCCACTGTCTTCCACCTCTAGCCACCACTGCATCTGCCTCTGACATCACAGTTTCCAGCCGTTGACACTGGGTTATACCATCTGCAGATTCTTACTTCTTCTACTATCTCTATTTCCATTGATTTGATTTATTTATGCAGCAGGATCTTTATTATTGACTCGGATTTTTTATGCAGTGCTATCTTGGCCACCGGCCGACGATCTTACCTCTAGGACTGTATTCTCTAGCAGGCCACTAGAGATTACTCACTCTACTGTCGGCATCACCATCATTGCTAGGAGCTTTTTAGCTAGCCTCTGTTCCACCTCTACTCAGATGTTTCCATCAGCACTCTTCTGGATCATCCACGATATCTCTTATTCTTCTTTGAGAAAATTATTTCTATCATTATTATTTTCAGTATGAGACTATTTTTAGACTAATCCTTATGTACCTTAAATTGTGCAGGTAAAATTTTCAAAAGGCACATCTTTAAACCTAGTAACATCTGCCCCGACACTATTTTTGGTCTGAGCCTTATGTATTTTTGGTCAGAGATTGTTATATAGTTTTCTAAGTATCTTTTGCACTCTCTTGTATCACTCACTGAGATTTCTATTCGATGTGGTTTCTTGAATCTATTGTTTTACACTCTTGACCATGATTGTTTGAGTTTGATGTTTGACACCTTTCGTAGTGATTTTGACATATTTTGATGCTTAAAGATTTTTTGTATTACTTGAATCCATGTGAAGAGAAGTGTAGAACTTTCTTGATGATAAATGAATTCATGCATGTGATTAGGACTAGACCTATTATGTTGAATTTATTTCTCCAATGCATATCTGTTTTTGAAATTTTTCATTGATTGATGAATGAAATTTTGGGTAGATATATTATTTGATGAATTTGGTTTAAATGTGAAACTACTTCTTTGAATAAAATTAGCATATGAGTATGATTTTTGAATTGATGTTGATAGATTAATTTAGTTGATATTCATGCTATTTGCTATTTGTTGGGAAGAAAGATTCCTTGATCCATAAAAATAGTGAGAGACTCCTCTACTTGGCACTGTGCAAAATTGACAGTGGTACCGAAGACAAGAGTTGAAGTCTAAAATAAAAAGTATGTATCTATGTGGGTATATGCTATCTATTCAAAAATAAAAGAAGAAAAAGAGAGCAAGAAAATAGAGATTCTGTGAGGAAAAAGATCTAGGAGACTCTATTCCTATAAACAAAAGTTGATGGTTATGAATTGAAACTGGATGAAATCTTGAGATTGATATTCTAATTATTGTACAAGTTGCGAAATTTTATTTGATTAAGTTGTGGATCTTGAGGATTGAATTCAAAGGGAGATGTGTTTATTTGAAATTTTATGAATCAATTGGTGTAATTTTTCATTAGTGATTGTATTTTTGAAATTTATTCTTTATGAGAAAGTCTGTGCTTATGTATTTGATCAATTTTTGATTTTTGCTTGAGGACAAGCAAAGTTTGAGCCTTATGTATTTGATGACACCGAAATTTATAGTAAATTTCATGTCATTTTATATATCTTTTCGTGTCATATTTATGAACTTTTGTTTGTTTTTAAGCATTATTTGTTAAATATTATGGAATCTATACAATTTCTTATTTTTCATAAATTTTAGGTTAAAAGTGCCATATTTTGATGGATTTTGGATGATCTGAGCGCACCAATGGATTCCAGACGTCGAAACGAAGCCACCCGCGAATTTTTTTATGCAAATCAGAGCAAGTTTGAAAAATACACCCCGGGTGTAATGGATATTACGGGGGTAATTTTCTGCCCAAAATATGGTACTGCCATAATAAATAACACTGGCCATAATTTAGAGCAATTTCCAACCAGAAAGTTCAGTTGAAAGTACGGCACTACCGTAATATAATTTACGGTACCCAAATTACACTCAAAAACGCGATTTTTTATGGGTCCGATTCTTGCACAGACCATAACTTTTGATCCAGAGCTCCAAATTGAGATCTAAAAGTTGCTGGGGCTTGTCTTTAAGCGGAGAAGACACATGATCTAAAATGACGAGTTTTTATCCAGTATCGAGGTAGAAATCGATAGAGAGGTGGTTAGGGTTTGGCCTCACACCGAGAGGCATAGAGGGTACATCAGGCCGTGATTTTCACTCAGAAACTTTTCTTGGGGATAAGGAAGACACACCAGAAGTTTCAGAGCAAGAGGAGTCCGATCGGAAGAGGAATCAACGAAAGAAGCATCGCCAGCACTATCCACAACGAGTTCCTTGCAAATTACGGCTGTGTTTAATTTCACAGCCTTGTTGTAAAGTTTATTTCATCCTTCTCTTCAATTTCTGATACTTTGAAACTATGGTTGATTGTATTTTCTTCTCCATGCAAGCTTAGACATATTTTGGGACATGGGGTGTAATCCCTTTGATTTTTAATGATTAGATAATTCTTCTTTTTCGTCATTATAATTTTTGCTATGATAATTTTACTTTTGTGATCAATTATCTTTAACTTTCCATAGATCTATGTTATTATCCATGTTTTAGAGTTTTTGCAATAAGACTGAAAGGTGATTTGCTTGAGAACTTGGAACCCTAGAATTGCATGTTAGGATCCCTTCCTTACGTTAGATCTAATTTGATATGTTCTAGTAGATTAATTGCCATGTTTAATAATATTGATCTAGGAGTGAGTTATTGTGTCAAACGTGGAGATCTTGCACGAAAGTGAGGATCGAAACGTTGGAAAACCCTAGGTAGAACCTGTGTTGAGACTCGGATGCATGAAAGTGATCCTTGAGGCTCCACTTGTGATGATCAACTTAGAATTCGGATGCACGAAAGTGATCCTTGAGTCCTTTGTTGATGGTTTACTTATCTGCAGTGTTGGGATAGATCTTGCGCGAAAGCGAGGATTGGTCTTTGCGTGATTGTCTGCACGAAAGTGAGATAATCTTTTTATGAAGTAAATTAGGTCTTTATCGTAGCAAGATTTGATTGACGAACCTTTATTTATATCTTATCATTGAAATTTAGGTGGATGAAACCCTAGTCCCATGTTTATCTCTTTGTTTATCTTATGCTCTTTTTATTTACTTTCATCGTATTCGATTTACTTAGCTAGCGAGAAAACAATTATCTGGTAGTTAACAATAAGGTCTCTGTGGATCGATATTTTTATTACTTCAATAATTCCATGCACTTGCGGAAGCCTATCAACGGCACTACCGTAAACATAATTACGGTGCCGTATTTTGGAGCATTTTTTATCAGAGAATCTATGGAGTTTACGGTACCACCGTAAGGAACTTTACGGCACCGTAATTCGGGTCAATTTTCCACCCTAAGGATTGCTGACATTACGGCATCGCCATAAAATACTTCACGATACCGTAATTCTGAAAGTTTTCAACCCGAGAGTTCGCTGTCCAGATTATGGCACCGCCATAAAATTCTTTACGGCCGTAATTACAACCTAGTTCGTGACATTCCCGGTCAACTCCGAAGCCCGATTTTTTGTAGATGATTGTGATCGATCCAGGCCATTACATACGTTGCTAAAAGAAGCAATCAGAGAGCTTTCGCGGAGACGAAGACAAGGAGACCAGAAGCCCTAATTTGCATCCACCACAGAGAGAGAAATCACCTCACACACCGCCGCCCTAGGTTTCACCGTCGGGAAGCGTACAGCGCACCTCCGGCCGTGAAATTTGAGTGGAAGCTACGCATAGAGGAGGAGAAGGTGCACCTGAAGTTTCAACGTGGTCGGAGATCAGACGGAGGAGAAATCACTAGAAAACCGTGTGCCACCACTGTTCGCCCAGATTACGGCCGTAAACTTCTTTACGACCGTACCGTAATTTTTGTTTTCTATTCCTTTGATTTTCTTCAACATGGATTATTGTAATATTCCCTCTACGATAGCTCAAACTTATTTTGGGACATGGGGGAGTAATTCAGTTGATTTTCATTAACTAGATGACTATTTTTCCATTATTTTGTCACGTTTAATCTTAGCATGATGATTTTACTCATGTGGTAATTGTTCTTAGACTCTCCTTAGATCTATGTTATTATTCATGTTTTTAGAATTTTCACCATTGACTGAAAAGTAATTGCTTTAGAATTTGGAACCCTATAATTGCATGTTAGGAACCCTTTTAGGTTAATTCTTATTTGTCTAATTCTAGTAAACTAATTGCCATGATAATAATATAAATCTAGGATTGAGTCTAAGTTTTCGAACATGGAGATCTTGTGCGAAAGCAAAGATCGGAACGTTGGAGAACCATGAGTAAAACTAATGTCGAGACTCGGATGCACGAAAGTGATCCTTGAGATTCCACTAGAGATTATCGACCTAGAATTCGGATGCACGAAAGTGATCCTTGAGCTCTATGTTCGATGATTTACTTATCTTCAACGTTGGGACTAATCTTGCGCGAAAGCGAGGATTGATCCCTGCATGGTTGTCTGCATGAAAGTGATACAATCCTTTTATTAAAGTAAATTACATCTTTATCATGTTGAAATTAAACTGACAAAATCTTCATTCATGTCTAGTCATAAAAATTAAAGTGAATGAAACCCTAGTCCCAGCTTCTCTCTCTGATAATTCCATTTTAGCGCTTTAATCTTCAATTGCTAGTTCACACTCTTTCGATTGCCTAGATAGTGAAAAATTAATTATTCGGTACTCAACAACATAGGTCTCTGTGGGATCGATATTTTCTTTATTACTTCGAGTATCCGTGCACTTGCGGACACTACAAGTTTAGGGACAACAAGTTTCTGGAGCTGTGTCAGGGAGTGACAATAGCCCTATGCGCCAATACTTAGGTTTCGGCCACGACACCAGAAGCAAGTCTACCTACTTGTATTTAAAAGTGTGTCCTTTGGGTTCACAACACATAGTCCTCTATTTTTCTTTTATTGGATAGTATCTCTTTCAAAAATTTTGCATAAGTGGGCATTTGAGACAAAGCATTAGTAAATGGAATATTTATATAAAGCATTTGCAAGACATCTAAAAATTTCCCAAACTGCTTATCTAACCTAGCTTGAACAAGTCTCTGGGGAAACAGTATAGGAGGCCTATATGGAGCAAGTGAGCTAGGTCTAGGAACATCAGGCGGGCGTGGCTCATCACAACCCTGTGAAGGCTCATCACTCCCATGAGATGGCATACTAGGATGGAGCTGTGCATGTGCAGGTGGTGTATCTAAGGCTAGCTCACTACTGGGTTCAATGTCAAGCTCCTCATCATCATCATTCTCTAATCTACCCCTTGGTTCATCTAACTATTTTCCACTCCTGGTAGTTATGGCATTACAGTGCTCTCTAGTGTTTAGTTCAGGTTTATCAGGCAACTTCCCTGGGGCTCTATAAGATGTGCTAGCTTATTAAGCTATTTGGGTTTCTAGCATTTTGGTGTGGGCACTCATGTTTTCCATCCTAGAATTCATGTTATTCATCCTATAGTTAATTTGCTTGAGGGTCTTATTCACATCTTCATTTTATTTCATTTGGGTGCTCATGAATTTTTCAAACATTGCCTCTAAGCTAGACTTGGGTGGTGGATTAGAATTGGTATTCCTAGGTTGGTAATGGGTTTGAGGTCTGGAATCTGCTTGTGCCCCTTGATTACTCTTGCAAGACAAGTTTGGATGATTCCTCCATCCAGGATTATATGTACTAGAGTAGGGATCATTATTTCTACCTTGATTAAATCCCCCTATAGCATTAACTTGTTCAACACCCTGTTCAGCAATAACCTTACATTATTTAGAACTATGCCCTTGATTACCACAAATGTCGTAGATAACAGATGATGCCATAATACTTTGCATATGAAAGGAATCTAATTTATTAGCCAAAGAATCTACCTTTTCTGCCAGGGTACGCCATGCATCATTTTCATTCTTACCATGTGGAGGTCGATATAACACTCCTTTTTCTGTGGTCCACTAGTTATGGTTCAGAGACATCTCTTTAATCAATGTGTAAGCATCATCAATGTTCCTATTCATAATAGCTCCACCTGCAGCAGCATCAACAGCGAGACGAGTACTATAAAGAAGACCATTATAAAAAGTATGAATTAAAACCCATTTTTTCTAAGCCATGGTGAGGACACTTCTGCTGCAATTCATTAAAGCGCTCTCATGCTTTACTCAATGACTCACCATCCCTTTGTGCAAAACTGGTAATCTGGATTATCAACTGGATCGTCTTACTTGCTGGGAAGTACTTAGATAAGAAGCATTTGAAACTTGATCCCATGTGGTGAATGTTCCAGTTAGCTGGGATTGTAGCCAAGCATGCGCTCTGTTCCAAAGGGAAAAAGGAAATAATCTCAGTTTTAAGGCATCATTAAATACACCATTAATATTAATGGTGTCACAATTTTTAAGAAAAAGAGAGAGATGTAGATTAGGATGCTCAAGTGGTTATTCTCCAAACTGATTCTACTATGTCATTGATAGCAAGACTGGTTTAATTTTAAATCATTAGCCTCAATTGCCGGCCTGGCTATACTAGAGTGTATTCCCTGTGGATTCAGTGCTGCATAATCCTTAAGCGATCTTCTTTCTTCCATAGTTGGTTCTTTCTCCTTTTCCTCTTCAAACCTGAGTTTCCTGCGCAATATAAAAGTTTTATCAATTTCAGGATCTAATGGAATTAGTGGTCCTGACCTAAGGGTCCTGCGCATAAACAAGTAAAAGAATCAAATAAACTCAGAATCTCAGAAAAATAGCAAAAAGAATTCCTAACTCAGAAATCACAGCGTTGTGAAAATTTTCACAGAGGAGTGAAAAAGCACAACTAGCAAAAACAAATAACAAAATTAAATCAAAGACAAATAAAACTTAGTCTAGCAATACTATCAACTATTTTGATATTTACAAAACTAGGATCCCCGGTAACAGCGCAAAAAATTTGATGTGTCCGCAAGTGCACGGATACATAAAAGTAATAAAAGATATTGAACCCACAGTGACCTACGTGTTAAGTACCAAATAATCAAGTTCTCACGAGTTAAGCAAACGATATGTGATGAAACAGGACAAAAGCAAACAGTTAAAATTGTAAATTTTAGGGAGAGATATGGGACTAAGGTCTCATCCTCCTTAATTTCTATGACTAGACATAAATAAGTTTTTGTCAGTTAATCTTATCACGATAAAGATAAAAATTTACTTGTAAAGAAATTGTCTCCTCTCGGACGAGCAATTTACACTGAACAAGTTTTCACTCTTGTGACTTACTGTTCAATGTTTAATAAAAGTAAATCTGATTAAAAATTAAACCTATTCTCATAAATTTAATTTCTAAGTCAGAATCTCAAGTAAAATTAAATACTCTCGTATCTTAATTTTACAGGTTTTACTTTAGGTTTTTCAATAATCAAAATCACCTCTCGGTTCTTATTATCATGTCTGAAATAATTAAATTTCTAGGTCGAAATTTTAGCATGTAAATATGCTTCAAAAATTAGAATTTTTAGAACAAATCTATTCTCATACCCCTAAGTTTTTTAAAAAAACACAATTTAAGAGTTCCGAGTTCATAAATCACCTCTCGGTCTATATTACGAACTTTGTGACATGCTAATATTTCAAAACTAGAAAGTTTAAAGACAATAATCACACAAGTAAAATTATCATTCAAAGATTAGCTTGACAAATAATGATTATCTAGTCATTTCAGAAATTAAGGGAGATTACTCCCTCTATCCCAAAAGATTTTTACGCTGCCATGGTGGACGTAATAAAATAATGAATCATCTAAAGTCAAAAATCGAAAAGGGGTAAACTAATAGTTTACTAACTTCACAAGGGTGTGAAAATTTTCACAGCCCGTGATTTCTATGAAGAACAATTCTAGATTCGTCGATGAATAGTAGCCATGTCTAGGGTTTCGCTGATTTCTCCTCCACTCAAACTTCTTTTGATCTAAAACTTTATGTGTATCTTCTCCATCGCAAAGCGCACCTTCCCTGAAAATTTAGTCACCAGAGATGGTCTGGTTGTTTCCCAGCAAGGAACCTATGATTTTCCCTCTTTGTGTTGCTGAAAATTCCTTTTTGTTTTCGATCCCCCAAATCAATTCCTCCCATAATTGCTCTAAAGCTTCCTTATGTACTTCTCCATCCTTATAATAGGTTTTCCCCAAAATCCGGAGTGAAATAAATCAAAATAAGGGAAAAACCGAGTCAAACACAAAACTGCAGACAGAATTACGGCTGTGATAATTATCACGGCAGTGCCGTAATATGTTCTGTGTATTTTGCTGGGATAATTACGGCCATGATAATTATTACGGCAGTGCCATAATTTTCTTTGTGTAAAATCTCTAAGAAATCATAGTTGGGAAAAAAATCATGGTAGTGTCGTGATTCTTTCTGTAAATTCCAATAAAACCACGGCCATGAAAGTAATCACGGTAGTGCTGTAATTTCGCCTTAAACTCTGATTTGTTTGAAAATTGACAGCTAATTTCCTCTTGATGACTGGATTTCATTTGAACATTCAGATCATTCAAAAATCCATCGAAATTTGGTCATTTTCCTTGAAATATGTCAAAACAAAATAAAGGTGAAGATTCCGTACAAACTCAAGGTTTTTTAAGTCTAATTCAGTTAAAAATATGCTTAAAACAGGAGAAATTATGCATAAAAATCATAGTAAAAATGCTATGTAAATACGATACATCAATTAGCTTTAGCCTTTCTTAACATATCTCTAGTCAAGTGCCTTGGTAGATGTGGGATAGCTTTGATACATTGAGACTAGTGCATCTGGTATGGTTCTAGGTACTAATATAGGCATACAAGTACATTGTTCCAGGATGTATTGGATTGACCTAGAGAATTGGCTAGAATGTGTCATTAACTGAATTTCATTTGTGAGAGGTTTTCATTGTTCCTTTGACATGAAGACATTAATGCTTTTATATGATGAGTAGTGCACTATAATAAAGAGATTATAACTGTTATTATTGGGTACATCACAAACTAGATGTCCTTTCCTTCATAAAGCTTGCTATCTATGGGTGATGTAAAATAAAGTCTAACGGGTTGTTTGGGATCATAATTTATAGGGTAAGTAGCTAAATTTTTTAGTAATATTTCAATTAAATAAGTAACAAATGAAGAACACTACTTGAACAACTAAGCATGCAAGCTGTAGCTAAAGAAATATCGGTAGGTCCCTTTCTTGAAGGGGCCAAACCTCTTTCCTTGTCCACGCTCTCAATGTTTAGATATAGAAGATCACACGATTTACAATTGTTTTAGAGCAAATAAGGTGATAGAAAAGGTACAAACTCAAGCACCTGCAACTACACAAAGGATCCTTAAGAGCGGGTCTTGTTCAATCTTCAAAGGGCACTGATTCCTTTCTTGGGGATCTTTCTCCTTTTAGCTCCCACACTCCAATGACTTCAAATCCCTCCAAGAACGAACTCTAATCAAGATCATTGTGGAAGAGAAGTGGTGGCAGCTAGAAGAAGTAAGGAAGGAAGAAACATGTCTCGGTTGCAAGGAGTTCACGCTTAACACAATTTTAGATATTTTCATGAAAAATGCACTATGTCAAATGTCAAAATACCAGCTCTATAACCCTCAATCCCTCAACATAAATTTCCCTTTTCATCCTTCTCTTTGGATGTCTATGATTTCCATATTTTCAAATGGATGCTTGAAATGTTTTTATGAGTAAGTGCATCCACTTTGGCTAAGCTTTGCGTGCTTCCATTAGCTACCTTGCGCAGCAATATTCTCTTACTTGTGATTGGTTTGGACAGACGTCCATGCATGCTCCTTCTATTGACCCATTTGGGTGGTGATTGTTGGCATTTAGTGTACATTGGTTAATGGGAGTGTGAGCTCCTTCACTTTTTTATTTGGTAGTGGAAGGGTAGTCTCGTTAGGTTAGAGGAGGGGAGTATATATATATATGGATAGATAGATAGATAGATAGATAGAAAGAGAGAGAGAGATTATGAAACAATATGAAACTATAATTAAAGAACAAATCTGATGATCTTCAACTATGTAACATATAAATAAACATATTGCTGAGTATAGATACAAATGTTAACAGACAGTTACTACTTATACCAAATGCTAACAAATATACAAAATAACTACTAGAATAGATACTAAAAGAAAATAGAAATAAAAATAACTAATCTAATGGATACTAAAAATGGATATTAGATATAGGAGCAAATCTTGGAACAAATAATGAATAGTTGCTGACAAACATAGAATCAGATGCCAACATGTAAAAACAAATGATAGTTGTAACAATGGAACAAAGCCAATAACATGTTCGCGACATATAGAACTATCATGATAAGTTATACATGAATAGAGAGCATGATGAATAGGCACAAAGTGTGAAATGTGATAATCTACAATAATTTGTATTAAACTATCATGAAAGGGTAAATTGATCAAGTATAGGAAGATATATTATATAATAGATATAATCTACATATTGATAATCATGGATTACAAGAAACCTAGTTGTTGTCTTACAATAAACAAATATAGAGAAATTCATTTGAGGTCTAATCTAATAAAGTGCCAATATTACTGATTTAATCCAAAGACAATAGGTAAGTCTAATAAGTTAAAGTGAATGACCTGTATAGTTCGTTTGTATATAAACATAATCAAATTAGTGCCTAACATTCAAAATAACCCTGCCACAAGATAGGCCATGCTTTGAAAATTAGGTAACAGTCTCGATACAATTGATATAGACATAAATTCCATTGAACCAACCAAGATTGTGATGAACCGACCAATTTTACACTGAACCAAACTAGACCAAGGCTTTAACATACAATTACTCTTGAAAGAGGAATCATTTATAGGAAACTAGATATCAATTGATAAGAAATTTTCTAAGCTTTCTAATAAGTACTTGAACTGATCATGATTCGAACAAAATCAAGTTGAATTATTCCAAATATTAGACCTAGATCAAACCTAAAATTGAACCACCAAATCAATGGGGCCGGTCCAAATCAACATCTAACTCAAACATGAATTAATCTACTCAAATAAACAATTCACTCTTCTAAATTGGGGTCGTTTTAACCCTAATTCTAACTAAACCATGACGCCACCTAGAAATTGACATCCACGACTGCTAGAGTCAAGACCCACGCTTGACCAGCAAGCTCCCTAGTGTTCGTCATGCCTTTGTTCACCACCCAATCTCTCGTGAACAAGGTTTGGTAGTGAATGGTGGTACATTGCGACAAGCTTTTGACATCAACCCAAAGCACTAGTGAGGGCAAACGCAATTAGATAGTGACACTACTATTGTTGACCTCTTGCATCAACACAAAACTCTATAAAATTTGAGGAAAAACTCTAGGAAGAAGACCTACATTGATGCAACGTTGAGCAGATGTAGTCGAAGGATTGAACTTTGCTAGCTTACAGAAAAACTATGAGTCACTATCAGCTATGAATCTCTAGCGAGTCAAGGAACTCTAATATAGGAATGTTATATCTGATTATGGCAGCTCTAGGCCGCTCTAAGGTGCAAGGGGAGTTGAGGTATAAGTTGCCTCAACTAACCCTCATCTTGCAACCCAAATAACCCGCTCAAAACCTAGTCGCTAGAAGAAGTGTGTGAACATGGGTGAGCAAATCACCATGGTCACCTAGTCATCTAGATTCAAGAAACTATTGCCACAATTCTAATATAATTTTACTTTTTCCAACATGGTTAACATGTATACTTGGATTTAGCCAAGTCAAGATGTTCATTGGTTTGGGCCCCCACAACCGCTCATGCTATTTTTTTTTATTTTTCTTTAAATAAATGATTTGTTATTTATAAAGTCACATAAAATTAAAAAAATTCTAAAAAATAAAAATATATATTATTTTTAAAATTCAAAAATATTTTTGGAGGTAAATATCCTTTAATTTAGGGCATTACATACCTAGCTCAATATCCTTTAATATGTACCTATGTATCGACATAATATCACATATAATGACAACTCCTTATCATTAATCATTACACATTCTAGTTTCTCCATATTTTTATTGTCTTAATTTACAAAAATTGTTAGGGTATTATGCCCTGTAACCTGTTGTTGGCTCATCTTTGTACTACTTGATATTGATATTTATATATCTATTATGGCATTGTCGTTATTACGCTATGTTTACATCTACGCCTTTGTACATTTGTGATGTCCCTGGAGTAAGATTTCATCTAGTCTCAAACCTATGTCCCTAGTCAGATACCTGAGTGGATAAGGGACAGCTTTGGTATACGTGAGACTAGTATATGCACTGGTTAGGCACGTGGTGCTAATGCAGGCATA
Organism: Costus lasius; assembly: GCA_027563935.2. Taxonomy (NCBI): domain Eukaryota; kingdom Viridiplantae; phylum Streptophyta; class Magnoliopsida; order Zingiberales; family Costaceae; genus Costus; species Costus lasius. The sequence goes on from CM050453.2 coordinate 40,948,254, forward strand.
TGACTATTTCAATTGTAGATATACTAGATTGACCCACTATGAGGCTCTAACATGGTGTCACAAGTTAACCTCACAAGTGACAAGAGATGCATTGATCCATTGACTTGAGGTCATTGACTCTTCTATATAGTTAAGGTCATACTTTGATATAACCTAACACCTCACCGTAGTTGGGAGGTTATAACAGATATTATTGAGTATGTCACAACCCATGTGAGAAGTTCAATTGACAGAAAGAGGATTTACCACTTCCTGAGAGAAGCTTGATGTCCATGGGCCCTATATGGATGCATGATTGAAAGTGTATGGTCATACCTAGGTAAAATCTTGATTTAGTCATGTCCATGTAATTAGGTATAAATAAAGTGGTGGCACACTTTGTCCAATCGGGATGTCAGTTTGGTAAAGGGACTGTAATGCATGGATACCTTATAGCGTTGATGGAGATGTCGATATAGAGAGCCATTCCGAAGACTTAGGTAGTGGCGATGCACTTCTATGTGCCACTCACTATTTGTGATGAAATGGCTTCATCACTATCCATATCTGAGGAACGAACAGGGTCACACACCTTGATACTCGAGTTCTCATATTAATCGGTAGCCTTATGATCAAGTTATTTTCTAACTCGGATCTATTTGGGAGATTCTTTCAGCGTGAATGCGCATGATGAGATGGAGGAAACTTATTGGAGCTAAATTTTATTTTTGGCAGGTTGACCCCAGGTTAACCATGGTTAGTTATACTTAACTAGGGTTGCATCACATTGAGTCTAATGGCTTAATCAACTCGTTTAATGTAGTCTAGCATGGTCCATGGAACAATCAGGATGAGATACTTATGGCTAAGGGTATAATGGGGATAGTGATTAGGCTTAGGTGCATGGAATCCTAATAAGAGTAGGAGTGGTGCCTAAGGGCACATTAAGCATCCCATTTAGCGATTTGACTTGGTCTAAATGCATGTAAGAAAGATTTGCTCCTTTGGAAAGCTTTGAGCGCATATGGCTGATCCCTTGCTTATTAGGAGGGGTTTGGCACATATAGAATTAAGGTTAGGAAGATAATGAAAGAGCTTTGAATCTTTCCATTGCCCGAAGCCTTGATAGCTACCTTCCTCCTTACCCTAGCTGCACATCTCTTCATACATGCACCTATATTATTGTGTTCTGGCTGCCCTTCATGCATGAATCCTTATAGTGGCGTGATATCAAGGGAAGGGCGTGGACAACATCAATTGGCGCAAGGCTTCCTCCAAGGCCGCAAGCTTCCTTACCTCCTTCCCTTGGTGCAAGTGAAGAAGGATCTTGGCGGCATTCTCCTTCTCTTCCTCTCTAGGCACATCCTTCTTCTTGTGGGTGGCGCAAGTGAGCAATAGCTTCTCCCTTGGCATGGATCTTCTTCCCGAGGCTAGCACTGGGTGTGAGAAAAGAGAACTCGAGGCATTAGTTGTGCGTGAGACGGCAGAGGGTGCATGCGTGGGAGCCTTAGATCGCTTCTAAGGTACCTTCTCTTCTCACCTTGTCAATCCACTTGCATGACTCGATTTTCTGGGTTTTTGGAACCAGCCTATTTTAGGGAATTGCTTCCACTATACATGTAAGAATACTTATATTAGTATAGTGATATTATTATAATGAACCATTTGATTGAGGTTACATGTACTTATTCTTGATAGTGGCTACATTTAAGTATATGTAGTATAATTTGAAGATTTCATCCTACTTAATGCACATAATTAAAGTTCGTAGAATGAGACATACTAGATTGAAAGAATCCCTTGTGCAAAAGTTCTTGTTGTTCATCAATGAACTATTCCCTTCTAATTCATTTAGTGTCATTCTATATGATTCCTTGTTGACAAGAGTAGTTCATGGTTGCAACAATATGACAACTTCTACTTGTCAAATAAGTGGTAATACAAGCAAATCCTTAGAAGAGTTGTTCAAGGTCGCATCAAACACAATCGTTAGTAGGGAAGCTAAAATAGAGTCGATGCATCTTTTTTTTTTCTAACACTAGTTTATCCTTGATTATCACTCGAGATGATACTAGTTATTTTGGTCCACATTTCATAGTGCTAAGATACATTGAGAAGTATTGATAAATACTTATATTTTCACTTCTATATTATTAGAAAAAGTAAAAAAAAAATAATACAAGTATTGATAAACATATGTGTTCGTAATTTTTTTTATCTAATTTGCATAGAACCAAACTATATTGTTCTTTTTTATCGATGCATCTTTTTTTTGTTCTTTTTTAAAAAAAAATTAAAAAATATATATTGTTAATTAATTTTTTAAAGACAATAATAATTTCTTTTTTATGTGAAGTTCTAGAAAAATGATGCCACCTTAGTACTATTTCTACGAATTAAAAATAACCATTAGTTCTCCTATCAATTTTACAACCATAAAAGTTAACATCAAAGTATTTATAAAGCTTGGAGTTTTTGCTATTGGGTACCAAAGGCCACAATCAATAGTTTTTGTAATGTACCTAAGAATAAGTCTATTGTACTTAAGTGCAACTCCATAAGAAAAGATTGAAATATTGCATACAAATATGTACAAAACATTATGAGGATATAGATAAATAAGGTAAACTACCAATTATATCTTTTATACCAATTTTGATATACCATATTGCCATTCTCATCATTGTCATCATCAAGGTTAGTACTTGTGCTCATGGAAGTTAGCATAGCTTTAGTATTTTCATATCAAACTTTCAGAAAATTGTTTTTGCATATTTGGATTGATTGATGACCTTTTGTTGTTTGATTTATTGGAAGTTCGAGAATGAAAAGTCCACCTATCATACTCATCTCACATTCATTTTACATGTAATTTATAAACTACTTTCACAAAGATTCATTAGAAGCAACAAAAATAATATTATCTCCATAAATTTAAACTAGTAATAATATGTTTAATGATAAAAGAAACATAAACTTATGAAATAATAAAAACATGATCAATTAAAAACATGGAAAGTATTTTATAACAAGATCTATTAGCTTGCCTTAAACCATATAAAGTCTTTTTAAATTTGTAAAAATGACTTGGAAACTCAAAACTTTCAACTCTAGGTGGTTGCTAAACATGAACTTCTTTATTAATGAAACCATTTTTAAAATGCATCTTTTACATCCAATTGATAAAGTTTAAACCTTTGAAACTAGAAAAAAAAAATCAAAAGTATTTTAATAGACTCTAGTCTTGCTACAAAAGCATATGTTTTTTATTATAATATATTCCTTCTTCTTCATTGAAAGCTTTGCCCACTAGGCATGTGCTACACATAATTCGCAAGCGTACAACTTACCAATGCAGTATTAAGATATCATACCCATAGGGATAAGTCACAATTATAGAAAGATCACGTAATCCATAGCTAGACAAACTAAATATGGTTTAAACGCAAAGTAATATATGATAAACTTAACTAATTGGTCAAATTGGTTGCCAAACAAGAGATACAAGTTAAATGTTATTTAGAGATAACTCGGGACAATGGGGTTCATCACAATGATATATCTAAACTTGAACAAAATAATAACAATGCAATAGATCTAAAATGTTCAAGGACTTATCCGCAGGTATAGGTTACCCCTTTCAGTAGTATAACCCGATACCTATTGAAAATGGTCTCCTACTTTCACGGCTTCCTAAACTAAATAGATCCAATGAACACAAGGATAAACTAATGTCTGCATGAAAATTCTAACTACTTTCATGATAGAATAACGCGAGTCTGATCTAAGTAGTTCCAATGTTGTGATTCACTTTTCAGTTCTTCTCGCTACGTTTCAAACATGTAAAAACTTGGCCAAAGTAAATACAAACAATCATCATAGCAAAGATTGAATAAACAAAGATAGATTAAACAAACACTAATATTATAAGTCAAAATAAAAATCTAAACATAGGATTACACCCTAAATTCTGAATAAGAAGGCTTAGATAGCCATGATATTTCTATTTAGCACAAACTTTACTCGAATCAAAGTTTCAAGGATCAAAATGTAAAAGGAAGACAATATGAGAAAGAAATACAAACTAATCCTCTCTAGATCGATGAGCAGAAACATGCAAATTTGCCGAGAAAATCCCCTTTTTGTTTGTCGCCGCCCCTTATCACCATTCCACTCGTTTCTCCTCTTTGGAGAGCCAAAAGGATTCCTCTTTTCACCCCCAAAATGGTTCTTTTATTCATAGGAGGGTGCCCTTGAGATTCCCCATGAAATCCCCAAGAGAACACTTCAAATTGCTCGAAAAACCACTTCAAATTCACTCCAAAAAAGCGAAAAAACATGTTATGCGGAAGCTATCACGGCCATGAATGACTACACAGCCAGGCCTTGAAGTGTTTTGGAAAAATGATCACGGCTGTGAAAATGATTATGGGGAGGCGGTGATGTGTATCATGGCTATGAAAATGGTCATGGCTAGGCTGTGAAGTCTTTTGTGGATTTTTGATATTACGATCATGGCCATGAGGTTCGTCACATGCAAACTCATTATGGCTGTGAAAATCATCATTGTTCAACTATGAAAAAGAAGTTTACGAAATACTCATCATGGTCATCAAGATCATCAGGGCATGGCCATGATTGTTATAGAAAATTCCGTTTGACTCCAAATTTGCTGTGCTGACTCGTCTTTTTATCCTGAATCACTCAGTGGCCTCAAAATCATCAAATAAGCTCTAAAAATGAGTGATTTTGCCTAAAATTATAAAATAAAAGGAAAAGTAAAGATTTCAAACAAAGCAAGTAAATAAGCCTAAATATGATATAAAAGCAAGAGAATATGTCTTATTTTGGACTAAAATGATATCAAAAAATATTACCAAAATGCAAGGCATTAAAATCTCCTAGACTTAAATTCTTGCTTGTCCTCAAGCAAAAGAAATAAGATGAAACACAAGCTAGATATGAAAGATATAATCCAAAGCTACATACGCATCACCAAGTCAAATCCATTCATGAATTGGGTATGGTCAGATTTCAGAATTCTAAGCAAGAGGTCGATTATCAGGAATCAAATAAAAATGGTCCCACAATCCTCAGTTGATGAAACTTTCAGCATGTAAAATACAATGATCTTACTTCATAAACAAACCTCATTCACAATTCAATTCATCCAAAGCCAAGTGTTGGGGTCAAATTTAAATGCATTATTTTTCATGCCAAAACTTCATAACGTTATTGTTTTTCTTTTTTTCTCTCATTTTATTTTTATTTTTACAAGCAAGACAAGCTCCCTAAATTGTTGGCGATCTTTGGATGCGAAGCAGAACCATGGGTGGATTGGCGCTCTAGTTACTCAACCAACAACACATTTAGAGCTTACCAAACTTCCTCTAGCCTACTAACACGAAGCACAACCATAGGTCAATTGCCGCCCTGGTTAAACAACTAGGATCGGTTAAGTATGCAAAATGAACTCATGGCTGTTGATGAACATTTGGCACGAAACACAAACATGGGTCGAATGCCACCCCCGGATACTTTGTGCATTACTAAGTCAGCGGAGTTGCAAGTCTTGTTAGAGAGAGAACTTATTTTTATTTTATTTTTATTTTTGCAAGCAATTATCACCCAACATATGACATGGTGAATCAAATTGATGAATGAAAGTCTTTAATCAAAAGGAAATCAAAAGTAGAACACTAGCTTACAAGCATCAAGCAATGTCAAAAATGTGCCACCTATCAATTCAAAAATTTTCAAACAGACCACTCACAAGATTTCATAAACTTCATATTGCTTGATTGCATCATGATAGAGTCTTGACAAGATGATAAATTTAAGCATTGTCATTATCAATTCCATATCATGAAGTGAGATCATCAAAATTCATTCAAAGCTTTTAGATCCAATTCCGTAAAAACATCATTGTCCAAAGATTTTCATCAAAATATCTTCACAAAGCATAAACAAAATATTATATAATTTGTATTAGAATCAGTAAGGGCATCAAAATAATGCTTCATCAGAGAAATAAGTATTCATCATATCAAAGCATCAGCATGAAAGTCACAAAACAATCTAGAATCAAAATAAATCATATATATTATCAGGATAAATTAGCAGAGTGAAATCATCCAGTTAAACAGACAATCATTAGATCATTTTCAATCACAATATCACTGAATACATGCATAGATATGGGAAAAAATATCGCAATAGAGATTACCAAATCATCAGCAGAGTAGCATATCCATATAATTAGATTTTTACCACATTCACATGTCACAGAATCAAAGTAGATACTTAGGAATCATTAGCTAAGAATCTTTAGAATATAGTGATAGCACAATATCACCATGACATCATCATCACAGAATCAGAGTCAAATAAGAGCATATCTATCTCCACAAAATAGTCAAAATGTCACAATCATGTATCACAGACATAGCAAAATCAAAGTTAGTCAGAATATAATAACTATATGAATAATTAGAAGAGTAAGCTTTAGAAGGAACGAGTATCAGAATCATCCACATAAAAATTTGCATAGTCCTCTATGCAATTGATGTGTCATGAGAGAGTGGAGGGAAATAAGAAAAAGTAATACTCACTTCTTCCACTTTGGCTTAATGTCCTCATCTTTAGAGTTCATTTTAGCAACTTCCTCGTGGGGGTCATCTTCATCATCATCACCATCTCCCATAATCTCGTCATCTCTTCATGAAGTTCTTGCTGAACTTTACTTTGATGCTTTTATTCTTCTAGATGTAGGATATAATGTCTAATTATTTTTGTCTCGCTTAGTCATGCGAGTCTGGTAAGCAAGAGGTAAAGTAAAGTCACTGCCTTTAAAACTCCTATCACAACTATGAAATCAATCAGGGGCCAGCCATGAACTTCTCATTGCAGAATGAAACAATTGTGAAATTTTTCATTATACCCGTGACGTCAGTCACGGATAGACCGTGATGAAACATGTAGCTTCAAAAAGTTCACTTTTCTTCTTTTGGTTTCTTTTGAGGTATTCCTACAAAGATAAGATAGCAAAATCATCATCATTCCAATACAAAACCAAATAAATTCTCTAACTTCATGATAAAAAGAAGAAATAAACAAAGCATAAAATGCAAAAGTAAATAAAACAGAAAAGACTTGGGTTGCCTCCCAAGAAGCACTTGTTTAGGGTCATTAGCTCGATCATAGTGTTATTCATGGTGCATAATGTATGAGTCAGCACCAAGGAATTCATACCTTTAATGGTCAATCATTGATTTCAAGTCTCGGTTTCTTTCATCAGTTACCTTGGTTGCTTCCTCATGCATATTTTCAGATTCTACCTTACTCAAGTTGATCAGTTCAGTTGAATCAAGGAGTTGCACAAAAGCTTGTGTTTCTTCATTGTCCTTCTCTTCCTTCTCAACTAAAATGATAAGTAGCTTTGCATCTTCTTTTATCTCTAGAACAACAAAATCAACCGATATAAAGAAATCTCCTACCTTGATTGTAACATTGAAAGAGAAGCCAGCACTGATAAGGAGGAAGGTCTGGTTAGAAAAATCCCCCCCCCCCAAAATTTCTACGAGACCATCACGGGCAGGCCGCGAACATAGTCACGGGCATGACAGTCTCAGCGAGTCCCAGCCACAGCTTTGCGCCCCAGCATGGGCCAGCCGCGAACGCTACGGTAGATCCTAGTAGATACAAGCATGGGCGTGTGTCTACACACGAGCAGGAGGGCCAATCTGTGATCATCTCGACAAATTTCGGTGAACGTGATCACGGGCAGGCCGTGATCACCTTGGTGAAAAATAAAAAAATTGGTGATTGTGGATGCGAACGCGGTCACAGCCATGAACACCATCATGGCCAGGCTATGAACACCTCGATGCAAAATCAGAAAAACGTAGATCCCAAACGTAAACAAAAGCACGGCCATGAACGTCATCATGGCCAAGCTATGATCACCCCTGAAGACCCAGAATTGCCCTAGAAACCCTGTTTTGACGTACATCACCCTCCGTACTTTGTTTCCCCACCATAAGATAACTCAAAGGAGCCCAACAAGGTGATAATCTGGCGATCCCAATGCTCAAATTAACCATTGGACCGCTATATTGGAGTCATCAGCAAACTATCAGTCCACACCGAGGTCCTTCAGCCCATGGGCCTCACCACTCGCCCCACCGAAGGCCCGGCACAAGAAGGGCACCACAATCACCTAAACAACACAGCCCAAGAGCAAGCTTCCACCATGATGAACTTACCTACTATTTCAAAATTTTGCTGCTTTGTCATGGCATGCTCCGAGCTTGTCTAACCGCTAACACAACCCGTACGTAGCCAAGAATGAAGGGCATGCACCAGCTTCACTGTAATTGGTAGGAGTTTATTTCATTTTGTCTCATACTGTAGCTTGACCACTCTTGGGGCTGTAAGAGTAGGTAGTTATTAGGATTTGACTTTTGTATTGTTCCCTCCCCTCTTATCCAATGAAAGAGGAGGATGGGTTAGCCTTAGTTTTTTGTTCTCTAGTAGTGGTAGAGTACTCATAGTGAGCTAAGAATCGTAGTAGGTGCTTGATGACACCAAAATTTATAGTAAATTTTGTGCCATTTGATGGGTATTTTTTTGTCATATTCATTCTATTTTGCTCATTTTTATGCCTTATTTATTAAATATTGCAGAATCTACACCTTTTCTAGTTTTTGATCATTTTCAGGTAAAAATGCATGATTTTTAGGTGTTTTCAAGCAAATTCAAATGCATAGATGAATTCCCACCATCAAGAGAATATCAGATGTCAAATTTCACGCAAATTGGAGATTCAGACCAAAATACGATAAGGTCGTAATCCAAATTATGGTACCGTGGTTTCACTGCACCTACAGAGCAAGCCACGACACTGCCGTAATTTCCGAGCGCTGTCGTATTTTGGGATGATTTTGTACAGAAAGTTTCGCATAAATTATAGCCCTGCCGTAATAAAAATCACTGGCCGTAATTTGGGTTTAAATTCGTACAGAAAGTTTGGTGGATTTTACGGTGCTGCCATAATGAAAATTACGGGCCATATTTCGAGTCGATTTTTCACCCGAGAGATTTGAAGAAAATACGGCACTATCGAAATGAATATTATGGTATGGAAATTATGGGTAATTTCTGTACCGAGTATTTCTGCTAAAATTATGGCACTGCCGTAATGGTTTTCACAGCCGTAATTGTAACCTAGACCCATGATTTTCATGGACTGTTTGAAGCCTGATTCTTGTGCGGATGATTATGGACGATCTAGGTCATCAATTGGAGATCCGTAAAAAGGAAAATACTCATCAGATCGAGGAGAAGGGACACACACAAAAGCCCTAATTTTCATCCACGTTCGGGAGAGAAATCGAGATTTTTGCTATCACCCTAGGTTTCGCCGCCGCGAAGTGTACAGTGCATCTCCGGCCGTAATACTTGAAGGGAATCTTTTCCTGGAGGAGGAAAACATACCTCAAAAGTTTCAGAGTGAAAGGAGATTGATCAGAGGAGAAATCAATAAAGAAATCGTCGCCTGCACTGTTCATCGAGCAAATTACGGCTATAATTTTCATTACAGCCGTGGTATGTTTAGTAATTTCTTCTTTCTCTTCAATTTTTGATCAATCTGAACCATGGATTATTGTAATTTTTCTACCATGCTAGCTTAAACACTTTTTGGGACATGGGGGAGTAATCCCCTAAATTTCTTAATGACTAGATTATTTTTACTTTCGTCAAAATTATTTTACTATGATAATTCTACTTATGGGATGATTACTTTTAATTTTCCATAGATTCATATTAATCAGCATGATTTAGAGTTTTTGTGATATGGACTGAAAAGTGATATGCGAAAACTTGAACCCTAAAATTGAATGTTAGGAACTCATCGTAAGAAATTAGCTTTGTTCTTATTTCTTGATTTTAGAAGTATACTGCCATGTTGATAATCTAAATCTAGGATTGAGTTATTGAAATAAACATGATGATACTATGAGAAATCAAGTATCGGATCGTTGGAGAACCTTAAGTAGAACCTGTAAAAATTATAGTATGAAAGTATGTAGTTTTCACTTGAGATAATTGACTTAGGATTTGGATGCACGAAATTGATCTTTGAGTTCTTTGTCAATGATTTACTTATATTTCTTTATGAAGTAAATTATATCTTTATCATAATAATATTAGACTGGCGAACATCTATTCATATCTAGTCATGGAAATCAAGGTGGATGAAACTCTAGTCCTAAGTTCTCTCTCTAATATTTTTGTGTAGCTTTCGATAGTTTGCTTGATATTTTCGATTGCCTAGCTAGTGAGAAATTGATTATTCGATACTTGACAAACGAGGTCTCTGTGGTTCGATATCTTAATTATAACTTCGAGTATCCGTGCACTTGCGGACACAACAGTGCTTCAATTCCGGAGTTTGTGAGAGTCTTGGTCAGTGCCTCGACTTCGAAGTTGTAGTTCTCCTTCTTTGCAAGAAGCAAATCCCACCACCTCCGGTGGGTCAGGATCGCCTATTTTCGAAAATCGTTTGTGCTCTCTCCGCTCTGTTTTCATCTCCTTCCTTCACCCTTCACCCAGGAGCATCCGTACATTGGATGCGTGGAATGAACTCTTGTTTTTTGGCATGACTGCAGGCTCATAGGAGCGCGAGCTGAGCCCCGCATACCCATTGTCCCCTATGGAACATGTTGCACTTAAAATTTCTAAGAGGTTAGTGTGCAACATTTCATAGTTTGAGTGCCATTGGTTTTCTCTCGCATTAGTGTTGCCCCAAAACGAGTTCACTACCGATTTCTTTATGTTTCTTGCTGCACTTTCCAAGCGCTTTTACTTCCCTTGTCTCAAGACCCTCTAACATTTTTTCACGCATTGTGTAAACACCATAGAGTATGTATCTAAGGACCAACCCTCCTATTGTAGCTACATCAATTCTGGTATCAGAGGAGTTGTGCGTTCAATTCTTATTGTTCGCACAGTTCAACTCCATTGCATTCACATATTTCAGCATGTTTTCAGCATTTCTTGCATTCTGCACTTAGTGTGTTTTCCCCATGTTTGTGTATGGAGACTACGAGGTCACAAATCATGTATTCCCAACTTCCTGAAACCCAAGAGTCTGTCTGTTGGGAAATGAAGAAACCCCTTTCAAGAGGGGGGCGAAACCCTAAGTAGGCGCATATCATGAATTGCGCAAGGAAGCATAGGGTTTGTTGGGATCTTTTGCATGCCATATGATCAACATCATAACTTGTATAGATAAGAAGTAATTCATACCATAGCCATGAGTGGATGGCGACTTGGAAGTAAAGATCGAAGGGGATCTTCTCCAAAGAAGACACACACCAAAGTGATGAAGACTTCCTTCTTGCGCACCTCTTGTGCTAGCAAAAGTGCCAAGTTGTCCTTGTGTGGAGAAGATGAGATCTTTGCTAGGGCGATGAAGCTCTCACACTTGCTTGCGTGAACTCCCCTCTACACGAGAGTGGATCGGCCACACAAAATTAGAACCGAAATGCGTTTTGGCGTTTACAAGTTATGTGGCGTTACATGACTTCCAATTATGGAAAGTCATGAAGCCATGCGCTTAAATCCATGCAAACCGCCCAAAAACGCTTTCATCATGAACCATGCGTTCACACATGTGTGAACCGGTTCAATCCAACGGTTCAATGCGTTTGGTACAAAGACCAAACCAAACCAGCCCAAGCCATGGTCTAGATCTCTCTGAACCAAATGGTTCAAGATCTAACCGTTCATCTCTTGATGCCTTTGATCTCACCGATCTAGCATCACTACTCTCGATCGAAGCTTACCGATCTCATGCCCTAATCAATCAAACATGACCAGACCAGATCTCACTTACAATCATAGTTCAAACTCCTTTAAACTGAATCAAAACAATTCAGTCCACACGATCTGACTCAAGAAAGCCATATCACCAAATTGTGTGACCCTGAGGGTTTCCTTTAAATGTCGGTAACGATAACTTACGTTATCACGACCAGTGAGGGGTATCTAGCAACACATCACTGTCTCCCGATATAAAGGAAAAAGTCTTCCAAGACTACACCCAAACCACAGCACAAGTGTGAATTAACTTCACAAGGCATGCATGTATCCTTTGCCTACTGGATGTTCTTATTGGACAAGCGGGTCAAGCTTGTAACTCCAATATGATGAGCATGATCAGATCAGATGAACATAGTCACCTGGGTATGGCCATACACTTTCACAATCATCTCATCTAGGGGGCCCCTATAGAACATCACACTCCTTCAACAAGGAGACGGCAATCCTATATCTATCACTAGTGCCCTAACCTGAATCATAATCATTATCCAAGATAGTCTATAACCATTATATTTCAAATGATATTGAACTACCTCAAAACAATGATAATCATCATTTAGAAACACAAGTGATCTCAAGTCAAAGGACATGTGCCACTTGATGCAAACAAGGATTATTCACATTGTGACAAGCAATTGAATATCCTAGTAGGGTCTGTCCAGTACATCCAATGTACCCATGAGTCTACATCTTATTCCATGCTCGAAGCATCCTATAAGATTAGAACACATATTAGTCTCAATCATATCAAGGCTGTCTCATGTTCACCAAGATATCTCGACTAAGGACATATGCATGTCAGCCTAGCTGAACAGCTTTGAGACATTATTCAGAAGTATACATATTGCAGCAGACAATGCAACATACTGAATAACAACCATTGCCTTTATAAACATAAAAGTTTATATACATGATACTGATACAATCCCAAGGCCTCAAACATTAGCCTTAAGGGCATACCCCAACAATCTCCCACTTGCACTTAATCTAATGGTTGAGAAATCTCAAACCCATATTATTACAGTGCTTCTCATGCTTCTGCTGCGCTAGAGGCTTGGTAAGCGGGTCAGCCAGATTGTCGTCTATATGAACCTTGCAGATTTTGATCTCGCCTCGATCAATGATCTCCCGGATCAAGTGAAACCGTCTCTGTATGTGCTTGGACTTCTGGTGCGACCGTGGTTCCTTTGCTTGTGCTATAGCTCCAGTGTTATCACAGAAGATAACCAAAGGATCTGCACTCGAAGGAACGACACCAAGTTCCTGAATGAACTTACGAATCCACACTGCCTCCTTGGATGCTTCCGAGGCTGCAACATACTCGGCTTCTGTTGTGGAATCAGCAACAGTTGACTGTTTGAAACTTTTCCACACCACTGCTCCACCATTCAAGCTAAAAACATAGCCTGATTGTGATCGGAAATCATCCTGGTCCGACTGGAACGAAGCGTCAGTATATCCTTCAATACTGAGTTCTTCCTGACCACCATATATCAAGAACATATCTTTGGACCTCCGCAGATATTTTAAAATGTTCTTGACCGCAATCCAGTGTGCCTGACCTGGATTACTTTGGAATCGACTGGTCACGCTTAACCCGTAAGCGACGTCTGGGCGAGTACACAACATCGCATACATAATGGACCCAATAGCCGAAGCATAAGGCGTATTGTCCATTTCATCTTTCTCAGTCTGTGTTTGTGGACACTGACTCTTTGAAAGATTCAGACCTTGTCTGACTGGAAGATATCCTCTTTTAGAATTCTCTAAATGAAATCTCTCCAGGACTTTATCGATGTAAGTACTCTGGCACAGCCCGAGAAGCCTCTTAGATCTATCCCTGTAGATCTTCACACCTAATACATAGGCTGCTTCTCCTAGATCTTTCATCTGAAAACATTTTCCTAACCATGCCTTAACAGCATGCAGTTCAGGAATATCGTTTCCAATGATTAAGATATCATCGACGTAGAGGACTAGGAAAGTAATCACGCTCCCACTAAACCTCTTATATACACACGGGTCATCTTCGTTCTTGATGAAACCAAACTCAGAGATTGATTCATCAAAACGAATATTCCAGCTTCTATATGCTTGCTTAAGTCCATAAATGGACTTCTTTAACTTGCATATTTTATGACGATCTGATGGATTAGTGAAACCTTCAGGTTGTGTCATATACACATCCTCATTCAATTTTCCATTAAGGAAAGCGGTCTTCACATCCATCTGCCAGATCTCATAATCGTAATATACTGCTATCGCGAAAAGAATCCGAATAGACTTGAACATGGCTACAGGAGAGAAAGTTTCATCATAATCTATCCCGTAGATTTGTTTGAAACCTTTCGCTACTAGCCTACCTTTATAGGTAACCACGTTACCATCCATGTCAATCTTCTTCTTGAAGATCCATTTACAGCCTATAGGAATTACTCCCGGAGGCGGATCAACCAAATCCCAGACTTGGTTATCTGACATGGAGTCCATTTCGGCTCGCATAGCTTCAAGCCATCTAGCTGACTCCGGTCCACTGACCGCATCCGCATAAGTAAGGGGCTCATCATTATCAATGATGTAGACTCCGTCATAGCGCTCAGGCTGTCGACGGATCCTTCCCGATCTTCGCAGTTCCCGTGATATCTGAGCCTCAGGTTGTTCAGTAACCTGATCTACCGGCTCAGGCTCATCCAACTGTGCTTGACTACTTTGTCCTTCCTCTGGATTCTCATCCAGCTTTATTTCTCTCCCACTGGCCTCTTGCAGAAGAAACTCCTTCTCAAGAAAAATGGCCGTCCGAGCAACAAATACCTTGTTCTCTTTGGGATCGTAGAAATAATAACCCTTAGTTTCCTTAGGGTAACCGACAAAGATGCATTTCTCAGATCTGCTCTCCAGTTTCCCAGAGGCGAGCTTTTTGACATAAGCCTCGCAACCCCAGATCTTAATAAATGTCAAGCTAGGCTGTTTCCCATACCATAACTCATATGGAGTCTTTGAAACTGCCTTGGATGGCACTCGGTTTAGTACCTTTGCAGCTGTTTCCAGTGCAAAACCCCAAAAGGAGTAAGGTAGAGTAGCCTGACTCATCATAGAACGAACCATATCCAGTAAGGTTCTGTTCCTCCTCTCGGACACACCATTCCATTGTGGTGTTCCTGGCGGAGTGAGCTGTGAGATAATCCCACACTCCTTCAGATAGTCAGTAAACTCTCGACTTAGGTATTCTCCACCTCGATCAGAACGAAGTGCCTTGATATTTCGGCCTAGCTGATTCTGTACTTCATTCTTGAACTCTTTGAACTTGTCAAAAGATTCACTCTTATGTCTCATCAGATAGACATACCCATATCTACTGAAATCATCAGTAAAGGTAATGAAGTATTGATAGCCACCTCTGGCATGTTTACTAAATGGCCCACACACATCACTGTGTATAAGGTCAAGTAAACCTGAAGCCCTTTGACCTTTGTGAGGAAAAGGAGCCTTCGTCATTTTACCCATTAAACAAGCTTTGCATGTATCAATCTCCTCATAGGAGAATGATCCCAGCAGTCCATGATCATGCAACCGCTTAATGCGCTTCTTGTTAATATGGCCTAAACGACTATGCCATAGCAAGGTGCTGTCATCAGCATACTTGGCTTTCTTATTATCAATGTTTTGTATAGAATATTCCATGTCCAACATGAATAACCCATTGTTAATTGAACCAGTAGCATAAACAATATTATCAAGAGTAAGATAACACTTTGAAATCTTGCATTCAAAGGAAAACCCTTTCCTGACAAGAGCAGGAATAGAGATAATATTTTTGGTAATACTGGGTACAAAGTAACAATTGTTTAATTCTAATACAATGCCAGATGGTAATGAAATGTAATAATCCCCTACAGCAATAGCAGCAACCCGTGCCCCGTTTCCAACTCGTAGGTCCACCTCATGCTGCCCCACCTGTCTTCTTCTCTTGAGTTCCTGTACATTTGAACAAATGTGAACTCCACATGCAGTGTCCAACACCCATGAAATAGAAGAAGAAGATATCATGACCTCAGTCACAAATATACCTGAGCCAGAAGCGATGCTTCCCTTCTTGTCTCCTTGGAGCGCTTTACAGTCCTTTTTCTAGTGACCCAGCTGGCCACAGTGGAAACACCTGTTGTCCTTCGACCGCTTCACCTTTTGTTTCAGAGCCTTGCTGTAGTTCTTGACAGGGGCCTTGCCCTTCTTCCCCTTCTTCTTGTTCCTGGAGGGGAACATCAAGACAGAGGTTGAAGGTTTTCCCTTCAGAGTCTCCTCAGTAGTCAAGAGCATATTCAGCAGCTCTGCCGGAGTACAATCGATTTTGTTCATATTAAAGTTAATAATGAACGCATCGAAAGAGGGCGGGAGAGACTGCAGAATAATGTCTACAGCAAGCTCCTGATTGATGGTATGCCCCAGTTTCTCCAGAGCCTCCTTGTGCCCAATCATCTTGAGCACGTGAGCTCCCACTGGGCTCCCTTCAGCCAGTTTGCTCTGAAAGAAAAGCTTAGTCAGATTATAGCATTCAGTCCTCGCCTGTGCAGCATACAGCATCTTGAGGTTTGCTATAATTTCTATAGCAGACATATCCTCATGCTGACGCTGCAGCGGTGGCGTCATAGACGCTAGCATCAGGCAAGCAACATCAATGCTATCATTGACATGCTTTTCATAGGCATCGCGAACCGCCCTTGCGGCGTTCGCAGCGGGTTGAGGCGGTATAGCCGTCTTGAGGACATACAGTTTCCTCTCTGCCTTAAGAACAATCTTAAGGTGTCTGTACCAGTCTGAGAAGTTTGGCCCAGCAAACTTCTCCCTTTCCAGTAGGGATCGCACATTGAAGCTCATGGTGTTCGTTGCTGCAGGAATCTACAACAATGCAAGAACAGCAAGGTCAGTATCAATGTCTAGAATCAATCCAGGACTTAAGAAAGATTCTTTTCTCACTATTTTATCTGACTGAAAAATCCATTAAAACAGTCCGAAAGAGTAACACTCTTTTAGTGAGATGGGATCCAGATTTCATACTTGGTCTCCGCGTCCCGCTCAGGCGAGATAAGATGCACAGAGAGTACAAGCACTAATTTCTGGTAGGCATTCCCTGCCAATCGCCAACCCGTGCGATTCCCCTTCATCTGGGCAATCCAGCAGACTGTGCCAACTGAGTTGGTACAACACAGTCTCTGACCCCACAGATGGCTGCCTCCATGTAGCCACCATATGCCCCATATGTAGCCTACATGGTCAAGCTGACCTGACCTACTCCCTGGACCACCACGTGCTATGCTGAGCAACGAGAAGCGATAAATCCCTTCTCTGTAACACGCAGGTGAAATCACACACCGTCTGAAGATAGATGGACGTGCCCACTGAGTGGGTACAACACGGCTCCAACGATAGTCAGAACAGTGAGGTTTCGCGTCAGAAGGCATTACGTGCTTGATATTTTAGCGTTGGATTTTAACGGTCTTTTATCTTCTTAACTATCATGCAAATCCTATGGTGATAGCAGAAGATAAATAAATCATGCATTTCTAATTATTTAGAAAATAAAAGAAAGCATGGATCTTATGTGGTAAAAGCCCATAGAGCCTAAGTAAGACCTTAAATCAACTTAAGTCTTCACTTGCTCTTCTTGGGTCTTTTGCATCTCATCTGGTCCAACCCAGGGCCCTAGCGCTCAATGCAGCTCAGGTGCGCCCACCAGCTGAATGCTCCTCTGCGATGTGTGCTTTTGTGCTCTTGTCTAATTAAAATACATTTTAATCTATCTAGACAAGCTTGACTCGCAGGTCAATTATACAATAAATTAATTAAAAATGTGATTCGCAGATCACAAAAATAATAATTTACCAGGCTCGCAGGCCCCAGCACAGCACACATTGAAAGGGCAACCCACATAAGATTAAATAAACAAGCATCATGGCATCATTCAATCAACATGTGATCCATAAAGAAAATAAAATTTTGAAAACCCATTGGCATCAATTTTAATTTTCTTATGTGCCCTACAACCTTACAACGGTCCATTGATAGGGATCCACTCATCAATCTAGTCAGATCCACTGCCCTTGCATGCACCAAGTCCTAACTGACTCGAGTTGACCTAATGGTCAACCATGCATGCGCCAAGGGCTGAACAACCCTCATGAGTTCTGGCAAGCGGGTGTGACCCCGGGCCTAACTCATGTGTGTTCACTAGTCGTCTCAACCAGACCTCGCTACACGCCTTTGATGCAGTCAACCCATAGCCACCTCGTGCTTGCGCACAGGTGCTATCTGGTCAACCCATCTAGGCTGTCAGATGGTCTGATCAGACTAATTTGATCTATACTAGATGATGCTTTCAACCCCATCAACCCGTCTAAGGGTTTACAATAGGCGCATCTTAGATCTAATCATAGGCGCGCAAGTTAAGTTTTGATAAACAACATGAACCAAGCGCCAACAACAAGTCATGCGAAAGCATAAACAAACAACATGCGCCACCAACAAGGTATACATCTTATTTTCGCATGAAGAAACTATTAGATCTAAACACTTGCGCAAGCATGGATCACAAGAGCAAACATAGCAATCATATTAGCATGCATAAAGCCTGCTCTGATACCAATTGAAGAAACCCCTTTCAAGAGGGGGGCGAAACCCTAAGTAGGCGCATATCATGAATTGCGCAAGGAAGCATAGGGTTTGTTGGGATCTTTTGCATGCCATATGATCAACATCATAACTTGTATAGATAAGAAGTAATTCATACCATAGCCATGAGTGGATGGCGACTTGGAAGTAAAGATCGAAGGGGATCTTCTCCAAAGAAGACACACACCAAAGTGATGAAGACTTCCTTCTTGCGCACCTCTTGTGCTAGCAAAAGTGCCAAGTTGTCCTTGTGTGGAGAAGATGAGATCTTTGCTAGGGCGATGAAGCTCTCACACTTGCTTGCGTGAACTCCCCTCTACACGAGAGTGGATCGGCCACACAAAATCAGAACCGAAATGCGTTTTGGCGTTTACAAGTTAAGTGGCGTTACATGACTTCCAATTATGGAAAGTCATGAAGCCATGCGCTTAAATCCATGCAAACCGCCCAAAAACGCTTTCATCATGAACCATGCGTTCACACATGTGTGAACCGGTTCAATGCGTTTGGTACAAAGACCAAACCAAACCAGCCCAAGCCATGGTCTAGATCTCTCTGAACCAAATGGTTCAAGATCTAACCGTTCATCTCTTGATGCCTTTGATCTCACCGATCTAGCATCACTACTCTCGATCGAAACTTACCGATCTCATGCCCTAATCAATCAAACATGACTAGACCAGATCTCACTTACAATCAGAGTTCAATCTCCTTTAAACTGAATCAAAACAATTCAGTCCACACGATCTGACTCAAGAAAGCCATATCACCAAATTGTGTGACCCTGAGGGTTTCCTTTAAATGTCGGTAACGATAACTTACGTTATCACGACCAGTGAGGGGTATCTAGCAACACATCACTGTCTCCCGATATAAAGGAAAAAGTCTTCCAAGACTACACCCAAACCACAGCACAAGTGTGAATCAACTTCACAAGGCATGCATGTATCCTTTGCCTACTGGATGTTCTTATTGGACAAGCGGGTCAAGCTTGTAACTCCAATATGATGAGCATGATCAGATCAGATGAACATAGTCACCTGGGTATGGCCATACACTTTCACAATCATCTCATCTAGGGGGCCCCTATAGAACATCACACTCCTTCAACAAGGAGACGGCAATCCTATATCTATCACTAGTGCCCTAACCTGAATCATAATCATTATCCAAGATAGTCTATAACCATTATATTTCAAATGATATTGAACTACCTCAAAACAATGACAATCATCATTTAGAAACACAAGTGATCTCAAGTCAAAGGACATGTGCCACTTGATGCAAACAAGGATTATTCACATTGTGACAAGCAATTGAATATCCTAGTAGGGTCTGTCCAGTACATCCAATGTACCCATGAGTCTACATCTTATTCCATGCTCGAAGCATCCTATAAGATTAGAACACATATTAGTCTCAATCATATCAAGGCTGTCTCATGTTCACCAAGATATCTCGACTAAGGACATATGCATGTCAGCCTAGCTGAACAGCTTTGAGACATTATTCAGAAGTATACATATTGCAGCAGACAATGCAACATACTGAATAACAACCATTGCCTTTATAAACATAAAAGTTTATATACATGATACTGATACAATCCCAAGGCCTCAAACATTAGCCTTAAGGGCATACCCCAACAGGAAATCCTAGGGATATTTTACAATTTTCAGAGTCATATCAACACAAATACATTGCACAGCGGAATAATATCCCCGATATAGGCCGATCCCAAAAACCCAGTGAAAATCGTCAAGCAAGGGAGTCAACACGATGAGATAGAAAATACCATAGGAGCAAGACGAGGCCGAAGTCGAGGTAGGTGCCCAAGCGTGCGCCCTCTGCAGTGTCTCACACACGGATGCCTCGAGCTCTCTTCTTCCACGCCTGGTGCTAGCCTTGGGAAGAAGATCCAAGCCTTTGTTCACCTTCTTCAAGCCTTGCGCCACCACCAAGGATGAAGCACCAAAGTAGAAGGAGAAGGGAAGAGATGCCACCAAGCACAAGTCCACCTTGCACGAAGAAGAAGGGGAGGAAGCTTGCTTTCGGCAATGGAAGAGGAGCATGCGCCAATGAAGTCCTTTCTCTCGCCCTTTGATGTGCTCACACTTCTTGAATTTTGCATGAAGGATCTTACGCATCCTTCCAATATATAGAAGCAAGGGGCGGGCAAGAGAACAAGGAGTGGGCGCAAGTCCAAGCAAAAGGGGCGGCTAGGGTTAGGGTGAGGTGGCAATTAGGGTTTATGGCTTTGGAGAGTCTCCAAGACTTTTCCATAAACTCCTTGCAATCACCCAAGACTTACCATATAAGCCTACCATGCCTTAGATATCTCAAGCCTTGCCTTAGAGGCAAGCTTTCCATCTAAGCATGAAGGGGAAGGCGCGCCTTTACTTCCTAATGAAGCAAAGTCGCCCGCTCTTCCCCATTATGCCCTTAGGCGCCAATGGGAGGAGACTTCTTCCCATTATACCCTTTTAGCCCATTGTTGCTTTATGACAACTTGTTATTGGGCCTCATTGAATAATAAGCAAGCCCAAACTTCATTGCATGGGTTGATTAAGCAATTGAATCCAATCCAATGCAACCCTAATCCAAATGTGACCAACCGTGGTCAAATACGGGTCAAACTGCCAAAAATGAAGTTTGGCTCCAATAACTCTCTTCCATCTCATCAGGCCCATTGGCGCTGATGAAATCTCTTAAATCGATTTGAGCTATCCAATAACTTGATCATAAGGCTTCCCGATCAATACGAGAACTTGAGTATCAAGGTGTGCGACCCTGTAGGTTCCTCTGACGTTGGCAGTGCTGACCTAAGGTCACCACAAGCAGTGAGTAGCACCTAGAGTGCATCGCTACTACTCAAGTCATTGGAATGGATATCGACATCGACATCCCCATCATCGTAACTAGGTACAGATGCATTATCGTCTCTTTCCCGTACTGATATCCGATTGGACAAGTGTGTCACCACTTATTTTCACCCAATCACATGGCTATGACTAAATCAGGTTCTCACCTGGGTATGGCCATACACTTTTAGTCATAGAACCATAGAGGAGCTCCAAGGATATCAAGCTTCCCTCAGGAAGGGGCAAATCCTTTGTCTGTACATTGACCCTCACATATGGGTCGTGACATGCTCAATGACAACTGTTATGACCTCCCAACTACAGCGAGGTGTTAGATTGTATCAAAGCATGTCCCTAACCATATAGAATGGCCAATGACCTCAAGTCAAGGGATCAATGCATCTCCTATCACTTGTGAGGATAACTCATGACACCAAGTCATTGCCTCACAGCGGGTCAGTCCAGTATATCCACCACTGATATACCCATATGTCTGCATTAGCACCTCGTTCCTAACTAGACAATATACCAGTCTCACAAGTACCAGAGCTATCCCATATCCACTCAGGTACATCGACTAGGGACAACTATTTGAGCACATATCCAATCTGTCTCCAGGGACATTACCATGTAAGTACACAATTGCAGATGTAGACAAACATAGATAATGACAATGTTAGAATGATATATAAATATCAAAGTCAAGTAGTACAAAGATGGACCAAAACTAGGTCCTAGAGCATATACACCAACAATCTCCCACTTGCACTAAGACCTAGAGGTTGAGAAATCTCAACCCCACATCTCTAGTGTGACCATCATGCTTCTGCTGCGCCTAATCTAGACATCACCTTTGTCAATGATCTCTCTGATCAGGTGAAATCTCCTGAGTATATGTTTGGACCTTTGATGAGACCGTGGTTCCTTGGCTTGTGCAATTGCACCATTGTTGTCACAGTAGAGCTCAATGGGATCCACTACACTAGGAACCACTTGAAGTTCAGAAATGAACTTCCTTATCCAAACAGCTTCTTTAGCTGCCTCATAAGCGGCTACATACTTAGCCTCGGTTGTAGAATTAGCTATGGTGGATTGCTTGAAGCTCTTCCAGCATACAACGCCTCCATTCATCTTGAACACATAGCCGGCCTGCGATCTGAAATCGTCAAGGTCAGACTGGAATGACGCATCATTGTAGCCCTGCATACTGAGGTCTTCCTGTCCCCCGTAGACCAAGAACAGATCCTTAGTTCTTCTCAGATACTTAAGGATGTTCTTTACAGCCACCCAGTGCTGCAATCCTAGATTGGATTGGTATTAGCTGGTTATGCTCACAGCATAAGCCACATCTGGTCCAGTACACAACATTTCATACATAATCGATCCCACTGCAGAAGCATAGGGCACTCGACTCATGTCATCCCTCTCAGCCTGTGTGGTGGGACACTGGCTCTTTGAGAGAGTAAGGCCATGTCTCACTGGAAGGTATCCCTTCATGGATTGCTTTAAGTTGAACCTCTCCAGGACTTTATCAATGTAGGTACTCTGACTATGGGCCAGGAGCCTCTTGGATTTATCCCGTAGATCCTTATGCCTATGATATAGGCGGCCTCCCCTAAGTCCTTCATCTCAAAACACTTCCCTAACCATGTCTTCATAGCTTGAAGACTAGGGATGTCGTTTCCGATGAGCAGTATGTCATCGACATACAAGACCAGAAAAGTCACCAAGCTCCCACTAAATTTTCTGTATACACGAGCGTCATCTTCGCTTTTAATAAAGCCATAATCTCTCACAGCTTCATCAAAACGAAGATTCCAACTTTGAGATGCTTGCTTTAATCCACAAATGGATTTCTTTAGCCTGCAGACCTTACTGGCATCTACATGATGGATGAAGCCATCAGGTTGTGTCATGTACACATCCTCAGTCAGCTTCCCGTTAAGGAACGCTGTCTTCCCATCCATCTTCCATATCTCATAGTCATGATATGCAGCTATAGCAAGCAAAATCTGAATGGATTTGATCATGGCAACCGGCGAGAAGGTTTCATCATAGTCCACCCCATGGACTTGTTTGAATCCCTTAGCCACTAGTCTACCTTTATAGGTAACTATGTTGCCATCCATGTCTGTGATCCTCTAGAAGACCCATTTACACCCTATGGGTTTTACCCCATCAGGTAGCTCAACCAAATCCCAGACTTGGTAAGCTGACATGGAATCCATCTCGGATCGCATGGCCTCAAGCCATCTCTCGGAGTCCGGTCCATTGACCGCCTCATCATAAGTCCTGGGTTCATCCTCAATGATGAAGAGGTTCATCCTCAATGATGAAGATCCTGTCGTGTTGAGTCGGTAGTGACCCATACCTTTTAAGCGCACGATGAATCCTCCCTGACCTACGTGGGGCCTGTGTCTGAGCCTCAATTGCCTAGCAACCAGTGCAAGTGGCTCAGGTTCCATTTCTATCTCTTGTGGTTGCACTTGGACCTCGTCCAAGTCAAACCTCGTCGAAGTCAAACTTCCTCCCACTGACTTCTTTCATGAGAAATTCTTTCTCTAGAAAGATAGCACCCTGAGCAACAAAAACTTTGTTCTCGGCGGGAACATAGAAATAGTAACCCTTAGTTTCCTTAGGGTACCCCACAAACACGCATTTATCAGATCTAGGTTCTAGCTTACTAGAATCTTGACGTTTGGCATAAGCCCCACATCCCCAGATCCTAATAAAAGTGAGATTAGGGCATCTCCCACTCCATACCTCGTATGGTATCTTGGAGACACTCTCAGATGGAACATTATTCAGTATCAGAGAAGCTGTCTCAAGTGCATGCACCTAGAATGAGGGAGGTAGAGTTGCATGACTCATCATAGACCGAACCATGTCCAATAAGGTTCGATTTCTCCTTTCAGACACCTCATTCCAATGAGATTTTCCAGGAGGAGTGAGTTGGGATAAGATCTCACACTCTCTCAGATTGTCAAAGAACTCATCGCTCAGGTACTCTCCACCACGATCTAATCGAAGAGCCTTAATGGATCTACCAAGCTGGTTCTCTACTTCATGCCTGAACTCCTTAAATTTCTCAAAGGATTCAGACTTATGTCTCATCAGGTTGTCACATCCCGTTATCTTAACCCCAAACAAGCAACACAAGTCACAAAGGAACAGGATGTTATCACACAGGATCGATGCACATGCTAAGTAAAACCCAGTTCAAGAAAACTCAATCTGAAAAATTTTCGAAAATCCCTACATAGAATCTCCACAAAACACAAATTCACAAATGTACCTGCCACCACGCAATACTTGCACTAGACATATGCAAGTTCACATTATATCAAAGCCATATAAAATCCGTAAAATCCATAAATCACATAAGGGTACCTGCCACCAGGCAATACTTGCACTAGACATATGCAAGTTCACATTTATATCAAATCTGATCGCAAATACAATTCGACTCGAAATTCGAAGTAAAACCACAATATCGATTTTATAATTTCATAAAACTAACGTCAATGATATCAAACACCGAAACCAGGCCCAAGCCCGCGGTGACACAAAATCAAAATCTCAAAACTGCCACAACCGGTGACACGAATTCACAAGGTTTGGCCATAACCGGCCCTAGTTAATTAAGCACAAAAGTCTTGTACATCAAACCAGCATAGTTGTAGAGAAAATCACAATATCCATAACATACGCTAACTCAGGCAATGCGCCCCTGCTCTACACCTGAAAATAATGAGGGGTGAGCTACACAGCCCCATGAGTGGATAGTCTCAATCAACCATCCATAACATACACTCAAAGATACATGCAGATTGTTTTTAAAAAATCTTTAGCAGAACATTATGTCAACATATAACTAAAACAAAGAACAGAAAACAAAGAACAGAACTCATATAAACAATTAGATGTACAGGCATCACACGAATGTCACCCCAGAGTAACCAAAGTTCTAGAGCCATACTCTAAACCAACTAAACACACCAACCACTTAGTTGTTGTCCAGCATAAATCAAAAGTGACCCCTAGGGTCCAACCCGGCTCTGGCCTAAGCACTGGGAGAAGCCTGCAAATCACATGCAACACAAACATGGACGGTGTGTAGACTCAAGAGGTGATCCCCACCCGGTCAAGATGTGATACCTTGATCTACACCACCCCATAACACAAAAATCTAAAAGTCTAAGAGTGATGAAATCAAGAGGTGGCCCCTGTCCGACCAAGACATGGCACTTTGCATCAATCACTCGTTCTCCCAAGGGTTCCTTATCTGGACAACCACTAGACACACCTTATATCTTATTTCACAAAAGTGGACTCCTAAGTGTCAACCAGACTCTAGGATAGTCACTTCCACCACAATATCACAACAGACAGGGCTGAAACATCAACCTCTCACATATCACAAACACAGGGCTGAAATCTCCAACCCCTAATCTATCACATATAGACTATCCCCTTGAGTACACAGTTACACTTAGCCTTAGTCCTATCCATAATGGGTACACAGACCACAACACATAATATTCGAAACCACATATAACCACATAATATAGTGTAGTGTCCTTAGGTTTCATGCTGATCAGTTTAGTATAACCTTGCTAAGTTATCACCCAAGTTTCTCAAACAAGGATACATGGCCATAAATATATAACATGCTGCACATAGAGAAACAATCATGGATCCTATAACATTATTAGCATTTATCAAGGCATCCGTAAAATCAACATAGGATTAAAATTTGTATTCTTACCATCTAATTCACATAACACCACATGTAGCCCACGGTTCCTACAACATATTATCTACTTAAACTTTAACCTTAGTTAACAAGAATTTCATGCTCAAGAATCACTGATTTAAAACTACCTAAATGCCATATAAGTTTCGGTTTTTAGCATGGTAAGGTTTCCAAGAAATCAAATGTATCATCTAACACAACCAAGCGGATAGAATTCGAATAAGACACCCCACTCACCTCTTATCTTGAACCGTGAACACCAAGATGAAAATCTCTCCACACAACTCGTCCAAAGCCTTGAAATGTTCCTAGGTGGACGCCACCAATGGAAGAGAAACGCCACCAAACACCAAAGACGCCGGCCAAGGGAAAAAGAAGAGGAAGAAGAAAATTCGTCCAAGCCTTCAAGAAATCGCCCAAGCCTTCAAGAAATCGCCCAAGCCTTCAAGCCAAAACGCCAACTTCTTTGCCCTAGCCGTCCTCCCCCCCTTGGATTTTCGGTTTTTAATTTTTAACCCGCTAACTAATTAATTCGAATAGGGTTTATGAATTAACCCACTTACTAATCGGTTTTTAATTTTAAACCCAAAATCCATCTAATTTAAGTGAAAACCCAATAACCCATAATTAATTATTCACTTAACCGAAAATCCAATAAGGATTTAATTAACATCCAATAAGCTCTAATTGAATCAAAATCCATTAAGACTTAAATTAATATCCACTAACCCTTTGCCACTAATTTATAAATAACCCCTAAAGGTTTTAGAGATAAAACTCTCCCCCATCCTAGAGTTTACAAAAACAAAACATAGGAAAAATATCGCAGCCAAAGATTTTATTTAAATCAAGAATAAAATATCACAGTCAATGATTTTATTTAAATCAAGAATAAAATGTCACAATCAATGATTTTATTTAAATCAAGAATAAAATATCACAGTCAATGATTTTATTTAAATCAAGAATTGTACTTACAGATCTTACATCCCTCCCTCCTTATAAAGCTTTAGTCCTCTAAAGCTCAGCATTCATATCATCAAAAAGATAAGCATACAACCTCCTCATATCAGCTTCAGTCTCCCAGGTCGCCTCCTCAACCGAATGGTTTCCCCAGATAACCTTTACCAAAGGTATAGACTTGTTCCTCAGAACTTTATCCTTTCTATCCACAATCCGAAGAGGTCTTTCCTCAAAGGTCAAATCACTCTGAATCTGAAGAGGTTCCAACTCCAATACATGAGATGGATCAGGATGATATTTCCTCAAAGCAGAAACATGGAATACATTATGCACATGTTCCAAAGCAGGAGGTAAAGCTAACCTGTAAGCCACTGGACCAACTCTCTCAATAATGTCAAAAGGTCCCACAAACCTCGGGCTCAGCTTTCCTTTCTTGCCAAACCGCATAACACCCTTAGTCGGTGACACCCTTAAGAAAACATGATCCCCTACCATAAACTCTAGGGGACGACGACGGTCATCAGCATAACTCTTCTGTCTGTCCCGAGAAATCTTCAGTTTATCCTGAATCTCTTTGACCTTATCAGTAGTCTCCTGTACTGCATCAGATCTCAAAATCAATCTATCACCGGTTTCCTCCCAACACAAGGGAGTCCTACACCTTCTCCCATACAAAGCCTCATAAGGAGCCATCTGAATACTGGAGTGAAAGCTATTATTATAGGTGAACTCTATCAAAGGTAGATCCCGGTCCCACTCAGAACTCCAATCAACCACATAAGCTCTCAACAGGTCTTCTAGAGTCTGGATAGTACGCTCCGTCTGGCCATCAGACTGAGGATGGTATGCTGTACTAAAACTCAACTTAGTACCCAAACTCTCCTGTAAGCTCTTCCAAAACCTGGACAGAAACCGAGAGTCCCTATCAGACACAATATCAACAGGCACTCCATGCAGTCTGACTATCTCATCAATGTACAATCTAGCCAGTCTCTCTAAAGGGTAAGTCATCTTGATCGGGAGAAAGTGGGCTGATTTAGTGAGTCTATCAACAATCACCCAAATAGCATCATGTCCCAATCTGGTTCTGGGCAAACCACAAACAAAGTCCATACTAATGCATTCCCACTTCCACTCAGGAACAGGAAGGGGCTGCAACAAACCACCAGGCTTCTGGTGTTCAGCCTTTACAGTCTGACAGGTTAAACACCTAGAGACAAAATCAACTACCTCTTTCTTCATACCCGGCCACCAAAAGCTCTTCTTAAGGTCCTGATACATCTTAGTCACACCAGGGTGTAGAGAATATTTGGAGTTATGGCTATCCTCCAGTATTTCTTTCCTCAAGCTCGGTTCCTCAGGGACACACACCCTTCCACGGAACCGAAGAACACCATCATCAGACAAGCTAAAATCCTGAACTGTACCCGCAACTAAACTATCCCTGATCTGAGCTAATTTCGGATCCACAGACTGCTGATCTCTGATCTTCTGCAACAAAACAGACTGTACTCTGAGGAAAGCCACATAACCCGACTGAACTCTAGGAGAAACACTGATCCTGAGATCTCTGAACTCCTGCAGTAACTGCCACTCACTGACCCGTAGTGCCGCTACTGAAGTAACTGGATGTCTGCTCAGTGCATCAGCCACTACATTGGCCTTTCCAGCCTGATACTGAATAGCGAAGTCATAGTCTTTGATCAACTCCATCCATCTTCTCTGTCTCATGTTCAACTCCTTCTGAGTGAAGATGTACTTGAGACTCTGGTGGTCAGTGAACAGATCAAACTCTTGACCCAACAAATAGTGACGCCATATCTTCAGAGCAAAGACTACGGCCGCCAACTCCAAGTCATGGGTAGGGTAGTTCGACTCATACTCCTTCAGTTGTCTCGAAGCATAGGCTACCACAGAACCCTTCTGCATCAAGACACAACCCAACCCCTTGCCTGAAGCATCCGTATAGACAGTAAACCTTTCCCCATCACTAGGAATAATGAGGATCGGTGTACTAGTCAACCTTCTCTTTAGCTCCTGAAAGCTCTCTTCACACTTGTCATCCCAATTAAACTTGGCCTCCTTTCTGGTCAATTTAGTTAAAGGACCCGCCAGCTTGGAGAATCCCTCAACAAACCTCCGGTAGTAACCTGCTAGACCCAGGAAACTTCTGATCTCCGTAGCACTAGCCGGTCTTCCCCAATTAAGCCCAGGTTTCTTACACCTGAAGCATACACCATTCTTCTTATAACAGTCTCTCATCAGATGTCCCTTGAGCCCACAATAATGACAATTCCGATCCTCTGTGTTACCGTTCTTTACATCCCTGGATTGCTGCGGTACATCCCTGGACTGCTGCGGTGCCTTGTGAGAGTAAGGCTTATACCTGCTCTTCTTGTAGTCCTTATGCTTAGGGTACTTCCTACCCTTGCCGCCATCACCATACTGAGGAGCTGCCGCCTCAGCTGCAGGAATCACAGTCATAGTAGTACTAGAACTCCTCTCAGATATATATCTCTCGATGGTGCGTGCTCGCCCAACAGTCTCAACATAAGTCTCCAAGTGCTGAGCACCAACCTGTTCTCGAATGTCCCATCTGAGACCTCTGAGAAACTTGGTAGCCCTCCTCTTTTCAGTGTTTATCAGGTGAGGGGCATACTTTCCCAATTTAGTGAACTGCAACTCATACTGGTCCACAGTCATATCACCCTGCTCCAGGTGAATAAATTCCACCTCTCGGTCCTCTACCAAGCTATCAGGGAAATACTTCTCGTTAAATTGAGACAAGAAGTAGGGCCAATTTACTGTTTCATGTCTTTCCGCAGCTAGCCTCACCACGCCCTTCCACCACTCATCTGCGTCACCACGCATCATATAGGTGGTCAGACACAGCTTGTCCTCATCGGAGCAACGCATGACTTGAAAAATCTTTTCCAAGCATAACTGCCAGTTCTCTGCAGTACTTGATTCTGGGCCCCCATAAAAAGAGCTAGGACCCAGTTTCTGGAATTCACTCACAAGCGAGGCATAGCGCCTGTGAGCGTCTTCCTGATAGTCATTCCTCTCCACCCAAGTAGTAGTCTGGGATCTCTCCTGAGTCAATTGCTGCAAGAGCTGCTGTTGCGCTTCTTGATGCTGAGTCTGTTGCTGCTGCAGCATCTGAGCTTGCCTCTCTATCATGGCACCCTGTTGCCGTACCATGCCTGTCAGAGCCTCAATGGTTCTCGTGAGATCTGAGGTCTGCTCACCCTCGCCGCTAGCATTTCCTCTGGATCGCACCATCTTAAATTCCTACACACACATACCATAGTAAGGAAAGCAAACATAAACCTATCAGGTGTCTAGCAATACACAAATATGTTTTCCCCCAGAACTAAGTTTTAGCTAGCCAACTGCTCTGATACCATTCTGTCACATCCCGTTATCTTAACCCCAAACAAGCAACACAAGTCACAAAGGAACAGGATGTTATCACACAGGATCGATGCACATGCTAAGTAAAACCCAGTTCAAGAAAACTCAATCTGAAAAATTTTCGAAAATCCCTACATAGAATCTCCACAAAACACAAATTCACAAATGTACCTGCCACCACGCAATACTTGCACTAGACATATGCAAGTTCACATTATATCAAAGCCATATAAAATCCGTAAAATCCATAAATCACATAAGGGTACCTGCCACCAGGCAATACTTGCACTAGACATATGCAAGTTCACATTTATATCAAATCTGATCGCAAATACAATTCGACTCGAAATTCGAAGCAAAACCACAATATCGATTTTATAATTTCATAAAACTAACGTCAATGATATCAAACACCGAAACCAGGCCCAAGCCCGCGGTGACACAAAATCAAAATCTCAAAACTGCCACAACCGGCGACACGAATTCACAAGGTTTGGCCATAACCGGCCCCAGTTAATTAAGCACAAAAGTCTTGTACATCAAACCAGCATAGTTGTAGAGAAAATCACAATATCCATAACATACGCTAACTCAGGCAATGCACCCCTGCTCTACACCTGAAAATAATGAGGGGTGAGCTACACAGCCCCGTGAGTGGATAGTCTCAATCAACCATCCATAACATACACTCAAAGATACATGCAGATTGTTTTTAAAAAATCTTTAGCAGAACATTATGTTAACATATAACTAAAACAAAGAACAGAAAACAAAGAACAGAACTCATAAAAACAATTAGATGTACAGGCATCACACGAATGTCACCCCAGAGTAACCAAAGTTCTAGAGCCATACTCTAAACCAACTAAACACACCAACCACTTAGTTGTTGTCCAGCATAAATCAAAAGTGACCCCTAGGGTCCAACCCGGCTCTGGCCTAAGCACTGGGAGAAGCCTGCAAATCACATGCAACACAAACATGGACGGTGTGTAGACTCAAGAGGTGATCCCCACCCGGTCAAGATGTGATACCTTGATCTACACCACCCCATAACACAAAAATCTAAAAGTCTAAGAGTGATGAAATCAAGAGGTGGCCCCTGTCCGACCAAGACATGGCACTTTGCATCAATCACTCGTTCTCCCAAGGGTTCCTTATCTGGACAACCACTAGACACACCTTATATCTTATTTCACAAAAGTGGACTCCTAAGTGTCAACCAGACTCTAGGATAGTCACTTCCACCACAATATCACAACAGACAGGGCTGAAACATCAACCCCTCACATATCACAAACACAGGGCTGAAATCTCCAACCCCTAATCTATCACATATAGACTATCCCCTTGAGTACACAGTTACACTTAGCCTTAGTCCTATCCATAATGGGTACACAGACCACAACACATAATATTCGAAACCACATATAACCACATAATATAGTGTAGTGTCCTTAGGTTTCATGCTGATCAGTTTAGTATAACCTTGCTAAGTTATCACCCAAGTTTCTCAAACAAGGATACATGGCCATAAATATATAACATGCTGCACATAGAGAAACAATCATGGATCCTATAACATTATTAGCATTTATCAGGGCATCCATAAAATCAACATAGGATTAAAATTTGTATTCTTACCATCTAATTCACATAACACCATATGTAGCCCACGGTTCCTACAACATATTATCTACTTAAACTTTAACCTTAGTTAACAAGAATTTCATGCTCAAGAATCACTGATTTAAAACTACCTAAATGCCATATAAGTTTCGGTTTTTAGCATGGTAAGGTTTCCAAGAAATCAAATGTATCATCTAACACAACCAAGCGGATAGAATTCGAATAAGACACCCCACTCACCTCTTATCTTGAACCGTGAACACCAAGATGAAAATCTCTCCACACAACTCGTCCAAAGCCTTGAAATGTTCCTAGGTGGACGCCACCAATGGAAGAGAAACGCCACCAAACACCAAAGACGCCGGCCAAGGGAAAAAGAAGAGGAAGAAGAAAATTCGTCCAAGCCTTCAAGAAATCGCCCAAGCCTTCAAGAAATCGCCCAAGCCTTCAAGCCAAAACGCCAACTTCTTTGCCCTAGCCGTCCGCCCCCCCTTGGATTTTCGGTTTTAAATTTTTAACCCGCTAACTAATTAATTCGAATAGGGTTTATGAATTAATCCACTTACTGATCGGTTTTTAATTTTAAACCCAAAATCCATCTAATTTAAGTGAAAACCCAATAACCCATAATTAATTATTCACTTAACCGAAAATCCAATAAGGATTTAATTAACATCCAATAAGCTCTAATTGAATCAAAATCCATTAAGACTTAAATTAATATCCACTAACCCTTTGCCACTAATTTATAAATAACCCCTAAAGGTTTTAGAGATAAAACTCTCCCCCATCCTAGAGTTTACAAAAACAAAACATAGGAAAAATATCGCAGCCAAAGATTTTATTTAAATCAAGAATAAAATATCACAGTCAATGATTTTATTTAAATCAAGAATAAAATGTCACAGTCAATGATTTTATTTAAATCAAGAATAAAATATCACAGTCAATGATTTTATTTAAATTAAGAATTGTACTTACAAGGACTTAAGATCCTTGGATCTTACACAGGTAGACATTACCATATCTACTAAAGTCATCAATAAATGTGATGAAATAGTTGTACCCTCCTCTGGCTTGTTTATTGAATGGCCCACACACATTAGTATGTATGAGATCCAATAAACCACCTGCCCTCTCACCAATCTTAGTGAAGGGCGCTTTTGTCATCTTCCCTAATAAACAAGGTTCACATGTATCAAATTCCTCCAAGGAACTTGAATCTAACAACCCATTTGCATGTAGTTGTTGGACGCGATTCTTGTTTATATGGGCTAATCGACAATACCATAGGAAAGCACCAACTGAACCACTCAGTTTGGTCCTTTTATTATTTATGTTACAAATAGAGATATCCATGTCCAAGACATATAAACCATTGCATAAAGTACCCTTCCCATAGAACACATTTGCAAAAGAAAAAGAACAGAAGTTCTTATTTATTTCAAACTTAAATCCCTTCTTTGCCAAGCAAGGAATGGATACAATGTTCTTAGTAAGTGAAGGTACATAATAGCAATTATCTAGCTCTAACTGAAGTCCAGAAGGCAGGGAGAGAGACAAAACTCCTACAGCAACAGCAGCAACCTGTGTCCCATTTCCAACTCATAGGTCTATCTCTCTAGGCCGTACAGATCTACTTTTCTTGAGCCCCTGCATATTTGTACAAATATGAGCTCCACATGTGCTATCCAATACCCATGATATAGAAGTAGAAAGGTTGACTTCTGTAACATAAATACCTAAGCATGAAGACGAAGTCTTGCCTCTCTTCTTCTCATTCTGAAGTCGCACTATGTCCTTTATCATGTGAGGTGGTCCTCAACATGAGTAGCACTTGTTATTTCTGACTCTTTCCATCTTTATCTTCAATGTCTTAGTTAAGCCTTTGGGCTCAACACATTGAACATTTACTTTAGGAGGGTTGAGCTCATCCAATTCACCAAAGAACAGCCTTAGATTAGAAATAATCTCAGAGGCACTTTTAGATTCATATTCCCGTCTTAATTTGGGCGACATATTGGTTAGCATCAAATTAGCAACCTCCAAAGTATCAGCCTGATGCTTATCATAAGCATCCTTCTCAGGCACTGAGGTCGAGCATAGAAATGGCTAAGGAATTGGCTGCTCAAGGACATAGAGCTTCCTCTCGAGCTTGAGCACATTTCTCGAGTTCATATACCAATCTAGTAAGTTGGATACAACCAACTTATCCCTTTCCAGGGTAGATCACAGTGACCATCTGCCATTGTTCTACAACAACCAAGAAACAGCAGATTAGTACTACTTTTAGATGAATTAATCTGGACTTGTATTAAATGATCATGACTCCCACTATTTTAATCGAATTAACAACCCACAAAGTCAACCAGGAAATTTAAGATTTCATAGTGAGATGGGATCCTTATTCCACACAGGGCTTCGCGTCCCATGAGGGTGGGATGAGATGCAAAAAGTGACCCATGCTTCATAAGGTGGGCTCATTGGCCGATTGCTCCAAGCGACTCCCCTTGTTGAGACAGTCTAGCGTGTGTCCCACGAGGGTGGGAAACAGTTTACAACTCCACTGATCGATAGCTTAGTGAGGGCTACGCGTTAGAAGGCTACTAGACTTGATATTTTAATTGAGGGTTTTTGTTTAAGGTCTCATCAGTTTTATCTTATGTCTAACAATACAGGCATGCAGTCCTATAGTGATAACATAACGATAAAACATCACAGGCATGCTTTAGCAGATACTGAAAGCAGTAAAAGAATGATGTGATCATAGCCTATTCAAGACATTGAACCAACTCATGCCAAAAGGAGGTTCAACTCTTGACTTGGGACTCAAGCCCCTTAAAACTAGACCTAGCCTAGCCGACCTCTAGCTTGGTCTTCAACGTTGGCTCCAAGGTCCTCCTATCCATGGTTTAGCTCTCAAACCCTAAAGGTAGTTCTAGGGAAACCCTAGAAGCACACCCCATGGTTCGGCCAATGCCATGGACTTCCTCCAAAGGTGAACCGCCACCTTGCAAGGGTCAAGATGGCTAGCTCCCAAGCCCTAAGGCTCGGCCATGCCTTCATGTGCCAAAATGCAAGCAAGCGCCACCCTAAGTTGAAGCTTGCGCACCAAGCTTCTAGCATGCGCCAATCATCCAAGGATGTATCCCCTAATCTTCATCTTAAGCAATTTTATAAAACAAAAGAAAAAGATGGCACGCAGGCTGCACATGGATACATCACAGGCATGCTAAAGGGCTTGATTCATGACCACAACATTATGCACAAACAAGGCATTTACACATGCAATTCTACATGCTCATGAAAAACATAAAATCTGAAATTCTACTTTTTCATAAAACAAGTTTCTTTTCCTCATCTTCTTATCACAAATCTTTCGGTTATTCGCGACTAGTTTTTGATGATGATTTCATAAATCCTTTCGGCAAGCAATTTTGTCAGATCAAGAGACCCGGCTAGTCCAAAGACACAATGCCCGTCCAACTTGACAAAATTACATGCGCCTTTGATCTTTAAACCAAGCAAGAAAAATAACTCAAAAATCCAAAAGAGATTGAAAAGATGATAAGAACAAGAAACTTCAAGTTTTCCTTCTTAGAAAAATCATTCGCCACTATCATGTTATATTGCGAAAATATAGATATGGCATGTGAGCATAGAGAAAAACATGAAAACATTGTTCAAGGCTTGCAAGTCCCTCTGATACCACTGTTGGGAAACCCCAGGGATATTTTACAATTTTCAGAGTCATATCAACACAAATACATTACACAGCGGAATAATATCCCCGAAATAGGCTAGTTCTAAAAACCCAGTGAAGATCGTCAAGCAAGGGAGTCGACACGATGAGATAGAAAATACCTTAGGAGCAAGACGAGGCCGATGTCGAGGAAGGCGCCCAAGCATGCACCCTATGTAGTCTCACACACACAGATGCCTCGAGCTCTCTTCTTCCACACCCGGTGCTAGCCTCGGGAAGAAGATCCAAGCCTTTGTTGACTTTCTTCAAGCCTTGCGCCACCTCCAAGGATGAAGCACCAAAGAAGAAGGAGAAGGGAAGAGATGCCGCCAAGCACAAGTCCACCATGCGCCAAGAGGAATGGGAGGAAGCTTGCTTGCGGCAATGGAAGAGGCGCTTGCGCCAATGAAGTCCTTGCTCTCGCCCCTTAACTTACTCTCGCTCTTTGATGTGCTCACGCTTCTTGAATATTGCACAAAGGAGCTTACGTATCCTTCCAATATATAGAAGCAAGGGGCGGCCAAGAGAACAAGGGGTGGGCGTAAGTCCAAGAAAGAGGGGCAGCTAGGGTTAGGGTGAGGTGGCAATTAGGGTTTATGGCTTTGGAAAGTCTCCAAAACTTTTCCATAAACCCCTTGCAATCACCCAAGACTTACCATATAAGCCTACCATGCCTTAGATATCTCAAGCCTTGCCTTAGAGGCAAGCTTTCCATCCAAGCATGAAGGGGAAGGCGCCCTTTACTTCCTAATGAAGCAAATTCACCCACTCCTCCCCATTATGCCCTTAGGCGCCAATGGGAGGAGGCTTCTCCCCATTATACCCTTTTAGCCCATAGTTGCTTCATGAAAACTTGTTATTGGGCCTCATGGATAATGAGCAAGCCCAAACTTCATTGCATAGGTTGATTAAGCAATTGAATCCAATCCAATGCAACCCTAATCCAAATGTGACCAACCATGGTCAAATACGGGTCAACTTGTCAAAAATGAAGTTTCGCTCTAATAACTCTCTTCCATCTCATCAGGCCCATTGGTGCTGATGAAATCTCCTAATTGGATCCGAGCTATCCAATAACTCGATCATAAAGCTTCTCGATCAATATGAGAACTCGAGTATCAAGGTGTGCAACCCTGTAGGTTCCTCTGACGTTGGCAGTGCTGACCTAAGGTCACCATAAGCAGTGAGTGGCACCTATCAGTGCATCGCTGCTACCCAAGTCATTGGAATGGATATCGACATCGACATCGACATCCCCATCATCGTAACTAGGTGCAGATGCATTACATTCTCTTTGCCGAACTAATATCCGATTGGATAAGTGTGTCACCACTTATTTTCACCCAATCACATGGCTATGACTAAATCAGGTTCTCACCTGGGTATGGCCATACACTTTCAGTCATAGAACCATAGAGGAGCTCCATGGATATCAAGCTTCTCTCAAGAAGGGGCAAATCCTTTATCTGTACATTGACCTTCTCATATGGGTCGTGACATGCTCAATGACAACTATTATAACCTCCCAACTATGGTGAGGTGTTAGGTTGTATCAAAGCATGTCCCTAACGATATAGAATGGCCAATGACCTCAAGTCAAGGGATCAATGCATCTCCTATCACTTGTGAGGATAACTCATGACACCAAGTCATTGCCTCACAGCGGGTCGATCCAGTGTATCCACCACTGATATACCCATATATCTGCGTTAGCACCTCATTCCTAACCAGCTCATATACCAGTCTCACAAGTATCAGAGCTGTCCCATATCCACTCAGGTACGTCGACTGGGGACAACTATTTGAGCACAGATCCAATCTGTCTCCAGGGACATTACCATGTAAGTACACAATCACAGATGTAGACAAACATAGATAATGACAATGCCAGAATGATATATAAATATCAAAGTCAAGTAGTACAAAGATGGACCAAAACTAGGTCCTAGGGCAAATACACCAACACTGTCCAGCCCTCGGAAGAGACTAGCACCCACTTAGAGTCTATAGCTGCACTAGTGGCGCGAGTTAACGCGCTTTCGGCGTGATTCGATACACATGTGGGAGCGACAGATACCGCGGTCCAATAACTCTTGGTTGGATTCTGTGACCTTGTTGATCGCTTCGAGTCATCGGAGCGTAGGTGTGCAAACTCAGTTACCCAACCCCCGTCCACGCACCCAACCTTGACTAGGGAGTTACCTCTGTTGGCCGTGCCTACAAGGCGCCGGACCTTTGAGGATAAATCTGGCCAATGTAGGCCTTATGAGGCTCATAGAGGCCTGATTCATGAGGATGACCCATTTGACGATGATGATGTGTGGGCCACACGAAGGCTCCAAAACCGTAACCATTATGAGCACCGTCGGACATATGACGAGTTCCGTCGCATAGCAAAAGCAACCCCCCGCGCCTTTCACAGGGGGTCTTGACTCCACACATTTCCTGGATTGGGTCGCGTCAGTTGACACTTATTTCGAGTGGCATGATTGTCCCCCCACCCCACATGCGCGTTGGGTTCGTGTGCACTTTGTTTAAGGGCCCTACGATTTTGCATTGGGTAAATGTAGAGCATCAAAATGAGCAGCACGCCCTTCCTCCTATCACCCGTTGGGTGGAAATGAAATATCGCCTATGCGAACGATATGTGCCCCCTGCATATAGGTAGCGCCTTCTCGTCTAGTATAGTAGCCTACACCAAGGTTTGAGTACAGCAGAGGAATACCGTCTGACCTTTGACACATTGCAACTCTGATGTAACCTTCAAGAGGACCCCGAGCTAGTGCTATCCAAGTTTAAGTATGGGCTCCATTCAAATATCCAGTGGGCCTTACCCACTTACGGCTCAGAGATGTTGTATCAGACCTTCTAGTGCGCTCGAGACATCGAGCAGGATATTTGGGCTGTTACTAGATGCAGCGAGTTTGGTTCCCATCAACGACCACATGCCGGTGGACCCCCTCCTGCCCATCCCCGGGTCGAACGACCCGAGCCTCATTCCGAACAATGTCCCCTCGCGGTGACCCATAGTTCCCCTAGGCATCCAGCCCCAGAGTCCTCCACTTCTCGCCCCACATGGGAGGAGAAGCGCAAAGCACCCGTCGTATGTTCGTCTAGTCGGGGTGAACTATTTCAATTGTCTTTAGCTGGGTCACTACTGTAGAGACTGCCCGAAGAAGTCCACTCTTGTGGACAAGAGTCATACCCGTGTAGCCACTATCACCCATGAGCACGCGGAGCATGATGTGGAAGCCGAGTCCTACACGAGTGGTGACGAGTTGGGTCACCCCACACTTACGGTTGTGAGGTGTACCCTTGTTTAGACCCCACCCTCCGAGGATTGGAGCCGCACTAGCATCTTCACTACATACATTAAGTGCAATTGGCACTCATGCAAGATCATCATAGATGGGGAAAGTAGCTTGAATGTGGTCTCTCGGACTGCAATCACTCGGTTTGGTCTTCCCCTTGAGCTTCACCCGAAGCCTTTACTCGATCATGTGGGTTGACACATCAAGTCTTCCATGACCCACCATTGTCAAGTTTCCATCGCCTTTGGGGACTAGCATGAGAAAGTTTGGTGTGATGTGGCGGCTATGGATGTCGCCCATGTCCTCTTAGGATGCCCATGGATATACAATAGGGATGTGGTCCATTATGGCCGGTCGAACACTTATGTGTTCAACCACTATGACCAGAAAAACTGCTTGATCCCAGCTCCACCCAAGGAGTTGCGGGACTATACGTCCAAGGGCCGGTTGTGTCCCTTATGCGCTCCTCCACGCTCATGTGTGACGCTGCCGAGACTCAGGTAGTCTATGCGCTGATGTTACGTGAGGCATAGGACCCTTCACCCTCCTTGGACGCGGCGCCACCTCCAGAGGTCTCCACCCTCTTGATCGAGTTTAGTGATATTAGCCCAAAGGACTTGCCCCCATGGACTCCCTCCAGATAGGGAGATCCAACATGCGATTGATCTTGTCCTGGGAGCACCCCTCCCAAACTTGCCCCATGATGTCGTCCGCAAGTGCACGACAACGTCGAAGTAATAAAAATATCGATCCCACAGGGACTAATGACCAAGTACTGACTTTACATAAGATCGTTAGCTAGACAAATTAGTAAAAGGGTTGTATTTAATCTAAACTAAGATGTATGAATAGAAAAACACAATACAGATGTAATCAAATTTATGGAAATTCAGGATTTTGGTTCACCACTCTATGTTTCATAACTTATTATAATTAAATA
Organism: Costus lasius; assembly: GCA_027563935.2. Classification (NCBI taxonomy): domain Eukaryota; kingdom Viridiplantae; phylum Streptophyta; class Magnoliopsida; order Zingiberales; family Costaceae; genus Costus; species Costus lasius. The sequence continues at coordinate 40,988,398 of CM050453.2, forward strand.
TATCTTATGAAGGATTTACTGCATTGAAGGGGATTTATCCGCATGTACAGATTGCCCCCTCTTAGTAGTACAATCCAGTGTCTATTTGAATTAACCCCCTACTCTTGTGGTTATTAACTCAAGATAAACCCAATGGGCTCTTGACAAATCTAGAGATCTCTCAAGCCAATTTGAACTACTCTCGTGTTCAAATCAACTTGTCCAAAAATTGTAGATCCGACGTCACAATTCACCTCACAATACTTCTTGCGACGTCTCAAAATATGCAAATCATGGCTAGTAATCAACACATAATTAAGCACAATAATAATTGAATCTAACACAAGTAAATTACTTCATAAGAAAGAAATCAATGATTAAGTCATGAAAACATAGAGGGTTATACCCTAAATCTTGAATAAAAGATTTATGCTGACATGTTCAACACGTTCACGCTATAGATATCCATGTTTGTTATTACAAATTGGCAAATAAATAGGAAATCGACAAAGGAAGACAAGGATTAAGGCTCTCTAATGAAGATTTACGCCAACAATCTGGGAAATCGAAGCTTTTTTGGTGAAGAATCGTCGTTCGCTGCTTGTCGCCCTAATTCTCGCCTCTTCTTCGAATTCATCTTAAAAATCCACTAAAAGGTCCTAATAATCGGTCCAAAGCCTCCTTATATAGTTCTCCACCCTCAAAATAGGTTTTCCCCAAATTTTGGTATGAAAAGGAATCAAATCAGGCAAAAAACCGAGTGAATCGCGAATTGGGCAGATGAAAATATAGCCCTGCTGTATTTCTTTCTGTGGATTTTCTTCATCAAAATACGGCCATAATTTCTGTCATGGTACCGCCGTATTTCTTTCTATGGATTTCTAGAATTTTTGTGCTGATAAAAATATGGCTGTGATAAATATCACAGGCAGTGCCGTATTTCTTTCTGTGCTCTTCCAAAAAAACTACCGCGATAAAAAATATAGTAGTGCCGTATTTTTCAAAAAAGCTCCGATTGGCACGAAATTTGATGGGTAGCATCATCTTGACTTGTAGAATTCATCTGTGCACTTGGATCTTTCAAAATCTACCAAAATCGGTCATTTTTACCTGAAATATGATAAAAGTGAAGAAAGGTGAAGATTCCGAACAAACAAAAGTATTTAAGTCGAAATAAGTAAAAATATGATTAAAAATAGGCGAGATTATGCATAAAAAGTATAGTAAAAATACTATGTACATACGAGACATCAAATCTTCCTAGACTTAAAATTTTGCTTGTCCTCAAGCAAATAAATAGACCAAAGAACAATGCTGAGTATAGAAAATATAACTTTCTTATGAAAAATAAATTTCTATAACATAATGACTCATAAAAATTTCCAACTCATGCTACATAAAATTCAGATAAATACACCATTCTCATAATTTAATCCTTAAGGTCCACAATCTTAACCAAATAAAACTTCGCAACTTGTATAATAAATAGAATCTCAATCTCATGAATTCACCTTCGTCTCAGTTTAAATCTAAAATACTTTTGTTTACAGGAATAGGATATCCAAAATCTTTTTCTCCTAATTTTTTTATATCGTTCTTGACATTCTCTAAATCGAATACCACTTTTTTTTTCTGGTGATGAATTTAGAGTACATTGGCCACTTAGCTGATGTATTAGAACTCATATCTTATTGGCAAGCAGAATTGAGATTCATGGCCTAAGATAGAAGAGTTAATGTCAAACAAGTTTTTCTTTGGCATGTACATACATAGATACATACTTTTATTTGGACTTCAACTCTTGTCTTCGGTACCACTACCAATTTTTCACAGTGCCAAATAGAGGAGTCATTCTCTTCTCTTTTTTTTATTTCATTTGTGAATTTTGGATTCTTTCTTCCCAACAAATATCATAATAGGTCAAACATCAACTAGGCTAATCAATCAGTGTTAATTCAACAAATTATACGCATATGCTCATTTTATTTGAAATAAAATTGCTTCCCTCTCAAATTGCATTCATCAAACAACATACCTACCAGAACCTTGTGCATCAATTGTTGAAAAATTAAAATGAGACAATATACATTGAAGAAATAAATTCAACACCAGAGGCATATTTCTCTATCCACATGCATTGATTTATAAATGAACAACAAGATGCACATCATTCATCTTCAAAGAGAAGGCCAAAAAACTGTGAGGCTGCGCTGCACCATGGGAAGAAGAACCAGCCCTACATGGTAGAGAATCCATGCTCACGCTAAAGGGGTCGCTAATACCACCCCAAGTAGGTGGTGGTGGTGCTAAGTCGAGTGGTTCAGGAACATCTTTAACAGCTGCATCGGGAGGAATTTTACAATTTAACTGATTACGAACCGTAGTTCGTTCTTTATTTGGCAAGGGCAAGGCTAGAAAATTTTGTCCAAGAATAAGGGAAAAGACATCTTCTTCTCGAACAATCATCCTCATCACCACGCATGATTCCAAGTCGATCCTACCATCCCCTTTTGCAGTCTCCACTCCAAACGGATCTATATCCAAAGCACGTGCTAAGGAGGCGACAAATCCTCCTAGCACTATGGCACCGTTCTTGGCTCTAGCAACCTTATCAAACTGCTTACCAAGATAATATGCCACATCCACAAGATATCTGTGAAGCATGCTCCATAGGTAAAAGAGTTCGGTTTGTTGGACCATGCCATCACTCTCACCCCGCCCAAATATGGTATGTGAAAGAACCCTATGTACGTATCGGAGACATGGGTTAGAGATACTCGTTGCCCGTGCTGACTTTGCGGAGAAAGTATATTATGAAGTAATTTGTTCCCAAAAAGTATTTTCAATATATGAACGCGATGGTTGAACGCATACTGCTCCTAGCAAGTGGAAGATAGACCTAACATCCTTGAGCATGAGGATCCTCTCAATACTTGCAAGTCTAAAAGTGAGGTGCCCCCTCCCTTCTTTATGGTGGCAATCAATGAGCTCAACCTCCAGACTGCTAAGAAATTCTAAAACCAAGGGGACGAACGTCGGTGGCTAACTTTAGAAAAACCTTAAACATAAATTTTGCTCGAACATCCAGTTTACATCCTCATCAAATCCAAGGATTTCCAAAGTTCTCTTGTCTGCATATTTGGTGTCAGCAAATCATCTTGTAAGAAGGTGGTTATATCTGGCTTCTTGTGTATCATCTCTGAAGATGATGCCATAAGAATTTGAAGGTGGTGGTGGTACTTCAAAAGCTGGTGCTTTACCCTTTCCCTGTTAGGGTATGCCCTTAAGGCTAATGTTTGAGGCCTTGGGATTGTATCAGTATCATGTATAAACTCTTTAGTTTATAAAGGCAATGGTTGTTATTCAGTTTGTTACATTGTCTGCTGCAATAAGTGTGCTTCTGAATAATGTCTCAAAGCTGTTTAGCTAGGCTGACATGTACTTTTGTCCTTAGTCGATATATCTTGGTGAACATGAGACAGCCTTGATATGATTGAGACTAATATGTGTTCTAATCTTATAGGATGCTTCGAGCATGGAATAAGATGTAGACTCATGGGTACATTGGATGTACTGGACAGACCCTACTAGGATATTCAATTGCTTGTCACAATGTGAATAATCCTTAATTGTAACAAGTGGCACATGTCCTCTGACTTGAGATCGCTTGTGTTTCTAAATGATGATTGCCATTGTTTTGAGTTAGTTCAATATCATTTGAAACATAATGATTATAGACTATCTTGGATAATGAGCTTGAGTCAGGTTAGGGCACTAGTGATAGACAAAGGATTGCCATCTCCTTGATTGGAGTGTGATGTTCAAAAGGGGCCCCCCTACATGAGATGATTGAGAAAGTGTATGGCCATACCCAGGTGACTGTGTTCATCTGATCTAATCATGCTCATCATATTGGAGTTACAGGCTTGACACGCTTGTCCAATAAGAACATCCAGGGGCAAAGGAATCATGTATGCTTTGTGAGTTTGATTCACACTTGTGCTGTGATTTGGGTGTAGTCTTGGAAGACTCTTTCCTTTATATCGGGAGATAGTGATGTGTTGCTAGATACCCCTCACTGATCGTGATAACGTAAGTTATCGTTACCGACATTTAAAGGAAACCCTCAGGGTCGCACAATTTGATGATATGGCTTACTTAAGTCAGATCGTGTGGACTGAATTGTTTGGGTTCAGTTTAAATGGATTTAATCTCTGATTGTGAGTGAGATCTGGTCTGATCATGTTTGATTGATTAGGGCTTGAGATCGGTAAGCTTCGATCGAGAGAATGGATGCTAGATCCCTCAGATCAGAAGCATCAAGAAGTGAGCGGTCAGATCTTAAGCCTTAGGGGTTTATTATGATCTGGACTAGTTGCTTGGTTTATTTGGTTATTGAACCAAATCAATTTGAACCAGCTCATTGAATGAGCGTATGGTTCAATTAAAGAGGCAATTGCGATTGGGGTAATGCATGGTCGCAAGTGGAGATGGTGTTTGCTATTTTTAGATAGCATGTCACATTCGTGACCACCTCTCACGTTGGCTCTCACGACGCTAATCTCTCTCGCCTCTTGCCCCCTTTCCTCTGGTCTCTTGACACTCGTGTGGTGAAGAGGTGGACGAAAAGAAGAGGAAAAGAAATCGCCAAGCAGAGAAGCTCTTCATCCTTTCCATTCGACAAAGAACGCTTTGGGACCTTGCTAGCACAAGGAACGCCAAAGAGAGTAGGCGACATCAATTGTGTGCGTCGCTTTGGAGAAGATCTCTTTTGGTCTTTGATTCCAAGACACCATCCAAGTGATGACAATGGTGAGAATTTTTCTTATCTATTCAAGTTTTCGATAGTTGATCATATAATGCATGCTATTCGATCCTAAGGAAACCCTAGATTCCGCCTATGCCATTTTATCCTTGCGCATGCTTTAGGGTTTCGCCCCCCCAGTGGGAACCGTCAATTGGTATCAGAGCCTAGTTTTAATGCATGATTTATATGATTGCTACATGTTTTGTGATCCATGTTTCAAATATTTAGATCTAGGGTTATCAACATGCGAAAATACATGTTAACTTGTTTCATGCCGAAACTTGTTTTTGTTTATTTTGCTTGTTGGCGCATCTTAGGTTTTATCAAAAATCTATATCACTTGCGCGACCTTCACTAGATCTAAGGCCTTACTTTAAACCCTTAGACGGGTTATTAGGGTTGAAGTCATCCTCTAGGTAAGATCCAACCAGTCTGATCAGACTATCTGACAGCCTAGATGGGTTGACCAGATAGCACCTGTGCGCAAGCACGTGGTGGCTATAGGTCGACTGCGGACGGGCGTGTAGTGATGTCTGATTGAGACAACCTATGAACGCACATGAGTTAGGCCCGGGGTCACACCCGCTTGCCAGACCTCATTGTGGTCGTTCAGCCCATGGCGCATGCATAGTTGACCATTGGGTCGACTCAAGTCAGTTAGGACTTGGTGCATGTAAGGGCAGTGGATCTGACTAGGACTGATGAGTGGATCCCTAGTAATGGACCGTTGTAAGGTAGTAGGGCGTATAAGGAAATTAAAATTGATGCCAATGGGGTTTTTCAAAAAATTTAATTTCTTGATTGGATCACATGATGATTGATGCCATTTGCTTGTTTATTTAATCTTATGTGGGCTGCCCGTGTTTAATGTGTGCTGTGCTGGGGCCTGCGTGCCTGGTTAATTTTGTAAATTATTTTTATATTGTGATCTGCGCATCACATTGCATTTAATTTATAAAATGTAATTGACCTGCGAGTCAATCTTGTCTAGATAGATTAATTTGTAAATTAGTCAGACAAGAGCACAGAGCACACTTGGCAGAGGCGCATGCAGCAGTGGCTTGACCAGACGGGAGGTCTAGGGTTCGACTCTGGGACCTGGCGCATGTACCTGGTGGGCGCACCTGAGCTGCAGATGGTGCTTGGGCCCTGGTATGGGCCAAATGAGCAGCTAAAGCCCCATGAAGAAAAGCAAGTGAAGACTTAAGTTAATTAAGGTCTTACTTAGGTTTCATGGGCGTTTACCGCATAAGATCCATGCTTTCTTTTATTGTCTAATAATTAGAATTGCATGATTTATTTATCTTCTGCTATCACCATAGGAATTGCATGATAGTCAAGAAGATAAAAGACCGTTAAAATCCAACGCTAAAATATCAAGCTCGAAAGCCTTCTGACGCGAAACCTCACTGTTCTGACTATCGTTGGAGCCGTGTTGTACCCACTTAGTGGGAACGTCCATCTATCTTCAGACGGTGCGGGATTACACCTGCGTGTTACAGAGAAGGGATTTATCGCTTCTCGTTGCTCAGCATAGCACGTGGTGGTCCAGGGAGTAGGTCAGGTCAGCTTGACCATGTAGGCTACATACTGAGCATATGTGAGCTATATGGAGGCAGCCATCTGTGGGATCAGAGACTGTGTTGTACCAACTCAGTTGGCACAGTCTGCTGGATTGCCCAGATGAAGGGGAATCGCACGGGTTGGCGATTGGCAGGGACTGCCTACCAGAAATTAGTGCTTGTACTCTCTGTGCATCTTATCTCGCCTGAGCGGGACGCGGAGACCAAGTATGAAATCTGGATCCCATCTCACTAAAAGAGTGTTACTCTTTCGGACTGTTTTAATGGATTTTTCAGTCAGATAAAATAGTGAGAAAAAGAATCTTTCTTAAGTCCTGGATTGATTCTATACATTGATACTGACCTTGCTGTTCTTGCATTGTTGTAGATTCCTGCAGCAACGAACACCATGAACTTCAATGTGCGATCCCTACTGGAAAGGGAGAAGTTTGCTGAGCCAAACTTCTCAGACTGGTACGGACACCTTAAGATTGTTCTTAAGGCAGAGAGGAAACTGTATGTCCTCGAGACGGCGATACCGCCTCAACCCGCTCCGAACGCCGCAAGGGCGGTTCGGGAAGCCTATGAAAAGCATGTCAACGATAGCATTGATGTCGCTTGCCTGATGCTAGCGTCTATGACGCCACCGCTGCAGCGTCAGCATGAGGATATGTCTGCTATAGAAATTATAGCAAACCTCAAGATGCTGTATGCTGCACAGGCGAGGACTGAGCGCTATAACTTGACCAAGCTGTTCTTTCAGAGCAAACTGGCTGAAGGGAGTCCAGTGGGAGCTCACGTGCTCAAGATGATTGGGCACAAGGAGGCTCTAGCGAAACTGGGACATACCATCAATCAGGAGCTTGCTGTAGATATTATTCTGCAGTCTCTACCGCCCTCTTTCGATGCGTTCATCATTAACTTTAATATGAACAAAATCGACTGTACTCCGGCAGAATTGCTGAATATGCTCTTGACTACTGAGGAGACTCTGAAGGGAAAGCCTTCAACCTCTGTCTTAATGGTTCCTTCAAGGAACAAGAAGAAGGGGAAGAAGGGCAAAGCCCCAGTCAAGAACTACAACAAGGCGCTGAAACAAAAGGTTAAGCGGTCGAAGGAGTACAGATGTTTCCACTGTGGCCAGCTGGGTCACTGGAAAAAGGACTGTAAAGCGCTCCAAGGAGACAAGAAGGGAAGCATCGCTTCTGGCTCAGGTATTTATGTGACTGAGGTCATGTTTTCTTCTTCTATTTCATGGGTGTTAGACACTGCATGTGGAGTTCAAATTTGTTCAAATGTACAGGAACTCAAGAGAAGAAGACAGGTGGGACAGCATGAGGTGGACCTACGAGTTGGAAACGGGGCACGGGTTGCTGCTGTTGCTGTAGGAGAATATTACATCTCATTACCATCTGGACTTGTATTAGAATTAAACAATTGTTATTTTGTTCCTAGCATTACCAAGAATATTATCTCTATTCCTGCTCTTGTCAGGAAAGGGTTTTCCTTTGAATGCAATATTTCAAAGTGTGTTTTATCTTTAGATAATATTGTTTATGCTACTGGATCAATTAGCAATGGGTTATTCATGTTGGACATGGAATGTTCTATACAAAACATTGATAATAAGAAAGCCAAGTATGCTGATGACAGCACCTTGCTATGGCATAGTCGTTTAGGCCATATTAACAAGAAGCGCATTAAGCGGTTGCATGATCATGGACTGCTGGGATCATTCTCCTATGAGGAGATTGATACATGCAAAGCTTGTTTAATAGGCAAAATGACGAAGTCTCCTTTTCCTAGTAAAGGTCAAAGGGCTTCAGGTTTACTTGACCTTATACACAGTGATGTGTGTGGGCCATTTAGTAAACATGCCAGAGGTGGCTATCAATACTTCATTACCTTTACTGATGATTTCAGTAGATATGGGTATGTCTATCTTATGAGACATAAAAGTGAATCTTTTGATAAGTTCAAAGAGTTCAAAAATGAAGTACAGAATCAGCTAGGCCGAAATATCAAGGCACTTCGTTCTGATCGAGGTGGAGAATACCTAAGTCGAGAGTTTACTGACTATTTAAAGGAGTGTGGGATTATCTCACAGCTCACTCCGCCAGGAACACCGCAATGGAATGGTGTATCCGAAAGGAGGAACAGAACCTTACTAGATATGGTTCGTTCTATGATGAGTCAGGCTACTCTATCTTACTCCTTTTGGGGATTTGCACTGGAGACAGCTGCAAAGGTACTAAACCGAGTGCCATCCAAGGCAGTTTCAAAGACCCCATTTGAATTATGGTATGGAAAACAGCCTAGCTTGACATTTATTAAGATCTGGGGCTGCGAGGCTTATGTCAAAAAGCTCGCCTCTGGGAAACTAGAGAGCAGATCTGACAAATGTATCTTTGTCGGTTACCCTAAGGAAACTAAGGGTTATTATTTCTACGATCCCAAGGAGAACAAGGTATTTGTTGCTCGGACGGCCATTTTTCTTGAGAAGGAGTTTCTTCTGCAAGAGGCCAGTGGGAGAGAAATAAAGCTGGATAAGAATCCAAAGGAAGGACAAAGTAGTCAAGCACAGTTGGATGAGCCTGAGCCGGTAGAACAGGTTACTGAACAATCTGAGGCTCAGATATCACGGGAACCGCGAAGATCGGGAAGGATCCGTCGACAGCCTGATCGCTATGACGGAGTCTACATCATTGATAATGATGAACCCCTCACTTATGCGGATGTGGTCAGTGGACCGGACTCAGCTAGATGGCTTGAAGCTATGCGAGCCGAAATGGACTCCATGTCAGATAACCAAGTATGGGATTTGGTTGATCCGCCTCCGGGAGTTATCCCTATAGGCTGTAAATGGATCTTCAAGAAGAAGATTGACATGGATGGTAACGTGGTTACCTATAAAGGCAGGCTAGTTGCGAAAGGTTTCAAACAAATCTACAGGATAGATTATGATTAAACTTTCTCACCTGTAGCCATGTTTAAGTCTATTCGGATTCTTTTCGCGATAGCAGCATATTACGATTATGAGATCTGGCAGATGGATGTGAAGACTGCTTTCCTTAATGGAAATTTGCAAGAGGATGTGTATATGACACAACCTGAAGGTTTCACTAATCCATCAGATCGTCATAAAATATGCAAGTTAAAGAAGTCCATTTATGGACTTAAACAAGCATCAAGAAGCTGGAATATTCGTTTTGATGAATCAATCAGTGAATTTGGTTTCATCAAGAACGAAGATGACCCGTGTGTATATAAAAGGTTTAGTGGGAGCGTAATTACTTTCCTAGTCCTCTACGTCGATGATATCTTAATCATTGGAAATGATATTCCTGAACTGCATGCTGTTAAGGCATGGTTAAGGAAATGTTTTCAGATGAAAGATTTAGGAGAAGCAGCCGATGTATTAGGTGTGAAGATCTACAGGGATAGATCTAAGAGGCTTCTCGGGCTGTGCCAGAGTACTTACATCGATAAAGTCCTGGAAAGATTCCATTTAGAGAATTCTAAAAGAGGATATCTTCCAGTCAGACATGGTCTGAATCTTTCGAAGAGTCAGTGTCCACAAACACAGACTGAGAAAGATGAAATGGACAATACGCCTTATGCTTCGGCTATTGGGTCCATTATGTATGCGATGTTGTGTACTCGCCCAGACGTCGCTTATGGGTTAAGCGTGACCAGTCGATTCCAAAGTAATCCAGGTCAGGCGCACTGGATTGCAGTCAAGAACATCTTGAAATATCTGCGGAGGACCAAAGATATGTTCTTGATATATGGTGGTCAGGAAGAACTCAGTATTGAAGGATATACTGACGCTTCGTTCCAGTCTGACCAGGATGATTTCCGATCGCAATCAGGCTATGTTTTTAGCTTGAATGGAGGAGCAGTGGTGTGGAAGAGTTTCAAACAGTCTATCGTTGCTGATTCCACAACTGAAGCCGAGTATGTTGCAGCCTCAGAAGCATCCAAGGAGGCAGTGTGGATTCGTAAGTTCGTGAGAGAACTTGGTGTTGTTCCTTCGAGTGCAGATCCTTTGGTTATCTTCTGTGATAACACTGGAGCAATCGCACAGGCAAAGGAACCACGGTCGCACCAGAAGTCCAAGCACATACAGAGACGGTTTCACTTGATCCGGGAGATCATTGATCGTGGCGAGATCAAAGTCTGCAAGGTTCATACAGATGACAATCTGGCTGACCTGCTTACCAAGCCTCTGGCGCAGCAGAAGCATGAGAAGCACTGTAATAATATGGGTTTGAGATTTCTCAACCATTAGATTAAGTGCAAGTGGGAGATTGTTGGGGTATGCCCTTAAGGCTAATGTTTGAGGCCTTGGGATTGTATCAGTATCATGTATAAACTCTTTAGTTTATAAAGGCAATGGTTGTTATTCAGTTTGTTACATTGTCTGCTGCAATAAGTGTGCTTCTGAATAATGTCTCAAAGCTGTTCAGCTAGGCTGACATGTACTTTTGTCCTTACTAGATATATCTTGGTGAACATGAGACAGCCTTGATATGATTGAGACTAATATGTGTTCTAATCTTATAGGATGCTTCGAGCATGGAATAAGATGTAGACTCATGGGTACATTGGATGTACTGGACAGACCCTACTAGGATATTCAATTGCTTGTCACAATGTGAATAATCCTTAATTGTAACAAGTGGCACATGTCCTCTGACTTGAGATCGCTTGTGTTTCTAAATGATGATTGTCATTGTTTTGAGTTAGTTCAATATCATTTGAAACATAATGATTATAGACTATCTTGGATAATGAGCTTGAGTCAGGTTAGGGCACTAGTGATAGACAAAGGATTGCCATCTCCTTGATTGGAGTGTGATGTTCAAAAGGGGCCCCCCTGGATGAGATGATTGAGAAAGTGTATGGCCATACCCAGGTGACTGTGTTCATCTGATCTAATGATGCTCATCATATTGGAGTTACAGGCTTGACACGCTTGTCCAATAAGAACATCCAGTGGCAAAGGAATCATGTATGCTTTGTGAGTTTGATTCACACTTGTGCTGTGATTTGGGTGTAGTCTTGGAAGACTCTTTCCTTTATATCGGGAGACAGTGATGTGTTGCTAGATACCCCTCACTGATCGTGATAACGTAAGTTATCGTTACCGACATTTAAAGGAAACCCTCAGGGTTGCACAATTTGATGATATGGCTTACTTAAGTCAGATCGTGTGGACTGAATTGTTTGGGTTCAGTTTAAATGGATTTAATCTCTGATTGTGAGTGAGATCTGGTCTAATCATGTTTTATTGATTAGGGCTTGAGATCGGTAAGCTTCGATCGAGAGAATGGATGCTAGATCCCTCAGATCAGAAGCATCAAGAAGTGAGCGGTCAGATCTTAAGCCTTAGGGGTTTATTATGATCTGGACTAGTTGCTTGGTTTATTTGGTTATTGAACCAAATCAATTTGAACCAGCTCATTGAATGAGCGTATGGTTCAATTAAAGAGGCAATTGCGATTGGGGTAATGCATGGTCGCAAGTGGAGATGGTGTTTGCTATTTTTAGACAGCATGTCACATTCGTGACCACCTCTCACGTTGGCTCTCACGACGCTAATCTCTCTCGCCTCTTGCCCCCTTTCCTCTGGTCTCTTGACACTCGTGTGGTGAAGAGGTGGACGAAAAGAAGAGGAAAAGAAATCGCCAAGCAGAGAAGCTCTTCATCCTTTCCATTCGACAAAGAATGCTTTGGGACCTTGCTAGCACAAGGAACGCCAAAGAGAGTAGGCGACATCAATTGTGTGCGTCGCTTTGGGGAAGATCTCTTTTGGTCTTTGATTCCAAGACACCATCCAAGTGATGACAATGGTGAGAATTTTTCTTATCTATTCAAGTTTTCGATAGTTGATCATATAATGCATGCTATTCGATCCTAAGGAAACCCTAGATTCCGCCTATGCCATTTTATCCTTGCGCATGCTTTAGGGTTTCGCCCCCCCAGTGGGAACCATCATTCCCTTGCTTACAACTCGCTTGATCTTTGGTGCCATTTCAGACAATAAAGATGAAAGAATTTGAACTTCAGAGGTTTAAAACAGAGATGTTACCCTCAAACGCGTGAATAAGAAGCTGGAAATAGAACAATCTCAAAATGCATCGCTTAAATCCAGTCTTTCAGGATAAAATTGGACTTGGAAACCTTCAAGGAAGATATCTGCTTGTTCAATCGACACCTTGGAAGAGGAATGGTAGCTCCGACAAAGCTTGGATAGCTAGAAATGAGGCTCGGCAGAAATGGACAGAAATCAACATTCTTGACCGAATTGAGACTTCAACCCGCCGGAATGCAGCTCGGAGATGACCGAAGAGTGATCAGATAAGATTGTAGGACAGTTTGAAAGGTCGGAAGAAGCTCGATTTGAAGAAGCTGCGCGAATGTGAAAAGAAAACGGGGAAAACCATAGAAAATATGGTCGGATATATATATAGACAATTTGAAAATACAACCCGTGTGAAAAGGAATACGGCAGTGCCGTATAACATTTTGTAAAGAAAGCTAACAAAAATATGGCCGTAAAAATAAATACAACACCCTCATGAAACATTTTGTGCTGAAAAACAATGAAAATATGGGCTGTGAAAAAGAATATGGTAGTGCCATAAAAGTTCAAAATTGTTTTACTTCACGAAAATATGGGGTGTGGAAATAAATACACCCTACCCGTAAAACATTATGTTCTCTAGACACTTCAAAAATATGGGCATGACAGAAAATACACCCCTACCATGAAAGCTTCTGGATACTTAGAGCACAAAAATATGGCCTGTAAAATAAAATACGGCAATGCTGTATTTTTCTCATAAACTTCCAAAGTTCCCATATCGATGCAAAATCATCTTAGAATACTCCTACAACATAGAAAAACAAAAATTAGTACTAAAAAAACTCAAAAATAAGTAAAAATGAATAAGAAAAACAAGAGTAAGAGTGCTTGGGTTACCTCACAAGAAGCGCTAAGTTTAATGTTGCTAGCTCGACCAAAGATCATCATCATTATGTTGGTGGTGGGGGATCTGAGAGCTTCTAGTTGACACCTTCTTCAATAGGCTCTGACATATAATAATGCTTCAAACGTTGGCTATTAATAGTGAAATTTCTTGATCTTTCACTACAAATCTCAATAGCGCCATGAGAATAAACTTTTACAACCTTGAAAGGTCCTGACCACCTAGTTCTCAATTTTCCTGGAAATAACCTTAATCTAGAATTGAAAAGTAAAACAAGGTCACCTTCTTGAAAATATTTTTTAATGATATGATGGTCATGCCACTTCTTGGTTCTTTCCTTATAAATTCGTGCATTTTCATAGGCATTCATCCTTATTTCCTCAAGTTCATCAATCTGCAATCTCCTTTTCTCCACAGCGGCTTTCAAATCATAATTCAAAGTTTTTATTGCCCAATAAGCTTTATGTTCTAACTCAACCAAGAGATGACATGATTTACCATAAAAAAGTTAATAAGGTGACATACCAATCGGAGTTTTGAATGCAGTCCTATATGCCCATAGTGTATCATCAAGCTTCATGGACCAATTTTTCCTTGATCTAGAGATACTTTTTTCAATAATCCTTTTCAACTCTTTATTTGAAACTTCTACTTGGCCACTTGTTTGTTGATAATAAGGAGTAGATATCTTATGTTTCACCCTGTATTTACTCAATAGTGCAGAAAATTTCTGTTCTATAAAATGGGATCCACCATCACTTATAACTACTCTTAGAACTTCAAACCTCAGAAATATTATTCTTCTAAACAGTTTGATCACTAATCAAGGATCATTAGTTGGAGCCACTATGGCTTCCACCCCCTTTGACACATAATCAACTGCTGCAAGAATATACTTGTTTCCACATGAGGTTGAAAAGGGACCCATGTAATCAATTCCCCATACATCAAATATCTCAATCTCTAAAATATTACTAAGTGGCATCTCATCTCGTTTTGATATGTTTCCTGTCCTCTACATTCTTCACAAGAAAGAACAAAATTCCAAGCATCCTTAAAAAGTGACGGCCAAAAGAATCCTGATTGAAGAACTTTAAAAACTGCCTTAGACAAACTAGCATGCCCTCCATAAGCAGAACAATAGCAATGAAAGAGTACATCCCTAACTTCTTCTTCTAGCAAACATCTCTTGTATAGCCCATCTGCACATCTCTTGAATAGAAAAGGATCTTCCCATAAATAATGTCTTACTTCTGACATAAATATCTTTCTCCCCTGATAAGTTGATGTCTCGTATTTAAGTAGTCTTTTTGACTAATGTTACCTATGAAACGAGACCTATTTTCATGCTTTTAGATCTCTTTCCAGCTTATTTCATTAACTTTCTTCAGAAGCTTCACTACTTGTCGTGTTTGCTTAAATACAGGTCAATTCACTCACTTTTGGAGCTACATGGACGTACATTTACATATCTGAGTGAATTAGGAATCTCGACAAGAAGTTTGGTTGCAAACGGAAGTAACTTCAAGAATTACGACTGAGACCATAATCTACATAATGACTGTAATTCTCTGACAGGCTATATGAAGGACCTGTTTCTATACGAGCATAGGCAGACGCGATCGTAAATTCTTTGACGATAAGTTTTCGGATAAAGATGCCCTCGACAAAAAAATTACGGGCATGGCCGTGGTTTGCCTCTCGACGAAAATCTCACATCTAGCAAAAGAGTTTATCCGTAGCCACCATAATTTATTACTGGCCGTCGTGGATTAAATGAGCATTAATTGTCTGAAGGTTACGAGATTTAATGAGGTTGCAATTAATGCATTTCCGTTACAAGTCATAAATGCAGAGTTTATTTATTAACCATCAAGACTCATAATGGATGAGAATTAAGTTGAGAATTTGAAGAGTCATGCAATTAATGGATGAGATTTAATGCAGAATGTGAAGTGACACGCCATAATGGGGATTTAATCTAGAGTTTAATTCATAATTTAATTCTAAATTTAATGCGGAATACGAAGAGGCACCAGGTTTTCTATATAAAGGACTCAAGATTACCGAATGAAGGGGAGCGCCCAGGAGGTGCCCAGAGGCCCAAGGAGCGCCCAGTTGGGGCTCCGGGAGAATAAGAGAGAGGAGGTACTAAGCTCGAGAGCTCAGAGTTCGGTGGCGACGAATAACGCGAGTCATTTCAAGAAGAAGAAGGCGACAACAAAGGAGGAGAGAAAGGAGTTTGTTTCAATTCTTTTCTCATCTTTAGTTCGTTTAGTCTTCTTTACGTGCTAATCGAAAGGCTTGTACTTGTCGTAACCATATATGTACTAGCGTAAAAACCTCAATCGGGATTTGGGCGTAGCCCGTCTTTGATTTACAAGTCTTAATGTTAAGAATTGCTTTTGGATGTATCTTTCGAGGCTATTTGATCTTAGTTTGTTTCATTCATGTTTATCGATTTCGGCCAAATCGGTTTTCACTTTAGTTGATTGTGGTAACAACTAAGAGGTGAATCACAATCAACGGATCCGCCTAGATCATTCCTATGTGCTCCATTACTTGAAGACTTGATATCAACGAGAGTCTTAGAGACCACTTGGGGAATCTTCGTGTCTTATTTCAACACAATCTACTTATGCTTAGTCCACCGCGAGAGTAGGAGATTAACTAAGTAGATGGTGTAGTTGTCCACCGCGAGAGCAGGAGACTAACTAAGTTGCTGAGTTGTGCACCCGAGAGGGGTACGGCTCAAGGGGATATGTCCTTGGTTTCTGAAAGATTTTCTAAGCAGTACTTTTCATTTCGCTTGTAGGTTGATTAACGTGGTGAACCCCGATTTTCTGATTTCTCTCATATCTGTAGGACCTTTATTTTATTGCACTTTTAGCTTAGTTTGTATCATCAACTGAGATTTTCAATCGCTTAGCTATCAAAGATTGGAAGATTTGGTACTTGACAATCCATCCCTGTGGGAACGATATCTTAAGTACTACATCGGAAAGCCGTGCGCTTGCGGATTTTGTGCATCATAAGTCAAGTCGGCGGGTAAGATATCGGACACCAAATAACTTACAAAATCAGCATACCATGGAGCATCAATCCTTGCAATAGCAAAGAGATGCTTGTCAGGAAAGGCATCAACAATCTCATGCTCAGTAACCTTCTGCACTCCATCTTCCTTAGCAAGGCGTGACAAATGATCAGCAACATTGTTTTTTGTGCCTTTCTTATCCTTGATCTCTAAGTCGAACTCTTGTAGTAAAAGGATCCATCTGATCAACCTTGGCTTTGAATCCTTCTTACTCATAAGATACCTGATGGCTACATGATCCGTATAAACAACTACCTTAGAGTCAATAAGATAAAACCTAAATTTATTGAATACAAAAACAATAGCTAGAAACTCCTTCTCTGTTGTTGCATAATTGATCTGCGTGTCATCCAATGTTCGGCTCGCATAATATATAGCGTGCAACCTATTCTCCTTGCGTTGTCGAAGAACAGCCCCTATGGCATGGTCACTAATGTAGCTACAGTAGGTGGGAGGGTCCTTAGTGCCATACTCTATAGTGTTACACAATGCACGAACAAACAAGAGAGGGTCTTTAGACGAGGGAAGTGAAAATGCTTCGGAAATGCAGTAAGAAAACACGATGGAATCAGTAGCGAATTCGATTCAAGCAACACAAATGCGAGAGAGAGTCAACAGCACTCAACTATAGAAATAGAACTCATTAACCCCATAGCAAATTTTAAGCGTAGCACATTTAAGGGGACAACGACTTTGCAGGATTCAGCTCGCGCACCTATGAACCTAGAAACAAGCCAGAGAACAAGGAAACGCCTACGCCTCCGATGTACGGATGCTCGTAGGGGGAAGGGTAAGGGAAGAAGATGAAATGATAGCGGAAATGAACACGAGTTACTTCCGAAAACAGGTGAACCTGACCCACTAGAGGTAGTGGGATTTACTTCTTGCAAAGTGGGAACAAAGCTAAAATACAACAAGGACCCTAAGCTCCAACCAAGACTCTGTACAAACATTGGGAACGAGGCACCAACCACGATCCCAAACTCTGGAGGCACTCGCAACTCACCAGGAGAACTCTACCACTATGAGAGAACTAAGGAACTAAGTAGCCTATCCTCCTCTTTTATAGAATAAGAGGGGTAGGAACAAGACAAAATAAAAGTTGCAACAACTACCTACTCTTGTAGCCCCAAAAGTGGTCAAGCTGCAGCTAAGACAAAATGAAACAAACTCCTAAAAACTACAAGCAGGTTCTGCGCATGTCCTTTGATTCCTTGTCCTTGCGTGCGATTGAGGTTGCGGTTAGATGCGTTCAGAACACACCGCGATGAAGTAGCAGACTTTGGAGGTTGTGGGCTAGCTCATCATAGCCATGGCGCACTCTTGGGCCATATTGTTGAGATGATTGTGGTATCCGTCTTGGGCCGGGCCTTCAGGAGGTCGGGCAGCAAGGTCCTTGGGCTGAAGAGCTTCAGTGTGGATTGACAATGGGCTGATCACTCCCATGTAACGATCCGGTGGTTGGCTTGAGCATTAGGATCACCGTGTTATCACCTTGCTGGGCTCCTTTGGGTCCTCCTTGGATGGATGAATGTTGTAGGGAGGGTTGTGCAAGTCGAAACAGGGTCATCGGGGTGAAACAGCGTCTTTAGGGGTGATCACGGCCTGGCCATCATGCTATTCATGGCCGTGATTAGTCATTCTGGAATCTGGCGAGATGATCACGGCCTAGCCATGTCAGAACGCATGGCTGTGACCGCGTTCGCTTCTCGAATAACCAATTTTTTTTATTTTCCGCCAAGGTGACCACGGCCTGCCCATGTTCTCCCTCACGGCCATGATGAGGTGCACAAATTTTGCCGAGCTCATCATCGGCGAGTGTTCTTGGCCATGTTGCTGGGCACACCCGGGCCTGTGTCTTCTGGGACTCATCACGCCCATGATGGGAGTCACGACCTGGCCGTGATGGGCTCGCACGGAAAAATTGAGGGGGTGCTTTCTGGTCTAGATTTTCCACCACTTCAGAGCTGTCTTCTCCTGCATCAGTCACTGGCATCACACATAAGCTCAAAAGGAAGTTACCAGTCAAGCAGTTGAATTATTGGTCCTGTGGTAAGAGCCTTTTTGAGTTTCTGAAAAGCAATCATACAATCCTCATCAAAAATAAAAGGAACATCTTTACCGAGTAATAAAGTAAGAGGTCTAGCAATCTTCGAAAAATCCTTAACAAAACGTCTATAAAAACCAACATGACCAAGAAAACTCCTAATTCCTTTAACAGAAGATGGTGGTGGCAATTTCTCAATCACCTCCACCTTTGCCCTATCAACTTCAATACCATGATTAGAAATTAAATGCCCTAAAAAAATACCTTCATTTACCATAAAGTGACACTTTCCCAATTCAAAACCAAATTAAATTCTTCGCAATGTTGTAACACTCGTGATAAATTAGATAGGCAAATATCAAATTCAAAACCATATATGAAAAAATTATCCATAAACACATCCATAATATCCTCAATAAGATCAGAAAAACTAGCCATCATGCAACGCTGAAAAGTAGCGGGTGCATTGCAACGTCCAAACGGCATGAGACGATAAGCAAAGGTGTCATATGGGCAAGTGAATGTCATCTTCTTCTGGTCTTCAGGATGAATGGGAATCTGAAAGAAATAGAATATCCATCAAGATAACAAAAATAAGAATTACATGCTAAGCGTTGTAACATCTTATCAATAAAAGGAAGGGAAAAAGGATCTTTTCGGGTGACAGCATTCAACTTCCGATAGTCAATGCACATCCGCCACCCTATTACCGTTCTCATCGGAATAAGAGTGTTGTTTTCATTCTTCATCATGGTAATCCCTCCTTTCTTTGGCACGACATGAACTGGGCTCACCCACTGGCTATCTAAGATAGGATAGATGACTCCAGCATCTAAGAGTTTAAAAATCTCTTTCTTCACTACCTCCTTCATATTCGGGTTGAGCCTCCTCTGATATTCTATTGACGACTTGCCTCCTTCTTTTAAAAATATCCTGTGCATACATACAGAAGGATTAATTCCTTTTATGTCATAAAGGGTATAGCCAATCACTCTCTTATGTTCCTGAAGTTCATTCAAAAGTCTAGTAGTCTGAGAAGAATCAAGATTTGCATTAATAATTGCAGGAAAAGTAGAGTTCTCTCTATGAAATTCATACCTGACATTACTTGGGAGAGTTTTAAAATCATACCTCTTTTCTTTTGTAGGTTTACCTTCTTACATGCTTAAGTGTTCTTCTTTCAACCTTTTCTGCTCAAGTGGTGATGCAGAATTTAACAATGCAGAATATGAACTTCCTTCCTCCTCTTCATCAGTGTCGTCACCTTTAATAAGACACACTTCGAGCGGATCCTTCCCCATTCTGGAATTAATGGTCATCGGCAAAGTATCTTCCAAGACTTCTATACTACAACAGGATCCTGCAAAAGAAGGTTTCTTTAAATTTTTGGTCAAATCAAAATCTACAGAATCCTCACCTATCTTAAAAGTGAGCTTCCCATTCTTAACATCTATCAGCTCCAGCTCCAAAAAGGGGGTGACCTAAAATAATGGAAAGTCTAGAATCCTCCTCCATCTCGAGGACAACAAAATCAGCAGGTATAAAGAACTTACTGAACTTAATAGGCACATCCTCTAAAATACCTAATGGATGTCATACAGAGCAGTCGACTAGCTATAGAGAAATATAATTGGGCTTAAGATCTCCAATGTCCAGCTTCTTACAGACAGAGTGTGGCATCAAGCTGACACTAGCCCCTAAATCACACAAAGCATGGTCAATAGACATATCATCAATCAAACAAGGAATAGAAAAACTCCTTAGATCCTTAAGCTTCGGTGGCAATTTGTTGAGAATAATTGCACTGCACTCCTCAATAAGTGTAACTGTTCCATTCTCTTCCAACTTCCTCTTGTTGGACAAAATTTCTTTCAAGAATTTGGCATATGAAGGCATTTGTGACAAAGCATCAGTGAAAGGTATATTAATGTAAAGCTTATTAAGTACCTCTAAAAATTTTCCAAACTGTTTGTTGAGTTTTGCCTTTGCCAATCTCTGAGGGAAAGGTACTGGTGGTTGGTAGGGAGGTGGTGGTACATAAACTGGCTCCGGCTCCCTATCTTGCAAAGATGTTTCACTATAGTTTCCCTCTTCCTCTATGGACTCAGAATTTTGCACCTCTTGATCTTGTGTTGAGTCTGGTGCCCGTGGCTCTTCCAACTGTTAACCATTGCGTGTAGTAATGGCATTGCAGTGCTCACGTGGGTTTATCTCTGGCTTCCCTGGTAGTCTACCTGTAGGCCTACTTGAAGAGCTAGCCTGTTGAGCTATATGAGTTTTCAGCATCTTTTGATGGGTCTTCATAGATTACATCTCATAACTCAGGTTCTTGATCGACTCATTAACATGTCTAAACTCTTGTCTGAAATCATCATTATGCTTTGTTTGTGTGGTAATAAAGGTTTCCATCATAATTTTTAGGTTCGACTTATGGGGAGCTTGAGAGGCTAAGGCTGGTTATACTATCTTTGCTGAAAACCAGAAGTCTGTCGATTATTACCTTGAGTTGTCTGATTTTGATTGCTCCTCCAAGAGAGATTCGGATGGTTCCTCCAACCAGGGTTGTATGTGCTTGAGTATGGGTCGTTTTGAGGTATTCCATTAAAATTCCCAGTTGCATTTGCTTGTTCACAATCGCATTCACCTTGTATAGAGACTCCCAACTGATAATCCTATGTGTAATGTCCTGTATTACCACAAATCTCACACGAAATAGCATTAACAGTGGTAGAATTAAGATTCAAAGAATTAACTTTGCTAGTAAAAGAGTCAACCTTAGTGGCAAGCGAAGTAATAGCATCTAAATCATACCTACCTGACGGCTTAGCATATGGCCCTCTCTCACTTACCCATTGACAATGATTTAGTGCCATCTCCTCAAACAGATTAATTGCATCATCTACACTCTTGTTCATAATCATTCCTCCAGCAATAGCATCAACTATCATACAAGTATTATAAGTCAATGCATTATAGAATGTATGGACAATTACCCATTTCTCGAGGCCGTGGTGTGGACACATTCTCTGAAGCTCTTTAAAATGGTCCCATACCTCGTACAACAATTCTCCTTCTTTTTGAACAAAGCTCATGATCTAGTTTCTAAGCTGTGCAGTCTTACTTGGTGGAAAATATATTGCTAAGAAAGCATTGGAGAGATCCTCTCAAGTTGGTATGGAACCTGGTGGATGAGAGTGAAGCTATGCACGAGCCCTATCCCTGAGAGAAAAAGGAAAGAGTCTGAGTCTTAAAGCATTGATAGAAACACCATTCATTTTCAAAGTATCACAGTATTCAAGAAATATAGAAAGGTGCATATTAGGATCCTTAGATGGTAAGCCTCCAAATTGGTTCTACTGAACCATGGAAAGTAAAGATGACTAGATTTCAAAATTTTTTGCCTAAACGTTGGGGCGAGCAATACTAGAGCAAACCCCTTGCAAGTTCGGGTTGGTGTAATCCTTAAAAGTTCCGGCATCACCGATCTTAGATTTTAATATTTCCTTTGCTAATTGCTTTCTGTGCAGGCGAAAGGTTCGTTCTGGTTCAGGATCTTCCTCAAATAGCTTTTTGGAACACCTGGGCATAAACAATCAACAAGTTAAACTGAAGATGGAAGACATGCAATAAATTCAAAGAAAAACTGTGAATAAATAGAGTTAAATTGAAAAGAAAAAGAAAGGTCTAGTCTATCAATCCTTAGATTAAGTCAATATTGATAATATTGGTCCCTGATGACACCAAAATTTATAGTAAATTTTCTACCATTTCATGAGTATTTTCGTGTCATATTCATGCTCTTTTGCTTATTTTTATGCCTTTTTTATCAATTATTGCGGAATCTACACCTTTTCTAGTTTTTGATGATTTTCAGGTAAAAAGGCACTATTTATAGGCATTTTCAAGCAAAATCAGGTGCATGGATGAATTCCCACCATCAAGAAAAGATTACATGTCAAATTTCACACAAATTGGAGCTTCACACCAAAATACGGTAGGGCCGTAATCAAAATTACGGTACCGTGGTTTCATCGCATCTACAAAAACAAACCATGGCACTGTTGTAATTTTTTAGAACTGCCGTATTTTGGGACGATTTTGTATAGAAATTTTTGCATAAATTATGGCCCTATCGTAATGGATTTCACGGGCCATAATCTGGGCTCAATTTCGTACAGAAAGTTTGACGAATTTTACGGCACTGCCGTAACCAATATTACGGGCCGTATTTCAAGTCAATTTATCACCCAAGAGATTTGATGTAAATACGACATTGCCGTAATGCCTTTCACGGTACCGTAATTCCGGATGATTTCTGTACCGAGAATTTCTGCTGAAATTACGACATTGCCGTAATGATTTTCACGGTCGTAATTACGTCCCAGACACACGATTTTTTTGGACTATTTGAAGCCCGATTCTAGCGCGGATGATTGCGAACTATCAAGGCCATCAATTGGATATCCGAAAAAAGGGAAATACTCATGAGATCAAGAGGAAGAGACAGAGATGAAAAGCCCTACTTTTGATCGATGATTCAGAGAGAAATTGAGTTCTTCACCGCCGCCCCAAGTTTCACCGCCGGGAAGCGTACAGTGCATCTCCGGCCGTGAAATTTGAGGAGAAGTTGCGCATGGTGGAGGAGAAGATTCCCTAAAAGTTTCAGAATGAAAGGAGATTGATCGGAAGAAAAATCAACAGAAGACTCGTTGCCGACATTGTTCATCGCTGAAATTACGACTGTAATTTCCATTACAGCCGTGCTGTAAAGTTGTTTTCCCCTTTCTCTTCGATTTCTGATCGTTTGATACTATGGATTACTGTAATTCTTCAACTATGCTAACTTAAACTCTTTTTGGGACATGGGGGAGTAATTCCCCTCAATTTCTTAATGACAATATTATTTTTTACTTTCGTCATGACGATTTTACTATGATAATTCTACTTATGTGATGATTGTCTTTAATTCTCCATAGATTCATATTGTTAGCATGTTTTAGAGTTTTTGCAATATGGACTGAAAAGTGATTTGCTAAGGACTTGGAACCCTAAAATTGAATGTTAGGAACTCATCGTCAGAAATTAGGTTTGTTCTTATTTCTCGATTTTAGAAGTTTAATGCCATGTTAATAATCTGAATCTAGGATTAAGTTATTGTAATAAACATGGCGATACTGTGAGAAATCAAGTATTAGATTGTTGGAGAACCTTAAGTAGAACTTGTGAAAATTATAGTATGAAAGTATGTAATTTTCACTTGAGATGATTGATTTAGAATTCGGATACATGAAAGTGATCCTTGAGTTATTTATTAATGATTTACTTATCTTCAGGATTGAATATATCCTGCATGAAAGTGAGGATCGGTTCTTTGTAAATTGTCTGCGCGAAAGCGAGATGAATTCTTTATGAAGTAAATTATATCTTTATCATGATAAAATTTGATTGACGAACATCTATTCATATCTAGTCATGGAAATTAAGGTGGATGAAACCCTAGTCCCAGCTTCTCTCTCTGATATTTTTGTGTAGCTTTCGATAGTTTACTAGATATTTTTGACTGCCTAGCTAGTGAGAAATTGATTATTCGGTACTTGACAAACGAGGTCTCTGTGGTTCGATATCTTAATTATTACTTCGAGTATCCGTTCACTTGTAGACACAACAAGTTTTTTGGCGCCGTTACCGGGGACCTTGGTTTTTGTCAATATTGAAGATATTGAAAGTATTACTAGACTAGGTTTTGTTTATTTCCTATTTATGTTCTATCTTTCTGTTCTTTTCTGTTTACTTGAGTTATTTTATCTATCTGTTTTAGACTGCACAAGAAATTTAGATTTGATGGCGGACCAGAGATCACTTAGGGACTATGCAGCCCCTAACCCACAGGAGATACACTTTAGCATCGCCAGACTAGCTATTAAAGCTAATAATTTTGAGATCAATCCTGCTTTCTTGTCTATGATCTAGCAGAATCAGTTTGGTGGATCACCAATTGAATATCCTTATCAACATTTATATCTTTTTCTTGAATATTGTGACACCATTAAAATTAATGGAGTTTCTGATGATGCATTAAAACTAAGATTGTTTTCTTTTTCTCTCAGGGACCGAGCGCGTTCTTGGCTAGTCAAAATCAATTCTTTTAGTGTAGAGTCCATGCTTGAGAAGTTTATGGCTAGTCAAAATCAATTAATGACAAATCAAAATAAAGAGATTAAAGATCTTAAGGGATTGGTTAGTCATCTTACCACTCAAGTAGGTGTTGGAACCCCTTTCTAGAGGGGGGCGAAACCCAGCATGGCGCATATTCAGATTTCAAGCAGCGGATAGGGTCTCTAAGAATCGCATGCACCTTATATAATCAACTTAAAGAAAACCCGAATGCATAAGAGGTGATTCGATCCATACCATTGCCATTTCTTGATGGCGGCTTGGAAGCAAAGATCAAACGAGATCTTCTCCTTGTCGTCACACACAAGATGATGTCGCTATCTCTCTTGGTGCTCCTTGTGCTAGCAAGGTTCCAAGAGGTCCTTTGACGAGTGAAGGGAAAATGAGATGTCAATCTTTCTTGGCCGAATCCTCCTCAAGCGTCAAGCGTCGAGCGTCGCCACACTCACACAATAATCTCGAGAGGAATATGGGCGAGAGGAAAAATCAGTTGAAGTGGCGAAAATAGAGAATACTCTATTCGGACGAGAGCACCCACCAAGTGGAGATCATGGTTACTAAAAATAGTAACCACTCCTCACCCCAACGTTCACGCCAAGTGAACTTGTCGCCAACTCCTCTCCCCTTGAACCATGCGCTCATCAAGTGAGCCGGTTCACTTTGGTTCGGTTTAAGAACCAATCAAGCCAATGATCTAGTCTAGATCTTAAATAAACCCTAAGGTTCCCGATCTAACCGTCGATCTCCTCGATGCCCCTGATCTGACCGATCTGGCATCTATTCTCTCGATCGAAGCTTACCGATCTTAAGCCCTAATCAATCAAACATGATCAGACCAGATCTCACTTACAATCAGAGACTAATTCCCTTTAAACTGAACCCAAACAATTCAGTCCACACGATCTGACTTAAGTAAGCCATATCATCAAATTGTGCGACCCTAAGGGTTTCCTTTAAATGTCGGTAACGATAATTCTCATTATCACGATCAGTGAGGGGTATCTAGCAACACATCACTATCTCCCGATATAAAGAAATGAGTCTTCCAAGACTACACCCAAAAACAGCACAAGTGTGAATCAAATCACAAAGCATACATATTTCCTTTGCCACTGGATGTTCTTATTGGACAAGCCTGTCAAGCTCGTAACTCCAATATGATGAGCATGATTAGAACAGATGAACACTGTCACCTGGGTATGGCCATACACTTTCTCAATCATCTCATCCAGGGGGCCCCTTTAGAACATCACACTCCTTAAACAAGGAGACGGCAATCCTATGTCTATCACTAGTGCTCTAACCTGACTCAAGCTCACCATCCAAGATAGTCTATAATCATTATGTTTCAAATGATATTGAACCATCTCAAAACAATGACAATCATCATTCAGAAAACACAAGTGATCTCAAGTCAGAGGAAATGTGCCACTTGTCTTAATCAAGGAATATTCACATTGTGACAAACAATTGAACATCCTAGTAGGGTCTGTCCAGTACATCCAATGTACCCATGAGTCTACATCTTATTCCATGCTCGAAGCATCCTATAAGATTAGAACACATATTAGTCTCAATCATATCAAGGCTGTCTCATGTTCACCAAGATATATCGACTAAGGACATAATAGCATGTCAGCCGAGCTAAACAGCTTTGAGACATTATTCAGAAGAACATATATTGCAGCAGACAATGTAGCTAACTGAATAACAACCATGCCTTTATAAACATAACAGTTTATTACATGATACAAATACATTCCCATAGGCCTCAAACATTAGCCTTAAGGGCATACCCCAACAATCTCCCACTTGCACTTAATCTAATGGTTGAGAAATCTCAAACCCATATTATTACAGTGCTTCTCATGCTTCTGCTGCGCCAGAGGCTTGGTAAGCGGGTCTGCCAGATTGTCATCTGTATGAACCTTGCAGATTTTGATCTCGCCACGATCTATGATCTCCCTGATCAAATGAAACCGTCTCAGTATGTGCTTGGACTTCTGGTGCGACCGTGGTTCCTTTGCTTGTGCGATTGCTCCAGTGTTATCACAGAAGATAACCAAAGGATCGACACTCGAAGGAACAACACCAAGTTCTCTCACGAACTTACGAATCCAGACTGCCTCCTTGGATGCTTCCGAGGCTGCAACATACTCGGCTTCTGTTGTGGAATCAGCAACAGTTGACTGTTTGAAACTCTTCCACACCACTGCACCTCCATTCAAGCTAAAAACATAGCCTGATTGCGATCGGAAATCATCCTGGTCCGACTGGAACGAAGCGTCAGTATATCCCTCTATACTGAGTTCTTCCTGACCACCATATATCAAGAACATATCTTTGGTCCTCCGCAGATATTTTAAAATGTTCTTGACTGCAATCCAGTGCGCCATACCTGGATTACTTTGGAAACGACTGGTTACGCTTAACCCGTAAGCGACGTCTGGGCGAGTACACAACATCGCATACATAATGGAACCAATAGCCGAAGCATAAGGCGTATTGTCCATTTCATCTTTCTCAGTCTGTGTTTGTGGACACTGACTCTTCGAAAGACTCAGACCATGTCTGACTGGAAGATATCCACGTTTAGAATTCTCTAAATGAAATCTCTCCAGGACCTTATCGATGTAAGTACTCTGGCACAGCCCGAGAAGCCTCTTAGATCTATCCCTGTAGATCTTCACACCTAACACATAGGCTGCTTCTCCTAGATCTTTCATCTGGAAACACTTCCTCAGCCATGCTTTAACAGCATGCATTTCAGGAATGTCATTTCCAATGATCAAGATGTCATCGACGTAGAGGACTAGGAAAGTAATCACGCTCCCACTAAACCTCTTATATACACACGGGTCATCCTCGTTCTTGATGAAACCAAATTCAGTGACTGATTCATCAAAACGAATATTCCAGCTTCTAGATGCTTGCTTAAGTCCATAAATGGACTTCTTTAACTTGCATATCTTATGACGATCTGATGGATTAGTGAAACCCTCAGGTTGTGTCATATACACATCCTCATCCAGATTTCCATTAAGGAAAGCTGTTTTCACATCCATCTGCCAAATCTCATAATCATAATATGCAGCTATCGCGAAAAGAATCCGAATAGACTTAAACATGGCTACAGGTGAGAAAGTTTCATCATAATCTATCCCGTAGATTTGTTTGAAACCTTTCGCAACTAGCCTGCCTTTATAGGTAACCACGTTACCATCCATGTCAATCTTCTTCTTGAAGATCCATTTACAGCCTATAGGGATAACTCCCGAAGGCGGATCAACCAAATCCCAGACTTGGTTATCTGACATGGAGTCCATCTCGGCGTGCATAGCCTCAAGCCATCTCGCTGACTCCGGTCCACTGACCGCATCCGCATAAGTGAGGGGTTCATCATTGTCAATGATGTAGACTCCGTCATAGCGCTCAGGCTGTCGACGGATCCTACCCGATCTTCGCGGTTCCCGTGATATTTGAGCCTCAGGTTGTTCAATAACCTGTTCTACCGGCTCAGGCTCATCCAACTGTGCTTGACTACTTTGTCCTTCGACTGGATTCTCATCCAGCTTTATTTCTCTCCCACTGGCCTCTTGCAGAAGAAACTCCTTCTCAAGAAATATGGCCGTCCGAGCAACAAAAACCTTGTTCTCTTTGGGATCGTAGAAATAATAACCCTTAGTTTCCTTAGGGTAACCGACAAAGATACATTTGTCAGATCTGCTCTCTAGTTTCCCAGAGGCGAGCTTTTTGACATAAGCCTCGCAGCCCCAGATCCTGATAAATGTCAAGCTTGGCTGTTTCCCATACCATAACTCATATGGAGTTTTAGAAACTGCTTTGGATGGCACTCGGTTTAGTACCTTTGCAGCTGTTTCCAGCGCAAAACCCCAAAAGGAGTATGGAAGAGTAGCCTGACTCATCATAGAACGAACCATATCAAGTAGCGTTCTATTTCTCCTCTCGGACACACCATTCCATTGCGGTGTTCCTGGCGGAGTGAGCTGTGAGATAATCCCACACTCCTTTAGATAGTCAGTAAACGTATGACTTAGGTATTCACCACCTCGATCTGAGCGAAGTGCCTTGATATTTCGGCCTAGCTGATTTTGTACTTCATTCTTGAACTCTTTGAACTTGTCAAAAGATTCACTTTTATGTCTCATCAGATAGACATACCCGTATCTACTGAAATCATCAGTAAAGGTAATGAAGTACTGATAGCCACCTCTGGCATGTTTACTAAATGGCCCACACACATCACTGTGTATAAGGTCAAGTAAACCTGAAGCCCTTTGACCTTTGTGAGGAAAAGGTGACTTCGTCATTTTACCCATCAAACAAGCTTTGCATGTATCAATCTCCTTATAGGAGAATGATCCCAGCAGTCCATGATCATGCAACCGCTTAATGCGTTTCTCGTTTATATGGCCTAAACGACTATGCCACAGCAAGGTGCTGTCATCAGCATACTTGGCTTTCTTAATATCAACATTTTGTATAGAACTTTCCATGTCCAACATGAATAACCCATTGTTAATTGAACCAGTTGCATAAACAATATTATCATAAGACAAAATACACTTTGAAATATTGCATTCAAAGGAAAACCCCTTCCTGACAAGAGCAGGAATGGAGATAATATTTTTAGTTATACTGGGAACAAAATAACAATTGTCTAGTTCCAATACAATGCCAGATGGTAAAGGAATGAAGTAGTCTCCTACAGCAACAGCAGCAACCCGTGCCCCGTTTCCAACTCGTAGGTCCACCTCATGCTGTCCCACCTGCCTTCTTCTCTTGAGTTCCTGTACATTTGAACAAATGTGAACTCCACATGCAGTGTCCAACACCCATGATATAGAAGAAGAAAACATGACCTCAGTCACGAATATACCTGAGCCAGAAGCGAAGCTTCCCCTCTTATCTCCTTGGAGCGCTTTGCAGTCCTTTTTCCAGTGACCCAGCTGGCCACAGTGGAAACACCTGTATTCCTTGGACCGCTTCACCTTTTGCTTCAGAGCCTTGCTGTAGTTCTTGACTGGGGCCTTGCCCTTCTTCCCCTTCTTCTTGTTCCTGGAAGGAACCATTAAGACAGAGGTTGAAGGCTTACCCTTCAGAGTTTCCTCAGTGGTCAAGAGCATATTCAGCAGCTCTGCCGGAGTACAATCGATTTTGTTCATATTAAAATTAATAATGAACGCGTCGAATGAAGGCGGGAGAGACTGCAGAATAATGTCCACAGCAAGCTCCTGGTTAATGGTATGCCCCAGTTTCTCTAGAGCCTCCTTGTGCCCAATCATCTTGAGCACGTGAGCTCCCACTGGGCTCCCTTCAGCCAGTTTGCTCTGAAAGAAGAGCTTTGTCAGATTATAGCGTTCTGTCCTCGCCTGTGCAGCATACAACATCTTGAGGTTTGTAATCATGTCTATAGCCGACATGTCCTCATGCTGACGCTGCAGCGGTGGCGTCATAGACGCTAGCATCAGGCAAGCGACATCAATGCTATCATTGACGTGCTTTTCATAGGCTTCCCGAACCGCCCTTGCGGCGTTCGGAGCGGGCTGCGGCGGTATCGCCGTCTCGAGGACATACAGTTTCCTCTCTGCCTTAAGAATGATCTTAAGGTGTCCAAACCAGTCAGAGAAGTTCGGCCCAGCAAACTTCTCCCTTTCCAGTAGGGATCGCACATTGAAGTTCATGGTGTTCGTTGCTGCAGGTATCTACAACAATGCAAGAACAGCAAGGTCAGTATCAATGTATAAGAATCGATCAGGACTTAAGAAAGATTCTTTTTCTCACTATTTTATCTGGCTGAAAAATCCAGCAAAACAGCCCGAAAGAGTAGCACTCTTTTAGTGAGATGGGATCCAGATTTCATACTTGGTCTCCGCGTCCCGCTCAGGCGAGATAAGATGCACAGAGAGTACAAGCACTAGTTTCTGGTAGGCATCCCAGCCAATCGCCAACCCGTGCGATTCCCCTTCATCTGGGCAATCCAGCAGACTGTGCCAACTGAGTTGGTACAACACAGTCTCTGATCCCACAGATGGCTGCCTCCATGTGCTACCATATGCGCCACATATGTAGCCTACACGGTCAAGCTGACCCGACCTACTCCCTGGACCACCACGTGCTATGCTGAGCAACGAGAAGGGATAAATCCCTACTCTGTAACACGCAGGTGTAATCCCGCACCGTCTGAAGATAGATGGACGTGCCCACTGAGTGGGTACAACACGGCTCCAACGATAATCAGAACAGTGAGGTTTCGCGTCAGAAGGCTTACGAGCTTGATATTTTAGCGTTGGATTTTAACGGTCTTTTATCTTCTTCACTATCATGCAATTCCTATGGTGATAGCAGAAGATAAACTTAAACATGCAATTCTAATATTATACAATAAAAGAAAGCATGTATCTTATGTGGTAAAAGCCCATAGCCCTAGAAGACCTTAACCTAACTTAAGTCTTCATTTGCTCTTCATGGGTCTTTTGCTGCTCATCTGGCCCAAACCTGGGCCCAAGCGCCATCTGCAGCACAGGTGCGCCCACCAGGAATATGCGCCAGGTCCTAGGGTCGAACCCTAGACCTCCCACCTGGTCCAGCCACTTGCTGCATGCGCCTCTGCCAAGTGTGCACTGTGCTCTTGTCAAATTAAATTACAAATTTAACTATCTAGACAAGAGTGACACGCAGGTCACTTACATTTTATAAATTAAAACAATGTGATGCGCAGATCACAATAATTAATTTACAATTTTTAAATCCAGGCACGCAGGCCCCAGCACAGCACAGATTTAACATGGGCAGCCCACATAAGACTAAATAGACAAACACATGCATCCAATCAGCAATCAAGTGATCCATCATAAAAATTAAAATTTTCGAAAACCCCTTGGGATCAATTTTAATTTTTCCTTATTTGCCCTACAACCTTACAACGATCCATTACTAGGGATCCACTCATCCAACCTAGTCAGATCCACTGCCCTTGCATGCACCAAGTCCTAACTGACTTGAGTCGACCATAAGGTCAACCATGCATGCGTCAGGGCTGAACGACCACACTGAGGTCTGGCAAGCGGGCGTGACCCCGGGCCTAACTCAGGTGCGTTCATTAATCGTCTCAATCAGACTTCGCTACACACCTGTCTGCAGTCGACCTATAGCCACCATAGGCTTGCGCCAAGGTGCTATCTGGTCGACCCATTCAGGCTGTCAGATAGTCTGATCAGACTGTTGGATCTAAACTAGGGGTGACTTCAACCCTAATAACCCGTTTAAGGGTTTATAGTAGAGCCTTAGATCTAGAGTGAGTCGCGCATGTTAATTAGGGTTTTTAAGAAAAACACTAAGCATGCGCCAAGAACAACATGCGCCAATGATAACATACTTCAAGTTTCGCATGTACAAAAACTTAAAGAAAAAACGCATGTTAACTAGATCTAAGCTTGTACACGCAAACATGGATCACATAAGCTTAAGCAATCATACAAAGATGCATAGAAACCTGCTCTGATACCAGTTGTTGGAACCCCTTTCTAGAGGGGGGCGAAACCCAGCATGGCGCATATTCAGATTTCAAGCAGCGGATAGGGTCTCTAAGAATCGCATGCACCTTATATAATCAACTTAAAGAAAACCCGAATGCATAAGAGGTGATTCGATCCATACCATTGCCATTTCTTGATGGCGGCTTGGAAGCAAAGATCAAACGAGATCTTCTCCTTGTCGTCACACACAAGATGATGTCGCTATCTCTCTTGGTGCTCCTTGTGCTAGCAAGGTTCCAAGAGGTCCTTTGACAAGTGAAGGGAAAATGAGATGTCAATCTTTCTTGGCCGAATCCTCCTCAAGCGTCAAGCGTCGAGCGTCGCCACACTCACACAATAATCTCGAGAGGAATATGGGCGAGAGGAAAAATCAGTTGAAGTGGCGAAAATAGAGAATACTCTATTCGGACGAGAGCACCCACCAAGTGGAGATCATGGTTACTAAAAATAGTAACCACTCCTCACCCCAACGTTCACGCCAAGTGAACTTGTCGCCAACTCCTCTCCCCTTGAACCATGCGCTCATCAAGTGAGCCGGTTCACTTTGGTTCGGTTTAAGAACCAATCAAGCCAATGATCTAGTCTAGATCTTAAATAAACCCTAAGGTTCCCGATCTAACCGTCGATCTCCTCGATGCCCCTGATCTGACCGATCTGGCATCTATTCTCTCGATCGAAGCTTACCGATCTTAAGCCCTAATCAATCAAACATGATCAGACCAGATCTCACTTACAATCAGAGACTAATTCCCTTTAAACTGAACCCAAACAATTCAGTCCACACGATCTGACTTAAGTAAGCCATATCATCAAATTGTGCGACCCTAAGGGTTTCCTTTAAATGTCGGTAACGATAATTCTCATTATCACGATCAGTGAGGGGTATCTAGCAACACATCACTATCTCCCGATATAAAGAAATGAGTCTTCCAAGACTACACCCAAAAACAGCACAAGTGTGAATCAAATCACAAAGCATACATATTTCCTTTGCCACTGGATGTTCTTATTGGACAAGCCTGTCAAGCTCGTAACTCCAATATGATGAGCATGATTAGAACAGATGAACACTGTCACCTGGGTATGGCCATACACTTTCTCAATCATCTCATCCAGGGGGCCCCTTTAGAACATCACACTCCTTAAACAAGGAGACGGCAATCCTATGTCTATCACTAGTGCTCTAACCTGACTCAAGCTCACCATCCAAGATAGTCTATAATCATTATGTTTCAAATGATATTGAACCATCTCAAAACAATGACAATCATCATTCAGAAAACACAAGTGATCTCAAGTCAGAGGAAATGTGCCACTTGTCTTAATCAAGGAATATTCACATTGTGACAAACAATTGAACATCCTAGTAGGGTCTGTCCAGTACATCCAATGTACCCATGAGTCTACATCTTATTCCATGCTCGAAGCATCCTATAAGATTAGAACACATATTAGTCTCAATCATATCAAGGCTGTCTCATGTTCACCAAGATATATCGACTAAGGACATAATAGCATGTCAGCCGAGCTGAACAGCTTTGAGACATTATTCAGAAGAACATATATTGCAGCAGACAATGTAGCTAACTGAATAACAACCATGCCTTTATAAACATAACAGTTTATTACATGATACAAATACATTCCCATAGGCCTCAAACATTAGCCTTAAGGGCATACCCCAACAGTAGGATCCTTAGCTACTTACAATAAAACTCTAGAAGATCAAATACCTGAATTAGACCCTAGAGAATACTGTAATGCTATCATTACTAGGAGTGGAAGGGAATTATATGAGCCAAAAGGGACAGTTGAAGATAAAGAAAAAGAGCCTAGTAATGAACATGATCATGAATTAGACTTAGAAAAATCTCCTGAGCATGAGCAGTCCCAAACTAGTTCTCACCAAGGTGATGAACCTAAAGGTGATGTGCCATGTCAGAATGATATTTCTAAACCTAATTCTCCCTCATCATATAAGCCACCTATACACTTTCCCCAAAGGTTAGTGCAAGCAAAATTAGACAAGTAATTTGGGAAATTTCTTGATATTTTGAAAAACCTTTACATTAACATTCCATTTACAAAAGCTTTATCTCAAATGCCCACATATGCTAAATTTTTGAAATAAATTTTGTCTAATAAAAGAAAGATAGAAGACTATGGTACTGTGGCTCTTACTGAAGAATGTAGTGCTATTATCCAAAACAAGTTACCACCGAAATTAAAAGATCCAGGTAGTTTCTCTATACCTTGTTTTATTGGGAGCATGGCTTTTGACCGAGCCGTATGTTGGTCTTTATGCCCTGCAGACCAATATATGAACTTGGTCAGGCATTATTTGAATGTACTTTGATAGAATTAATAATACTGATATCATCAATTGAGGCATGGTCATTATTATGCAGATTGTTTTACCTGTGTTGGTGTATTGAATTGCATAAATAATGTCCCAGGAGTTTGGTTGGATCCATTCTCAAAGTAATCCCCAGTCAATGTGCCTTAGCCGATAAGGGATAGCTTTGGTGCATGTGAGACTGGTGTATGGGCTGGTTAGGTGCGGGGCATAGTAACGCAGACATACAGGTGAATTGGATGCACTTGAGTGACCCACCGTGAGAATTAATTTGTTTAGTCAACAGGTCAATCTCACATGCAAGAGGTTTGCATTGATCCTTAGACTTGAGGTATTCATGTCTAGATGTGATGATGGATATGTTTTGATATAGTCTTACGTCTCTCCGTAAATGGGTGATCAAAACGACTGTCATTGGGCATATCATAAATCATATGGAGATATGGATGACCAATAGTAGGATTTGCCCCTTCCTTAATTGGAAGCATGATATCCACTTTGGGGCGCCCCACCTCATAGGTGCATGACAGGAATGTATGGCCATACTGTTTGAGTCATGACCAACAGATTCGATTAATAAATATGAGACTAATCCAATGGCGGGATATCAGTATAGGCAAAGGGATCTAGAATGCATGGGAATCCTCGTTGCTTGTCAGGGAGTTGTTGTCAGATGACTTTAGTCCTATGACATGGGTGTTGGTGTATATGCCCTAGGACCTAGTTTTGGTCAACTTATGTACTACTTGAACATTGATATTTATATATCATTCTGGCATTGTCGTTATCATTGTTTGTCTACACCTGCGATTGTTTACTTACATGATAATGTCCCTGGAGACAGATTAGATCTGTGCTCAAATAATTGTCCCCAGTCGATGTACCTGAGTGGATATGGGATAGCTCTAGTACTTGAGAGACTGGTATGTGGGCTGGTTAGGCACGTGGTGCTAACGCATACACATGGGTATATCATTGGAGGATATACTGGATAGACCCGCTATGAGGCTATGACTTGGTGTCATGAGTTATCCTCATAAGTGACAGGAGATGCATTGATCCCTTGACTTTAGGTCATTGATCATTCTATATGGTTAGGGACTTGCTTTGATGCAACCTAACACCTTGCCGTAGTTGGGAGGTCATAACGGTTGTCATTGAGCATGTCACAACCCATATGAGAAGGTCAATGGACAGACATAGGATTTGCCCCTTCCTTAGGGAAGTATGATATCCATGGAGCTCCTCTATGGTTCTATGACTGAGAGTGTATGGCCATACCTAGGTGAGAACCTGTTTTAGTCATAGCCATGTGATTGGATGAAAACAAGTGGTGACACACTTGTCCAATCGGATATCAGTTCGGCAAAGAGACTGTAATGCATCTGTACCTAGTTGCGATGATGGGGATGTCAATGTCAATATCCATTCCAATGACCTGGGTAGCAGCGATGCACTGCTAGGTGCCACTCACTGCTTGTGATGACCTTTGGTCAACACTGCCAGCGTCAGAGGAACCTACAGGGTCGCACACCTTGATACTTGAGTTCTCGTATTGATCGGGAAGCCTTATGATCGAGTTATTGGATAACTCGGATCTAATTGGGAGATTTCATTAGCGCCAATGGGCCTGATGAGATGGAAGAATATTATTGGAGCCAAACTTCATTTTTGTCAGGTTGACCCGTATTTGACCATGGTTGGTCATATTTGGATTAGGGTTGCATTGGATTGGATCCAAGTGCTTAATCAACCCATGTAATGGAGTTTGGGCTAGCTCATTATCCAATGAGGCCCAATAATAAGTTTTCATGAAGAGAAGAAGGGCTAGAAGGGTATAATGGGGACAAATCTTCTCCCATAGGCGCCTATGGGCATAATGGGGAGAAGTGGCGCAATTTGCTTCATAAGGAAGCAATTGGCGCCTCCCCCTTAATCCCTTATGGTATGAATGCCTCTATGGCATTACTTGGGGCGCAAGGCAAGGCCTTGGCGCACAAAGAAAGATATGGGCACAAAAGGAATGGTTGAATGAGAATTATGGAAATGTCTTGGAGACTTTCCTTGTCTCAAACCTTCTCATCCTAGCCGCCCACTTGTCTTGATCCTAGCCTTTCATAAACTGCCTCTTGCCCTATAAAAGAGCACCTAGCCGAGCCCTCTATAGAGTGATCAATCCTTGAAGGCGTGAACACAAGAAGAGGGGCGAGTGCTAGGAGCAAGGGCGCATCTTCCTTCTTCCATAGCCAAGAGTTTCTCCTTCCTTTCCTCTTAGCGGCTTGGCTTGTTTCCTTCTTCCCTTGGCGCATCTTTTCTCTTGGTGGCGCAAGAGAAGTAGAGCATCTCCCTAAGGCTTGGATCTTCTTCCCAAGGCTGGCACCGGGCGTGGACGAAGAGAACTCAAGAGATCCGTGTGTGTGAGACTACAGAGGGCGCACACTTGGGCGCCTATATCGGCATCACTCCAAATTGCTCTTAAGGTATTTCTTAACTCATCGTGTCGACTCTCTTGCTTGCGATCTTCACTGGGTTTTTGGGACCGGCCTGTTTCGGGGACATTCTTCAACTGTGCAATGTATATATGTCAATGAATCTGAAAATTGCAAAATGTCCCCGGGGTTTCCCAACAATGGGTAGTAGTGATGTGTTGCTAGATACCTCTCACTACTTATGGCGTTTAATCATCATTACCATCGTCATGTGGATCCTACGGGGTCACACGCAATAGACTCTTGACGTTGTTTTATGATCTGGATATCTTGGAATATATATTTAAGTTCATTCTGATCCTAAGTCCAAGACAGATTCATGCTTGAATCCGAGTCCAATTAGGATTCATGGGTCTATGAATATCCTTGCCAAGTATGTACTCTGTATGAGAGTTGGACTTGGGCTTGGGACTATAAACCATGTTGGATTCAAATCCTAATTCAATTAGGAGTTGGAATCCTAACCATATTAAGAATTAGAATCCTATTCCAACTTGGAGTTGGAATCCTAATTCAATTAGGAGTTGAAATCCGAATCCTATTAGGAATTAGAATCCTATTCCAACTAGGAGTTGGAATCCTAATTTAATTAGGAGTTGGAATCCTAATCCTATTAGGAATTAGAATCCTATTCCAACAAGGAGTTGGAATCCTAATTCTACTAGGAGTGAGAAACCTACTCCAATTAGGATTCAAATCCTAATGAGAATTGGATATGGATAAGGCCCATAGT
Source organism: Costus lasius (assembly GCA_027563935.2). Taxonomy (NCBI): domain Eukaryota; kingdom Viridiplantae; phylum Streptophyta; class Magnoliopsida; order Zingiberales; family Costaceae; genus Costus; species Costus lasius. Next base: position 41,026,193 of record CM050453.2, read on the forward strand.
GATTGGGCGCAAATCCTAATCCAACTAGGATTCAAATTCCTAATGAGAATTGGATTTGGATAAGGCCCATAGTGGTTGGGCGCAAATCCTAATCCAATTAGGATTCAAATCCTAATCCAATAAGGATTTAATTCCATGGGCCTAATAAGAGTTGAAATCCAAATCCAATTAAGGATTGTGGATTAGATCTAATTGAGGTAAGTTGGAATCCTAATAGGAGAAGGATTTACACTTGGCGCCTGGGATAATTCCATACATGGAATTTGCGCCAATGTGAAGTGTATGAATCCTTTTGGAAATTGGTTTTCATAGATGGAAACTATCTTGGACGTGTGGACTGATATGTGGGCGAATATGGCTTGATTAATTCAAGCAAGATATGTGCCAATCACATAAGGAAAGTCCAAATAATTATTGAACTCAAATTACCCCCCTTGATTTGGCCAGAAGCTAGATTTTTTCTATGCTTGTATTTGCGCCAATTCAAGAGACATGTGGCTAAACCCTCACGGCAATTCCTTGGAGGAATTACGCCAAGGACACATAAGGAAAGTGGAGGGGCGGCTATGGCTTGATTTCTTATAAAAGAAGGGGTATGCGCCCCTTCTTGGGATGATCATTGGATGAACATCAAGTGCAGAATTCTCTTCAAGGCTTGGCGATTTTAGAGTTGCGCAAGCCCTAGAATTCATGCCGCCCTCTTCTTCTTGTGGAGCGCCACCCTCTCTTCTCTTCTTCTTTGTTGGCCGACTATCTCCTTGGAGGAGTCTTGCTGGCGTGAAGAACAAAGGGAGAAGGAGAAGGAGATTCCAAGAGGTGATCTTCTCTTCACGAGGCTAGCACCAAGCGTGGAAGGGAGAAACGTTGAGAAGGTCGACGCGTGGATACTTGTAGAGAACGAGCACTTGAGCGTCTTCCACTTGGAATCATTGACTTGACAAGCATTAGAGGTATCATCCCTATCACATCCTTGTGTTCTCTCTCTCGCATGGGTCCTTGGGAAAGGAATGTGTTTTGGGTGTAATGCTTCTTCCGCTGCGTCCTGGGACTGCAAAATTTTTAAATTACACCCGACATTCCCCAACAGTGGTATCAGAGCTACTTGCGAGAAACACAAGGTGTACTTGTGCTTGTATGAAAAATTTTTCAAAAATTTTTCTTTCTTCCATGCGCGTTTCACCTAGAAGGCATTTTCATCCAAACTTCTCTTATCGATTTTTATGGCCAAAATTTGGATTGTGTTTACGATGGATTTAAGACCAAAGGCACACGTAGTTTTGTCAAGTAGGATGGGCATTGTGTCTTCGAACTGGCCGGGTCTCTTGATCTGACAAAATTTCCAGTCGATAGGGTCCATGAAATCATCATGAAACTTGATCTGAATTTTAGCATAAATTTGCTTAAGAGAGTGCTTTGGATGGAGTTGGCGCATAAGAGGATAAAATTTGATTATTCTAGGCTTTTCAAATTTTATATATGCGCAACTTGTCTCTTCCATGGGTTAATATGGTCATAGCGAGTGCCCTCCTGTGTTGTGATGTGGAAGGATGTTTCCACCTGTGATGAATGCTTGTAAAATCTTTCTGCCACCTGCGTGTGGTTCTCCCCCCTATCTTGATGTAAAAATTTTCATCTTGCTTTAGAATAGATGTAGAATTGTTTTCATAAGATAGGTTAAGGTTCATCAAGACAACAAGGTGTCTTCTTCAACCGATTTCTGAGTGGCACCAGCTTTGGAAGCTTGGTGATGGATTTGCGGTTAGAGGAAGGGATGCTTGCTTTCGGCTTCTAGCATGGGCTGATCTGCTAAAGGGACTCGCAACCCTTGGATTCATGATAACATGTCACATGGCTCGTGATATGTTATATGTATGAAAAGGGCTATGACCATATCGACCATATTAGCATGCCTGTGATGGTTTATTATTTTGTCCATAGCATGCCTGAGATGTGTTTTTCCTTTTGCTGCCACCATAGGAAAATTGCATGCTAGAAAAGAATAATAATTAATGAATAAACTCTCCCTGTAATATCAAGTCGATAAGCCTTCTAATGCGTAGCCCTCATCAAACTATCGATCAGTGGTGTTGTGAACTGTTTCCCACCCTCGTGGGACACACCCACTTATCTTTAGAAGGTGTGTGGTGACAATGGTTTCCCCAGTCCAGTTTTAACCTAGGCGTGCCTTCGCAAGGAAACTCATTGGCCCAAGCATAACGGTTAGGATCAGACTTGACTAGTTTTTCATATGTCATTGACATGATGAATCACTAAAGGCAGCTGTCGAGAGGATAGGGTTCTGTGTTGTATCCAGTCCTCGCTGGACACAGGGCGCCTAGTCTGTCTTGACTAAGAGGAGTTGTGCACGACACAATTGGCTGGCATGCCTACCTAAAGAAGCATGAGATCGCTCTGTGCACCCCAACTCACCCTCGTGAGTCGCGGAGACCTCATGTGAAATTAGGATCCTACTCACTTATTTCCAAGTTGAGTTTTGAGAGTTATCAACTTGTTAAGGAAATAGTGGGAGCATAACATTTAATTCAAGACCTTGTTAAATGCTTTATCATAGTACTTATTTTGCTTGTTTGCTTATTGTAGATGATACCATTATCTGAACTTAGATTGAAACTTCATGAAAAAAAACTGGATGGAACAAATTGGATAAAATGGTTCAGAATTTTGACCATAGATTGAAACTTTTTGAAAATAAACTGGATGGAACAAATTGGACAAAATGGTTCAGAATTTTGACCAAAATTCTAGAACAAGAGAATGTGGTGTATCTTCTTGAAAGACCTCCCTCCCTGCCCTGTCCTTATTCTAGTACAGAATGGGAGTTGAATGTCTATCTTGAACATTGTGCAGATAGTAAACATTACATTGCTCTTGTTTTGAGGTGCATGACCCCTGAGGTCCAGGTTGAGTGTGATGAGATGGGGGTTTATGATATCATCATACATCTCTGAGGTCTCTTCACACCAGGCACTTCAAATAGTGATAAAGAGAGTGTTGTTAGATCTTCTGGGTTTGCCTATATCCAGGAATAACTATGGTTTCGTATCTTTGAAGCTAAAACTTCGGAAGACTGGGAATGCATGGAAATTTCAGGATGGATTAAGGCCCCAAGAAGAGCATGGCACAAAAGAAGGGATGTAATCCATCTGCTTCAGGTATTGTGTTATTAAGGTCTTTATGTCTACTTCTTATTCATGGGTACTGGGTACCGCATGTAGAGCTTACATATGTTTTTCATATGCAGGGGCTCACAAGAAGTAGGACAATAAGGCTTGGTGGGATCGACTTTCGAGTCAGAGACGGAGCATTGAATGCTGCTGTTGATATCATCTCACTGCCTTCAAGTCTTCAACTAGAACTTTGCTATTATGTACCAGCTTTTGTGTTAGAACATTATGTCCACTGTTTTGAATGGATTTTCAGTTTGAAATAAATGGTATTTCTTTAAATCTGGAATGTTCTATAGTAGTGGTGCAATTGATAATAGTTTGTAGTTCTGTGTGTAACACTGAATAGATCAAATCCAATGATTCAATCAATACCATCTCTTTGCATTATCTCTTGGGCCATGGGACAAAAGTCACATCCAAAAGTCTATGGACTATTGGGATCATTATCCTTTCAGGGTTATGATACATGTGAGTCTTGTCTACTGAACAAGATGACAGATGCTGCCTTCACCAAGAATGGTGGAAGTGTTAGTTGCTTATTGGATCTATTACACAGCAATGTGTGCAGACCCATGGAAACAAGCACTTGGAGGTGTTGTATACTTCATAAGGTGTGGATATGTCTTATCCAACACATAACTTTGGAGAAATCCAAGAAGTTAAGAAATGAAGTACAGAATCGGATTGGAGAATCTATTAAAACACTTTGATTGGATCAAGGTGGTTAATGAGGAATTTGATGACTGTCCTAAGGAGTGTGGGGTTATCTCACAGCTTACTTGGAACACCACAATTGTGTGGTGAAATTCAAAGAAAGAAAGAGGAACACATTGGATGTGGTTCCATCTTTGAAGAGTCATGCAAATCTTCTTCCTCATTGAGGCCATGCAGGCAATTGTTTTGACACTCCATAGTGTGTGTTTGTGGGGCACTGAGAGTGCTATTTCTATCCCGATGAGAACAATATATTTGTTGCTCAAACTGCTGTCTTTCTTGAGGAGAGGAATCTCACATGCAAGTTGAAAGTTAACCTAGGTTCAAGTAACACAGGAACCACATAAGTCTGGATGGATTTGAAATGCTCTCACGGGTTATAGGCATGATGAATTTTTCATCAAGGATGAACCTAAGACTTATGAGGAAATGGAAACGGTCAGTGGAACAGATTCCAAGAAATGGCTAAGTGTCATGAGAACCGTAATGGACTCCATGTCTGCTAATCAAGTGTGGGACTTGATTGAGCCGCCGAAGGGGTAACACCCATAGGCTGTAAATAGATATTCAAGGAAGATAGACATGGAAGGTAATGTTGTTACCTATAATGGCAAGCTAGTGAATGAAATTTCAGGCAAGTCCACTCAGTGGATAATGATGAAATTTTTCATTAATAGCTTGGTTTGAGTCCATTAGGTATCTGCTTGTTGTAATTGCATACTCTGTTATGGCGTGGTATGAAAAACTGCTTTTCTTAATAGACGTCTGGAAGAGAATGTCTATATGGAAATGGCAGAAAAGGTTCTCATATAAAGGCCATAAAGATATGCATGGTTTTACGCAAGCATCTTGAAAAAGAGCCTGTGTTTACAAGAAGATCAGTGGGAGCATCATAGTGTTTCTTGTTCTACATGATTGACGATATTCTCCTCACATGAAATGACATCCCAGCACTTCACGCGGTGAAGTCAAGGCTTGGGAAGTATTTCGAGAAGAATGATCTAGGGAATGATGCCTACATCCTAGGCATGAGGATCTATTGATAGGGATCCAAGAAAGTCATTGCCCTTTAGTCAATCTACATTCATCCAGGAGATTCTGGAGAGGTTCATCTTGGGTAATTCCAATAATTGATACCTTCCAGGAATACATGGTCTGATTCTCTCAAATATGCTATGTCATATGACACAGCTGGAGAGTAGTAACATGAGTCTATAATCCTAATACATTGGGTATAGGATAGATCATGATTTGTGCAACATGCACAAGACCATATGTGGCGAATGCTTGGAGCACGGCCAGTAAGTTTCAATCAGATCCTAGTGTTCACACTAGATAGTTGTGAAAGCAATCCTTTAAATACTTGGGAAGTATAAAAGATTGAGATATAGTCTATGATAGACAGGAAGAATTTTGTGTACAGGGGTACACTGATACTTCGTTCCAGTCTAATGACTATAGTTCACAGTCAGGATTTGTGTTTTGCCTTGTTGTGGTGTTGTATGCTGGAAGAGCATTATGCAAACCACAGTGGCAGATTCTACAATTAAGGCTGAGTACATTGCAGCTTCTTGTGGCAGCCAAGAAAGCAGCTTCATTCCTTTGAACTTGATTTAGTTCCTAGTGCTTGATGGTTCAGTAAAATTCTTACTGGGGCCACAGCATAAGAGAAGGAGCTTAGCACTCAAGTATGTACTGCAGCAATATCATCTGATCTTGAAGATCATAGATAAATATGATGTTCAAATTTGTAAAATAAACACAGATAACAATCTAGAAAAACCCACTGACATAGCCTCTGGCACAGTGGAAGCTAAATAAGTCATACTAGAGACATGGGACTGAATGAACTCAGTTGCCCTTGGTCTTAGTGCAAGTGGGAGATTGTTGGTGTTTATGCCCTACAAACCAATATATGAACTTGGTCAGGCATTATTTGAATATACTTTGATAGAATTAATAATATTGATATAATCAATTGAGGCATTGTCGTTATTATGCAGATTTCTTTACCTGCGTTGGTGTATTGAATTGCATAAATAATGTTGATAGCCCGAAAGGGAACACAACAAATCTAGCACGCGTGTACCTTGGACTAATCCTTGGTAACGGCACCAAAAACTTGTTGTTAAACCGCAAGTGCACGGGTATACGAAGTAATAAAAAAAGTATCAAATCCACAGGGACCTACGTTGTCGAATACTAAATAGTTGATTTCTTACTAACTAGGCAAAACGAGATCGTGAGAATAGCAATCGGTAACTAAAAGCGGGATTATCAGAGAGAAAAGCTGGGACTAGGGTTTTGTTCACTTAAACTTTTATGACTAGACATGAATAAGGATTTCGTTGATTCAATTTCATCATGAAGAAGATATTATCAAACAATGAACTCAAGGATCACTTTTGTGCATCCGAGTTCTAGGAATCTCTAGTGGAGTCTCAAGGATCACTTTCGTGCATCCGAGTCTCGCAACTAGTTTTGCTCGAGGATCTCCAACGTTCCGATCCTTGCTTTCGCACAAGATCTCCACGTTTGACAAATAGACTCGATCTATAGATTCATATTATAATCATGGCAATTATTTTACTAGAGAAGATCAAGATGAATCTAACCTAAGGAAGAGATCCTAACATGCAATTCTAGGGTTCCAAATTCTCAAGCAATTAACTTTCAGTCTCAAGCGAAAATTCTAAGAACAAAATTAATAACATGAATTTAAAGAGAGTCTAAGCACAAATATCACATGAGCAAAATCATCATATTAAGATCAAACTCAACGAAATATTGAAAATGAGTTATCTAGTCATTGGAAGTTAAGTAAATTACTTCCCCATGTCCCAAAAATAGTTTAAGCTATCATCATGAGGGAATTACAACAAATCATGGTTTCAGAGGATCAAAAATTGAAAGACAAGAGGATTTTTACGAAATACAGCACGGCTGTGAAGTATTTCACAGCCATAATTTGCAAATAGCTTTAGTGAACAGTGTCGGCGATGCTTTGCTCTTCGATTCCTCCTCCAATCGATCTCTTTACGGTCTGAAACTTTTGGTGTGTTGTCTCCTCCCTCTAACGAAGCTTCAGTAAGAAAATCGCGGCTGGAGATCGTCTGGATCGAACACGGCGGCGAAACCCTCGGCGACGGCGTGGATCAAGATTTCTCCCTCAACAGTGTACGAAATTTAGGGCTTTTTGTCTCCCTCTAATCCTCTCGTCCAAAGCTCTCCTTTTGCTTCTTATGGCATCGAATATAAACTTCTGGATCGTCCACAATCATCTCCGCAAGGATCGGGCGTGGACATTGACCTGGGAATCGCGTTCAAACACCGGAATACGGTAGTGTAATATCTTACGACACTGCCATAAAATCGGCTGAACTCTCAGGTCCAATTCGTCTGGAAAATACGGCCCTTAAACTGGTTTACGGCAGTGCCGTAATTTCAGGGAAACTTTTTGTTCTGAAGACGTCTGGAAAATACGGCCCGTAAACTGGTTTACGGCAGTGCCGTAATTTCAGCGAAGGTCTCTGTTTCGAAAGCCCCCCAAAATACGGCCGTGTAAATTCTTACGGTGGTGCCGTAATTTCGCGAAAGCCTTCTGTTCGGTAAATCACCAAAATACGGCCATGATCTCGATAATACGGTAGCCGTGTAAAATACGGTACCGTAAAATCCTTTACGGCACTACCATATTTTGGGTTCTTTGCCTCGATTTGCATGAAAATTCTTGGGTGACTTCTTCTTGATGATGAGAACTCTTCCATGTATTTGATTTTTGCTTGAAAACGCCTAAAATAGTGCCTTTTTGCCTAAAAAACATGAAAAACCAAAATAGAAGTAGACTTCGCAATATTTAATGGATTCAGCATAAAAACAAGTAAAAAGATCCTCAATTTAGCATGAAAAGGTATCTAAAATGATACAAAATATACTACATATTTTGGTGTCATCAAATGTCCCAGGAGTTTGGTTGGATCCATTCTCAAAGTAATCCCCAGTCAAGGTGCCTTAGCGGATAAGGGACAGCTTCGGTGCATGTGAGACTGGTGTATGGGCTGGTTAGGTGCGGGGCACAGTAATGCAGACATACAAGTGCATTGGATGCACTGGAGTGACCCACCGTGAGGATTGACTTGTCTAGTCAATAGGTCAATCTCACATGCAAGAGGTTTACATTGATGCTAAGACTTGAGGTATTCATGTGTAGATGTGATGATGGATATGTTTTGATACAGTCTTATGTCTCTCCATAAATGAGTGATCAAAATGACTGTCATTGGGCATATCATAAATCATATGGAGATATGGATGACCAATAGTAGGATTTGCCCCTTCCTTAATTGGAAGCATGATATCCACTTTGGGGCGCCCCACCTCATTGGTGCATGATAGGAATGTATGGCCATACTTTTTGAGTCATGACCAATAGATTGGATTAATAAATATTAGACTAATGTAATAGCGGGATATCCGTTTAGGCAAAGGGATCTAGAATGCATGAGAATCCTCGTTGCTTGTTAGGGAGTTGTTGCCAGATGACTTTAGTCCTATGACATGGGTAGTAGTGATGTGTTGCTAGATACCTCTCACTACTTGTGGTGTTTAATCATCATTGCCATCGTCATGTGGATCCTACGGGGTCACATGCAATAGACTCTTGACGTTGTTTTATGATCTGGATATCTTGGAATATATATTTGAGTTCATTCTGATCCTGAGTCCAAGACAAATTCATGGTTGAATCTGAGTCCAATTGGGATTCATGGGTCTATGAATATCCTGGCCAAGTATGTACTCTGTATGAGAGTTGGACTTGGGCTTGGGACTATAAACCATGTTGGACTCGAATACTAATTCAATTAGGAGTTAGAATCCTAATCCTATTAAGAATTAGAATCCTATTCCAACTTGGGGTTGGAATCCTAATTCAATTAGGAGTTGGAATCTTAATCCAATTAGGAATTTGAATCCTATTCCAACTAGGAGTTGGAATCCTAATTTAATTAGGAGTTGGAATCCTAATCCTATTAGGAATTAGAATCCTATTCCAACTAGGAGTTGGAATCCTAATTCTACTAGGAGTGAGAATCCTAATCCAATTAGGATTCAAATCCTAATGAGAATTGGATATGGATGAGGCCCATAGTGGTTGGGCGCAAATCCTAATCCAACTAGGATTCAAAGTCCTAATGAGAATTGGATTTGGATAAGGCCCATAGTGGTTGGGCGCAAATCCTAATCCAATTAGGATTCAAATCCTAATCCAATTAGGATTCAAATCCTAATCCAATAAGGATTTAATTCCCTGGGCCTAATTAGAGTTGAAATCCAAATCCAATTAAGGATTGTGGATTAGATCTAATTGAGGTAAGTTGGAATCCTAATAGGAGAAGGATTTACACTTAGCGCATGGGATAATTCCGTACATGGAATTTGCGCCAATGTGAAGTGTATGAATCCTTTTGGAAATTGGTTTTCATAGATGGAAACTATCTTGGACGTGTGGACTGATATGTGGGCGAATATGGCTTGATTAATTCAAGCAAGATATGTGCCAATCACATAAGGAAAGTCCAAATAATTATTGAACTCAAATTACTCCTCTTGATTTGGCAAGAAGCTAGATTGTTTCTATGCTTGTGTTTGCGCCAATTCAAGAGACATGTGGCTGAACCCTTGCGGCAATTCCTCATGGCTTCATTGCTTATAAAAGAAGCGGTATGCGCCCCCTCTTGGGATGATCATTGGATGAATATCAAGTGCAGAATTCTCTTCAAGGCTTGGCGATTTTGGAGTTGCGCAAGCCCTAGAATTCAAGCCGCCCCATTCTTCTTGTGGAGCGCCACCCTCACTTCTCTTCTTCTTTGTTGGCCGACTGTCTCCTTGGAGGAGTCTTGCTGGCATGAAGAACAAAGGGAGAAGGAGAAGGAGATTCCAAGAGGTGATCTTCTCTTCCCGAGACTTGCATCAAGCGTGGAAGGGAGCAACGTTGAGAAGGTCGATGCGTGGATACTTGTAAAGGACGAGCACTTGAGCATCTTCCACTTGGCATCATCGACTTGACAAGCATTAGAGGTATCATCCCTATCACATCCTTGTGTTCTCTCTCTCGCATGGATTCTTGGGAAAGGAATGTGTTTCGGGTGTAATGCTTCTTTCGCTGCGTCCTGGGACTGCAAAATTTTTAAATTACACCCGGCATTTCCCAACACCTTATGTGATTTGGGTGCTAGTGTGAGTCTAATGTCATTGTCTATTTGCATGAAATTGGACATGGGAGAACTTAAACCAACTACAATATCTTTGCAGCTCGCCGATCGTTCAGTTAAGTATCCTATAGGGATTCTTGAAGATGTGCCTATCCAAGTAGGTAAATATTTCATTCCAGCAGACTTTGTAGTCCTTGAGATGGAGGAAGATGCTAGAATCCCCATCGTACTTGGTAGACCGTTCTTAGCCACAGTAGGAGCACTTATTGATGTAAAGAACGGTAAGCTTATGTTGGGTCCCCTTCAAGGGGGAGCGCAAACCCTAATTAGGCACATATATGTGCACATAGCGGAAGCTAGGGCTTCAAGATCGGTTAGCATGACACATGATTAACTTGTAAACGAGGATTGCAAAGAATCACCTCATACCATAGCCATTAGATTGGATGCGGCTTGAAAGCAAGAGGGCAAACAAGCTCTCCTCCAAAGAAGACACACACTAGATGAGAGATAGCCCCTTCTTGTTACTCCTTGTGCTAGCAAGGAACGCCAAGTCTCCTAACCGTGTGAAGGAGACGAGATGAAAGCTTCTTGGTCTTCGAAAGCTCTTCCTCCTTGCGTAAACGATACCTCACCCAAGAGAGAGCATCGAAGCTTAGAGGCGTTGAGTCAACATAGGCGTTTTGGCATTTCAAGACTTCCATAAAAGGAAAGTCATCAAGACATGCGTTCATGTCTTTTGAACCATTCCAAAACGCCAACTCAATTGAACCATGCGTTCACTTATGTGAACCGGTTCAATTGAATTCGGTCCAATTTCATTTGGTCCAAATGACAAATCGAACCAAGCCAAGCCATGGTCTAAATCTCATATGAACCGTGAAGGTTCAAGATCTAACCGTACATCTCTTGATGCTCTTGATCTCACCGATCTAGCATCCACACTCTCGATCGAAGCTTACCGATCTCAAGCCCTAATCAATCAAACATGATCAGACCAGATCTCACTTACAATCAGAGTTTAAACTCCTTTAAACTGAACCAAAACAATTCAGTCCACACGATCTGACAAAAGTGAGCCATATCACCAAATTGTGTGACCCTGAGGGTTTCCTTTAAATGTCGGTAACGATAACTTACGTTGTCACGACCAGTGAGGGGTATCTAGCAACACATCACTGTCTCCCGATATAAAGGAAAGAGTCTTCCAAGACTACGCCCAAACCACAGCACAAGTGTGAATCAACCTCACAAGGCATACATGTTTCCTTTGCCACTGGATGTTCTTATTGGACAAGCGTGTCAAGCCTGTAGCTCCAATATGATGAGCATGATTAGATCAGGTGAACATAGTCACCTGGGTATGGCCATACACTTTCTTAATCATCTCATTTAGGGGGGGCCCCTTTAGAACATCACACTCCTTAAACAAGGAGACGGCAATCCTATATCCATCACTAGTGTCCTAACCTGACTCATGATCATTATCCAAGACAGTCTATAACCATTATGTTTCAAATGATATTGAACTACCTCAAAACAATGACAATCATCATTTAGAAACACAAGTGATCTCAAGTCAGAGGACATGTGCCACTTGTTGCAAACAAGGATTATTCACATTGTGACAAGCAATTGAATATCCTAGTAGGGTCTGTCCAGTACATCCAATGTACCCATGAGTCTACATCTTATTCCATGGTCGAAGCATCCTATAAGATTAGAACACATATTAGTCTCAATCATATCAAGGCTGTCTCATGTTCACCAAGATATCTCGACTAAGGACATTACAGCATGTCAGCCTAGCTGAACAGCATTGAGACATTATTCAGAAGCACACTTATTGTAGCAGACAATGTAACATACTGAATAACAACCATTGCCTTTATAAAAATCACAGTTTATACATGATACTCATAGAATCCTAAGGCCTCAAACATTAGCCTTAAGGGCATACCCCAACAATCTCCCACTTGCACTTAATCTAATGGTTGAGAAATCTCAAACCCATATTATTACAGTGCTTCTCATGCTTCTGCTGCGCCAGAGGCTTAGTAAGCAGGTCAGCCAGATTGTCATCTGTATGAACCTTGCATATTTTGATCTCGCCACGATCAATGATCTCCCGGATCAAGTGAAACCGTCTCTGTATGTGCTTGGACTTCTGGTGCGACCGTGGTTCCTTTGCTTGTGCGATTGCTCCAATGTTATCACAGAAGATAACCAAAGGATCTGCACTCGAAGGAACGACACCAAGTTCCTGAATGAACTTACGAATCCACACTGCCTCCTTGGATGCTTCCGAGGCTGCAACATACTCGGCTTCTGTTGTGGAATCAGCAACAATGGACTGTTTGAAACTCTTCCACACCACTGCTCCACCATTCAAGCTAAAAACATAGCCTGATTGCGATCGGAAATCGTCCTGGTCCGACTGGAATGAAGCGTCAGTATATCCTTCAATACTGAGTTCTTCCTGACCACCATATATCAAGAACATATCTTTGGTCCTCCGCAGATATTTTAAAATGTTCTTGACTGCAATCCAGTGTGCCTGACCTGGATTACTTTGGAATCGACTGGTCACGCTTAACCCGTAAGCGACGTCTGGGCGAGTACATAACATCGCATACATAATGGACCCAATAGCCGAAGCATAAGGCGTATTGTCCATTTCCTCTTTCTCAGTCTGTGTTTGCGGACACTGACTCTTTGAAAGATTCAGACCATGTCTGACTGGAAGATATCCTCTTTTAGAATTCTCTAAATGAAATCTCTCCAGGACTTTATCGATGTAAGTACTCTGGCACAGCCCGAGAAGCCTCTTAGATCTATCTCTGTAGATCTTCACACCTAATACATAGGCTGCTTCTCCTAGATCTTTCATCTGGAAACATTTTCCTAACCATGCTTTAACAGCATGCAGTTCAGGAATATCGTTTCCAATGATTAAGATATCATCGACGTAGAGGACTAGGAAAGTAATCATGCTCCCACTAAACCTCTTATATACACACGGGTCATCTTCATTCTTGATGAAACCAAACTCAGAGATTGATTCATCAAAACGAATATTCCAGCTTCTAGATGCTTGTTTAAGTCCATAAATGGACTTCTTTAACTTGCATATTTTATGACGATCTGATGGATTAGTGAAACCTTCAGGTTGTGTCATATACACATCCTCATCTAGTTTTCCATTAAGGAAAGCCGTCTTCACATCCATCTGCCAGATCTCATAATCGTAATATGCTGCTATCGCGAAAAGAATCCGAATAGACTTGAACATGGCTACAGGAGAGAAAGTTTCATCATAATCTATCCCGTAGATTTGTTTGAAACCTTTCGCAACTAGCCTGCCTTTATAGGTAACCACGTTACCATCCATGTCAATCTTCTTCTTGAAGATCCATTTACAGCCTATAGGGATTACTCCCGGAGGCGGATCAACCAAATCCCAGACTTGGTTATCTGACATGGAGTCCATCTCGGCTCGCATAGCTTCAAGCCATCTAGCTGAGTCCGGTCCACTGACCGCATCCGCATAAGTAAGGGGTTCATCATTATCAATGATGTAGACTCCGTCATAGCGCTCAGGCTGTCGACGGATCCTTCCCGATCTACGCGGTTCCCGTGATATCTGAGCCTCAGGTTGTTCAATAACCTGATCCACTGGCTCATGCACATCCAACTGTGCTTGACTACTTTGTCCTTCCTCTGGATTCTCATCCAGCTTTATTTCTCTCCCACTGGCCTCTTGCAGAAGAAACTCCTTCTCAAGAAAAATGGCCGTCCGAGCAACAAATACCTTGTTCTCTTTGGGATCGTAGAAATAATAACCCTTAGTTTCCTTAGGGTAACCGACAAAGACACATTTCTCAGATCTGCTCTCTAGTTTCCCAGAGGCGAGCTTTTTGACATAAGCCTCGCAGCCCCAGATCCTGATAAATGTCAAGCTCGGCTGTTTCCCATACCACAACTCATATGGAGTCTTTGAAACTGCCTTGGATGGCACTCGATTTAGTACCTTTGCAGCTGTTTCCAGTGCAAAACCCCAAAAGGAGTAAGGTAGAGTAGCCTGACTCATCATAGAACGAACCATATCAAGTAACGTTCTATTTCGCCTCTCGGACACACCATTCCATTGCGGTGTTCCTGGCGGAGTGAGCTGTGAGATAATCCCACACTCTTTTAGATAGTCAGTAAACGCATGACTCAAGTATTCTCCACCTCGATCAGAACGAAGTGCCTTAATATTTCGGCCTAACTGATTTTGTACTTCATTCTTGAACTCTTTGAACTTGTCAAAAGATTCACTCTTATGTCTCATAAGATAGACATAACCATATCTACTGAAATCATCAGTAAAGGTAATGAAGTACTGATAGCCACCTCTGGCATGTTTACTAAATGGCCCACACACATCACTGTGTATAAGGTCAAGTAAACCTGAAGCCCTTTGACCTATATTAGGAAAAGGAGACTTCATCATTTTACCCATTAAACAAACTTTGCATGTATCAATCTCCTCATAGGAGAATGATCCCAGTAGTCCATGATCATGCAACCGCTTAATGCGCTTCTTGTTAATATGGCCTAAACGACTATGCCATAGCAAGGTGCTGTCATCAGCATACTTGGCTTTCTTATTATCAATGTTTTGTATAGAATATTCCATGTCCAACATGAATAACCCATTGTTAATTGAACCAGTAGCTTAAACAATATTATCAAGAGTAAGATAACACTTTGAAATCTTGCATTCAAAGGAAAACCCTTTCCTGACAAGAGCAGGAATAGAGATAATATTTTTGGTAATACTGGGTACAAAGTAACAATTGTTTAATTCTAATACAATGCCAGATGGTAATGAGATGTAATAATCCCCTACAGCAACAGCAGCAACCCGTGCCCCGTTTCCAACGCGTAGGTCCACCTCATGCTGCCCCACCTGTCTTCTTCTCTTGAGTTCCTGTACATTTGAACAAATGTGAACTCCACATGCAGTGTCCAACACCCATGAAATAGAAGAAGAGGATATCATGACTTCAGTCACAAATATACCTAAGCCAGAAGCGATGCTTCCCTTCTTGTCTCCTTGGAGCGCTTTACAGTCCTTTTTCCAGTGACCCAGCTGGCCATAGTGGAAACATCTGTTGTCCTTTGACCGCTTCACCTTCTATTTCAGAGCCTTACTGTAGTTCTTGACAGGGGCTTTGCCCTTCTTCCCCTTCTTCTTGTTCCTGGAAGGAACCATTAAGACAGAGGTTGAAGGCTTTCCCTTCAGAGTCTCCTCAGTAGTCAAGAGCATATTCAGCAGCTCTGCCGGAGTACAGTCGATTTTGTTCATATTAAAGTTAATAATGAACGCATCGAAAGAAGGCGGGAGAGACTGCAGAATAATGTCTACAGCAAGCTCCTGGTTGATGGTATGCCCCAGTTTCTCCAGAGCCTCTTTGTGCCCAATCATCTTGAGCACGTGAGCTCCCACTGGGCTCCCTTCAGCCAGTTTGCTCTGAAAGAAAAGCTTTGTCAGATTATAGCGTTCTGTCCTCACCTGTGCAGCATACAGCATCTTGAGGTTTGCTATAATTTCTATAGCAGACATATCCTCATGCTGACGCTGCAGCGGTGGCGTCATAGACGCTAGCATCAGGCAAGCGACATCAATGCTATCATTGACATGCTTTTCATAGGCATCGCGAACCGCCCTTGCGGCGTTCGCAGCGGGTTGAGGCGGCACAGCCGTCTCGAGGACATACAGTTTCCTCTCTGCCTTAAGAACAATCTTAAGGTGTCCGAACCAGTCTGAGAAGTTTGGCCCAGCAAACTTCTCCCTTTCCAGTAGGGATCGCACATTGAAGCTCATGGTGTTCGTTGCTGCAGGAATCTACAACAATGCAAGAACAGCAAGGTCAGTATCAATGTTTAGAATCAATCCAGGACTTAAGAAAGATTCTTTTCTCACTATTTTATCTGACTGAAAAATCCATTAAACAGTCCGAAAGAGTAACACTCTTTTAGTGAGATGGGATCTAGATTTTCATACTTGGTCTCCGCGTCCCGCTCAGGCGAGATAAGATGCACAGAGAATACAAGTACTAATTTCTGGTAGGCAGTCCCTGCCAATCGCCAACCCGTGCGATTCCCCTTCATCTGGGCAATCCAGCAGACTGTGCCAACTGAGTTGGTACAACACAGTCTCTGATCCCACAGATGGCTGCCTCCATGTGCTACCATATGCGCCACATATGTAGCCTACATGGTCAAGCTAACCCGACCTACTCCCTGGACCACCACGTGCTATGCTGAGCAACGAGAAGCGATAAATCCCTTCTCTATAACACGCAGGTGAAATCGCACACCGTCTGAAGATAGATGGACGTGCCCACTGAGTGGGTACAACACGGCTCCAATGATAATCAGAACAGCGAGGTTTCGCGTCAGAAGGCTTACGAGCTTGATGTTTTAGCGTTGGATTTTAACGGTCTTTTATCTTCTTCACTATCATGCAATTCCTATGGTGATAGCAGAAGATAAATAAATCATGCTGTTCTACTTATATAAACAATAAAAGAAAGCATGGATCTTATGTGGTAAAAGCCCATAGAGCCTAAGTAAGACCTTAAATCAACTTAAGTCTTCACTTGCTCTTCTTGGGTCTTTTGCATCTCATCTGGTCCAACCCAGGGCCCTAGCGCTCAATGCAGCTCAGGTGCGCCCACCAGCTGAATGCCCCTCTGCGATGTGTGCTTTTGTGCTCTTGTCTAATTAAAATATATTTTAATCTATCTAGACAAGCTTGACTCGCAGGTCAAAAATACAATAAATTAATTAAAAATGTGACTCGCAGATCACAAAAATAATAATTTACCAGGCTCGCAGGCCCCAGCACAGCACACATTAAAAGGGCAACCCACATAAGATTAAATAAACAAGCATGATGGCATCATTCAATCAACATGTGATCCATAGACAAAATAAAATTTTCGAAATCCCATTGGAATCAATTTTACTTGTCTTATGTGCCCTACAACCTTACAACGGTCCATTGATAGGGATCCACTCATCATGTCTAGTTAGATCCATGCCCTTTGCATGCACCAAGTCATAACTGACTCGCGTTGACCTAATGGTCAACCATGCATGCGCCAAGGGCTGAACAACTAACATGAGTTCTGGCAAACGGGTGTGACCCCGGGCCTAACTCATGTGCGTTCACTGGTTTTCTCAACCAGACCTCGCTACACGCCTGTGATGCAGTCGACCTATAGCCACCTCGTGCTTGCGCACAGGTGCCATCTGGTCAACCCATCTAGGCTGTCAGATGGTCTGATCAGACTGGTTGGATCTATTCAAGATGATGCTTTCAACCCTATCAACCCGTCTAAGGGTTTATAGTAGGTGCTTATTAGATCTAATGAAGGGCGCGCAAGTTCTTTTGATTTGAGAAAGCAACGCATGCGCCAACATATGCGCAACAAGAAAACTTGCATGTAAACCTAAGCATGCGCCAATACATGCGCAACATGATAACTTGCATGTAAACTTAAGCATGCGCCAATACATGCGCAACATGATAACTTGCATGTAAACTTAAGCATGCGCCAATACATGCGCAACATGATAACTTGCATGTAAACTTAAGCATGCGCCAATACATGCGCAACATGATAACTTGCATGTAAACTATACGCATGATAACAAACCTTAGATCAAAGCTATAAGCACATACAAGGATCACACATAAACAACAAGCAATCATATGAACATACGATACCATGCTCTGATACCAATTGTTGGGTCCCCTTCAAGGGGGAGCGCAAACCCTAATTAGGCACATATATGTGCACATAGCGGAAGCTAGGGCTTCAAGATCGGTTAGCATGACACATGATTAACTTGTAAACGAGGATTGCAAAGAATCAACTCATACCATAGCCATTAGATTGGATGCGGCTTGAAAGCAAGAGGGCAAACAAGCTCTCCTCCAAAGAAGACACACACTAGATGAGAGATAGCCCCTTCTTGTTACTCCTTGTGCTAGCAAGGAACGCCAAGTCTCCTAATCGTGTGAAGGAGACGAGATGAAAGCTTCTTGGTCTTCGAAAGCTCTTCCTCCTTGCGTAAACGATACCTCACCCAAGAGAGAGCATCGAAGCTTAGAGGCGTTGAGTCAACATAGGCGTTTTGGCGTTTCAAGACTTCTATAAAAGGAAAGTCATCAAGACATGCGTTCATGTCTTTTGAACCATTCCAAAACGCCAACTCAATTGAACCATGCGTTCACTTATGTGAACCGGTTCAATTGAATTCGGTCCAATTTCATTTGGTCCAAATGACAAATCGAACCAAGCCAAGCCATGGTCTAAATCTCATATGAACCGTGAAGGTTCAAGATCTAACCGTACATCTCTTGATGCTCTTGATCTCACCGATCTAGCATCCACACTCTCGATCGAAGCTTACCGATCTCAAGCCCTAATCAATCAAACATGATCAGACCAGATCTCACTTACAATCAGAGTTTAAACTCCTTTAAACTGAACCAAAACAATTCAGTCCACACGATCTGACATAAGTGAGCCATATCACCAAATTGTGTGACCCTGAGGGTTTCCTTTAAATGTCGGTAACGATAACTTACGTTGTCACGACCAGTGAGGGGTATCTAGCAACACATCACTGTCTCCCGATATAAAGGAAAGAGTCTTCCAAGACTACGCCCAAACCACAGCACAAGTGTGAATCAACCTCACAAGGCATACATGTTTCCTTTGCCACTGGATGTTCTTATTGGACAAGCGTGTCAAGCCTGTAGCTCCAATATGATGAGCATGATTAGATCAGGTGAACATAGTCACCTGGGTATGGCCATACACTTTCTTAATCATCTCATTTAGGGGGGGACCTTTAGAACATCACACTCCTTAAACAAGGAGACGGCAATCCTATATCCATCACTAGTGTCCTAACCTGACTCATGATCATTATCCAAGACAGTCTATAACCATTATGTTTCAAATGATATTGAACTACCTCAAAACAATGACAATCATCATTTAGAAACACAAGTGATCTCAAGTCAGAGGACATGTGCCACTTGTTGCAAACAAGGATTATTCACATTGTGACAAGCAATTGAATATTCTAGTAGGGTCTGTCCAGTACATCCAATGTACCCATGAGTCTACATCTTATTCCATGCTCGAAGCATCCTATAAGATTAGAACACATATTAGTCTCAATCATATCAAGGCTGTCTCATGTTCACCAAGATATCTCGTCTAAGGACATTACAGCATGTCAGCCTAGCTGAACAGCATTGAGACATTATTCAGAAGCACACTTATTGTAGCAGACAATGTAACATACTGAATAACAACCATGGCCTTTATAAACATCACAGTTTATACATGATACTCATAGAATCCTAAGGCCTCAAACATTAGCCTTAAGGGCATACCCCAACAGCTTACACTTAACATTGGGGATGAAAGAATTGACTATGACTTGAATGAGGCCATGAAAAACCCATCGAATTATGGAGCTTGTTGTAGTATACATGCTTTAGATGACACTATCTATGATCTTAATGATTTGTTTGTTGAAACCTCTGAATATGATTCTGATTTAGATTCTGCTCTTGATTATAAGGTAGAGACCAATTCTGAAATTGATAAATTATTAGACTGCAGTGCTTGTGATAATGAAAAGAGTGAAGAAAGGAAGGCTCCAAAAGTAGAACTTAAAGCTTTACCTGATAACCTTCGTTATGAATTTCTTGGTCCTGATTATACTTACCCTGTTATTGTTGATGCACAGCTTGAAAAAAGGGAGACAGATGTAAGATCCAAGAATTTTAATTCCTTGTAAGTATTATTCTTGATTTAAATCTTTGACTGTGATATGTTTCTATGTTTTAATTTCGTCAACCCTAGAATGCTATGTTTTAATTTCGTCAACCCTAGGATGGGGGGAGAATTTTATCTCTAAAAACCTTAAGGGGTTAGTTATAAATTAGTGGCAAAGGGTTAGTGGATATTAATTTAAGTCTTAATGGATTTTGACTCTAGTAATTAATTAATTAGAGCTTATTGGATGTTAATTAAATCCTTATTGGATTTTCGCTTAAGTGAATAATTAACTATGGGTTAATGGGTTTACACTTAAATTAGATCTAAAATTCGAATTAATTGGTTAACGGGTTTAAAATTTAAAACCGAAATTTTAAGTGGGTAATTGCGGTTAGGGAAGGAAAGTTGGCGTTTTTTTTTGGCTTGGAAGAAACCTTAGGGCGGCGGCTTGGAGGCTTGGGCGACCTTGAAGGCTTAGACGAAATTCCTTTCTTCCTCTTCTTTTCCTTTGGCCGGCGTTCTTGGGTGCTTGGTGGCGTCTCTCTTCCATTGGTGGCGACATTGGTGGAATTTCAAAGCCTTAGACGAGTTTTGGAGAGGATTTCACCTTGGTGTTCACGGTTCAAAATAAGAGGTGAGTGGGGTGTCTCATTCAAATTCTATCAATTTGGTTGTGTTAGTTGATACATTGGATTGATTGGAAATTTACCATGTTAGAAAACCGAAACTCAAGACTTCACCATGTTGAAAACCGAAATTTGCAAAGGTGTATTTATGTTGAAAACCGAAATTTGCAAAGGTGTATTTATGTTGAAAACCGAAATTTGCAAAGGTGTATTTATGTTGAAAACCGAAATTTGCAAAGGTGTATCTATGTTGAAATACCGAAATTTTTGCAACATGAAATTTAAGGTATTCTTATAGGGGATTTAGGTAGTATTAAATCAGTGATTCTTGAGCATGAAATTCTTGTTAACTAGGTTTAAATTTTAAGTTAGATAATATGTTGTAGAACCGTGGGCTATATGTGTTGTATTTTAATCCTATGTTAAATATTTGAATGCCCTGATAAATGCTAACAATGCTAATAATTTTTATGGCCATGTATTCTGTTTGAGAAACTTGGGTGATAACTTAGCAAGGTTATACTGAACTGATCAGCATGAAACCTAAGGACTACACTACATTATGTGGTTATGTGATTTTCGAATATTATGTGTTGTGGTCTGTGTAACCATTATGGGATGGATAGGACTAAGGCTAAGTGTAACCGTGTACTCAAGGGGATAGTCTATATGTGATATGTTAGGGGTTAGAGATTTCAGCCCTGTGTTTGTGATATGTGAGGGGTTGATGTTTCAGCCGCCTGTTGTGATTATCGTGATGAAAATGACTATCCTAGAGTCTGGTCGACACTTAGGAGTCCACTTTTGTGAAATAAGATATAAGATGTGTCTAGTGGTTGTCCAGGTAAGGAACCCTTTGGGAGAACGAGTGATTGACGCAAAGTGCCATGTCTTGGTCGGACAGGGGCCACCTCTTGATGTCATTACTCTTAGACGTTTAGATTTTTGTGTTATGGGGTGGTGTAGATCAAGGTATCACATCTTGACCGGGTGGGGATTACCTCTTGAGTCTACACACTGTCCATGTTTATGTTGCATGTGATTTGCAGGCTTCTCCCAGTGCTTAGGCCAGAGCCGGGTTGGACCATAGTGGTCACTCTTGATTTATGCTGGACAACAACTAAGTGGTTGGTGTGTTTAGTTGGTTTAGAGTATGGCTCTAGAACTTTGGTTACTCTGGTGTGATATTTGTGTGGTGCCTATACATCTAATTATTTATATGAGTTCTGTTCTTGATTTTCTGATTCTTTATTTTAGTTATATGTTGACATAATGTTCTGCTAAAGATTTTTAAAACAATCTGCATGTATCTTTGAGTGTATGTTATGGATGGTCGAGTGAGACTATCTACTCACTGGGCTGTGTAGCTCACCCCTCAATATTTTCAGGTGTAGAACAGGGGCGCACTACCTGAGTTAGCGTTTTATATGGGACTTGTGTTGATATGGATATTATGCTGGTTTGATGTATAAGATTTAATTGTGTTTAGTTAACTAGGGCCGGTTATGGCTAAACTTTGTGAACCAGTGTTGCCGGTTGTGGCAGTTTTGAGATTTTGATTTTTGTGTCACCGAGGGCTTTGGCCTGTTTTCGGTGTTTGATATCATTGATGTTAGTTATATGAATTTATTGAATCGATATTGTGGTTTTGCTTCGAACTTTCGAGTCGGTTTGTATTTGCGATCAGATTTGATATAAATGTGAACTTGCATATGTCTAGTGCAAGTATTGCCTGGTGGCAGGTACCCTTATGTGATTTATGGATTTTACGGATTTTATATGGCTTTGATATAACTGTTGCCTTGCATATGTCTAGTGCAAGGATTGCGTGGTGGCAGGTACATTTATGAAATTGTGTTTCGTGGATTATCGATGTGTGGATTCTCGAAAATTTTCAGATCGACTTTTCCTGAACTTGGTTTTACTTAGCATGTGCATCGATCTTGTATGATAACATCCTGTTCCTTTGTGAATTGTGTTGCTTGTTTGGGGTTAAGATAACGGGATGTGACAACAGATTTGCTTCTCAAAGAATTAAGGATTCATAGAAAGGTAATTGGGTACACAATTAATGACTTAAAGGGAATTAACCCCTCTTTTTGTATGCACAGGATCTTGATGGAAGAGGAACACAAGCCACATGTAAATTTTCAAAGGAGACTTAACCCCTCTATGAAAGAAGTTGTGAAGAAGGAGGTTTTGAAATTACTTGATGCATGTATTATTTATCCTATCTCTGATAGTAAATGGGTAAGTCATGTACATTGTGTTTCTAAGAAAGGAGGGGTAACTGTCATGAAAAACAAAGACAGTGAATTAATTCCTATTAGAACTGTTACTAGTTGGCGCATGTGCATAGATTATAGAAAATTGAACGCTGCTACTAGGAAAGATCATTTTCCCTTACCTTTTATTGATCAAATGGTTGAAATGCTTCCAAACCATTCTCACTTTTGTTTCTTAGATAGATACTCTGGATTTTTCCAAATTCCTATACATCCTGATGACCAAGATAAGACCACTTTCACTTGCCCGTATGGTACTTTTGCATATAGGAGAATGTCTTTTGGTCTATGTAATGCACCTGCTACTTTTCAGAAATGCATGATGGCTATTTTTTTATTTTATTGAGGACTTTATGGATATATTTATGGATGATTTCTCAGTATATGGTTCTTCTTTTGATGATTGTTTGGCTAATTTATCTCGAGTTTTACAGCGGTGTGAAGAAACTAACCTTGTGCTTAATTGGGAAAAATGTCATTTCATGGTTAGGCAAGGGATAGTTTTGGGGCACTTGATTTCAGAAAGATGATTGAAGTTGATAGAGCCAAAGTTGAGTTGATAGAGAAATTAGAGCCACCCACTATAGTGAAGGAGGTCTGAAGCTTTCTAGGACATGCAGGATTCTACTGGCGATTCATCAAGGATTTCTCTAAACTTGCTAGACCTCTTACAAATTTACTTTGTAAAGATGTTAAATTTTCTTTAGATGAAGATTGTTTATCTGCTTTTCAGGAACTAAAGAAAGCTTTGGTTTTAGCACCTATCATTCAGCCCCCAGATTGGGACTTGCCCTTCGAGCTTATGTGTGATGCCAGTGATTATGCAATAGGAGCAGTTTTGGGACAGAGAAAGGAGAAAAGGCCTTATGTTATTCATTATGCTAGTAGGACTTTGGATGAGACACAGAGGAATTACACTACCACTGAGAAGGAACTTTTAGCTATAGTATTTACCTTTGATAAATTTAGATCATACTTCATTAACTCCAAAGTGGTGGTGTACACTGATCATGCAGCTGTGAAGTACTTAATGCAGAAAAAAGATAGTAAACCACGCTTGCTTAGATGGATTTTACTCTTTCAGGAGTTTGATTTTGAAATTAAAGACAAAAAGGGATCAGAAAACTTTGTTGCATATCATCTCTCGAGGATAATAGTGGATACTGAAAAGAATGATATAATCAATGATTCCTTCCCTAAAGAACAACTCTTGGCCATGAAACAAATCAGAGCCCCATGGTATGCTGACATAGTGAATTACCTAGTAGCTAATGTTCTTCCTCCTGAATTAAATTACCAAAGAAATAAGAGATTCTTGAGATGAGCCTTATGTTTTTAGAAGATGTGCATATGGTGTTTTGCAATCAGGATTTTATTGGCTTTCAACTTTTAAAGATGCTAGAAATTTTATCTTATCTTGTGATAGATGTCAAAAGACAGGTAACATTAACAGAAGACATGAGATGCCATTGTCCACCATTCTTGAGGTTGAGATATTTGATGTATGGGGGATTGATTTCATGGGACCCTTTCCATCTTCCGGAGGTAACAAATACATACTTGTGGCGGTAGATTATGTTTCAAAGTGGGTTGAAGCTCTTGCTTCTCCTACTAATGATTCCAGAGTTGTTGTTAAACTGTTCAAAAAGATTATCTTTCCAGGGTTTGGGACACCACGAATAGTGATTAGTGATGGAGGCTCACATTTCATAGAACATAAGTTCTCAACCTTGTTTAGAAAGTATGGGGTAAATCATAGAGTTGCAACACCTTATCACCCCCAAACAAGTAGACAAGTTGAGATATCAAATAGAGAAATACAAGGAATTTTGGAAAAGACAGTGTCACGCACAAGGAAAGATTGGGCATTCAAACTTGATGATGCACTGTGGGCCTACCGGAGTGCTTTTAAAACACCAATAGATATGTCTCCCTTTCAATTGGTTTATGGCAAATCTTATCATCTACCTGTAGAGCTTGAGCATAAGGCATTCTGGGTAATCAAAGCACTAAACTTTGACTTAAAGAACACGGGTGAAAAACGGAGGTTACAATTGAACGAGCTAGATGAGATTAGACTCTGCTTACAATTGAACGAGCATGATCGACATATTTTTAGAAGGGATTTCCAACCAGGTGACTTTGTTCTTTTGTTCAATTCTAGATTGAGACTTTTTCCTAGAAAACTTAAGTCTTGATGGTCTGGGCCTTTTCAGGTAAAGAAGACATACCCCTACGGAGCTGTGGACATATGGAGTGAGGAAACAGGAGAGTTTAAGGATAATGGTCAAAGATTGAAGCATTATTATCAAGAATAACTGATTGAAGGAAAAGATAAATATTATCTTAATGAACCACGATCAAATCCGAGTGCAGAACAGTCACGCTAATGACCTTTAAATTAGCGCTTCTTGGGAGGCAACTCAAGCACTCTTTATTTAGTTCATTCTCTTTTATTTTACTTGGTTTTTATTTTTTTCCATTAGAACTAATTTTTTTTTCTTCTCTTTTTGTAGGTAAAATCGATTTTTGGTGTAAATTACGGCACCACCGTAATACAAATTACAGTGTCGTATTTTTCCTAAGTGCACAATTCCTCAGCTATTTTTGGGATTTCTCACTTGTGTTTTCACCTGTCCCTAAGCCAACTACACTACCCCCTGAGGACCTAGACGGGATCATATCAGATGATGACGAGTAGAGTTTTGTGAGTATCTTTTTCCCTTCTTTGTATTTCATTTTCCTTATCTTATTGATGTTTCATGCTTTTATAGGGAGAGATTACTCCTCCAAACTTTTGTGTCCGCCTTCACTATCTTGCTTACTCTCATTTGGCTGCTTAATTATTCGATATGGTTGTATCATATTTTGATATTGATGATGATTTCGATTGGGTTGTATAACACTTGATGATATTTTTGATTTTGAGCACCTTGTGGAGGTGCATACTTGATGACATGATGACTTGTATGATTTTAATCATGAATGAGTATATTTTTGTTGATGTGATTATTTTGTGGCCTAGTCTATTTCTGAAAAAATTCTTGTTGATAGTATGATTTTCTTGATGGAGAATTTGTTCCTGAATGTGATTAGGACTAGACCTATTATGTTGAATTTATTTCTCTAATATATATCTGCCTGATGAAGTTTTTCATTGATTGATGAATAAAATTTTGGGCAAACATGTTATTTGATGAATTTGATTTAAAAAGTGAAGCTACTTCTTTAAATAAAATTAGCATATGAGTATGATTTTTGAATTGATATTAATTGATTAATTTAGTTGATGTTCGTACTATTTGCTATTTGTTGGGAAGAAAGATTCTATGATCCAAATAAAGAGAGTGATGACTCCCTTACTTGGCACTGCGCAAAATTGACAGTGGTACCAAAGACATGGGTTGAAGTCAAAATGAGAGAAAAAGAAAAAATCAAGAGAAAGACTCCTCGTCTTGGCACCGTGTTGATTTGCGGTGGTACCTAAGTTAAGAGTTAAAGTCCGAAAAGAAAATGCATGTATCTATGTGGGTACATACCTTGGAGAGAGATCGTTTCATATTAACTCCGCTATCTTTGGTAAAGTTCTTCCTACTAAAAAGATGTGAGTTCTATTACATTGGCTATGTGATCAGTGTACTCTAACTTCGTCACCAGAAAAAAGGTGGTAACTGAATTAGAGAATGTGAACGATGCATAAAAGGGAGGAACAAAATAATTATAAGTGGAAAAAGATCTTGGAAACCCTATTCTTATAAACAAAAGTATGATAGTTTTGAACTGAAACTGAATGAAATCTTAAGATTGAAATTCTATTTATTGTACAAGTTGCGAAGTTTTATATGATTAAGTTGTAGATCTTGAGAATTGAATTCAAAGGATGATATGTCTATTTGAAATTTTATGAAACAATTGGTGAAAATTTTTCATTGGTGACTGTATTTTAGAAATTTATTCTTCACAAGAAAGTCTTTCCCTTTGATCAATTTTTGATTTTGCTTGAGGATAAGCAAAATTTGAGCCTTATGTGTTTGATGACACCAAAATTTATAGTAAATTTCGTGCCATTTCATGAGTATTTTCATGTCATATTCATGCTCTTTTGCTTATTTTTATGCCTATTTTATCAATTATTGTGGAATCTACACCTTTTCTGGTTTTTGATAATTTTCAGGTAAAAAGTCACTATTTTTAAGCATTTTCAAGCAAATTCATATGCATGGATGAATTCCCACCATCAAGAAAAGATTACATGTCAAATTTTACGCAAATTGGACCTTCACACCAAAATACGGTAGGGCCGTAATCAAAATTACGGTACCGTGGTTTCACTACACCAACAGAACAAACCACGGCATTGCCGTAATTTCTGAGCACTGTCGTATTTTGGGACGATTTTGTATAGAAAGTTTTGTGTAAATTACGGCCTTGCCATAATGGATTTCATGGGCCGTAATCTGGGATCGATTTCGTACAAAAAGTTTGACGGATTTTACGGCGCTGCTATAACCAATATTACGGTCCATATTTCGAGTCGATTTTTCACTCGAGAGATTTGATGTAAATACGGCACTGTCGTAATGCCTTTCACGGTACCATAATTCCGAATGATTTCTGTACCGAGAATTTCTGCTGAAATCATGGCACTGTCGTAATGATTTTCACAACCATAATTACAACCTAGACACGCGTTTTTTAAGGACTGTTTGAAGCCCGATTCTTGCGCGGATGATTGCGAATGATCTAGGCCATCAACTGGAGATCCAAAAAAAGGGAAATACTCGTGAGATCAAGAGGAACAGACAGAGATGAAAAGCCCTAATTTTGATTGACGATTCAGAGAGAAATCAAGTTCTTCACTATCGCCCTAGGTTTCGCCGCCGGGAAGCGTACAGTGCATCTCCGACAGTGAAATTTCAGAAGAAGCTGCGCATAGAGGAGAAGAAGACTCTCCATAAGTTTCAGAAAGAAAGGAGATCGATCGAAAGAGAAATCAATAGAAGACTCGTCACTGACACTGTTCATCACCGAAATTATGGCTATAATTTCCATTACAGCCGTGCTGTAAAGTTGTTTTCCCCTTTCTCTTCGATTTCTGATCCTCTAATACTATGGATTATTGTAATTCTTCAACTATGCTAGCTTAAATTCTTTTTGGGACATGGGGAGTAATTCCCCTCAATTTCTTAATGACTAGATTATTTTTACTTTCGTCATGATGATTTTACTATGATAATTCTACTTATGTGATGATTGCCTTTAATTCTCCATAGATTCATATTGTTAGCATGTTTTATAGTTTTTGTAATATGGACTGAAAAGTGATTTGCTAAGAACTTTAAACCCTAAAATTGAATGTTAGGAACTCATCGTAAGAAATTAGGTTTGTTCTTATTTCTCGATTTTAGAAGTTTAATGTCATGTTAATAATCTGAATCAAGGAATGAGTTATTGTAATAAACATAACGATACTGTGAGAAATCAAGTATTAGATTGTTGGAGAACCTTAAGTAGAACTTGTGAAAATTATAGTATGAAAGTATGTAATTTTCACTTGAAATGATTGATTTAGAATTCGGATGCATGAAAGTGATCTTTGAGTTCTTTATCAATGATTTACTTATCTTCAACATTGAATAGATCTTGCATGAAAGTGAGGATCAGTTCTTTGTAAATTGTCTGCGCAAAAGCCAGCTCCGAGGAGGTCCACTAGGGTCCGAAGAAAACCTCTCAGGTATGGGTTTTCCTCCTAGGATACTACTTTCCTTATTTACATTGCATCGCATCATGGTAGGTTAGCTCCACCCTCCAGTCTAACATGTAGTTACATGTAGGTTTACTTTCCTGTTTGAATAAAATGTCGCATCATGAAAGGATAGAAGCATAGAACGTGTAATGCATCTACAATACATAGGCAAAATTCAGCTCACCACTCACTCACCTAGTGAGCTCCAAAGAAGGAAATTCCGCTTCAACTTAGTTCAACCCTCATCACTTGAAGACTTGAGTTGAAAGGGCTTCATCAAGTCATCAACTCCCTTGCCAAATCTAGCCTTGGGCGCCCACATCACTCCTCAAAGAATCGGCCACAAATCTAGATCCACCAATCACTCCTCAAATCAAGGAATCAAGTAATGGCGTCCAACATTTGAAGCAACAATTCAAATCTCTCTTCACAAATGGAAACCGGCCAAAGAATTGCGCCAGCCCTTGGAAGCCAAAAACAAATCGAAATCCTTGGAGCAAAAGCAAATTCGAATTCTTACCTTGAAGGGATTGGCCAAAGATAGACACTTACCTTAAAGAGACAACCAAAGAAGGAAAGACAACAATTGTTTGTGTGCCCCTTTCCATGTCGCCCTTTGAATTTAATTGCAGAAATTCTTTCTTAACTTTGCTTATGCGCCTAGGGGAAAAGACTCATGTAATCCCCTAGATGCTTTGCCTATTTATTGTAGCCTTAATGGCATCATATGCATCGCATAGTAATGAAAGTTGTTGAATAGTTCATAGCATAATTTAGCCTCTCGGTGCTTATGTCACCAAAGCTTCTTTTCTTCTCCTAACCACATCCCCATCCTCCTTCAAGCCGAGACCCTTTTCTCCACTTCCACATCAAGCCATGGCCCATATCACCTCTTAAGTGGAGCTGAGAGTTCACCATCAACATGTCTTTGGAGGAGATCTCTGAAGGAACCCCTAGTTCAAAGGGGGGAGAAACCCTAAACTTGCGGTTCTAACAAGCATGGCGAAAAGGGTTTCTAAACAAGATCGAATATGATAACTATATGATCAACTTGAAGTTATGAGAACTCATACCAAAGCCATGAAGAGGGTGGCGGCTTGGAAGCAAGAGATCAAAGTAGGTCTCCTCTTCAAGTTCACACACAAGATGAGGGGTGGCTACCCTTTAGGATCTTCCTTGTGCTAGCAAGAGATCCCAATGTCCTTGTCGTGTGTTTAGATGCGCTTGGCCGAGAGCTACCGTCTCCAAGAATCCTCTTTCGTCCAACGAAGATGACAATTCAGTAAAACCGATTTGCGTTAAGCCTTCTCCAATCAAGTCATGGCGTTACACTTCCATAAATGGAAGGTTTTCAAGCCATGCGCTCACTTGAAGGAAAAACCGCCCAACAAGCCTTTACACCTTGAACCATATGTTCACACATGTGAACCGGTTCAACCCAATTCGGTTCATTAAACCAGCCCAAGCCATGGTCTAGATCTCTTTGAACCAAATGGTTCAAGATCTAACCATTCATCTCTTGATGCTCTTGATCTCTATGATCTAGCATCCAAACTCTCGATCGAAGCTTACCGATCTCAAGCCCCAATCAATCAAACATGATCAGACTAGATCTCACTTACAATCAGAGTCTGAACTCGTTTAAACTGAGTCTAAACAGTTCAGTCCACACGATCTGACTTAAGTAAGCCATATCATCAAATTGTGCGACCCTGAGGGTTTCCTCTAAATGTCGGTAACGATAACTTACGTTATCACGATCAGTGAGGGGTATCTAGCAACACATCACTGTCTCCCGATATAAAGGAAAGAGTCTTCCAAGACTCCACCCAAACCATAGCACAAGTGTGAATCAACTCACTTGGCATACATGTGTCCTTTGCCACTGGATGTTCTTATTGGACAAGCGGGTCAAGCTTGTAACTCCAATATGATGAGCATGATTAGATCAGATGAACATAGTCATCTGGGTATGGCCATACACTTCCTCAATCATCTCATATCGGGGGGGCCCCTTAGAACATCACACTCCTTGAACAAGGAGACGGCAATCCTTTATCTATCACAAGAGCCCTAACCTGACTCAAGCTCACCATCCAAGATAGTCTATAATCATTATGTTTCAAATGATATTGAACTACCTCAAAACAATGACAATCATCATTTAGAAACACAAGTGATCTCAAGTCAAAGGACATGTGCCACTTGCGGCTTATAAGGATCATTCACATTGTGACAAGCAATGGAATATCCCAGTAGGGTCTGTCCAGTACATCCAATGTACCCATGAGTCTACATCTTATTCCATGCTCGAAGCATCCTATAAGATTAGCACACATATTAGTCTCAATCATATCAAGACTGTCTCATGTTCACCAAGATATCTCGACTAAGGACATATAGACTGTCAGCCTAGCTGAACAGCTTTGAGACATTATTCAGAAGTACACTTATTACAGCAGACAAGGTAACAACCTAAATAATAACCATGCCTTTATAAACACAACAGTTTATTACATGATACTATTACAATCCCAAAGGCCTCAAACATTAGCCTTAAGGGCATACCCCAACAATCTCCCACTTGCACTTAATCTAATGGTTGAGAAATCTCAAACCCATATTATTACAGTGCTTCTCATGCTTCTGCTGCGCCAGAGGCTTGGTAAGCGGGTCTGCCAGATTGTCATCTGTATGAACCTTGCAAATCTTGATCTCGCCACGATCAATGATCTCCCGGATCAAGTGAAACCGTCTCTGTATGTGCTTGGACTTCTGGTGCGACCGTGGTTCCTTTGCTTGTGCTATTGCTCCAGTGTTATCACAGAAGATAACCAAAGGATCTGCACTCGAAGGAACGACACCAAGTTCTCTCACGAACTTACGAATCCAGACTGCCTCCTTGGATGCTTCCGAGGCTGCAACATACTCGGCTTCTGTTGTGGAATCAGCAACAGTTGACTGTTTGAAACTCTTCCACACCACTGCTCCACCATTCAAGCTAAAAATATAGCCTGACTGCGATCGGAAATCATCCTGGTCCGACTGGAACGAAGCGTCAGTATATCCCTCTATACTGAGTTCTTCCTGACCACCATATATCAAGAACATATCTTTGGTCCTCCGCAGATATTTTAAGATGTTCTTGACTGCAATCCAGTGCGCCAAACCTGGATTACTTTGGAATCGACTGGTCACGCTTAACCCGTAAGCGACGTCTGGGCGAGTACACAACATCGCATACATAATGGACCCAATAGCCGAAGCATAAGGCGTATTGTCCATTTCATCTTTCTCAGTCTGTGTTTGTGGACACTGACTCTTCGAAAGATTCAGACCATGTCTGACTGGAAGATATCCACGTTTAGAATTCTCTAAATGGAATCTCTCCAGGACCTTATCGATGTAAGTACTCTGGCACAGCCCGAGAAGCCTCTTAGATCTATCTCGGTAGATCTTCACACCTAACACATAGGCTGCTTCTCCTAGATCTTTCATCTGGAAACATTTTCCTAACCATACTTTAACAGCATGCAGTTCAGGAATATCATTTCCAATGATCAAGATGTCATCGACGTAGAGGATTAGGAATGTAATCACGCTCCCACTAAACCTCTTATACACACACGGGTCATCTTCGTTCTTGATGAAACCAAACTCAGAGATTGATTCATCAAAACGAATATTCCAGCTCCTAGATGCTTGTTTCAGTCCATAAATGGACTTCTTTAACTTGCATATTTTATGACGATCTGATGGATTAGTGAAACCTTCAGGTTGTGTCATATACACATCCTCATCCAGATTTCCATTAAGGAAAGCTGTCTTCACATCCATCTGCCAGATCTCATAATCGTAATATGCTGCTATCGCGAAAAGAATCCGAATAGACTTAAACATAGCTACAGGTGAGAAAGTTTCATCATAATCTATCCCGTAGATTTGTTTGAAACCTTTCGCAACTAGCCTGCCTTTATAGGTAACCACGTTACCATCCATGTCAATCTTCTTCTTGAAGATCCATTTACAGCCTATAGGGATTACTCCCGGAGGCGGATCAACCAAATCCCAGACTTGGTTATCTGACATGGAGTCCATCTCGGCTCGCATAGCTTCAAGCCATCTAGCTGACTCCGGTCCACTGACCGCATCCGCATAAGTAAGGGGTTCATCATTATCAATGATGTAGACTCCGTCATAGCGCTCAGGCTGTCGACGGATCCTTCCCGATCTTCGCGGTTCCCGTGTTATTTGAGCCTCAGGTTGTTCAATAACCTGATCTACCGGCTCAGGCTCATCCAACTGTGCTTGAGCACTTTGTCCTTCCTCTGGATTCTCATCCAGTTTTATTTCTCTCCCACTGGCCTCTTGCAGAAGAAATTCCTTCTCAAGAAATATGGCCGTCCGAGCAACAAAAACCTTGTTCTCTTTGGGATCGTAGAAATAATAACCCTTAGTTTCCTTAGGGTAACCGACAAAGATGCATTTATCAGATCTGCTCTCCAGTTTCCCAGAGGCGAGCCTTTTGACATAAGCCTCGCAACCCCAGATCCTGATAAATGTCAAGCTAGGCTGTTTCCCATACCATAACTCATATGGCGTCTTTGAAACTGCCTTGGATGGCACTCGGTTTAGTACCTTTGCAGCTGTCTCCAGTGCAAAACCCCAAAAGGAGTATGGAAGAGTGGCCTGACTCATCATAGAACGAACCATATCAAGTAACGTTCTATTTCTCCTCTCGGACACACCATTCCACTGCGGTGTTCCTGGTGGAGTGAGCTGTGAGATAATCCCACACTCCTTCAGATAGTCAGTAAACGCATGACTTAGGTATTCTCCACCTCGATCAGAACGAAGTGCCTTGATATTTCGGCCTAACTGATTTTGTACTTCATTTTTGAACTCTTTGAACTTGTCAAAAGATTCACTCTTATGTCTCATCAGATAGACATAACCATACCTACTGAAATCATCAGTAAAGGTAATGAAGTACTGATAGCCACCTCTGGCATGTTTACTAAACGGCCCACACACATCACTGTGTATAAGGTCAAGTAAACCTGAAGCCCTTTGACCTTTATTAGGAAAAGGTGACTTCGTCATTTTACCCATTAAACAAGCTTTGCATGTATCAATCTCCTCATAGGAGAATGATCCCAGCAGTCCATGATCATGCAACCGCTTAATGCGCTTCTCGTTTATATGGCCTAAACGACTATGCCAAAGCAAGGTGCTGTCATCAGCATACTTGGCTTTCTTATTATCAATGTTTTGTATAGAATATTCCATGTCCAACATGAATAACCCATTGTTAATTGAACCAGTTGCATACACAATATTATCATAAGTCAAAATACACTTTGAAATCTTGCATTCAAAGGCAAATCCTTTCCTGACAAGAGCAGGAATAGAGATAATATTCTTGGTAATACTGGGTACAAAATAACAATTGTTTAATTCTAATACAATGCCAGATGGTAAAGTAATGAAATAGTCTCCTACAGCAACAGCAGCAACCCGTGCCCCGTTTCCGACTCGTAGGTCTACCTCATGCTGTCCCACCTGCCTTCTTCTCTTGAGTTCCTGTACATTTGAACAAATGTGAACTCCACATGCAGTGTCCAACACCCATGAAATAGAAGAAGATGAAACCATGACTTCCGTCACGAATATACCTGAGCCAGAAGCAACGCTTCCCCTCTTATCTCCTTGGAGCGCTTTACAGTCCTTTTTCCAGTGACCCAGCTGGCCACAGTGGAAACACCTGTTGTCCTTCGACCGCTTCACCTTCTGTTTCAGAGCCTTGCTGTAATTCTTGACAGGGGCCTTGCCCTTCTTCCCCTTCTTCTTGTTCCTAGAAGGAACCATTAAGACAGAGGTTGAAGGCTTTCCCTTCAGAGTTTCCTCAGTGGTCAAGAGCATATTCAGCAGCTCTGCCGGCGTACAATCGATTTTGTTCATATTAAAATTAATGATGAACGCATCGAAAGAGGGCGGGAGAGACTGCAGAATAATATCCACAGCAAGCTCCTGGTTGATGGTATGCCCCAGTTTCTCTAGAGCCTCCTTGTGCCCAATCATCTTGAGCACGTGAGCTCCCACTGGGCTCCCATCAGCCAGTTTGCTCTGAAAGAAGAGCTTCGTCAGATTATAGCGTTCTGTCCTCGCCTGTGCAGCATACAGCATCTTGAGGTTCGCTATAATCTCTATAGCCGACATATCCTCATGCTGACGCTGCAGCGGTGGCGTCATAGACGCTAGCATCAGGCAAGCGACATCAATGCTATCATTGACGTGCTTTTCATAGGCTTCCCGAACCGCCCTTGCGGCGTTCGGAGCGGGCTGCGGCGGTATCGCCGTCTCGAGGACATACAGTTTCCTCTCTGCCTTAAGAACGATCTTAAGGTGTCCGAACCAGTCAGAGAAGTTCGGCCCAGCAAACTTCTCCCTTTCCAGTAGGGATCGCACATTGAAGCTCATGGTGTTCGTTGCTGCAGGAATCTACAACAAGCAAGAACAGCAAGGTCAGTATCAATGTTCAGAATCAATCCAGGACTTAAGAAAGATTCTTTTCTCACTATTTTGTCTGACTGAAAAATCCAGTAAACAGTCCGAAAGAGTAACACTCTTTTAGTGAGATGGGATCCAGATTTCATACTTGGTCTCCGCGTCCCGCTCAAGCGAGATAAGATGCACAGAGATGACAAGCACTAATTTCTGGTAGGCTGTCCCAGCCAATCGCCAACCCGTGCGATTCCCCTTCATCTGGGCAATCCAGCAGACTGTGCCAACTGAGTTGGTACAACACAGTCTCTGATCCCACAGATGGCTGCCTCCATGTGCTACCATATGCGCCACATATGCAGCCTACATGGTCAAGCTGACCTGACCTACTCCCTGGACCACCACGTGCTATGCTGAGCAACGAGAGGGGATAAATCCCAACTCTGTAACACGCAGGTGAAATCCAGCACCGTCTGAAGATAGATGGACGTGCCCACTGAGTGGGTTCAACACGGCTCCAACGATAGTCAGAACGGCGAGGTTTCGCGTCAGAAGGCTTACGAGCTTGATATATTAGCGTTGGATTTTAACGGTCTTTTATCTTCTTCACTATCATGCAAGTCCTATGGTGATAGCAGAAGATAAACTTAAACATGCAATTCTAATTATTTAAACAATAAATAGAAAGCATGATCTTATGTGGTAAAAGCCCATGAACCCTAGTAAGACCTTAATTTTCCTTAAGTCTTCACTTGAGCTCTTTTGCATCTCATCTGGTCCAACCCAGGGCCCTAGCGCCAAGAGCACCTCAGGTGCGCCACCAGCTGAATGCTCCTTTGGGATGTGTGCATTTGTGCTCTTGTCTAATCAAATACAATTTGATCTATCTAGACAAGCTTTGACTCGCAGGTCAAATATACAATAAATTAATGAAAAAGTGATTCGCAGACCACAATAAATTTAACTTATAAATTACCAGGCACGCAGGCCCCAGCACAGCACACAATAGGGCAACCCACATAAGACTAAATAAACAAGCATATGGTTCAATCAACATGTGATCCAATCAGGAAATAAAATTTTTTTTTTTTTTTTTGAAAATACCCCATGGCATCAATTTTAATTTCCTTATGAGCCCTATAACCTTACAATGGTCCATTGATGGGGATCCACTCATCCATCTAGTTAGATCCTTTGCCCTTGCATGCACCGAGTCCTAACTGACCCGTGTTGACCTAATGGTCAACCATGCATGCGCCAAGGGCTGAACCACCCTCATGAGTTTTGGCAAGCGGGTGTGACCCCGGGCCTAACTCATGTGTGTTCAATAGTGTCTCAACCAGACCTCGCTACACGCCCTAGATGCAG
The DNA here is from genome assembly GCA_027563935.2 of Costus lasius. Classification (NCBI taxonomy): domain Eukaryota; kingdom Viridiplantae; phylum Streptophyta; class Magnoliopsida; order Zingiberales; family Costaceae; genus Costus; species Costus lasius. The sequence continues at coordinate 41,062,696 of CM050453.2, forward strand.
TCAACCCATAGCCACCTTGTGCTTGCGCACAGGTGCTATCAGGTCAACCCATCTAGGCTGTCAGATGGTCTGATCAGACTAGTTGGATCTAACCTAGAAGATGCTTTCAACCCTATCAACCCATCTAAGGATTTAATATAGTGGCACCTTAGATCTAATCATGCGCGCAAGATATAAGTTTTGGAAAACTTCTAGAACATGCGCAAACAAACAAACAAACAACATGCTTGCAAGTTGATAACCCTTAGATCTAAGGGGGTCCCCTTCAAGGGGGAGCGCAAACTTTAAGGGGGTCCCCTTCAAGGGGGAGCGCATACTTCATCTAACCATGATACAAGCGCAAATTGATGTAAGCATGATACAAGCGCAACTTCATGTAAGCATGATACAAGCGCAAATTGATGTAAGCATGATACAAGCGCAACTTCATGTAAGCATGATACAAGCGCAACTACATGTAAACAAAGCATACATCAAGTAAAAGTAAGCGCAACATGTATGGATCACAAGGACTTGAAGCAATCATATAGATCATATCAAGAACCAGCTCTGATACCAATTGAAGGAACCCCTAGTTCAAAGGGGGGAGAAACCCTAAACTTGCGGTTCTAACAAGCATGGCGAAAAGGGTTTCTAAACAAGATCGAATATGATAACTATATGATCAACTTGAAGTTATGAGAACTCATACCAAAGCCATGAAGAGGGTGGCGGCTTGGAAGCAAGAGATCAAAGTAGGTCTCCTCTTCAAGTTCACACACAAGATGAGGGGTGGCTACCCTTTAGGATCTTCCTTGTGCTAGCAAGAGATCCCAATGTCCTTGTCGTGTGTTTAGATGCGCTTGGCCGAGAGCTACCGTCTCCAAGAATCCTCTTTCGTCCAACGAAGATGACAATTCAGTAAAACCGATTTGCGTTAAGCCTTCTCCAATCAAGTCATGGCGTTACACTTCCATAAATGGAAGGTTTTCAAGCCATGCGCTCACTTGAAGGAAAAACCGCCCAACAAGCCTTTACACCTTGAACCATACGTTCACACATGTGAACCGGTTCAAGTCAATTAGGTTCAACCCAATTCGGTTCATTAAACCAGCCCAAGCCATGGTCTAGATCTCTTTGAACCAAATGGTTCAAGATCTAACCATTCATCTCTTGATGCTCTTGATCTCTATGATCTAGCATCCAAACTCTCGATCGAAGCTTACCGATCTCAAGCCCCAATCAATCAAACATGATCAGACTAGATCTCACTTACAATCAGAGTCTGAACTCGTTTAAACTGAGTCTAAACAGTTCAGTCCACACGATCTGACTTAAGTAAGCCATATCATCAAATTGTGCGACCCTGAGGGTTTCCTCTAAATGTCGGTAACGATAACTTACGTTATCACGATCAGTGAGGGGTATCTAGCAACACATCACTGTCTCCCGATATAAAGGAAAGAGTCTTCCAAGACTCCACCCAAACCATAGCACAAGTGTGAATCAACTCACTTGGCATACATGTGTCCTTTGCCACTGGATGTTCTTATTGGACAAGCGGGTCAAGCTTGTAACTCCAATATGATGAGCATGATTAGATCAGATGAACATAGTCATCTGGGTATGGCCATACACTTCCTCAATCATCTCATATCGGGGGGGCCCCTTAGAACATCACACTCCTTGAACAAGGAGACGGCAATCCTTTATCTATCACAAGAGCCCTAACCTGACTCAAGCTCACCATCCAAGATAGTCTATAATCATTATGTTTCAAATGATATTGAACTACCTCAAAACAATGACAATCATCATTTAGAAACACAAGTGATCTCAAGTCAAAGGACATGTGCCACTTGCGGCTTATAAGGATCATTCACATTGTGACAAGCAATGGAATATCCCAGTAGGGTCTGTCCAGTACATCCAATGTACCCATGAGTCTACATCTTATTCCATGCTCGAAGCATCCTATAAGATTAGCACACATATTAGTCTCAATCATATCAAGACTGTCTCATGTTCACCAAGATATCTCGACTAAGGACATATAGACTGTCAGCCTAGCTGAACAGCTTTGAGACATTATTCAGAAGTACACTTATTACAGCAGACAAGGTAACAACCTGAATAATAACCATGCCTTTATAAACACAACAGTTTATTACATGATACTATTACAATCCCAAAGGCCTCAAACATTAGCCTTAAGGGCATACCCCAACAATCTCCTTGGCAGCCGAAGCTTTCATCTTGAAGGATCCTTTGAAGCCGAGCCCTATCTTCAGCAAAGATCTTCCATAGCTAAGTGTTCTAAACACTCTCTTGGTTCTTTCTCTTTCTTCTTCAAGTTCAAATCCTACACTAAGTTTGGTTCTTATAGGACATGGCGTTTGGACTTGGAATACTCTTGGCGCACCCTTCTCTCCACCCCTCCCTTTAATTTGTTTAGTCCTTCACATTGTCTAGGCAAGAGAACTAGGAGGCTTAACCTCCCTCTTGCACCTTTGCTTTGTAAAGTTTTAATACTTTTAATCAACTCCCCCATGCCTGTGAGGTTTGCTGTATTGCCTGTGTGTAACCGACACCTTCCATCAGAGTTGGACCGGTGAAGAACTGAAAGGTGACCCCTTCTATTCTCAAGTGGTCCACTGTAAGTCCTCTTTAAGATTCAGCAATTTTGTTCTACATTTTATTTCAGCAAGTAGAGTAATTTGGTTTTCCTATTATAAAACTACAAAAAAAACATCTATTTTTCAAATCCATTAGTGTAATCTATGTTTTCCTAATATCTATCTATTACAAAACCTTTAAAAATATGTTGTTTGCATGTTTGTGTTTTGAGCCCACATCAGTTTGGTATCAAAGCATAGGCTCTAGAGTAGATTTTAAGCCCAAAACTTATTTTTCTACTACTAGAATGATTTTTGTGGTTTAGGTTGCTTGAAACAATTGGTTCCATAAAACACTAGGATTCATATTTTTTCCAAAAGCTATACTCTTTTCAAAATCTGCACCATGCAAACTAGATCTAGAACCCAACAAGAAAATAATCAACCCATGGATCTTACTGAAGCTATTAGGCAACTTACCCAAAAGATAGATAGCATGCAAAATGACTTCCACGGCATGCAAAATGACCTCCAAACTCTCAACACTAGGTTTGACACCTTTGAAACCCAACAACGAACCCCAAGTCAACCTCCTAGTGAAGCAAACTTAGAACCTTTGGAGAACATAAACCGCCAACCTTCTCCCAATCCTATGGTTACCCCTCACACCGAGTGGAATGGACAACATGTTCAAACCCAACTCAACCAAAACCCTAGGGATTTTGATGTGCACCATGCCATCAAGCACAACCCACCTACTTTTAGTGGAACCCTACACCCTAGGGAATTCTTAGACTGGGTTACCAAGATAGAGCAATACTTTAAGTGGAGTCAAGTCCAAGAACAAGGCAAGGTAAGACTTGCCAAGTGTCTTTTAGAAGGACCAGCTAGGTTGTATTGGACCCATGTAGAAAGAACCCTCTACCCTATTGAGAGATGGGAAGACATGTGCTTTCGATTGAGAGATAAATACGTCCCCCCCCCCCCCCCCCCCCCGTACTATCGAGCCAAACTTCTCGACCAACTTAGTAGTCGCACCCAAGGTAGCCTAACTATAGCCGAGTACATGCTCAAATTTAAAGGACTTCTCCTTAGATGTGAGATCATTAAGGATGCTAGCCTCACCCTAAGTAGGTTCAAGAATGGCCTTAGACCTAATATCAAAAGAAATCTGACCTATTATCACATAGATAGCTTAGAGGTAGCCTACCAAAGAGCTATAGAGGTTGAATAAGAAATCAAGACTAGGAGAGAATCCACACCCACTAGACCTTTCCCTAGGACTCCCCAAACCAATTCCCCTAGTCCAAGCCAACCTCGACCTAGGCCAACTCAAACTATAGAACCAAGTAAACCTCAACCCAGACCAAACCAAGCCGCAGGATCCAGTAGATTTGTCTGTCACAACTGTAAGAAACCTAGTCACTTAGCTAGAGACTGCACCAAAAGGTTTCTCCTCATAGAAGAAGACATAGAACCTGAGGCAACCCCTGAAACAGAACTAGACCAAGATCCCAACTTAGAAAACATAGAGTATGAAGACTTTGACACAGATGAGTTCGCCCAAACCACCTTAGGGGTAGTTAGATGCAATCTAGTTAAACATGTTCCTACTAAGGACTGGAGAAGGACAAGCATCTTCCATACTTACACCAAATGTCATGGTCACATGTGCAAGGTTGTAATCGATGGAGGAAGTAGTGTCAATGTCGTCTCTCATGTAGCTGTGGTCAAACTTAAGTTAAAACTAGAACCACACCCAAACCCCTATAGCATCTCCTGAGTCAACCAAAATAGTGTACCTGTCACCCATAAATGCCTTGTGCCCCTTCAATTTGGCACCTATCAAGGACAGATTTGGTGTGATGTCATCACCATGGATGTCGCACAAGTCCTTCTAGGTCGCCCTTGGCAATATGACATGGATGTAATCCATTATGGTCGCACCAATACCTATGTCTTTAGCCAAGATGGGCAAAAGATTAGGTTGAAACCTACCCTACCCAAGGAACTTAGAGCCTCAACCAATAAGGGTAAGATAGAAGAAACCAAGTCTAGCAAACCCACCATCCAACTCATCCGACCCCAAGCTTTCACTAAGGAAATCCAAGAGACCCAACCTATCTATTCCTTAGTCTTTAAGGAGCCCAACCCTGACCAAGAGGATAAGCCACCCCCTGAGATAGAAGCCCTCCTCTTAGACTATAATGAGTTAACCCCAGAGGAACTACCCATAGGCTTACCCCCTCTTAGAGACATCCAACACAATATAGACCTTGTCCCAGGCTCAACCTTACCTAACCTACCCCACTATAGGATGAGCCCCACTGAACATGAGGAACTTAAGAGACAGATAGATGACCTCCTAGCTAAGGGACACATTAGGGAAAGCCTAAGCCCTTGCGTAGTCCCAACCCTTCTTACCCCAAAGAAGGATGGTAGCTAGCGCATGTGTATTGACTGTAGGGCTATCAATAAGATAATTGTGAAATATAGGTTCCCTATCCCAAGACTAGATAACATGCTAGACCTCCTTGTAGCATCAAAATGGTTTAGCAAACTTGACCTTAGGAGTGGTTATAACCAAGTCAGAATAAGGTTAGGGGATGAATGGAATACCACCTTCAAAACAAAGAATGGTCTCTATGAGTGGTTGGTTATGCCCTTCGGGCTCACCAATGCCCCCTCAACCTTCATGAGATTGAGGACCCAAGTGCTTAGACACTATATAGGTAAATTCCTAGTAGTCTATTTTGATGACATACTGATATACAGCAAGATTAAGGAAGAACACCTAGAACATCTAAGGAAGACCCTTGACCTGCTTACAACTGAGAAGTTATACATCAACCTTAAGAAATGCTCTTTCCTCTCTCATAAGGTTGTCTTTGTAGGGTTTATTGTCTCTAAGTTAGGTTTACAAACTGATACTGCTAAGGTCCAAGCTATCTTAGACTGGCCTGAACCTAAGAGCCTCACTGAAGTTAGGAGTTTCCATGGCCTAGCTACTTTCTATCGTAGGTTCATCAGAAATTTTAGCTCCATAGTTGCCCCAATCACCAGTTGCATGAAACAAGGTGATTTTGCCTGGACCAAGTCTGCTAGTAAAGCTTTTGAAGAACTCAAGTCTAGGATGACCTCAGCCCCAGTTCTTAGGCTCCCAGACTTCAGCAAAGTCTTTGAGGTCGACTGTGATGCCTCTGGCATAGGCATAGGTGGGACCTCAATCAAGAAGGTCACCCAATTGCCTTCTTCAGTGAAAAGTTAAATGAAGCTAGGCAGAAATATTCGACCTATGATAAGGAGTTCTATGCTGTAGTCCATACCCTTAGGCATTTTAGACACTACCTCATCCATACTGAGTTCACCCTTCATAGTGATCACCAAGCCTTATCTTTCCTAAATGCCCAAAAGAAACTCAACTTTAGGCATGCTAAATGAGTAGAATATCTTCAACAGTTTACCTTTGTGCTTAAACATAAATATGAAATTGAGAACAAGGTAGCTGATGCTTTGAGCAGAGTTACTTTGCTTATTCAAAAACTGCATGTTGAACTTATTGGTTTTGATCGCATGAAGTCTGCTTACTTAGATTGTCCTGATTTCTCTGCCATATACCATGATTTGAGCTTAGATGCCCATAGCCATTCTCTGTATACCCTTAGTGATGGATACCTCTTCCTTGGTCCGACACTTTATGTGCCCATAGACTTCTATCTGGGACTTCCTAGTTTGGGAAATCCATGGAGGGGGGTCTGCTGGACACCACGGATGGGAGAAAACCCTAACCTTGGTGGAGGAATGGTTCTATTGGCCGAAGCTCTATAAGGATGTAGCCAAAGTAGTGAGACAATGTAAAACCTGTCAAACCACTAAGGTTCAGAAACATAACTTTGGGTTGTACACACCTCTTCCTATTCCTAGAGCCCCATCACAAGACATAAGTATGGACTTCATTTTAGGCTTGCCTAGAACCCAATCTAAGTATGACTCAATCTTTGTGGTTGTAGATAGGTTTACCAAGTTGGCCCATTTCCTACCCTGCAGGAAAACTTCTGATGCTTCCTACATAGCCCGCCTATACTTTAAGGAAGTAGTTAAACGCCATGGTACCCCTCTTATTATTGTGTCGAATAGGGATACTAGGTTTGTCAGCCACTTTTGGAGAACCCTGTGGAAACTTCTAGGCACAAGCTTGAAATTCTCCATTGCCTATCATCCCCAGACAGATGGTCAGACAGAAGTGGTCAACAGATCACTTGGGAGTATCCTTAGGAGCCTAGTTGGAGAGCACCCTGGCAATTGGTACAAACTGCTACCCACAACCGAGTTCTCTTATAGCAGTGTGCCTAACCGAACCACTGGCCTTTCCCCCTTTCAAGCCAACTTAGGATACCAGCCAAACAAACCCATTGATCTCCTTCCTGCACCTAGGCATTTTCATGTTTCTATATTTGCTAGAGACTTAGCTTTTCATGTTTCACAGCTTCATCATGAGTTATATAGCACCATGTTAGACTCTGTTAATCGTTATCGTGATTATGCTAACAATACATGTCAAGAAAAGGCATTCTCTGTAGGTGATCAGGTGATACTGCGAGTCCACGAGGAGGGCATCCAAGGACAAGGGCGCAAGCTGGATGCGAAGGGAATTGGACCCTTCACCATTATGGGCAAGATCAACAACAATGCCTACATTCTGGATCTGCCGCCTGACCTAGGGATCCCAGCCACTGTCAACGTGGACGATCTCACACCCTACCATGAGCCACTTCCCACCCTGGAGTCTGTTTATGCCCTCAAGCCAGCCATCGACACCATCTAGGAAGACCAGACTAGCCTCAGACATGACGAGGTACAAGTCTTTTACCGAGTCTGATACACATCTGGTGAGGAGGTTTGGCTTCCTGAGGCTGAGCTTGTCCAAGCCAACCCAGAGTTACTCCAAGGGTACAAGGATAATTATCCAGAGAAGAATTTTTCCCACCCGGGGAGAAATGATGGGGGGCCAAGACCAGCTCCGAGAAGGTTCACTAGGGTCCGAAGAAAACCTCTCAGGTATGGGTTTTCCTCCTAGGATCCTACTTTCCTTATTTGCATTGCATTGCATCATGGTAGGTTAGCTCCACCCTCCAGTCTAACATGTAGTTACATGTAGGTTTACTTTCCTATTTGAATAAAATGTCGCATCATGATAGGATAGAAGCATAGCACGTGTATTGCATCTACAATACATAGGCAAAATTCAACTCACCACTCACTCACGTAGTGAGCTCCAAAGAAGGAAATTCGGCTTCAACTTAGTTCAACCCTCATCACTTGAAGACTTGAGTTGAAAGGGCTTCATCAAGTCATCAACTCCCTTGCCAAATCTAGCCTTGGGCGCCCACAGCATTCCTCAAAGAATCAGCCACAAATCTAGATCCACCAATCACTCCTCAAATCAAGGAATCAAGTAATGGGCCCAACAATTCAAATCTCTCTTCACAAATGGAAACCGGCCAAAGAATTGCGCTAGCCCTTGGAAGCCAAAAACAAATCGAAATCCTTGGAGCAAAAGCAAATTCGAATTCTTACCTTGAAGGGATCGGCCAAAGATAGACACTTACCTTAAAGAGACAACCAAAGAAGGAAAGACAACAATTGTTTGTGTGCCCCTTTCCATGTCGCCCTTTGAATTTAATTGCTGAAATTCTTTCTTAACTTTGCTTATGCGCCTAGGGGAAAAGACTCATGTAACCCCCTAGATGCTTTGCCTATTTATTGTAGCCTTCATGGCATCATATGCATCGCATAGTAATGAAAGTTGTTGAATAGTTCCTATTATAATTTAGCCTCTCGGTGCTTATGTCACCAAAGCTTCTTTTCTTCTCCTAACCACATCCCCATCCTCCTTCAAGCCGAGACCCTTTCCTCCACTTCCACATCAAGCCATGGCCCATATCACCTCTTAAGTGGAGCCGAGAGTTCACCATCAACAAGTCTTTGGAGGAGATCTCCTTGGCGGCCGAAGCTTTCATCTTAAAGGATCCTTTGAAGCCGAGCCCTATCTTCAGCAAAGATCTTCCATAGCTAAGTGTTCTAAACACTCTCTCGGTTCTTTCTCTTTCTTCTTCAAGTTCAAATCCTACACTAAGTTTGGTTCTTATAGGACATGGCGTTTGGACTTGGAATACTCTTGGGGCACCCTTCTCTCCACCCTCTCCCTTTAATTAGCTTAGTCCTTCATATTGTCTAGGCAAGAGAACTAGGAGGCTTAACCTCCCTCTTGCACCTTTGCTTTGTAAAGTTTTAATACTTTTAATCAACTCCCCCATGCCTGTGTGGTTTGCTGTATTGCCTATGTGTAACCGACACCTTCCATCAGAGTTGGACTGGTGAAGAACTGAAAGGTGACCCCTTCTATTCTCAAGGGGTCCACTGTAAGTCCTCTTTAAGATTCGGCAATTTTATTCTACATTTTATTTCATCAAGTAGAGTTATTTGGTTTCCCTATCATAAAACTACAAAAAAAAAAACAACTATTTTTCAAATCCGTTAGTGTAATCTCGGATTTCCTCAAATCTATCTATTACAAAACCTTTAAAAATACATTGTTTGCATGTTTGTGTTTTGAGCCCACATCAAAATCCGGTGTCTATCAAAATTAACCCCCTACTCTTGTGGTTATTAACTCAAGATAAACCCAATGGGCTCTTAATAAATCTAGAGATCCTTCAAGCCGATTTGAACTACTCTTGTGTTCAAATCAACTTGTCCAAAAATTATAGATCCGAGGTCGCAATTCACCTCTCAGTACTTCTTGCATCGTCTCAAAACATGCAAATCATGGCCAGCAATCAACACATAATTAAACACAACAATAATTGAATCTAACACAAGTAAATTGCTTCATAAGAAAGAAATCAATGATTAAGTCATGAAAACATAGAGGGTTATACCCTAAATCCTGAATAAAAGATTTACGCTGACACGTTCAACACGTTCACTCTATAGATATCCATGTTTGTGATTACAAATTGGAAAATAAATAGGAAAACAACAAAGGAAGACAAGGATTAAGGCTCCCTAATGAAGATCAATGCCAACAATTTGGGAAATCAAAGCTTTTCCAGAGAAGAATCGTCGTTCGCTACCTGCCGCCCTAATTCTCACCTCTTGTTTGAATTTGCCTTAAAAATCCACCAAAATGTCCTAATAATTAGTCCAAAGCCTCCTCATATAGTTCTCCACCCTCAAAATAGGTTTTTCCCAAATTTCGGTGTGAAAAGGAATCGAATGGGGCAAAAAACTGAGTGAATCGCAAGCTGGGCGGACGAAAATACGGCTGTGATAATAAATAAAGCCCTGCCGTATTTTCTTCTTTCTGTGGATTTTCTTCATCAAAATATGGCCGTAATTTCTGTCACGGTACCGTCGTATTTCTTTCTGTGGATTTCCGGAATTTTTGTGCTGATAAAAATATGGCTATGATAAATATCACAGGCAGTGCCATATTTCTTTCTGTGCTCTTCCAAAAATACAACCATGATAAAAAAAAAATATGGCAGTGCCGTGTTTTTTAAAGAAGCTCTGACTGGCATGAAATTTGATGGGTAGCTTTGTCTTGACTTGTAGAATTCGTCTGTGTGCTTGGATCTTTCAAAATCTACCAAAATTTGATTGTTTTTTACCTAAAATATGACAAAAGTAAAGAAAGGTAAAGATTCCAAACAAACAAAAGGATTTAAGTCGAAATAAGTGAAAATATGATAAAAATATGAGAGATTATGCATAAAAAGTATAGTAAAAATACTATGTAGATACTAGACATCAGCCCACCATTGCCTTAACCCCACCAAACATGCTGAACTATAGCGTCAAGTGGATGAACTCCTCACTAAGGGTCACATCCGTGAGAGCTTAAGTCCTTGTGCTATCCCCGCGCTACTCATACCCAAGAAGGATGGGTCATGGCGCATGTGCATTGACAGCCGCACCATTAACCAGATCACCATCAAGTATAGGTTCCCCATACCTAGGCTAGATGACATATTGGATTTAGTTTCTAGAGCATCTTGGTTCTCCAAGCTCGACCTTCGCAGCGGGTACCACCAAGTCCGCATCCGCAAGGGCAATGAGTGGAAAACTGCGTTCAAAACCAAGGATGGTCTATATGAGTGGCTTGTCGTGCCATTCGGGTTGTCCAACACCCCATCCATGTTCATGAGGCTGATGAGTCAAGTACTCATGCCCAACATGGGGCCCTATGCGGTGGTGCGGCGGATCGACTCCAACGCCTATGTCCTGGACTTGCCCAAGAGCATGGGGATCCAGCCCGTCTACAATGTGGCGGGCATCCTTCCTTTCCATAGTGCTTTGGAGGAGCCTTTGACACTGACAAGCCTCTTCCCCCTAGTTCTCCGGAGGAGAACACTTCAAACAGGGGGGAGTTGATGCAGGAGAAGCCAACACTGATAAGGGGGAAGATCAGGATAGAAAAATACCCTCCACCCCCCCCCCCCCAAAAAAAAAAAAATTCTACGAGACCATCACGAGCAAGCCGTGAACATAGTTATGAGCGTGATGGTCTTGGCGAGTCCCAGCCATGGCCGTGCGCCTCAGCATGGGCCGGACATGAATGCCACGGTAGATCCTGGAAGATACAAGCACGGGTGTGCGTCTAGACATGCCGAGGAGGGCCAAGTCGTGATCATCTCAGTGGATTTCGGTGAACAGATGCACAGGCATGAACGTGATCACGGGCAGGCCCTGATCACCTCGGCGAAAAACGAAAAAAACTGTGATTGCGGACGCGAACGCAACCACAGCCGTGAACACCTTGATGGAAAATTAGAAAAATGCGGATCCCATACGCGAACAAAAGCACAGTCGTGAACATGATCATAGCCCAGCCGTGACTGCCGCAGCGACCCTCGACACAGCCGATCACGGCCATGATCACCCCTGAAGACCAGAATTGCCTAAGAAACCCCATTTCAACGTACATCACCCTCTGTACTTCGTTTCCCCACCACAAGATAACTCAAAGGAGCCCAACAAGGTGATAATCCGGCGATCCCAATGCTCAAGTCAACCACCGGACCGCTATATGGGAGTCATCAGCCCACTATCAGTCCACACCAAGGTCCTTCAGCCCACGGGCCTCACCACTCGCCCCACCGAAGGCCCGGCCCAAGACAGGTGTTAGGGAATACCGGGTGTAATTTAAAATTTTGCAGTCCCAAGACGCAGCGAAAGAATCATTACACCCGAAACATATTCCGTTCCCAAGGATCCATGCGAGAGAGAAGACACAAGGATGTGTTAGAGATGTACCTCTTTTGCTTGCCTAGATGTCTAAGCCATGTTGAAGGCGCCCAAGTGTTCACCCTCCACAAGTATCCATGCGTCGACTCCTTGATCGTTGCTCCCTTCCACGCTTGGTGCTAGCCTCGGGAAGAGAATCAAGCCTTAGGGTTCCTTCACTATTCTTGCGCCACCTCCAAGGATCATGCGCCAAGTGCAAGGAAGATGCCGCCAACTCCTTATCCTCTTCACTCCAAGAGAAGAAGGAGAAGAAGAGTTTCGGCCTTGAGGAAGAATAAGAGGAAGTTGCTGTAGGGTCAAAATTGCTACATTGGGAATGTATTGTGACCGTTTCAAATCCACCTTAAATTAATAAGGCTTTTTGTTTAGCGGGTTCTGACTTCCGATGAGCGCAAGCGTTCATCGTTAATTACCCCTAAAATAGGGAACCTTTGATTAAGAGATCTATAATACGCAACAAGATAAGAGCGATAATCAGATGATGTCACTTATAAATTTCATCCATAAATTTAACTTGACGTGATACATATTTCGACATGATAAGAGGAGAAGAGTATTCATCAAGATGGGCAGTTTGTGTTCATCGGACTTTAGCCTTGTAATGGCGTGTCGGGTAATATCCGGCCCAGGCAGTACAACGTTATATCGAGGAGCTACGCCCCGATGGTAAACATCGACGTACGCACCTCCCAAACGATATTCCATCATAATACATTAAGGCGCATTGGATATTAGACTGGAAAAGTCACCCGGCCTTGATGGCGCGTTGGATGATTTGACTTGAAATTTTGTCCGGCCTTGCGGCGTGTTGGATAATTTGGATTTGGAGTTTATCCGGCCTTACGGCGTGATGGATAATTTGATTTGAAAATTTATCCAGCCTCGCGGCGTATTGGATAATTTGGTTTGGAATTTATCCGGCCTCGCGGCATGATGGATAATTTGATTTGGGAATTTGTCCGGCCTTGACAGCGTGTTGGGTAGTTCAAATTTGGAGGAAATTACTCGGCCTCACGGCATGTTGAGTAATTTGGATTTGGGAATTTATCCGGCCTTACGGCGTGTTGGGTAATTTGATTTGGGAATTTATCCGGCCTCACGGCGTGATGGATAATTTGATTTGGAATTTTATCCGGCCTTGCGGTGTGATGGATAATTTGATTTGGAATTTTATCCGGCCTTAGTGAACACGACGTCGTATTGAGGAGTTACGCCCCGACGATAAACGTCGACGTACGCACCTCTCAAACAATACTTCGTCGCAGTAGTATAAGACTTTAGTATTATCCTTATCTGATTTAAACATTTATTTAGGCATGTTCTCTTTGGGGTGAAGGGCGTGATTCATACTATCGTCAGTTGTATGCCTTACAGAATCGTTGTTGAAACTTCTGTAATAAACCTTGGATATTCGCTTTTTATTATACGGTGCTCAACAGATTCAGAAGGGTAACCTAAATCACAAGTTGCGCCATGCTTATATGCTTGCTTGATTTTCTTTTCCTTTTGGTCTTATGTTGTTTCTCGGATTCAGTCTCAGCTGCCAGTAGATCGTCAGATCGTTTGAAGAAACAATCAGTTCATGCTAGACATTACTTGTACAGAACGCATCATGAAAGTTAATTTTCTGGTCGTCATCGTTAGGGGGTCCTCCATACTTAACTTGCATCTACCGACTCTTTAATTCCTTCCTTAGTCATCCGTATTGGGTGTTCTTCACCAAAATTTCCATGAGATACATGTGGCAAATGCTTCATTTGTAAATGTATCAGCAACTGGGCCCTACCATACTCATCTCCAGCTGTTGTATTTTTAAAATTTCCTGCAGTGCTTTGATTCTCTATTGAATGAGCCACAATTGTTCATTCTTTTGCTAGATGGACGCGATTTGGCAGTTGTTGTTTTTTTTTTATGGTGGACTATACCCTTCAGATATCATCTACTTGAATAGCCTCTAAGAACAACAGATTCGTTGTGAATGTTGAATGCGTAAGATGCTTTGCCAAGCTCTTCGTTATGGTTACTCAATAATTCTTGACTGCATCTTCAGCTGGTTCTTTAGCCAGGCCTATGGATGACTTCCATTGTGTGGCTTGATAAATTTTTGTGATTTTGTGCAATCAGATTTAGTAGGTAACTCTGAGGTTGGTACAACACAATGTGCAAGAACATGGATTCGTGCTAGGGGAATCATATCCGCATCCACGAGAAGCTGATCGACTGACTTGAACCATGTTCTTCGGAGCTTCTCGGGGAACCCATAGTTGCCGAGGAGCACATTAGCCAAACCCTGGCTTTCACTTCCAGGAAGCCGGGCTGCATCAATCATATCAACATAGAGTTCAAGCACCAACGGTCGTCCTGATACCAAGACGACAATACATTCGGTATCGCTGCACACATTCTGGATCAAGCTCGGACCAAATGCAGAGATTATGAGGTTTAAGTTGTCACTAGAAATTTCAACAGCATATGCTCACCGACAATGACGTAAGCACAACATTATGTCTCAGTAATTTAATTTTTTTGTCAGAGGCTTTGATAACTATCTCAGGCTTTATTATTATTTTTCTTGATGACACGCCAAGTTCTCTCTTTTCTATTTTTGATAGATTACCAGCACTGTTTGGATTAGGTCTGGACTGCCAATCTAATAAATTAGATAAGTGGAAAAGCCAGGTTAGATCCATCTCATTAGATTGGGATCAGCAAGATCCGGCCCTAAAAAAAAGGGTGTATCTTCTCCCTCTTTCGCTCGCGGCGGTGGCAAACAGGGATTTCCGTCGCTCGTCGCCCGGCATTCATTCGGCGAAGCTGCTTTGGGTGGAAGGTCCTCACACCGAGACTGAGTGATGGCTGGATTCCGGGATCGATTGGGGACGGATCAGCGGAGAACGAACTCGAATAGGGTGATTCGGGTTAAAACAGTGGTCGCCGGAAGATTTTTGATTCCGGCAATCCTACTATCAGGAAATCGGATGCTTCGGTCTGTCAATGTTTCAAACCAGAACTTGGTGCCGGAGTTTGGCGGCGATCGGTAAGCTGGGTCGTCGTAGGAGCAGCGTAGGCCGCGGATCCGTTCGTTGGCGGAGTAGATTAAGGGGAGCCGGAGCCGCTCTATTCGAAGGCGAGGCTCCTCGACAGTTCCTTTCACTTCAGGTATTGAGACCTCCCTCTTCTTCTCTTGCTTACCCCTTTTGTCTCCTCCTTTCTTGATTTCTGGGCAGAAAGTCTCAAGACAAAGCCTTGAAGATTTTTTTTTACAGCCGTGAAGTTGGCTGATTTCCGGGCAGAGGATTTCGCGGCGGTGCCGTGAAATTTCTCACGGCCGTGGAATCGACAGACCTTTGGGTGGAGTTTTTTTTCTTTTCTTTTTTTTTGACGCTACATTTCTCCTTGCAGTAACTCGATGGACCAGAAACAAGGTTTCACTTCTTGCGGTGCGTCTCCCCCGAGATCGTGGCAAGCAGAAATTTTCAGGTAAACACTGGCATACAGTAGTATCTATCCGGGTGAATTTTGCTTTGTTTCCCTTTTTTTTTTTTTACGTTCCATTTAACAAATTTCGACATAACCCTTTTGCTATGCTCCTTTTACAGCAAAGGGTCTTCCTCAAGATCTTAGGGCGGTAGCAGCCCTCTTATTAGAACCTCCTGATGAGGCGTATTATCGCCCAGGTCGCTGTGATTTTCCGAAGTCGGAGCCCAAGAGCATAGTCAAAAGAGAAGGCTTCAAACAGGTATTTTTCTTACTCTTCTCTTTTTATGCGTCTGTTGGGCTTTTTCTTCTGCCCTATTTCTTTTGTTCTCTTCTTTTTTACTCTCTTTTTTTTTTACGGATTCTCTCGGCATTTTTAGCCCTCACCACCTTCCTCTCTCTTTTTCTTAGAAATCCAGCACCTTCTCTTCCCTTTCATTCTTCAGCCTTCCACATCACCTTTTCTCTCCTCTTTCTTTACCGAGTGCTCTCCGAACCAAAGAGATGATGTACACAGTGCCAGGGTGCATGGTGGCATTCATAAAAAGATTGCGTATGTAAAACTTGTGTGTGTGCTTCTCGTGATGCCAGGATGCTTAATGCATCCATGAAGCCTAAGAAAACCGAATGAGGAAGAGAGCGTGTGTGTGTGCAGCCATCGTGAGCCAGGATGCTTAATGCATCCATGGAGCCTAAAAAAAAAATGAACGGAGAAGCTTTTCTTCATTTACCTTCTTCTTGCAGTCTCCTCTTCTTCTTGCGATGCCTTCGGTGGTGTTTTTTGTTGGCTGTGTTGTCCTCCTTTTATAAGGTTTTTCAGCCCAACCTCTCACAGCTGTCTTCTTTTTGTTTTATTCACGCTTCTTCCCGCTTTTCTAATCCTTCTTCCCTTCTTTGCATACAGCCGTTTCTCTCTTTTCATGCCAGCCCTGGTCGCTCCTTATTTACCGGTTATTTCCTACTGCTTTTGTCTTGGGCGACCACCCTTTTGATCTCTTTTGAAACGCTTGCTGCTGCGATCACCTGGCCCCTTTTTCTCTCTCTCTCTTTTTTTTACTTTCCCTGATAGCTTCCCTGCTGAGGTCTGCCTTGGGACTCGAAATTTCTTTTGCATACTAGGCTGAAACTTTCCTTGCTTGCCTATAGGCCTTTCTAAGCAGATTTTTTCGACTACCTGTTAGCCCTTGTCGTATGTTAGGAGTTTGGCGTTTGACTTGGCCGAAATCTTGACCGTCTTGACCAGCTTATTATCATTAGCTCGTGTAGGCCTTGGGCTTGCTCTAGTGGGTTGATTGGGGAGTATCACAAGGATTCAACATGTCTCTGATGTGTGGGCAAGAGTCAAGATTAATCTTGACTTGGATTCTTTGTGTACACCCTTAAGCGAGGATGCATGTGGTTCAACAATGGCATTTTAACTGATAACTATCATGTTCCTCTGATTTGTAGAATATGCGGATCTAATTCTTGGATACTGTTGCAACTCAGAACTATATTGATATCATTTTGTAGGTGAGAATGTGTGGTTCAACAGTTGCACCACCAAGTCCTTCTCCAAGTCACGCCAAGAGGAGAGGAAGAAGAAGACTTGCGGCCACTAGTAGGAAGAAGGGTTGTGCCACCTTTATGTTGTCGCCCTTTGCCCTTGCTCACGCCCTTCTCTCTGTGTTCACGCCTCCAAGCATTCGAACCCGAGAAGAGGCAGCTAGGGTCCCTTTTATAAGCCAAGAAGCAGTTTAGGGAAGGCCAAGATCATGCCAAGTGGGCGGCTAGGATGATAGAGGTTTGTGGTAAGGAAAGTCTCCAAGACTTTGCCATAAACCTCATTCAACCTATCCTTATTTGCCCAATAGCCATATCAACCTAAGACATGCCTTAGAGGCATTCTTTCCATCCAAGGAGAAGGGCTAGGCGCAACAAGCAAGAGGAATTCGGCTAGGGTGGTGTCTTGGGAGAAATTAGGGTTTGAGGTAAGGTAAGTCTCCAAGACTTTACCATATACTTCTTCCTAACATCCATATGCGCCTAGGAACTTCCCATAAAAGTTCTTAAGCCATATTAGCCCAAATACTTGCCTTAGAGGCAAGGTTTCCATCAAGGGAGAAAGGGCAAGGCGCTTTTACTTCCTTAATGAAGCAAAACCGCCCTCTTCACCCCATTATGCCCCTAGGCGCTAATGGGTGAAGACTTCTCCCCATTATACCCTTTGAAGCCAATTCTCTCTTCATGACAACTAATTATTGGGCCTCATTGGACAATGAGCTAGCCCAAACTTCATGGTATGGGTTGATTAAGCCATTGGATCCAATCCAATGCAACCCTGATCCAAATGTGACCAATCTAGGTCAATTTCGGGTCAACCTGCCAAAAATGAAGTTTGGCTCCAATAACTTTCTTCCAACTCATCAGGCCCATTGGCAATGATGAAATCTTCCAAATGGATCCAAGTTATCCAATAACTTAATCTTAAGGCTTCTGATTAAAGCAACGTCAAGAGTCTATTGCGTGTGACCCCGTAGGATCCATATGACGATGGCAATGATGTAAACATCATAAGTAGTGAGGGGTATCTAGCAACACATCACTACTACCCATGTCATAGGACTTAAGTCATTATGGCAACAACTCCTAACAAGCAACGAGGATTCCCATTGCATTACAGATCCCTTTGCCTAAACTGATATCCTACCATTGGGTTAGTCTCAAGTTTATCAATCCAATGCATTGGTCATGACTCAACATGTGTGGCCACACTTTCCTGTCATGCACCAATAAGGAGGGGCGCCCCGAGTGGATATCATACTTCCAATAAGGAGGGGGTAAATCCTACTATTGGTCATCCATGTCTCTACATGACTTATGACATGCCCAATGACAGTCGTTTTGATCTCCCAATTACGGAGAGACGTAAGACTGTATTAAAGCATACCCATCATCAAATCTAGACATGAATACCTCAAGTCTAAAGATCAGTGCAAACCTCCTGCATGTGAGATTGACTTGTTGACTAGACAAGTCAATCCTCACGGTGGATCACTCCAGTGCATCCAATGCACCTGTATGTCTGCGTTACTGTGCCCCGCACCTAACCAGCCCAAACACCAGTCTCACATGTACCAAAGCTGTCCCATGTCTGCTAAGGTACCTTGTCTGGGGATAGCTTATGAGAATGGATCCAATCCAAACTCCTGGGACATTATTTATGCAACTCAATACATCAACGTAGGTAGAGAAGTCTGCATAATAACGACCATGCCTATATAAAGAGTAATAGTTCTATCAAAGTACATTCTAACAATGCCTGACCATGTCCATACATTGGTCTTTAGGGCATATACACCAACAACAGGTACCACAATCACCTGAACAACACGGCCCAAGAGTAAGCTTCCACCATGATGAACCCGCCCACTATTTAAAAATTCTGCTGCTTTGTCGCAGCGTGCTCTGAATTTGTCTAACAACCAACACAACCCGTATGCAACCAAGAATCAAGGACAAGCTCCAGCTTCACTGTAGTTGGTAGGAGTTTGTTTCATTTTGTCTCTTGCTACAGCTTGACCACTTTTGGGGCTATAAGAGTAGGTAGTTGTTAGGATTTGGCTTTTGTCTTGTTCCCTCCCTTCTTATCCTATAAAAGAGGAGGATGGGTTATCCTTAGTTTTCAGTTCTCTAGTAGTAGTAGAGTACTCTTAGTGAGCTGAGAATCGTAGTAGTTGCTTCAATTCCGGAGTTTGTGCGAGTCTTGGTCGGTGCCTTGACTCCAAAGTTGTAGTTCTCCTTCTTTACAAGAAGTAAATCTCACCGCCTCCGGTGGGTCAAGTTTGCCTATTTTCAGAAATCGTTTGTGCTCTCTCCGTTGTGTTTTCATCTCCTTCCTTCACCCTTCACCCATGAGCATCCGTACATCGGAGACGTGGAATGGACTCTTGTTTTTGGCGTGACTGCAGGCTCATAGGCGGGCAAGCTGAGCCCCACATACCCGCTATCCCCTACGGAATGTGCTGCGCTTAAAATTGCTAAGAGGTTAGTGAGCAACATTTCATAGTTTGAGTGCCATTGGTTTTCTCTCGCATTAGTGTTGCCCCGAAACAAGTTCACCGCTAATTTCTTTGTGTTTTTCGCTGCACTTTTCGAGCGCTTTTACTTCCCTCACCTCAAGACCCTCTCATATTTTTTGTGCATTGTGTAAACATCGTAGAGTAGGGAACTAAGGACCAACCCTCATATTCTAGCTGCATCAAACATCCTTTAAAATTTCCACCGGCTTTCGCATAAAATGCAAGTTGTAATGAGATGACCATCTATTCTTAGACTTCTATGAAAAATAAGTTTAGTAGGCAATATCAAGAAGTCAAAGCAAAAAAGTAGAGTTATACTAACTAAATGAAAACAAATCAAAAAAACAAAGTAAAAAAGGAAAATAAAAATAAACAGAGCAAAGTCTAGTCTATTAATAACTAAATCAATTCGATATTCACTATTGTCCTCGACAATGCCGCAAGCACATCACTTTCTGATGCAGTACTAAGATATCGTTCCCATAGGGACAAATTGCAATTACCAAAAGATCGTGTAATCAATATCTAGACAAACTATATCTAGTTTAAATAATAAACTAAACTAATTGGTCGAATTAGTTACCAAACAAGAGATACGAGTTAAATGTTATTTCAAGATAATTCGGGACATTGGGATTCATCACAATGATAGATCTAAACTTCAACAAAATAATAATAATGCAGTAGATCTAAAATGTTCAAGGACTTATTCGCATGTACAGGTTACCCCTTTTCAATAGTATAAACCCAGTACCAACTCTGAATGGTCTCCTACTTTCATGGCTTACAAAACTAAATAGATCGAATGAACACAAGGATAAACTAATATTCTCGCATAAATTCTGACTACTTTCGTGATAGAATAACACGGGCCTAATCTAAGTAGTTCCAATGTCGTGATTCACTTTTTAGTTCTTCTCGCGATGTTTTAAATATGTAAAAACTTGGCCAACATAAATACGAGCAAACATCATAGCAAAGATCGAATAGACAAAGATAGATTAGACAAACACTGATATTATAAGTCAAAATAAAGATCCAAACATAGGATTAGACCCCAAATCCTGAATAAGAAGGCTTAAGCAGCCATGATAGTTCTATTCAGCACAATCTTTACTCAAATCAAACTTCCAAGGATCTAAATACAAAAGGACAATATGAGAAAGAAATTCAAATTAATCCTCTCTAGATCGATAGGAAGAAGCGTTCAAATCTGCCTAGAATATCCCCTTTTCGTTCGTCGTCACCGCTTTTAACCATTCTACTCATTCTCCTCTTTGGAGAGCCAAAAGGACCCCTCTTTTCACCCCAAAATAGTTTTTTTTTCATAGGAGGGTGTCCCTTGTGATTCCCCACGAAATCCTCAATAGAACGCTTTAAATCACAAAAAAAAACCACTTTAAATTCACTCCAAAAATGTTAAAAAAAACATGTTCTATGGAAGCTATCATGGCCGTGAAGTGTTATATAATAATGATCATGAGCAGGCTGTGATGAAAAAATTTCCTATGCAAGGGACCTACTCAAGAAATCCTAAGAACAGTAGCCATTTGGCCACAAAAAAAATTTTGTTCTTTTCGTGGACGGACATGTCCACGATGATCTACACACTAAGCTATCTAATGGTACCAATATTGTCGTGGATGGATGTATCCACGATGAGAAAATGTGGAGTTTCGGATCGTCGATGGATGGTACTACAGTAACATGCCATCCATCCATGTTTTCTCATCATGGATACATTCATCCACGATAATATTGGTATTGTTGGATAGCTTAGAGTGTGTAGATCATCATCAATATGTCCATCCATGGAAAAAAAAATTTGTGGCCAAATGGCCATTGTGCTTAAGTTTGTCCTACAGGGAGGGCTGCCCAGGAAATTTTTTTGGCCGTGATGTGTATCATGGCCGGGCTGTGAAATCTTTTGTATATTTTTAATATTACGATCATGGCCATGATGCTAGTCACGGGCTGGCCATGATCATCTCAGTGAAAAAGTTATCAAACTTTGGATCAAACTCATTATGGCAGTGAAGATCATCATGGTTTAACTGTGAATAAGAAGTATACAAAATACTCAACATGGCTGTGAAGACCATCAAGGCCTAACCATGATTGTTATAGAAAACTCTGTTTGACTCCAAATTTACAGTGCTAACTTGTCTTTTCACCCAATGGCCTCAAAATCATCAAATAAGTTCTAGAAATGAGTGATTTTAACTAAAATTGCAAAAAGATGAGGAAAAATAAAGATTCCAAGCAAAGCATGCAAATAGCCTGAATATGATATAAAAGCAATAGAATATGCCTTGTTTTGGGATAAAATAATATAAAAAATATTACCAAAATGCAAGGCATCAGCATGCCTTATTATGAGCCACTTAGTTAGGCTTATCTAATTTATTCCTAAAAACAAATTTGTTCTAATTATACATTGATTATAAGGCCTAGGAACTAAAGTCCATATATCACTTCTTATAAATTGATTTAATTCATCATGCATACTAAGAACCTAAAATTCATCTTTAAAGCATCATCAACACATTTAGGTTCTACTTGTGAAGTAAAAGAAAAATGTTCACTATTATTTGAAGGGAACAACAAGTTACATACCCTTTAAAGGTTCCCCAAGAATTTGTTTCAATAGATGACCTATTAGGAACTTGTATTCTTTTGGAGGAGGTTGATGTGAGTTAGCTTTCTCCACTTGATCAAGTGGTTAATTAGCATACATGCCTTGAGGTTCTTGAACATTTTATGTGCTTTAATAGTATCTAGTTTATTGTTAATTAGTAATTTTCATCATGCTCATCTATCTTACTTATGGGAGCATTTGTTTTATTTCTTGTGAGACTAACATGTATGATCAATAGATCAGGTAGAACAATATTTTAGCAAATCAAAAGGGGGAGTATAAAAGAAGGTATGGTTAGTAGGGAAGCTAAATTAGAGTCAATGCATCTTTTGTTTTTTTTCCTAAGACTAGTTTATCCTTGATTATGACTCGAGATGAAACTAGGTTATTTTGGTCTACATTTCATAGTGCTAAGATACATTGAGAAGATAAAGGAGACGTAGGGAGAAATACTTACATTCTCACTTATATAGTATTAGAAAAAAGTCAAAAAAAAAATAAAAGGATACAAATATTGAAAGACATATGTGCTTGTAGTGTTTTTATCTAATTTCCATAGAACCAAAATGGGAAAAATTAGAAAGTTTCTTTTTTTATAGAATGTACAACCATACATATATATATATATATATATATATATATATATATATATATATATATATATCATTCATTTTTAAAGACAATATTAATTTCTTTTTTATATGAAGTTCTAGGTAAATGATGCCACCTTAGAACCAATTTATATGAATTAAAAATAACCATTAGTACTCCTATCAATTTTACAACCATCAAAGTTAGCATCAATATAATTATAAAGTTGTGGGTATAAATAAATAAAGTAAACTATCAATTACATTTTTGTACCACTTTTGATCTACCATTTCACCATTCCCATCATCATTATCATTAGGGTTAGTACTTGGGCTCATGGTGTTGGGGTATGCCCTTAAGGCTAATGTTTGAGGCCTTTGGGATTGTAGCAGTATCATGTAATAAACTTTTGTGTTTATAAAGGCATGGTTATTATTCAGGTTATTACCTTGTCTGCTGTAATAAGTGTACTTCTGAATAATGTCTCAAAGCTGTTCAGCTAGGCTGACAGGCTATATGTCCTTAGTCGAGATATCTTGGTGAACATGAGACAGCCTTGATATGATTGAGACTAATATGTGTTCTAATCTTATAGGATGCTTCGAGCATGGAATAAGATGTAGACTCATGGGTACATTGGATGTACTGGACAGACCCTACTGGGATATTCCATTGCTTGTCACAATGTGAATAATCCTTGTTTGCATCAAGTGGCACATGTCCTTTGACTTGAGATCACTTGTGTTTCTAAATGATGAATGTCATTATTTTGAGGTAGTTCAATATCATTTGAAAGATAATGGTTATAGACTGTCTTGGATAATGATCATGAGTCAGGTTCGGATACTAGTGATAGATAAAGGATTGCCGTCTCCTTGTGGAAGGAGTGTGGTGTTCTAAAGGGGCCCCCCTTATATGAGATGATTGAGAAAGTGTATGGCCATACCCAGATGACTATGTTCATCTGATCTAATCATGCTCATCATATTGGAGCTACAAGTTTGACACACTTGTCCAATAAGAACATCCAGTGGCAAAGGAAACATGTATGCCTTGTGAAATGATTCACACTTGTGCTGTGGTTTGGGTGTAGTCTTGGAAGACTCTTTCCTTTATATCGGGAGACAGTGATGTGTTGCTAGATACCCCTCACTGATTGTGATAACGTGAGTTATCGTTACCGACATTTAAAGGAAACCCTTAGGGTCGCACAATTTGATGATATGGCTTACTTAAGTCAGATCGTGTGGACTGAATTGTTTTAGTTCAGTTAAAAGGAGATTAGACTCTGATTGTAAGTGAGATCTGGTCTGATCATGTTTGATTGATTAGGGCTTCAGATCGGTAAGCTTCGATCGAGAGTATGGATGCTAGATCGAAGAGATCAAGAGCATCAAGAGATGAACGGTTAGATCTTGAACCGTTTGGTTCATAGAGATCTAGACCATGGCTTGGGCTGGTTTGATTTGGGTTTTTGAACCGAATTGAATTGAACCTAATTGGCTTGAACCGGTTCACATGGGTGAACGTATGGTTCAAGGTTTAAAGGCATCTTGGGCGGTTTTTCTTCAAGTGGTCGCATGGCTTGATAACCTTCCATATTTGGAAGTGTAACGCCATCACTTGAATGAAAAAGAAACCTCAACGCAATTTGCCAATTACTCTCTTGTCTCCTTCATTCGACGAAGAGAGGGACTTGGACAAGGTAGCTCTCGGCCAAGCACATCTCATCATCAACACACGACAAGGAACTTTGGGGAGATCTCTTGCTAGCACAAGGAAGATCCTAAAGGGTAGCCATCTCTCATCTAGTGTGTGTTTTCTTTGGAGGAGTGCTTACTTGCCCTCTTGCTTCCAAGCCGACACCCTTTATCATGGCTATGGTAAAAGATCTCAAACTTGATCTTTGCAATACATATAAAGTTGATCATATATATGTGTTCATGCAAACGATTTTATTGAAACCCTAGAAGAGTACATTTTCCGCATGCTCTAGGGTTCGCCCCCCTCTAGAAAGGGGTTTTATCTGCCTGCGCTCCCCCTTGAAGGGGACTCTTCAATTGGTATCAGAGGGGGTTATGCATGAATCTTATGATTGCTTTAGTGATCCATGTTTGCGCCATTGTTGTAGATCTATCATCACCATGAATACATGCTAGTCATTAGATGTTGGCGCATGATTGATATCACATGTTTGCGCTAATGGATAGATCTAATGTCAACATGCGAAACTACATGTTATTACTTGTATGATTCTTGGCGCATGTTTCTTGATGGCGCTTGTTGAATGTCTTTGTAAAATTCATTACATCTTGCGCACCTCACTAGATCTAAGTGGCGCCTACTATAAACCCTTAGATGGGTTGATGGGGTTGAAGTCACCTCTAAGTTAGATCCACTAGTCTGATCAGACCATCTGACAGCCTAGATGGATCGACCAGATGGCACCTGTGCGCAAGCACGAGGTGGCCATAGGTCGATTGCATCTTAGGCGTGTAGCGAGGTCTGGTTGAGACAACTCAGTGAACACACATGAGTTAGGCCCGGGGTCACACCCGCTTGCCAGAACTCATGAGGGTTGTTCAGCCCTTGGCGCATGCATAGTTGACCATTAGGTCAACTCGAGTCAGTTAGGACTTGGTGCATGCAAGGGCAGAGGATCTGACTAGTTAGATGAGTGGATCCCTATCAATGGACCATTGTAAGGTTGTAGGGCTTATAAGAAAATTAAAATTGATGCCAATGGGGTTTTCAAAAAATTTTATTTTCTTTGTAATGGATCACATGTTGATTGAATGATGCCATGATGCTTGTTTATTTCATCTTATGTGGGTTGCCCTTTTATTGTGTGCTGTGCTGGGGCCTGCGAGCCTGGTAAATTATTATTTTGTGATCTGCGAATCACTTTTTAATTCATTGATTGTATAATTGACCTGTGAGTCAAACTTGTCTAGATAGATCAAATTGTATTTGATTAGACAAGAGTACAAAGGCACACATCCTAGAGGGGCATTCAGCTGGTGGCGCACCTGAGGTGCTCTTGGCGCTAGGGCCCTGGGTTGGACCATATGAGATGCAAAAGTCCCAAGAAGAGCAAGTGAAGACTTAAGTATCTTAAGGTCTTACTTAGGCTTTGGGCTTTTACCACATAAGATCCATGCTTTCTTTTTATTGCTTATATAATTAGAACTGCATGAGTTTATCTTCTGCTATCACCATAGGAATTGCATGATAGTGAAGAAGATAAAAGGACCGTTAAAATCCAACGCTAACATATCAAGCTCGTAAGCCTTCTGACGCGAAACCTCACTGTTCTGATTATCGTTGGAGCCGTGTTGTACCCACTCAGTGGGCACGTCCATCTATCTTCAGACGGTGCGGGATTTCACCTGCGTGTTACAGAGAAGGGATTTATCGCTTCTCGTTGCTCAGCATAGCACGTGGTGGTCCAGGGAGTAGGTCGGGTCAGCTTGACCATGTAGGCTACATATGTGGCGCATATGGTAGCGCATGGAGGCAGCCATCTGTGGGATCAGAGACTGTGTTGTACCAACTCAGTTGGCACAGTCTGCTGGATTGCCCAGATGAAGGGGAATCGCACGGGTTGGCGATTGGCTGGGACAGCCTACTAGAAATTAATGCTTGTCATCTCTGTGCATCTTATCTCGCCTGAGCGGGACGCGGAGACCAAGTATGAAATCTGGATCCCATCTCACTAAAAGAGTGTTACTCTTTCGGACTGTTTACTGGATTTTTCAGTCAGACAAAATAGTGAGAAAAAGAATCTTTCTTAAGTCCTGGATTGATTCTGAACATTGATACTGACCTTGCTGTTCTTGCATTGTTGTAGATTCCTGCAGCAACGAACACCATGAGCTTCAATGTGCGATCCCTACTGGAAAGGGAGAAGTTTGCTGGGCCGAACTTCTCTGACTGGTTCGGACACCTTAAGATCGTTCTTAAGGCAGAGAGGAAACTGTATGTCCTCGAGACGGCAGTGCCGTCTCAACCCGCTGCGAACGCCGCAAGGGCGGTTCGTGAAGCCTATGAAAAGCATGTCAATGATAGCATTGATGTCGCTTGCCTGATGCTAGCGTCTATGACGCCACCGCTGCAGCGTCAGCATGAGGATATGTCGGCTATAGAGATTATAGCGAACCTCAAGATGCTGTATGCTGCACAGGCGAGGACAGAACGCTATAATCTGACGAAGCTCTTCTTTCAGAGCAAACTGGCTGAAGGGAGCCCAGTTGGAGCTCACGTGCTCAAGATGATTGGGCACAAGGAGGCTCTAGAGAAACTGGGGCATACCATTAACCAGGAGCTTGCTGTAGACATAATTCTGCAGTCTCTCCCGCCCTCTTTCGATGCGTTCATTATTAACTTTAATATGAACAAAATCGATTGTACTCCGGCAGAGCTGCTGAATATGCTCTTGACTACTGAGGAAACTCTGAAGGGAAAGCCTTCAACCTCTGTCTTACTGGTTCCTTCTAGGAACAAGAAGAAGGGGAAGAAGGGCAAGGCCCCTGTCAAGAACTACAGTAAGGCTCTGAAACAGAAGGTGAAGCGGTCGAAGGACAACAGGTGTTTCCACTGTGGCTAGCTGGGTCACTGGAAAAAGGACTGTAAAGCGCTCCAAGGAGATAAGAGGGGAAGCATCGCTTCTGGCTCAGGTATATACGTGACGGAAGTCATGGTTTCATCTTCTTCTATTTCATGGGTGTTGGACACTGCATGTGGAGTTCACATTTGTTCAAATATACAGGAACTCAAGAGAAGAAGACAGGTGGGACAGCATGAGGTAGACCTACGCGTTGGAAACGGGGCACGGGTTGCTGCTGTTGCTGTAGGAGACTATTTCATTTCTTTACCATCTGGACTTGTATTGGAACTAAACAGTTGTTATTTTGTTCCCAGTATAACTAAAAATATTATCTCCATTCCTGCTCTTGTCAGGAAAGGATTTGCCTTTGAATGCAATATTTCAAAGTGTGTTTTATCTTATGGTAATATTGTTTATGCTACTGGTTCAATTAACAATGGGTTATACATGTTGGACATGGAAAGTTCTATACATAACATTGATAATAAGAAAGCCAAGAATGCTGATGACAGCACCTTGCTATGGCATAGTCGTTTAGGCCATATAAACGAGAAACGCATTAAGCGGTTGCATGATCATGGACTGCTGGGATCATTCTCCTATGAGGAGATTGATACATGCAAAGCTTGTTTGATGGGTAAAATGACGAAGTCACCTTTTCCAAATAAAGGTCAAAGGGCTTCAGGTTTACTTGACCTCATACACAGTGATGTGTGTGGGCCATTTAGTAAATATGCCAGAGGTGGCTATCAGTACTTCATTACCTTTACTAATGATTTCAGTAGGTATGGGTATGTCTATCTGATGAGACATAAAAGTGAATCTTTTGACAAGTTCAAAGAGTTCAAAAATGAAGTACAAAATCAGTTAGGCCGAAATATCAAGGCACTTCGTTCTGATCGAGGTGGAGAATACCTAAGTCATGCGTTTACTGACTATCTAAAGGAGTGTGGGATTATCTCACAGCTCACTCCGCCAGGAACACCGCAATGGAATGGTGTGTCCGAGAGGAGAAATAGAACGTTACTTGATATGGTTCGTTCTATGATGAGTCAGGCTACTCTTCCATACTCCTTTTGGGGTTTTGCACTGGAAACAGCTGCAAAGGTACTAAACCGAGTGCCATCCAAGGCAGTTTCTAAGACGCCATATGAGTTATGGTATGGGAAACAGCCAAGCTTGACATTTATCAGGATCTGGGGTTGCGAGGCTTATGTCAAAAAGCTCGCCTCTGGGAAACTGGAGAGCAGATCTGAGAAATGTATATTTGTCGGTTACCCTAAGGAAACTAAGGGTTATTATTTCTACGATCCCAAAGAGAACAAAGTATTTGTTGCTCGGACGGCCATATTTCTTGAGAAGGAGTTTCTTCTGCAAGAGGCCAGTGGGAGAGAAATAAGGCTGGATGAGAATCCAGAGGAAGGACAAAGTAGTCAAGCACAGTTGGATGAGCCTGAGCCGGTAAATCAGGTTAATGAACAACCTGAGGCTCAGATATCACGGGAACCGCGAAGATCGGGAAGGATCCGTCGACAGCCTGAGCGCTATGACGGAGTCTACATCATTGATAATGATGAACCCCTCACTTATGCGGATGCGGTCAGTGGACCGGAGTCAGCAAGATGGCTTGAAGCTATGCGAGCCGAGATGGACTCCATGTCAGATAACCAAGTCTGGGATTTGGTTGATCCGCCTCCGGGAGTAATCCCTATAGGCTGTAAATGGATCTTCAAGAAGAAGATTGACATGGATGGTAACGTGGTTACCTATAAAGGCAGGCTAGTTGCGAAAGGTTTCAAACAAATCTACGGGATAGATTATGATGAAACTTTCTCACCTGTAGCCATGTTCAAGTCTATTCGGATTCTTTTCGCGATAGCTGCATATTACGATTATGAGATCTGGCAGATGGATGTGAAAACAGCTTTCCTTAATGGAAATCTGGATGAGGATGTGTATATGACACAACCTGAAGGTTTCACGAATCCATCAGATCGTCATAAAATATGCAAGTTAAAGAAGTCCATTTATGGACTTAAACAAGCATCTAGAAGCTGGAATATTCGTTTTGATGAATCAATCTCTGAGTTTGGTTTCATCAAGAACGAAGATGACCCGTGTGTATATAAGAGGTTTAGTGGGAGCGTGATTACTTTCCTAGTCCTCTACGTCGATGATATCTTGATCATTGGAAATGATATTCCTGAACTGCATGCTGTTAAAGCATGGTTAGGAAAATGTTTCCAGATGAAAGATCTAGGAGAAGCAGCCTATGTACTAGGTGTGAAGATCTACAGAGATAGATCTAAGAGGCTTCTCGGGCTGTGCCAGAGTACTTACATCGATAAAGTCCTGGAAAGATTCCATTTAGAGAATTCTAAACGTGGATATCTTCCAGTCAGACATGGTCTGAATCTTTCGAAGAGTCAGTGTCCACAAACACAGACTGAGAAAGATGAAATGGACAATACGCCTTATGCTTCGGCTATTGGGTCCATTATGTATGCGATGTTGTGTACTCGCCCTGACGTCGCTTACGGGTTAAGCGTGACCAGTCGATTCCAAAGTAATCCAGGTGTGGCGCACTGGATTGCGGTCAAGAACATTTTAAAATATCTGCGGAGGACCAAAGATATGTTCTTGATATATGGTGGTCAGGAAGAACTCAGTATTGAAGGATATACTGACGCTTCGTTCCAGTCGGACCAGGATGATTTCCGATCGCAATCAGGCTATGTTTTTAGCTTGAATGGTGGAGCAGTGGTGTGGAAAAGTTTCAAACAGTCAACTGTTGCTGATTCCACAACAGAAGCCGAGTATGTTGCAGCCTCGGAAGCATCCAAGGAGGCAGTGTGGATTCGTAAGTTCGTGAGAGAACTTGGTGTCGTTCCTTCGAGTGCAGATCCTTTGGTTATCTTCTGTGATAACACTGGAGCAATCGCACAAGCAAAGGAACCACGGTCGCACCAGAAGTCCAAGCACATACAGAGACGGTTTCACTTGATCCGGGAGATCATTGATCGAGGCGAGATCAAAATATGCAAGGTTCATACAGATGACAATCTGGCAGACCCGCTTACCAAGCCTCTGGCGCAGCAGAAGCATGAGAAGCACTGTAATAATATGGGTTTGAGATTTCTCAACCATTAGATTAAGTGCAAGTGGGAGATTGTTGGGGTATGCCCTTAAGGCTAATGTTTGAGGCCTTTGGGATTGTAGCAGTATCATGTAATAAACTTTTGTGTTTATAAAGGCATGGTTATTATTCAGGTTGTTACCTTGTCTGCTGTAATAAGTGTACTTCTGAATAATGTCTCAAAGCTGTTCAGCTAGGCTGACAGGCTATATGTCCTTAGTCGAGATATCTTGGTGAACATGAGACAGCCTTGATATGATTGAGACTAATATGTGTTCTAATCTTATAGGATGCTTCGAGCATGGAATAAGATGTAGACTCATGGGTACATTGGATGTACTGGACAGACCCTACTGGGATATTCCATTGCTTGTCACAATGTGAATAATCCTTGTTTGCATCAAGTGGCACATGTCCTTTGACTTGAGATCACTTGTGTTTCTAAATGATGAATGTCATTATTTTGAGGTAGTTCAATATCATTTGAAAGATAATGGTTATAGACTGTCTTGGATAATGATCATGAGTCAGGTTCGGATACTAGTGATAGATAAAGGATTGTCGTCTCCTTGTGGAAGGAGTGTGGTGTTCTAAAGGGGCCCCCCTTATATGAGATGATTGAGAAAGTGTATGGCCATACCCAGATGACTATGTTCATCTGATCTAATCATGCTCATCATATTGGAGCTACAAGTTTGACACACTTGTCCAATAAGAACATCCAGTGGCAAAGGAAACATGTATGCCTTGTGAAATGATTCACACTTGTGCTGTGGTTTGGGTGTAGTCTTGGAAGACTCTTTCCTTTATATCGGGAGACAGTGATGTGTTGCTAGATACCCCTCACTGATTGTGATAACGTGAGTTATCGTTACCGACATTTAAAGGAAACCCTTAGGGTCGCACAATTTGATGATATGGCTTACTTAAGTTAGATCGTGTGGACTGAATTGTTTTAGTTCAGTTAAAAGGAGATTAGACTCTGATTGTAAGTGAGATCTGGTCTGATCATGTTTGATTGATTAGGGCTTCAGATCGGTAAGCTTCGATCGAGAGTATGGATGCTAGATCGAAGAGATCAAGAGCATCAAGAGATGAACAGTTAGATCTTGAACCGTTTGGTTCATAGAGATCTAGACCATGGCTTAGGCTGGTTTAATTTGGGTTTTTGAACCGAATTGAATTGAACCTAATTGGCTTGAACCGGTTCACATGGGTGAACGTATGGTTCAAGGTTTAAAGGCATCTTGGGCGGTTTTTCTTCAAGTGGTCGCATGGCTTGATAACCTTCCATATTTGGAAGTGTAACGCCATCACTTGAATGAAAAAGAAACCTCAACGCAATTTGCCAATTACTCTCTTGTCTCCTTCATTCGACGAAGAGAGGGACTTGGACAAGGTAGCTCTCGGCCAAGCACATCTCATCATCAACACACGACAAGGAACTTTGGGGAGATCTCTTGCTAGTACAAGGAAGATCCTAAAGGGTAGCCATCTCTCATCTAGTGTGTGTTTTCTTTGGAGGAGTGCTTACTTGCCCTCTTGCTTCCAAGCCGACACCCTTTATCATGGCTATGGTAAAAGATCTCAAACTTGATCTTTGCAATACATATAAAGTTGATCATATATATGTGTTCATGCAAACGATTTTATTGAAACCCTAGAAGAGTACATTTTCCGCATGCTCTAGGGTTCGCCCCCCCTCTAGAAAGGGGTTTTATCTGCCTGCGCTCCCCCTTGAAGGGGACTCTTCACATGGGAGTTAGAATAGCTTTAGCATTTTTTATACCAAACATTCTGAAAAATTGTCTTTGTGTATTTGGATTGCTTGGTGACCTTTCGTTATTTGATTGATTTGAAGTCCAACAATGAAACTAAGATCACTTATCATACTCATCTCAAATTCATTTTGCACATAATTTGTTAACTACTTACTCAAATATTCATTAGATGCACCAAAAATAGTATTATCTACATAAATTTGAACTAGTAATAATATGTTTAGTGAAAAGAGAAGCATTAACATTTTTTAAATAATAAAAACACTGATCAATTAAAAACTTGGAAAGTCTTTTATACCAAGCTCTATTAGCTTTCCTTAAACCATATAAAGCCTCATTTTATGTTTGTAAATATGACTTGAAAACTTAAAACTTTCAACTCGAGGTTGTTGGTCAACATGAACTTCTTTATTAATAAAACCATTTTTAAAAATGCACTTTTTACCTCTATTTGATAAAGTTTAAACCATTGAAACTAGAAAAAAAAATTCCAAAGTATTTTAAAGGACTCTAGTCTTGCTTCAAAAGCATGTGTTTTTTTATTATAATATATTCCTTCTTCTTAGTTAAAACCTTAGG
Source organism: Costus lasius (assembly GCA_027563935.2). Lineage (NCBI taxonomy): Eukaryota > Viridiplantae > Streptophyta > Magnoliopsida > Zingiberales > Costaceae > Costus > Costus lasius. The sequence continues at coordinate 41,095,468 of CM050453.2, forward strand.
CCACTACACATGCCTTATTATGTGCCACTAAGGTAGGCTTATCTAATTTATTCCCAAATTTCATCTTTAAAGCATCTTCAACACATTTATTTAGGTTCTACTTGTGAAGTAAAAGCAAAATATTTGCAACGGTTTGAAGGGATGAACAAGTTACATAGCCTTTGAAGGTTCCCCAAGAATTTGTTTCAATAGATGATCTCTTAGGAACATATTAGCATTATCCACTTGATCTAGAGGTTTAATTAGCATACATGCCTTGAGGTTCTTGAACATTTTAGGTGCTTCGATAGTATCCAAGTTATTCTTGAGTGTAAGTTCCTCTATTTTTTTTTATTGATGTCAGCTTCTATAACAATTCGTAAACATTGTTAGAATCATCAAATGCCACATGCATGGATGCTTTAACTATCAAAGTTCTATAATTATAAACTCTATAAGCCTTACTGGTAGATGTGTAACCAATCAATAGTTCTTCATCTCACTTAGAATCAAACTTACCTAATGGATTTTGGCATTTAAAATAAAATATTTTCAACCACAGACTCAAAAATATATAATATTTGGTAATCTATTAAACCAAAGTTCAAAAGTATTTTTTTTTAAATAGGCCTAATTGAAACATGATGAATAATATAATAAGATGACAATCACAGGCTGGCTGTGATGAGTTCATCAATCTGCAAAAAGGTCTTCTCGGCCGTGATGATGATCATAGGCTGGCTGTGAAGAGCACGTAAAAATTTTGGAAGGAGATCATGCCCGTGCGGAATGCCCGTGCATGCCTCATCAAAAAATATGTTGAAGTCCTTCACAGCCATGATGACCATCACGGGCTAGCCATGAAGAGCTCACAAAAGTTTTCAACGAACATCATGCCCGTGCTCCAAGCCATGATAGCTTCATACAATTTTCTGATAAAAAGATGATCACGACCGTGAACCCTGTCATGGGCTAGCCGTGATTACTTCGCACAACTCTGCACTGGAATACCAATACGATCACGTCTGTGATCTCTGGAGAAAATTTAAAATGAGCCCAAATTTGATATGTGACCTCGTTGTACTGTGATGAATCTTCCTATAACTTAAAATAATCAAAATCTTCACGAAAATATAGGAAAGTGACCTACATTTCATAAACAATTAAAAAATAGTGAAGATTCTGTACTTTTAGAGAAAAGATTCTAAACTAAGACATAAAACAAGACTTAAGCTTGAAAATATCGTATGAATAAGACGTTAAATCCTATAAAAATAACACTTATCAAGGCTGTTGGGTCAAACATTCAAATTGAGGTGAATGGGTCATGGGCCAAGCGTTCGAAATTTGAATGAATGAGCCATGGGGGCCAAACATTTGAAATTAGGGTGAATAGGTAGATGGGCCAAGTGTTCGAAATTTGGGTTAACGAGTCATGGGGCCAAATGTTCAAAATTTAAAGTGAACGAGCCAGCGGGCCAAGCGTCCAAAATTTAAGAGTTGTTAAAATTTTGATTCATATATCTGCTTAGATCTAGGTATCTGATCTAAAATCCAAGATCAAATTCAGAAAGATCAGACTCAATCGAGTAAGGATTGATATTCGGATCATTTCGTAAGTCATCCAATTGGCTGAGATTCGGGTAAATTAATTTAAACCGTTGAAAGTTTGATTCATAGATCTGCTTAGATCTAGATCTCTAATCAAAAATTCAAGATCAAATTCAGAAAGATCTAACTCAATTGAGTAAGGATTGATATTTGGATCATTTCGAAAGCCATCCAATTGGCTGAGATTCGAGTGAATTAGTTTCAACTGTTGAAAGTTTGATTCATAGATCTGCTTAGATCCAGGTCTCTGATCGAATATCCAAGATCAATTCAGAAAGATCTAACACAATCGAGTAAGGATTGATATTCGAATCATTTCATAAGCCATCCAATTGGCTGAGATTCAGATGAATTAATTTCAGCCATTGAAAGTTTAATTCATAGATTTGCTTCAATGCAAGTCTTAGATCAAAAATCTAATATCATATTTGGAAATATCAAGTTCGATTTAATAGGGATCAACTCCTTAATCACGTCAAAAGTCATCGGATTGACCTAGATATGCTCAGATCATTTTCAGCCGTCGAAATATTGACTTGTGGATCTGCTTTGATCCAGGTCTCTGATCAAAAATTCAAGGGTATATTTGGAACGATCTGACCCAAATTTGTAGGAATTGACACTTGAATCTTGTTGAGAACTGTCCGATTGATTTAGATTTATGCAATGAATACCAGCCATCGGTTGCATTGAACCTGGATCAATAGATTTTTATATTAGTTTATTGACAATTGATTTCATGATAGTTAATTAGGATTATTGATTTTGGGACAAATTTGGGTTGTCAGACTAAAATTAGGTACATCTGAGCCTTCAGATTGAAGTAAGAAAATCCTGGCTGTTGGATTGAAATTTGAATATTTGGATCGTCGTTTGTATGATCAAATCCAAGCCGTAGGATCGAGTATGGAAAATATGGATCATCAGATCAAGACCGAAAGATCTGAGGTGTTTGATCAAAATTATAAGATCTGGGCCGCTATATCAGAATTAAAAGATTTGATCAAATCTGAACCATTATTTTCAAATTTAATCCTATCCATCGGATCATCTTTTGACGTAATTGGATAGTTGCATATGGTGATTGTTTTTCTTCGTGGTGACCTTAACGAAGATGAGAAAAGTTCAGTCTTTCATCTTCCATCTTTTGTCGTCCACCGTCCGCCGTCCAACGCTCGCTTGCTCCAGCCGAGGTGTCCCTACATCACACCAAACTAGTGGCCAAAGTCTAATGCTGGCCGGCAGTGAGTCAACCTTGAACAAAATCAAACAAGTGATTTTTGTCTGAAACAGAGGTGAGAATAATGTCGCCAAAAAAGCTTTCGGTTTCAGTGATCCATATGTCGGATGGACAGATCCTTGTAAGCACCGGTTTGCAAGTCCAAATAGGAGGCTTGGCTAGCATTTCAACTCGATCGGACGTATGGCTCGACTAGGAGAACTTTGCAACATCAGTAGAGAAAGAAAATAGGGATCGCCAGAGAAATATCTCGATGCCTGCGATCTGGCCACCAGATGGTCGGATCATTTTTCTCATCGGTTCGCATGCTTGAAGAGGAAATGTGTCTGAGGTTTGAACCAGATCAGACCATCGGATGTCGTATGTCGTGATCGTTGAGAAGAAGCGTCCTTCATAGAAGGAAGAAGGAATCACTAGAAAAATATTCATTTCTGACGATCCGAATATGAGATGGCCGGATCATCTCGTCTATCCGTGTGCACACTCGAGAAGAAAGCATGGACAAGATTTAGTCTTATCAGATGGTTAGATGCCAAGTATGGTTCCCATCTTGCTCCTTTGTCGGCGGCAATTTCTTCAACAATATAGAGAACAGTCAGGAGTTTTCCTGCGTGATAGGAACAAGGAAGCTCCAAGCAATTTCCTTGGTTGCTTACTTCACAAATTACTGTAGATGAACTTGAACACAAGCATGGTGATGGAATTGATAGCACGTATGTCATAGAAGCCGAAGGCAAAAGGGCCACACTTGCCAAAGAAACCGGATAATGCGAGTCAATTTTGGCTACCGCCATCAATGTCTTGTCATAAATTTTTTTTATGATTTATTTTGAAGTCTACTCTCCATCAAAATAGATATTTATTTCAGAATTATTTCTTCATTAAGATAGATATTTATTTCGATGTTCTCTCTATCAAAGTATTATTTATTTTAGAGTTATGTCTCCATCAAAATAGAAGAAGGGAGAAAAAGAGATAAAAATGTATAACTGTGTAGCCAACAAAATCTTCTCGTAAGGTTTTTCTCAGCGTCAGTGCCCGGACGTTGTGATTCCTGTGTATGTCTTTTTTTCCTAGGGTCAAGCACCCGCTTTTATATTAATCTTTTGTTATTTTTATTTACCAGACTTTAAACAATAATAATAATTTATTTTCGCCATCCTCCCTCAAGGGCTCCCACGATCTTTTTTTTATTTTATTTTTTCCTTCCCAAATTTTTTGCTATGATCCAATTTCATTTCTCCCTTTTGCTTTTTTCCAATTACCACACATGGTATTCCATCCGATTTACTAATTTGCTTTGCTTTTTTTTCCCATGTATTCGTGATGCACGAAGCATCATGAGATTCATTATTTTGACCAAAATTGCTAGCAGAGATTTTGGTTGAATTTGTGACAATTTTGACCAGACAAAAATATACATGATTTTATGTAATTTTGACCTAGGACACGCATTATTGTTTCACTGTCAAATTTTATGATTTTGACCCGATTCTCTATTCAATTTTTATTGCCAACAATAGATTCTGATCAAAATTAATGTAGTGGTCAAAAATTGGATTTTGATTTTTTGCTCTCACCCGTTTCAAATTTCGCTAGGTCAAAATCGAGCTTCGGTAAAAATCCCAATTTGCCTTAAATTTCGCATGGCTGATGTGGCTGGGTCAAAATTGTCATGTTCCATCCGCTTCCACGATTTACTTTGTCATAGCTGCCATGATTACTCAGTCAAAATCAATCTTTGGTCAAAATTCCTACGCAGAAAAATGTGGCTCCGTCCAACTTTGTAATTCCCCATGTAGTAGATGTCCCATGATCAAATAATAAATTAATTATTATTTTTTAAGGACAAAAATACATCCAACATCTATATTATGAATAATTTGTTAGTCACTTATGGGCAAATTAGAATATTTATATAGATGCCAAATTAAATTTTCAATGACCTATTATCATGAGGTGTTATTAAAAAGATAACATGATGATATATATTATATTAATGGGTATATTGAAATTCATTTATTATAAAATATTTAGAAATCACCCAAAGGTTGATTAATTATTTTGTAATCATGAACATGACAATGGTAAATTGATATATTTGGTTAGATATATTTAGTATATCCAAAGATTATATGCATGCCTAATTGAAACATATTTCAATTATCAATTGTGTGATTTATAAAATACTAAGCATTAATAATATTTTTTGTTATGCATTGTTGGATCACCTAAAGGATAACATCAATGTATATTTATTTCTATCATCTAAATCTATATTAAGTGTTTTATTTAAAACTCATAGCATTATTGGCTTTCGCTCATGTTTCTCTTTATTCGCAAGTATCAACTATTATAAAGTTCAATGGACTTAATTTTTCTGAATGGTCTAAAGAAGTCTAGTTTTACTTAGGTGTTCTAGATCTTCATTTAGCACTCTTACATAATAAGCCCACTGCTATTACTGACTTAAGCAATGTAAAACAAATATCTTTCTTTAATGCTTGAGTAAGATCAAATGAAATGAGCTTAATGTTTATGCGAATAACAATAGCATAGAACATCAAGTCAAGAATCTTTAAAATTTATAGTGCAAAAGTTTTTTATTGAATTACTAAAAAGTATGTCTCATTCTGACACTGCTAATAAGTCAATTGTTGGCACATTAATGGGTACATTAACACCACAAAGTTTGATAGCTCTAATATAATGCAACATCTTACGGAAATGATAAATATAATAAGATCTATATGATGAAAGTATCCTTGTGACCTTTATCATGAATTCCTTACCTCTTCATTATGGTCCATTCCAAATAAATTATAATATAATAAAATATAAACATAATGTAATAGAATTATAAAATTTGCTTATTCAGGAGGAAGCAAGATTAAGAAAGCAAGGAACTCACTCAATTAATCTCATGGGTCAACAAGAAGCCAAAAATAAATCAAAATAGAAGAATCTAAAGGGTAATAAAAGACCATTGAAGGTTAATGAGTCATCTATCCAAATTTAAAACAAGGAACAAAGGAAAAATTGTTGTCATTTTTGTGGAAAGCTTGGACACCATAAGAAAGACTGCCTAAACGTAAGGCATGGTTTAAAAGTAGAGATAAGCATAATGCTTTCATATATTTCAAATCAAATTTAGTATAAGTTCCTTATAATACATGGTGGATTGATTCTAGTTATACCACTCATGTTTCAAATATGATGTAAGGATTCCTAATGACTCAAACTATAAACGCAAATAAAAATTTTATGCTTATGGGAAATCTGAGTCAAAGATTAGTTGAAGCCATCGAAACTTATCATTTGACTTTACACACTAGACACCATTTAGATCTTCTCCAAACTCTTTATGTGCCTTCTATTCCTTATAATTTGATTTCTTTATCAAAACTTCATACAGTTAGATACTCAGCTAAATTTGGAAATAGATCTTCTCCAATCATTTTGTTGGTTTTGTTATCCTTTGTGATGGCTTATACAATTAAATCTTGATAATTTTTTTTTGTTGAGAGTTTATTAACTTTGCATCATCGTGTTGGTACTAAACTAGGTTTAATAGATGGAAGTTCAGCTTACTTGTGGCATAAACGTTTAGGTCACATATCCAAAGAAATGATATAAATATTGATAAAGAATAATATCCTTCATGATTTGGATTTTACTTATCTTGGTATTTGTATAGATTGTGTTAAAGAAAAATAAACAAAATATACAAATGAGAAGAATGTCACAAGAAGCACATAGCTCCTTGAACTTATACGTACCAACATATGTGGACCTTTAGATATTCCATCATTTGGTGGAGAAAATACTTTATTACTTTCATCAATGATTTTTTATATTATGGATATGTTTATTTGTTACATGAAAAATCTCAATTAGTAAATGCCTTGGAGATATTTATTACCAAGGTTGAAAGAAAACTAGATACAGAAGTAAAAAATTATTAGATGTGATAGAGATGGTAAATATTATGAAAGGTATGATAAACTTACAACACCCTAATACATGTACAAAATTTTTTGAAAGGCATGATAAATGTGCTCAATATACAATATAAGTAACACTAGAATAGAATGGTATTGCAGAAAGTGCTAAGCTCTTGTAGTTGTGAGCGCTCAACTTTTTCATGACTTTATTCTTCCAATTTAGAGAAATGATTAAAGGATCATAATAGAAATGTTAGGCCCATTCTTACATTCTGGGCCCGGCGTGTGCGTAGCCCAAACCCAAGATGCGGCCCGTCCCTATGGCTGATAGCAAGTTGGGTGCTGAAAATGGGTTGAATCTAGGCGACGCTAGGAGAGCTCTATTTGCAGTGCGGTTGAAAAACGCATGCAAGATGTGTTAGGGAAAAAGGGGTAGGCACTCAGGCAGGAGCACGCGATGGCAGCGGCGGCTTTGATCCCTCCTCCCTCTCAATCTCATCTCCTCTCTCTCTCTCTCTCTCTCTTCTCCTTCGGTTGCAACGGGCTCTCCAGTGAACGTGGGTTCCGGCGAGTTGATGGCAGCAATTTCATTGTGCTTCCCGGTGCTGTAGATGGGTGGTTTGGGACGCAGGGAGATCTCTCCCCCTTTCCTACTTTAGCATCGCCGGTGGTGGAGCTAGCGAACAAAGGTTCGTTGAGGTAAACCCCTCTCCTCCTCCGGTTTCGGCTTCGTTCGGTGGGTTGGCTTTTGTCGGCGAGCGTCGCCGACCCCTTTCTTCTCCACCCTGTCGCGTCCTTCGCCCCTCTCCTCTTCCAGCAAGGTCAAGGACATCCAGAAAAGTTGAGGGGTTCAGCCCTTCTTCACGGTTGGCATTTGGCGAACTGGTAGTGGGTGGCATGTACTGCGGTTTCAGCGGGTTTGGGTTCATCCGGGATGCTTTACAAGCGCCGTCTGTAACGTCTCCCTCCCACTCCATTCTCCATCACCGGCGTGCTGTTTCCGGCGAACCTAGGTTTGGCAAGCGAGGTTTTCTTCAACCTCCCCTCTCTCAGGCTCCAGCGAGCCTCCGGCTACTGGCCCGCGGCTCCTCTCGTGTGCGTGCCCTTTCTTCAGGTTCCTGTTCTCGGCTAGCGATCTCCCCTCTGTGGCTCCTCGCGCTTTGCACTCCCGATTGTGTGATGACATGTCCCCGAGACTGAGGCCGATGACGGCTAACTAACTGTCATGCGATGACATGTCCTAGAGATTGAGGCCAATTTCGACCAACGGATCGTCGTGCGACGGCGTATCTAGTAGCCAGCTAACTTTCGAGGGGTATATTGCACTAAGGAGATTACGAACTTCCATTAGGGTGTGGAAATGTGTTTCCAAAATTCACGGTCCCCCTGGCTTGCTTTATGTATCTCTTCGAAGATGCCAAACTGTGGTGGCAGACGTGTGTCACACCAAGTTTACTCTGGCCGATCTAACCCGTAAGCTCTCTTGGGAAGAGTTTAGAATAGAGATCAAATATAGTTCCTTCTAGGGAACCTGTCATGGGCTGCTAGGAGCGCTGTAAAATGACCTGAGCACATTTGAGCATTTGGGACTATGTCCACCGATTTGCTCAGTCGACGTTTGAGATCAATGATATGTCAGTCAGAGACTAACTTTATGTTCAACCTTTATGGGTTAGGTGCGGGCCAAGCCATGCCTCTAGAAGGTTAAGACCTTCAAGGCAACCCTTTTAGTTTGTCGATGTCTGGGTAGACATCGAGGAGCTAGAGGACTACTGTCATGCCCTAACGAGCACTAACCTAACGAGGTTAGCAAATTACTCATGAAGTAAGACAAATAAAAACCCAGAGGACAGCAAAAAGCTCTCCAAAAGGTAGTCCATGAAGTGGCATTTACTCCCAATGAAACCCTTTCTGTATTCCACTATATTTTAGCTTAACCTGTTAAAAAGAAAGCTGCTAACTTCACCTTGTGTGTCTCAAGGCAATCCATGGCATCTAATGTCTCAGAAACACTCTCGATCTAGTCTCGGGTAGCCCAAGGATCTGTCAGACCTCGAAAAATGCTAAACCTACCCAAACCTAAGATAGAAAACTGGGTAAGATTCTTACCTAAATCACAGTAGCTCCTAGCGCGTCTAAAGCTCTCTGTCCGAGGACCTTCCTAACTGACCTCGGTTCGAGTAACACATATAACAACACAACATATAAAATACATCACATGACTATTAATCAACTGATACACTAGTCTAATTCTATTAAAATCTAACCTAGTATACATGTATGCATACGTATACCCATATATACGTACATATATGTGTACACACTAACATACTGCTACACCTTAATTACAATTAGCCAAACATACACTAAGGTTAGCAATGGTATGATCTTCTCCCAAACCAACAACAAGGATAGGTCAGCGGCAACAACAGTGCAACAACTTCCGACAAGGAAGAAGGCATCGTTGGTGCATGAACACACGCGAGCACGCTACCACTTGTTGCTGGAGGTGAACCCATGCTAACCAACAACAAATGGTGACTCGACGGAGAACGGTAGTGCACAATGAAACTACCAACACCGACAAGGAAGAAGGCATCGCCAGCGCTTGAACACACACGAGCACACTGCGAAGACACAGCAAGAAAGGCCAACTCTCACCTACAGGAAGAGGGCTGGGAGTTGCTCGAGCTTGAATGGCAGCGTGAACTTGGGAGAATTTGGCAGAAGAAATTGAAAGAGGCGGCTGCAAAATCGGAAGGAAATTGAGAGAGGTGACAAAATCGGAAGAAGGCAGCGACAATGGAGAGAGAGACGAGATGATTAGGATTAGATTTAATTTTGATTTCACCTTTTACAATATAGTCCACCAACTTCCAATTTTTACAACGTGGTCCTTGGACCACGTGGACATCACAACTACCTCACAAGACATTACTTCTTCCTCGCGAATGAAGAGTTTGTTTGTCGCAAGAGGTAAGAAGCCCTTTTCAAGAGAGAATTGGCTTGTAATGCCAAAAACCAGTGAAGTCGATTGGAAACTGATAGGCCCAAAGTTGTTTGGCATGTACCTAGGACTAATCCCCGGCAACGGCGCCAAAAACTTGATAGGTTTCCGCAAGTGCACGGAATTATCGAAGTAATAAAAATATCGATCCACAGAGACCTTATTGTTAATTACCAAATAATTATTTTCTCGCTAGCTAAGCAAGCCAAATATGATGAAAGTAAACTATGCAGAGAATATGCTAAGGAGATAATCAGAGAGATAAACATGGGACTAGGGTTTCATCCACATTAATTTCAATGATAAGATATAAATAAAGGTTTGTCAATCAAATCTTGCTATGATAAAGACCTAATTTACTTCATAAAGTGATTATCTCACTTTCGTACAGACAATCATGTAGGGACCAATCCTCGCTTTCGCGCAAGATCTGTCCCAATGCTAAAGATAAGTAAATCATCAATCAAAGAACTCAAGATCACTTTCGTGCATCCGAATTCTAGGTTGATAATCTCTAGTGGAATCTCAAGGATCACTTTCGTGCATCCGAGCCTCAACACTAGTTTTACTCATGGATCTCCAACGTTCCGATCCTCACTTTCGTGCAAGATCTCCACGTTTGATAAATAGACTCGATCCATAGATTCATATTACTATCATGACAATTAATCTACTAGGACAGATCAAATTAGATCTAACCTAATGAAGGGATCCTAACATGCAATTCTAGGGTTCCAAGTTCTCAAGCAATTACCTTTCAGTCAATAGCGAAAACTCTAAAAACATGATTAGTAAAATGGATCTATAGAGAGTCTAAGCACAAATATCACATGAGCAAAATTATCATGGCAAAATTATCATGACGAGAAAGAAGATTTATCTAATCATTAAGAATCAAGGGGATTACACCACATGTCCCAAAAGAGTATTAAGCTTGCATGAAGGAGAAGATACAATAAATCATAGTCTTAGAGTGATCAAAAACTAAAAGAAAGGAAAAACAACGTTACAACACAGCTATAAAATCCTTTACAGCCGTAATTTGCTTCGATGAACAGCGCTGTCACCGCTGTTTCGTTCATTCCTCCTCCGATCGGACTCCAAATGCTCTGAAACTTCTGTGGTGTCTTCCTCTCCTCCAGGCGAAGCTTTTTCATGAAAATCACAGCCTGAGGTGCCCTCTACGCCTCTCGGTGCAAGGCCAAACCCTAGCCGTCTCTCTGTTGATTGCTCTCTCGATACCAGATAAAAAATTATTCCTTCCACTTCGTACGCCTTCCCCTCTTAAAGACGAGTCCGCAGCAATTTTCAGATCCTAATTTGGAGTTCTGGATCAAACGTTATGACCCGAACAAATTTCGACCGCGTAAAAATCTCGTTTTTGACTGGGAATTACGGCCGTGTAATAGTTCATGGCACTGCCGTAAAATAGCTTGAGTGTTCTCTGTTCTGAAAGCGCTGAAAAATATGGCAGTGTAATTCTTTACGACAGTGCCGTAAAATCAAGAAAACTTTCTATTTGAGAAATCACCAAAATACGGCAGTGCTTTGATTTTACGGTAGCCGCGAAAAATACGGTACCGTAAAATAGGTTACGGCACTGCCGTATTTTGCAAGGTTGCTCCGTTTTGCGTAAAATTTCTTGGGTGATCTCCTCTTGATGATGGTAACTCTTCTATGTGTTTAATTTTTCTTGAAAACTCCTTGAAATAGTGTCTTTTTATCTGAAAATCATGAAAAACCAAAATAGAAGTAGACGCAATATTCGATGAATTTATCATAAAAATAAGCAAAAAGATCCTCAATTTAGCATGAACAGATACATAAAATGATACAAAATATACTATATATTTTGGTGTCATCAAAATACTTAAGGCTCAAACTTTGCTTGTCCTCAAGCAAAAATCAAAACTTGATTAAGAGATAAACCTTTTCATGCTCAATAAATTTCTAAAATACAACCTATCAATGAAAAATTCCACCAATTGATTTACAAAACTTCAAATAAACATATCATCCTTAGAACTCAACCCTCTAGATTCACAATTCAATCAAATAAAACTTTGCAACTTGTATAATAAATAGAATTTTCAATCTCATGATTTCACCCAGTTCCAGTTCAAATCTATCATGCTTTTGTTTACAGGAATTAGGTTTCCAAGATCTTTTTCCACACATGATTTTTTTTCTTTTTTTATCTATTTTTTTTTGTTTTGTGAAGATGGTATGTACCCACTTAGATACACACTTTTTATTTTTTGACTTCAACTCTTGTCTTCGGTACCACTGTCAATTTTACACAGTGCCAAGTAGAGGAGTCTTATTATTTTTCACTCTCATTATTTTTTCATGCATAGACTTCAACCCATGTCTTCGGTACCACTATCAATTTTACATAGTGCCAAGTAGGGGAGTCTCTCACTATTTTTATGGATCTTAGATTCTTCCTTCCCAACAAATAGCAAAATAGACTAAACATCTACTAGGTTGATCAATTGATATCAATTCACAAATCATACTCATATGCTCATTTTATTTAAAGGAGTAGTTTCACCTTTAGATCTTATTCATCAAATAACACATCTACCCAAAATTTCATGCATCAACCAATGTCAAATTTCAAAAATAGATATGCATTGAAGAAATAAATCTAACATGATAGGGTTTTTCTCTAATCACAAGTATAAATACTCACATCATCAAGGAAGACATTTTATCAATAAATCATGTCATCATATAGTAGAAAGTGGATCATATGCTTTCATCAATTTTAACAACACATTTGAATAATATCATCATCAAAATAATGAGTTCTATATATCCATAAAATCATTTTTCAAGAGAAAACCAATAAGTAGTATAAATATGATAAAGTCAAAGATGCACTATATGAAATAGTCATTAATAAGAGAGTGCAAGTGATACTCACAAAACTATATGGATCATGCTCAATCATTGTTAGGCCAATGCAGCTGGGTCCAAAGATATGCCTTTTGAAAATTTTCTGCAAAATTTAAGGTACATTTAGGCTCACATAAGGCTCAGATCAAAAATAGTCTTAAAATAATAATGATAAAAATAAATTTCTCAAGGAAGAGTCAGAGATGTCGCCGGAGGTCTGAAAGATGCTGATGCAGGCGGGCAGAGGTGGAATAGATGCTAGCTGAAAAGCTACTAGCAATGATGGTGCCGATAATGGAGTGAGTAATCTCTAGTGGCCTGCTAGAGAATACAGTCCTATAAGTGAGATCGTCGGCCGGTGGTGCATAGAAAAAAATCAGTCACTAATGAAGAGTCTACTGTATAAATAATTCAAATCAATGGAAATAGAGGCAGTAGAAGAAGCATGAAGCTGCTGGTGATGCTCCGAAAGAGGTGGAAGACAGTTTCCCTTGAAAATTTCTGAATCTGGAGGCAAAAGAAGCAATAACAAGTTGCAAGCAAACAGTGCAGTTTTTGAATTTTTTATGAAAAGTAGCCCTACCCAAAAATAAGATTTAATGATCCAAATAGAAAATGGACAGAACCACGTAATAGAATAAGAGATATTCTTTTCAAACGTGTGAAAATCAAAGGATCAAAATCTATCAGAAATTTAGGGCATCAGCAGAAAGAAGGCTACTTAGATTAAAAACTGCACAAACTGCACAAAAGTTAATAAAATTTAAAAAGTTGCTATGTGTCCTAGAATGATCAGAAAATATTTTCATGAAAATAATTTATCCACAAGATAGAATGACACACGTTCTTTCAATTCCAAGTGGAAAATCTGGGTTTCAAGTCACCTAAACATCTCAAAAAGTGGCAGCAAAAGTGCTAGTCAGAACAGACAGAAAAAACTGCTGCAGAAATTAATCATAATCAAAAAGTTGCTATGTGTTTTAGAATGATCCATGAACTTTAAAATTCAGAAAAAAATATCCAGATGATAGATAAAGATGAGTACTTCGATGTTGTGCCAAAGCTCAAAATTATTCTTAACCTAGTTTCTTAAAATCGCAGCGAGAAAACACCTAGGCAAATAAGCAGAAAGCAGAGTTAAAATACGGTACCATGCAATCATTTACGGCAGTGCCGTAATTTCACAAAATTTCAAAAACGAAAACCCTCAAGATTACGGCACGTGAAGTCGAAAACGATCAAAAAATATGGTACCATAAAGAGAATACGGTACCGCCGTAAAATCCATAAAACTCTCGGGAGAAGAAATCAACACAGATTACGGGCGTGAAATAGATTACGGCAAAAATAAAGGAAAAATTAATTCTAAAAATAAACTAAAATAAAAGAAACTAAACTAAGACAAAAGTTCTTGGGTTGCCTCCCAAGAAGCGCTAATTTTATGTCCATAGCTTGACCAAAAATCAAATCTCATGGTGAAGCAGGTGAATCAGTTCCAAAGTATAAAGCATGTAATTTTCTGCATTTTCTTTTTCCAGAAATTTTAGCCACTAATCCAAATATCCAAAATTTAAGACAAATCATGATCAATGTGGCTTTCTCAAGTATGCAGAAACTAAAATTTTCAAATCCAGTCAAAGTAATCTTTATTATCTTCCTATGTTTGTCAAAAAGTAAAATCATAAGTCCCTTCTTTAAATTTATTTTTTCAATGGCAATGAGAAAAGGACTTTGATCAAAATAATCTAGCATTGGATCATCATAATAATAATAGTCTTTCCATTCTACATCAGATTCCTCAATAAAGCACAAATTTTCAAATAAATCACAAGAGTCAATAATAGATATGGGCAAAGTATCATCATGGTGAGATTCATCAATTTTTGCAACATTTAAATCCTTATCAGGTTCCTCATGTTTATCATCAAATAATCTATCAATATCAAAATTATCAACAAAATCAAGATGAGACTCTTTAGAATCAAATTCCTTATGCCTTCCCACAAATAATTCATCATCAGAAGAGTCAAAATCAGAATCATATACAAAATCATAATGAGATTTATCAATGTTTACAACAAAATCAGAGTTAACCTCAAAAGTTTTATCATTAATTTCAAAAATATCACCAAAATCACAGTGGGGTTCATCAATGTCTATAATTTTTGAACCTTCATCATGCTCATCAGTTTTAACCATAAATAAGTTTTCATCAAAATCAGAATTATCATGAAAAGAAGGTTTTTCAATTTCAATTTTCTCAATCTTTTCCTCAAATAGAGTATCAGATAAATTAATGTCAAAATTATCAACAACAGAGTGAGATGCATTAAAGTTCACATAAGGCTCAATCTCAAAACAATCATAATCACAGGGGGATTTTTCTAGTTCAAATTTCTCAGTATCAAATTCAAATTGTGGTTCAGAAACATGATCAGAGCAATCATCATATAAAGAAGTTCGGTTTTCCCATCTAGAATACAATTGATCTCTTTCTTGCCATGATAAATTGGGATTTAAAAATGGGCAATCAGAGGAACAATGATCAGGATATCCACAAATAACACAGCTATCAGAAGAACAAGATTTCATAACAGGGTGCTTATTAGAAGTGTTTAATTTATGAACCAAATAATCTATCTCATCTGCAGCAGTGCACCATGAATCATCTTGATAACATGAAGAATTAGAATTTTGAGGCATGTTAAATTTGCAATCACAAGTATAATGATTAGAAGACTTACAAATATTACAATAAATAAGAGGAATATCGTGTAATTTCCATATCTCTCCAAGAGTCATCTGTGAATAATCTTTATGCTCACCTTGAGGCATGTATACCTTACTTCTTGGAGATGCCCATGAATTGTGATGAAAAGACATATTTTTAGATCTATCAAAAACAAAGAGATAATCCAACATCAATCAGTCAATATTTTTTTGTTCCAGAATATCTAACAAAAATAGAAAATCTAAAACACAAGTAAATTCACAAATTTCAGAAATTCTCAGTTCTGTCACAACTGTGAAAATCCAAAACCTGAAAAAAAAAAAACAAAGTTAAATCTAAAACAAATAAAACTTAGTCTAGCAATTCTAACAACTATTTTGATATTAACAAAACTAAGGTCCCCGACAACTGCGCCAAAAACATTATAGGCCCAAAGTTGTTTGGCGTGTACCTAGGACTAACCCCGGCAACGGCGCCAAAAACTTGATAGGTTTCCGCAAGTGCACGGAATTATCGAAGTAATAAAAATATCGATCCATAGAGACCTTATTGTTAATTACTAAATAATTGTTTTCTCGCTAGCTAAGCAAGCAAAATATGATGAAAGTAAACTATGAAGAGAATATGCTAAGGAGATAATCAGAGAGATAAACATGGGACTAGGGTTTCATCCACCTTAATTTCAATGATAAGATATAAATAAAGGTTCGTCAATCAAATCTTGCTACGATAAAGACCTAATTTACTTCATAAAAGGATTATCTCACTTTCGTGCAGACAATCATGCAGGGACCAATCCTCGCTTTCACGCAAGATCTGTCCCAATGCTAAAGATAAGTAAATCATCAATCAAAGAACTCAAGATCACTTTCGTGCATCCGAATTCTAGGTTGATAATCTCTAGTGGAATCTCAAAGATCACTTTCATGCATCCGAGCCTCAACACTAGTTTTACTCATGGATCTCCAACATTATGATCCTCACTTTCGTGCAAGATCTCCACATTTGATAAATAGACTCGATCTATAGATTCATATTACTATCATGGCAATTAATCTACTAGAACAGATCAAATTAGATCTAACCTAATGAAGGGATCCTAACATGCAATTCTAGGGTTCCAAGTTCTCGAGCAATTACCTTTCAGTCAATAGCGAAAACTCTAAAAACATGATTAGTAACGTGGATCTATAGAGAGTCTAAGCACAAATATCACATGAGCAAAATTATCATGACGAGAAAGAAGATTTATCTAATCATTAAAAATCAAGGGGATTACACCCCATGTCCCAAAACAGTATTAAGCTTACATGAAGGAGAAGATACAATAAATCATAGTCTTAGAGTGATCAGAAAACAAAAAGAAAGGAGAAACAACGTTACAACATGGCTATAAAATCCTTTATAGCCGTAATTTGCTTCGATGAACAGCGCTATCACTGCTGTTTCGTTGATTCCTCCTCCAATCGGACTCCAAACGCTCTAAAACTTCTGTGGTGTCTTCCTCTCCCCCAGGTGAAGGTTCTGCATGAAAATCACAACCTGAGGTGCCCTCTATGCCTCTCGGAGTGAGGACAAACCCTAGCCACCTCTCTGTTGATTTCTCTCTCAATACTGGATAAAAATTGTTTCTTCCACTTCGTACGCCTTCCCCTATTAAAGATGAGTTCGCAGCAACTTTCAGATCCTAATTTAGAGTTCTGGATCAAATGTTATGGCCCGAACAAATTTCGGCCGCGTAAAAATCTTGTTTTTGACTGGGAATTACGGACGTGTAATAGTTCACGACACTGCCGTAAAATAGCTTTAGTGTTCTCTATTCTGAAAGTGCTGAAAAATATGGCAGTGCCATAAAATCAGGAAAACTTTCTGTTTGAGAAATCACCAAAATACGGCAGTGCTTTGATTTTACGGTAGCCGCGAAAAATACGGTACCGTAAAATAGGTTACGACACTGCCGTATTTTGCAAGGTTGCTCCGTTTTACGTAAAATTTCTTGGGTGATCTCCTCTTGATGATGGTAACTCTTCTATGTGTTTGATTTTGCTTGAAAACTCCTTGAAATAGTGCCTTTTTACCTGAAAATCATGAAAAACCAAACAGAAGTAGACTTTGCAATATTCGATGAATTTATCATAAAAATAAGCAAAAAGATCCTCAATTTAGCATGAAAAGATACATAAAATGATACAAAATATACTATATATTTTGGTGTCATCAGAGACCGACCCTCTCTCTACTCGAGTGGTAGGAAAGAGAGATGTAAAGGATCAGGAGGCGCTCCTAGATCTATTCGTGCTTCACACCTATTTTAGGGGAAGTCAAGACTATGAAAGCTGTATCGATGATGTCCCCCGCACAGAATCAAAAGATGTCAATTAGTGCGATAGACCCTCAGGTCTTGAAGATATCCAATGATATTGGTATCGCAGTTGGAACTTCGTGGGGCCATTGCCACATAGAGATCCTAAAGTGAGTGGATTACAAAACTATCATTGGTCTTGAGCTTTTAGTAAGGCAAAGATAGTGTAATGCCATTCCCATATAGGATCCGAATCTATTACAAATGATCTCTTTGCTTCGTGCCATGTATTAGTAAGGCAAAGTAGAGGGACTCCGCAGGAGTACGCCTGTTTTGACAAACGCCTTGGCTGCAGGATTGCGCCAAGAAGAGCCTACGGTTATGGCTGTGTGGGTGGACACTTTTGAGAGAAGGGAGACCCTCATTGGTGGTCAAAGAAGTGTTGGAAGAATTTTCCAATATAAGGCCTTTAGAGTTGCTGAAGCATCTCCCACCTAGGAGAGAGATCAATCACAAGATAAACATTATGGAAAAATCTACTATGTCCTCTAAGGCTCCTTTAGGGATGCCTCCGGTGAAGTTGGATGAGCTTCGGAAGCGGCTGGATGAGTTGCTAGAAGTAGGATTCATAAGACCAACAGTGTCACCATATAGAGCCCAGTCCTCTTCCAAAAGAAGGATGGGTCGTTGAGGTTCTACGTGAACTACAGGGCTTTAAATAAGATAATAGTCATGGACTATTATCCCACCCCTACGATCTTAGATCTGTTGGATAGATTGGGAAAAGCTAGGATTTTGTCCAACCTTGACTTGAAGTTGGGATGCTGGTAGATTCGTATTGCCGAGGGCGATGAAAGGCTGTGCAACCAATATGGGTCATTTGAATTTTGGTAATTCCTTTGAGAATTGCCAATACTCCAACGAAATTTCACTATCTAATGAACTAAGGGTTGGCCTCATTCTTATATGACTTTGTCGCGTATATCTAGATGATATAGTCATGTTTTCCTTAAGCGTTGAGGAGCACTTGACTCACTTGAAGAGGGTTCTTCAAGCATTGAGGGAAAACCAATTCTATTGGAAGTTGCAAGAGTATGCCTTTGGTATGAAGGATATTTCCTTCCTTGATTACATGGTGGCCTACAACCGAGTGCAGATGGACAAGAGAAAGTCCGGGCCATTATGGAATGGCGAACTCCCTCAAATCAAACTAAGTTATAGAGTTTTCTCAGTATGGTAAACTCTTTTCAAAAGTTTATCAGGGGCTACTATAGAGTAGTGGCACCCCTCAGCAATATGCTGAGAAAGAACGCAAGCTGTTATTGGGATGATCGGTGTCAGTTAGCCTCTCCGAAGCTAAAATGGTGTAACACCTCTGAACCGATCCTAAGGTTACCACTCTTTAGAGAACCTTTCGAGGTTCATGCCGACATTTTGGGACAAGTGATCGATGGTGTTCTTATTCAGGATGAGCATCCTGTAGCTTTATGAGCAGAAAGCTAAATGTGATGGAGTAATTATGCTTGACTCACAAGGAGGAAATTGGTGGAGGCTCCACCATTGCCTTCAGACCTAGAGGATATACCTCCTAGCGAATGTCTGAATTATGAAAATCGACAATGTGGTAAATATCTAATTCACCACTCATGGGAGAATTATCAATCAGGCAAGTTTGTTGGTGGGAATTCTGAATATAATTCTAGTTCTATTGGGAACATACACCGAGTATGGCTAATGCGGAGCTGTGTATTGTCAACGGGCCAACACCCTAGCGTACTTCACCCTCACAAGAATTGAGGGAGGACTCCTTGAGAGGGTCCGAGCACTTTCATCTATGGATGAAAGATGTGAAAAGATTGATCAACGGACCGAGTAGGATACCTTCCGACGATATTATCGTGGTCTAAGGAGAGAGAACATTAGTCCCCTGAGCAATTGGATTGCGACGCTAGCTATTGAGGGAGCTGTATGATGCCTGTGTGTGGGTCATAAGGGATGAAAGTGGATGTCTGCTATGCAATCCATGTCATTTTATTGACTGGATATTTCCATAGACATAGAGAATTATGTCTACACAGGTCTTGTGTGCCAACAAGATGAAGTTGGTCAAATGGTAAAAGCAGGGTTGTTGTAGCCCTTGCCTATTCCCGATACTCTTTGAACGGGTGTGTCCATGTACAGTGTTGGAAGGTTCCCTAAGCAGAAGGGCAGACTATCTTTGTCACTTCGCGACAACCAGTCAGAATGATTGAGTAGATGTATGGGGGTTGAGTTTGCCTATATCCACCGAGGGTCATCATCCACGAATCATGGCTCTTTTGAGCTCGTGTTGGGGCAGCGACCCCATAACCTTGTTGATCGCATGTTGAGGAACTCCGAGGGAGATGTCCTATGACTCAACAGGGGGCTTGTGAACGAACAGAATCACTCCGAGAGGCAAAGCAATAGCTTTGAGTTATCTATCCAACGAATGTATCAAGATGTAAATCGTCAATATCGAGACAAAGAATTCGCGGTATGATGGAGGCAGCAAGCACAAGCCATGAAGGTACAAATGGAGCCTACGACTACCCTAGTCAAAGGTCTGAAAGCTCTCGAATAAGCTAGCAAGCTCACTGGTATAGCTAGCCCGATAAATAAAAAAATAACTACTTCAACACCTTGAAGAAACTCAAGCTTAACACGGAAGAAGATGCTACAATTCACAAATCAGAACTTGCATTTGCGCCCACTCCAAATCAGCATCAGATCTCATCCAATGCCCAGCTTCAAATCTAACCATCAAAGATTTCATCAAGCGCGCATTGCAAAGAATGGAAACTTGCAACGTTCACTTAGCCGCCAACATGGAAAGCTCAACGTGCAGCCACCTTCGCTCAACCCAAACTCCTCAACGTCTCTCCTTCGCACCAACAAGGAAAGTGCAACGTCTCTCTCTACAGCAATCGGAGGAAGCTTCATCGCCATCTCTGCAGGCACTCAAAGAAGGAAATTCCAACGTTCGCCTGCAAAGCTTCAGCTATATGTATCGCTTGCAAGAATGATTGTAACAGACAAAGATTTGATGATTTAACTTAATGATGTAGTTTTTTTCTAGTATAATTCCTCTCTATGGGATGCTCTCCTCCCTCTTCTCCTTCTAGGGCCGAGCCCCTTTCTCTCATCTCTTCTCTAATCTCCTCCATTCTCTTCTTCCTCCCAAGATCATCCTTCCAATCACAGCAGTTTCCAGGTTTTGTTCGAACGTTTGTGAGTTCGCCGCCGACGAACCACCAGTCGGATCCTCACAAAACTTCGGCCATCACCCCTCCTCGCCAAGACAAGGCCATAGCCAACGGCATCTGCCCATCCACCGCTCCGATTGCCGGAATCGAGAGCGTCGACCAAGTTCCCCTGTTTCCGCCAAGCTTCCGCAGCAGTCTCGCCCTTCACCGTCATCCTCCTCCCACCCACCACCGATCTCCACCAAACTCCGACCACCTCTCCGCCTACCCCTGAAGAAGCTCCAGCCGCCGGCATCTAGCCATCTGCCTCTCCGATCACCAATTTCGAAACACTGATCTGTTCCCCTGTTTCCGCCTTACTTACGCCCTAGATCCGCCTTTCATCGTCATCCTCCTCCGACCGGCCACTCGCCGACTCCAAACTCTGGCCACCGCTTTTCCATCATCATAGGGACCTCCAGTCGTAACAGGTCCGGCGTTCGTGCACCACCGGATGAACGCCGACGATCCATACTCTCTACGCAACTTCCCCCTGTTTCCCAGTTTTCCTGTTTCAAGCTTCTGTTTGCTATAATAATAAACTGATTAGGCTTGTTCTTGTAGATACATTAAGCAATCGGTATAGCAAAAGTATGGAACTTTGACACGACTACGAAGAACACATTTTGTTCTTTCATTTGGTCAAGTCGAGCCAAACCCAGATTGATCACATCAACTTACAAGACACCACAACTTTTGAAGACTGATTAACTTATGCTCTTTGTTTTAATCCAATGATTTGACTAGACTTCTTCTTGCAGGTATTCAACGTGCTTGGACTTGATAGAACCCCTTATCTCTGATACGATCATGAAGAACAGGTTTCACTGTACAGATCAGATAACTTGGTTCCATTGAAGAATCACCAGATCAACCCCAAAGGCATAGGAACTTTTGAAGAATGATACATTTCTACATGCATTTATTGTCTGATCTGATTAACCGTTTTATTGCAGATGTTCCAATTGCCTGATAGTTCTTAACGCTCTAATTTTTTATATGACTCAAAAGAACTATTTTAGTACTACATCTTGGTTTTGTCGGCATGAGTTTTTGATTTATGGATTTTCCTACAACATATAGCTACTTTTTGTAAATGATTAGAGTTGCCCTGGAATTCTGATAGCTATTTTTTGGCTGCATTCTGAATTTTGACTTTTTCTAAAAATTAAAAAAAATTAAAATTAGTCTTAATCAGTAGAATAAATCACACACTCCCCCCCCCCCCCTTGCATTACGGTAGGTGATCAAATTCTTCCTTGACTTACTTCATGATATGAAGGGAGATCTTGGCCTAATGACGCATCGAGGCCTATGTTGAGATAGCGTGATTCCTTTGGGGATACTGAGTTGGGTGAACTCAATAGTGGAGTGATTGAAGCTCCCTGATGGGATGAATCAACATCCTATTTCGTAAGGAGGATCTAGGGGGTTACTCTTAGTTGTAGTCTCACTATACTCATCCGAGGGTTTAGACGAGATTCGATCTGAGGATTGTTGAAATTTGAGGCTATCTAACCCTGGTTCATAGTTAAATGAGTTCATTCAGTGTTTCTCATTCATTGGGAATGGTTTACCCGAGGAAGAAACCGTCTAGTAAGAGGCTTCAAAGTTGGGTGTGCGAGGATAAGCTTCAAAGTTGGGTTGTGACCACCTCAGGTGGGGGAAAATGTTAGGCTTATTCTTACGTTCTAGGCTGCATGCGCACATCCCAAACCCAAGCCACGGCCCATTCCTGTGGCTGATAGTGAGTTGAGTGCTAAAAAAGGGTTAGATCCAGGCGACGCTGGGAGAGCTTTGTTTGGAGCACAGTTGGAAAACACATGCGAGACAGGTTAGGGCTACAAAGATGGGCGCTTGGGCATGACCACGTGGCAGTGGTGCATCCGCAAGTGCACGGATTTATCGAAGTAATAAATTAAGTTCATTCCCACGAGGATCAGGCGGTCAAGTACTGACTATATGACTCGTCTAAATCTAGGCTAATCAAGTCCTGGATTGTTTAGGACTCTAAGTACGAAAAGCAATGAAAAACGGTGTTTAGAGAAAATCAGGTTTTGAAAGGTCGGGACTCGGGGCTTTGCCACACTAACAATTAAAAATCTTACAAAATAACTCTTTGAACAAAAAATTATGATCATGAAAGGGATTTTTCCTAAGGTACGGATTACCTCTTCCCGAAGCGTAACCTAGTATCTAACTACGCTAACTCTTTACTCTCGTGACAGTTAACGTAACTAGACCCATTAAGTTCTATGAAAAATTTGTGAATCCTTCAAACGAATCCAAAATACACCCGTGATTAGATTCATAGGTTTGAGGAAAACAGATCCGACGTTGCGATTCACCTCCCGGTTCTTCTCGCAACGTCTAAGACGCAATTATACTTGGCCAGAGTAAACTACGAATTAAACACAATTCTAATCAAATAATGATATAATAATCATATCAAAGAGTAAAAATACAATTTTTACTTCATAATTGTCAGCGGGCTAAACCCCTAATCCCGAAATAAGAATTACTCGCTCATGTTCTTCGTTAACAGCATGTGTATCAAATGAACAAGCATTAAATCCCCTCGAATCACAAAAATTTCACTAAGAAAATGATTAGAAAACCTTCCCCTCGATCTGGAGATGAAGAGGAGGTGATCAATCCTCTCTTTTGCGAGAAAACTCGTTGGAAATCTGCTCTGAAACCAATTCTCGCCTTAATAGTCACCGCCGCTTGTCTTCATCCGAAAAGTCCTCCTTTAACCCTCCAAAAATCGAACCTTTTATACTTTAATCAGTCCGGAACCCTTCAAGGAACGAATCTAGAAAGTTTGGATCAAATTTGGTTTGATTTGGAGTCGAATTGAGTAAAAAACTCGAAGGGGCAGAAACTTTCACGGCCTGTAAAGTGTTTACGGCTAAGGTCGTAAATGTTTCTGTTAATAAGCCCTTTTGTACACAGAGAGTTTCATGGACCGTGAAAGATTCATGGCCTCACCCGTGAAAGTTTCTGTGGACTTTTTAATTTAGCCGTTTTTCGCCCTTCGAACGCCAAATTTACGGACGGCCGAAATAATTACGGCCAAGGCTGTGAAAGTTGCATTCTTCACCGTTTCGACTCCAAATTTGACGTGCAACCTCGTAATCTCCTTGGGAATCATGCTAGAACTTCAGAACTTGTAAAATCCATCATTTTTGAGTCATTTTACCTATATTTTCATTAAAACAAAAAAAAATGAAGATTCTATACCAAGTGAAGCAAATATGCTAAAAATTCGTATAAAATCAAAAAATATGCCTAAAATATAGTTTAAAACACAGGTATAAATGTGGTGTAAATACAATGCATCAGGCAGCAACCCTCCTCCTACCTGATCTCATCTCCCCCTCTCTCTCCTTCGGCTACGATGGGCTCTCCGGTGAAAGTGGGTTTCGGCAAGTTGACAGCGGCAACTTCCCGGTGGTGTGGGCGGGTGGTTTGGGATGCAGTAGGATCTCTCCCCCTTTCCAGCTTTGGCATCGCTAGTGGTGGAGCCAGCGGATAGAGATTTGCCAAGGTAAACCCTTCTCCTCCTCCTCCCGTTCCAGTTCTAGCTTAGTCCGGTGGGTTAGCTTTTGTCGACAAGCATCGCCAACCCATTTCTTCTCCTCTCTGCTAAGTCCTCTACGCCTCTCCTCTTCCAATGAGGCCAAGGGCATCTAGTGAGGTTGAGGGCTCCGGCCTTCTTCCCAGTTGACATCCGGCGAACTGGTGGTGGGTTCGCCGATGTCTCTCGCGGTTTCGGCGAGTTTGGGTTCATCCAAGATGCTTTACGTGCATCATCTGTAACTTCTCCCTCCTTTGTTCTCCTTCGCTGGTGATGCGTCCGCAAGTGCACGGATTTATCGAAGTAATAAATTAAGTTCATTCCCTCGAGGATCAGGCGGTCAAGTACTGACTATACGACTCGTCTAAATCTAGGCTAATCTAATCGTGGATTGTTTAGGACTCTGAGTACGAAAAGCAATGGAAAACGGTGTTTAGAGAAAATCAAGTTTTAGAAAGTCGAGACTCGGGGCTTTGCCACACTAACAATTAAGAATCTTGCAAAATAACTCTTTGAACAGAAAATTAAAATCATGAAAGAAATTTTTCCAAAGGTACGGATTACCTCCTCCCGAAGCATAACCCGGTATCTAACTACGCTAACTCCATACTCTAGTAACAGTTAACGTAACTAGACCCATTAAGTTCTATGAAAAACCTATGAATCCTTCAAACGAATCCAAACTACTCCCGTGATTAGATTCGTAGGTTGAGTAAAATAGATCCGACGTTGCAATTCACCTCCCGATTCTTCACGCAATGTCTAAGACGCAATTATACTTGGCTAGAGTATACTATGAATTAAACACAATTCTAATCAAATCATGAAATAATAATCATAGAAAAGAGTAAAATTATAATTTTTACTTCATAATTGTCAGCGGGCTATACTCCTAATCTCGAAATAAGAATTACTCGCTCATGTTCTTCATTAACAGCAAGTGTATAAAATGAACAAGCATTAAATCCTCTCAAATTACAAGAATTTTGCTAAGAAAATGATTAGAAACACTTCCCCTCGATTTGGAGATGAAGAGGAGGTGATCAATCTTCTCTTTTGCGTGAAATCCCGTCGGAAATCTGATCCGAAAGCAATCCTCGCCGTAACAGTCACTACCGCTCGTCTTCGTCCGAAAAGTCCCTCTTAACCCTCCAAAAATCAAGCCTTTTATACCTTGATCTGTCTGGAACCCTTCAAGGAACGAATTTGGAGAGTTTGATCAAATCCGATTAGACTTGGAGAGTTCGAACGCAAAATTTACGGCTGGCCGAAATAATTACGGCCAAGGCCGTAAAAGTTGTGTTCTTTACCGTTTTGACTCCAAATTTGACGTGCAACCTCGTAATCTCCTTAGAAATCGTACTATGGCTTCAGAACTTGTAAAATCCATCATTTTTGAGTCATTTTACCTGCATTTTTATTAAAATCAAGAAAAGTGAAAATTTTATACCAAGTGAAGCAAATATGCTAAAAATTAGTATAAAATTATAAAATATGCCTAAAATATAGTACAAAATATAGCTAAAAATATGATGTAAATACAATGCATCAGTTGGCGGGGTGTTTTCAGCAAAGCTGGGTTTGGCCAGCGTGGTGTTTTTCGGCCTCCCCCTCTCCTGGGCTCTAGCGAGCCTGCGGCTTCTCTCATGCCCGGCTGACCAGCTACTCCTAGCTAGCAATCTCCCCTCTGTGGCCCCTCGCGCTTCGTGCTCCTGGTTGAGTCATCTTTCTCGGTCGGTGACTTCTTGCCTTCTCTCCGCACTCTAGTTGTGTGTCGGCCTTGTGTGTGTGCACTCTCTGGCATGTGCCGGTTGAGTGCACCAGACGTTTGCGAGATATCCGTTTTGGCAAGTGAGTGAGCTTGATTGCTTGCATGCAGTTCATTCGAGATTTGGGCGTGTGCCCAGCATCCTGGATGATGTCGTCTTCTGCGCATGTGTGCGCTACTACCTGCGCCCGATTTTGTGGTTATTCGGATATACCGAACTCGTATTCATTTTGTGCCGGTATCAAGTCTCGAGCTGTGTACATAAGTGTAGCTAAAGCTGGATCATATAGTGGTCATCGACAGACACATGTCGGCCTCCAACTCGTTGAGGCAAGTGTCTAGATGGTCACATTGGACGAGCTGAGGAGCGCATCAAGGACGTGTTCCTGCCAGTCGCGCTAACACTGTGTGGTGACTAGGCTCATCCCTTGCATAGGATCGAGTCTCGATCAAGCGAGAGGTGGTTCCACACGTGTGGTTTATTTAAAAATTTTTTATCATAATTTTAGGCGTGACAATAGAGATCCTTGAGCATGTCAAATAGTATACAGTATGATCATATCATGATCTACAGTGGCCATGTACTATTTCTTAAAATTTTATATATACAAGGGAGGATCTGCTTTCTTGGATTGGATTGCACTACACCGCTGCACGTATTAATAATAACTTATGTAGATGGGTTTGTTTGGTTTTTTTTTTTTTTTTTTTTTTAACGTCAACCGTGGGCCTTCATTTTGTAGCTGCGTAAGGGAGCCGGCCGTCCTTTTGTTTCCGTGCCTTGAGTTGTTCGTTAATGATCATGTCCTTAACGGATTTCCTCCAATTTTTTTAAGGTTAAATTGGATTTTTGTGGCGATATTATCATATTGTGGTAATACCTTCATTTTTTTATATTCTTTATGAATTTCTGCCCCTAATGGGCATGGTAACTTTAAAAATAGCTGTTCTCCGATCTTGTGGATAATTTTTGTAACCCAGAAGTAGGATACTACCATACCAAGGAGGAAAGGTCGTAGATTAAGAATGAGATTAAGAATTAACGAACAACTCAATCATCATAATGTCCAGATTAAGAATTACTATGCCTTGAGACTCTAGTAAAAAGGCCAATGAGATCCTAATGGAATTGAATCATCTAAGCAAAAGGGCCATTGTAACTCGAGGGATTCCATGCAAAAGGGTTGAAGGTGTGGCATTCATAATTTAATTAATTTGTATTCTAAAGAAAGCAAAATGGTGGACTCATAAAAAACTGAATTATTGATCCATGTAACACCAGTAGGAAATATAGCAAAATAGTGGGAGAAATTTTTTAGGCAGATGAGTTCGACTTTTTGGTTTTGGTCCAAATAATTTTTTTAAAAAAAAAATATGAAAAAAATGATCTATTTGTTCTAAGCGCTCCATTAGTACTAATATCATGGAAAAAAATTTTTTAGGATGATAAAAATTTGTATTTAAAATATGATTAAAAAAATAATAGCTATGTAGTAAAATTTTTTATCATATTTTAAATATAAATTTTTATTATCTTAAGAATTTTTTTACCGATATTGGTATCTGGTGGATAACTTAAAATATATAGATTATTTCTTTATATTTTAATTTTTTTAAAAATTATTTAAACTAAAAATAAAGAAGGGAGCTTAAAAATAGTGAGTAGTCGACCTAAGATTTTCTGACAACAAAAGACAGCTGAGTTCAGTCCCAATTTGTAACTCCAAGTTCCGACATAACACGAGTTCAAATTCTATAAACTCTTTGAGTCAGAATGACATGACATCATCCGCTAATTAATACATAAAATTATAGAGGGTTTTGTACAAATTGCACAAACTTTAGTTGTGCAACACCCAAATTGTTCATCACATCAACAATAAACAATATCTGGTGCTATTATCAATGAGTTCAGTACCTGCTTCATTCATTTGCAGGAAGATTATTCAATCGGAAACTAAGATTAGCAGCTAATGCACTTACTACGTATAATGAGCATGTTATATTTTCTTTTTTTTAAAAAAAAAGAAAAAACCTATAAATTGGTTGCGTAAGATTGTTTCCTTTGGATAAGGAAGGAGCTGTCAGCTGCATTGCTTATCCTGGCACGGATACGGTTTTACCATAGAAGCATCCCGCTAAGGAAGAATAGTGGAAAAACTTTCCTAAAAAAGGATTTATAGAATCCCAACTTTCTAGTTGAAGTTGTGCAAGGTTTCTCATAGCTTCTTCTCGTTGTCTATTCTGGTATATATTAGATTGATTTTCCATTATGTGTTTGGATTGTATTAGTTCAATTTCTAACCTCAGAAGATCTTTCTTTTCAGACTTGTCCTTACCAAGGTTTGTGTAAGATAGGTGAGTAACCAAAAACTGGCGTGATCTTAGAAAGATCTACTAGGCATCTTTTATCCAAGTAGTCTAGCTCTAAAATTCTTTCCCTAAGAACCCATTTTATTTCTAATTCCTACGTCTTTACTGCTTACTCTACCCTTTCAATCTTATAACCATACTACTCACAGAGATTCAGTAAGAAAATATCATTACAGTAACCAAAGTACAGGACTTAAAGCTTACAAAGGACTTTTGACTCGTACAACTTCTCTTCTCAAGTGGAAGAACCATGTCCATGGAGAAGAGTTACAGACTTCTTATATAGACGGGAATCAATACTATTAGAAGCACTCAGCAGTAGCCGCGTGGCTTTTCAGCTGGCATCATACACATTTTCAACTTAGACTAGTGTCTTCTTCTCTTCAAAACTCAATCCCATTTTGAAGATTTTCCTTCTCAGAGATTTCCCCATCTGATTCAAGAAATCTTTCTTCTACAAGTTGTGATATACTCCATACTCCTGTAATCACCAATCTTTGATACTTGATGATAAAATAAAAAAGCTTACGGCACAATTTGTAAACCTAGAGTGTCAATTTTATCACTTGTACAAATTAACAAACATTAAACAAGGCAAAAAATTTATAATTTGAGTGTATAAATCAATTAGAGCAACTCGCCTTTAAATGTGGTATTAAGAAGAAACCAATATAATTAAGTTTGAGATAAGGTAATATTTTGAAATTCTTAATGAGTTATATCATTATCTTATTAGGATCCTAGTTGAAGTTTACTTTTGTTCCATTTTGAAATTCAACAATAATTATCTAACTTACATATCAAATAAATAGTCAAGAAAACTAACTTTTAGATGAGAATCTTACCTTTAATACAATGATGATAAAAATTGACAAGTTTGTCTCAAATATGAGATTAAACATTAATGATACCCATAAGTGTGAAAAAACATTAATGAGTGTGAAAAAAACATTAATGAGATCACTCCACTTGTCAATATCAAGGATACCCATAAGGCAAGTTCCAAGCATTATAGATACAAAAAAAATAAAGAAATCACCGATAATACATAAAAAGGTTGTGTCCAAGTGACTGTAGAAACGTGTAGCCAGAAAGTGTTAATGGTACATCAAAGTGTCACGATATTCCGATTTCATTGTAGCGACTGGTCGACAAATTTTTGGTCTGTTAAATCATTGCCTTAATCGTTAGTGCCTGCAGGATAGAGGAAATACGAATATATTAATATTTTATTTTAAAAAATTCTAATTTGGACAAATTTGGATTTGAATTGCAAGCACTAGCAACTTCTAAAAAAAATGGCATAGGTTAGGTACCAATCTTACTATCTTTTAACTTGGGTACCCTAGTCTTTTTATCCATAAATCTTAAAGTCATGCAGCGGTAGTACAAGATGCCCTCCACTACTGATTCTTGTTCATCTCCATTACCCCTCTCCCCTTAACCTTGGATATTGGTTATATCTCATCCCCATAAAAAGCCCGTCCCTATGCCCCTTCGTGCCCAACACTTGCTTCGTGCACTAGCTTGGGTGACTGGTGAATCCCTGACTTCGTCCTTATCTTGGACAAAAGCTCCCACGCTCGCACCCCATTGTCTTTGACAAAGCCTCCTAGAAGCTCCCAATGACTAGTTTGTCTTGCTTTGAAGCCCCAAATGTGATATCCATGATTGACCATCTAACATCATTATGAAGATTATTACGTAATTATAAATAAATAACCACATTAACTTAAGAGGAATAATGAAAAAACAAAGTCTAAAGTGTAAATTTTACTATTTAGGATGCATATTGATCACTTAATAGTTTCTCATTATTTTGTAGAGTCAAAATAAACAAGAGAGAAATAAAATAATTACTTAAGTGAAATAAATAAAGTGAAAACACCTCATGCTTGTCTTCCAAGCCACCTCAAGCCTGTCATGAGGATAAGATGAACTTAGTGATGACACCTCATACTAGGGGTGTCTAATAAGGTAAAATGAAGTAAAAAATAAGAAAAAAAATAGACTTTTTTTGGACTTGGGGAAGATGTGGTGAAGGTGGTGAAGTGAAGAAGAAGACTTAGAAAAGCTCAAATTTTCATAAAAGTTTCTACCCTAAGCCTTAAATTCATGGTTTCATAAATATGATAATATGATAATAAAATGATGTTCAAATGCTAAAGATCTAGTTCATACTCTGATTTGTTGAAATCAAAATGAATTTTGAAGTTTTTGATAAACTAATGTGGAAATGTTAAAAGAATGGTTAAGATGATGTGATTATGCAAATCTGACCTTGTTAGGGTTCTTATTATATATCTTTGTACACACAGGTGTTTTATAACTGAGAATTGATTTGTGTGAAAGAAGACTTGAAAACCTTTCCAACGCATCCAATACTGTATATAGTTAATTGGAGCTAGGGCATCAATTATGTAGCATCATTCAGTATGTATTTGATGTAAAACCTGATTGACCTACTTGTCTGGTTTTGCTTATAACTTCTGATATACAACTCAGTTTTGACTCATTCTTATTCTAAATGAAAGGAGATTCAAATATCTTTCCAACAGATCATATATTGTATATCTTTGATATGCTTAATACCATTAAACCAATTGCATTATCTAGTCTAATGCCCTAGACAAGACAGTTTGACCCTTTGTTACTTTAACCCTGAAATCTTTTTGTGTACTTTGTCAAATGGAATCAAACTAAGTTTATTGGAAAGTAGACTCAAAGATGGTTTTAATGAATCCTATTTTCTATGGTTTTATGTAGTTTATCTTTATGATTCATTTGAATGAATTGGGCTGATCAAATTGATATTTTCTTCTCTTAACCTTGGAACTCTTATGGTAAAATTTGTAGTTATCCTTATGCAACATTCCATACTCATGATTTTAGTGAATTGATTGTCCTTTTCTGAAATTATGATTATTAGTTGATGCATTGGCATTGTCATTGTAAACCTTTGGTACTTTTAGCCAAGAATGTGTTGTAAGGGTAATTGTTTGGAATACAACAATATCCCTATGTTGATAACTTTGCTTATATCATGACCTATTTGTCTTTTGGCCCTTACAACTTTTAGTGGGAAAATGATTTGATGCCATTTATGGGAATTAAGTGATGAATGTGGAACTAAGTGCTACATGGAGTAAAGTACCACATTAGAAATAATGGGGGCCACCTCTAGAGTCCATGGTAGCCACCTCTAGAGTCCCTCCATTCATATTTGACTGGGTCATGGTGAGCCTTTGCTAGCATTTGCTTTGTGGGCTTTCCCAGACGTGGGTTAGTCTTGCTTCTAGACGTGGAGGACTTTATTTTGCTTTGTTCCCACTACTATGTCTATGCTACATTGATATTCATGAGTTAATAATGCTATCACTAGTTCCTTTATGACATTGTGGTGCTCATGGGATGAGTACATCTTTTGTTTCCATAATGCTTTTGATACTCATAAGTTAGAAATATTATCATGATTTACTTGGGTTCTTGATGTCATCCCTATGCTCTATGTTTAGGTTTTCATTATGATATGAGTTTTAGATCTTCATTTGATAAATTCCGTAGGGATGCTTCTTTTTTGCATATTATATGACTTTTTTAAAAGTTAATGTTAAGCAAAAATGTATTTTGTTGCATGGGCAAAGTAGATCTTGTTGAGTTTTGTTGCTCAATCTTTTGGCTTTATATAATATAGGTTAGCTTTGGTTGCTTTTCCTTGAGGCAAGGGAGGAGGTGTTGAGAGGAAATGTTGCTAATAAGCTCATGTTTAGTTGATGTAGTAATGTGATGCATATGATATGCTCATGTATATATATATTTTGTGTATAGAAGATGTTTGAGCAAATTTTGGATATGATATCATATTGTACTTACGAACTAGTTGTATAAAGGAAGTTTGATGTTAAATCTATCTTTGTGGTTGGTTGATGAGTAATAATTTGATTAAGTGAATTGTTATTCACCTAGGACTATGTTAAGATTTTGTGTAAGTTGTTCTCACATTTTGTTTAATTTGATTTTGGATCTTGGGAATTTCATGTTAAATAGGAATGAAAATAAATATTATTTCTAGGGGGTGTGACATCAAAGCTCCTACAAGATGGTTTCTAGGCTTTGCAAAAGGGTTTCGTCTTCAAAAAATTTCTATAGCAACAAGTATAATTTATTCATCATTTTTTCTTCTCCCTTATTTGCTATGTAAATATAATCGTTTACAGCTTAGATTTCTAGTTGACTGACCAAAATATTTTTGTTGACAGACCTATTTTTTCATTGACATTCCTATTTTTTTCATTGATAGCCTTTTTATTTTTGTTGATAGACATGATTTTAGTAAGGTACAATCTATTTGTTTGAGAAATACAAACAATAATTTATAGCTGACTTACCTTATTTTTTTGTTGACAGTCCTATTCATTGACCATCCTATTTTTTTACTGACTGGCCATAATATTTTTTGTTTATAGTACTTTTTTTTGTTAATGGTACTATTTTTTCATTGATAAACTTTGTATTTGCATTGATAGATCCGATTTTAGTAGGGTGTAGTCTATTTGTTTGGGAAAGATAGACAATAATTGATAGTTGACAGACCTCATTTTTTTTGTTGATGAATCTTATTTTTTTCATTGACCCTCCTATTTTTTTTTGTCAACTGATCAGAATATTTTCATTGACAATCCTATTTTTTTGTCGATAGCCATTGTATTTGTGTTGATAGACCTGATTTTAGTGGGGAGTCTATTTGTTTGAGAAAGACAGACAATAATTTATAGTTGGCATACCTTATTTTTTTTGTTGATAGACCCTATTTGTTCGTTAACGGTCCTATTTTTTTGTTGGCTATCCTATTTTTCTGTTAACTAACCAAAATATTTTCATTGACGATCCTATTTTTTTTGTTAATATCCTTTGTATTTGTGTGATAGACCTAATTTTTGTAAGGTACAATATATTTGTTTGAGAAAGACAGACAATAATTTATAGTTAAGATAATTTTTTTTTTCATTTACAACCTTTAATTTTTCTTTGATAGGCCCGAGCATAGATTGGATATGTTAAGGATTGACTACCTTAGAAATAATTGGGATGAGCATTGGAAAGGCTCCTTTATTAATAGAATATTTGTAGAATTCATGGTAATTGGCATGTCTAGATTAAATTTGAAATTACCTCTGAAGATGCTCTAGCGAAGTAGACAAAGAAGATTAAGTAAATATAAATAAGCAGCTAGTAGTCAAAGAAGATTAAGTAAATATAAATAAACAGCTAGCAGACGAAGAACTAGACGGATTTGGCTTCAATATTTGTGAGTTAATTGTGACTGTGTCAATGAAAATTCTAAGCCTATCAACGATAACTGTGTTTATGTGAAGGAAATATCTGAGCATGTCAATGATAATTGTGTTTATGTCATTGAAAATTCTAAGCATATCAATGATAATTATGTTTATATGAACAAAAAAAATCTGAGCTTGGCAATGACAATTGTGTTTATGTCAACAAAAAATCTGAGCTTGGCAACGATAATTGTGTTTAATATCAATGAAAAATATGAGCCTATCAATGATAATTGTGTTTATGTCAACGAAAATGATGAGCCTATCAATGATAATTGTGTTTATGTCAACAAAAATGATGAGCTTATCAACGATATTTTTCTTTATGTGAATGAAAAATCTAAGCTTGGCAACGATAATTGTGCTTATGTCAACAAAAAATCTGAGCTTGGCAACAAAAATTGTATTTATTTCAATGAAAAATCTGACCCTATCAATGATAATTGTGTTTACGTCAACGAAAATTTTGAGCTTATCAATAAAAAAATCTCAGCTAATCAACGATAATTGTGTTTATGTTAACGAAAAATCTGAGCCTATCTACAAAAATCTTAAGTCAATCAACCAAAAACTTAAGACTATCATTGAAAATCTTAAGCTTGTCTACGAAAAGTTTAAATTGTATCAACAAAAATCTTACGCCTGTCTACGAAAAGCTTTAGTCGATCCAAAAAAATCTTAAGTCTATTAATGAAAATCTTATGTTTATGAACGAAAATCTTAAGCTTGTCAATGAAAAGCTTAAGTCAATGAACGAAAAGCTTAAGTCAATCAATGAAAAGCTTAAGCCATTCAATGAAAACAATAAGTCTATTAACAAAAATCTGAAGCCTGTCAACAAAAATCTTAAACCTATCAACAAAAAATCTTAGAAATTTTAAGCTAGGAAATGAGATATGGCTTCCACAAATCTTGAAGCCACTTGGTGGAGGTGCGAATCTTGATGCCCTTTCTTTGCAAACCCCTGCTAATTTTTTTTTCTAACTATTACTATTGGCATTCCCACCAAAAACCCAAGCTCGTGCCCTTTCTTTCGTGCCCAAAGCTCGCTTGTGCCCTAGTTCATGCAACCGGCGATTCCTTGACTTCGTCCTTGTCTCTGGCGTAGGTCCCCTATTCACATCTCATTTTCTGTAGCAAAGGCTCCTCGTAGCTCCCTAATCTCATCCATCCTACATCGAATCCTCAAAGCTCCCTCAAGAGGGTATTTAGGCTCCCACAAAAGGGTTTCATCTTCAGAAAATTTCTACAGCAACATGTATACTTTATTCATCATTTATTCTTCTCCCTTCCTTGCTATGTAAATAGAATCATTTATAACTTAGATTTCTCATTGACTGACTAGAATATTTTTATTTATAAAGCCCATTTTTTTGGGAATGACAGACTATATTTTATAGTCAATAGACTATCCTATATAATTGATAGACTATATTTTATAGTTGACAGACCAATTTATATAATTGTCGACCCTATTTTTTCGTTGTTAGCCTTGGTATTATTGCTAAATTTAGTAAGGTGGAATCCTTTTGTTTGAAAAAGACATACCATATTTTATCGTTGACAGCCCCTATTTTGTCATTGACAGACCCAATTTTTTTGATGACAGGCTTAATTTTTTCATTGATAAGCCTAATTTTTTTTTATGATAGTCTCAAATTTTATCATTGATAGACTCTATTTTATTGTTCACGGGCCTATTTTTTCATTGACAGTATTTATTTTTTCGTTGATAGACATAAATTTTTCAATGACAGCCTTCAATGGCGTCAGAAGATAAAGTAAATATGGTGTCATTTGGTACCGACACTGACATTGAATCATTAGTAAGAATAATCATTATTTATGTTATATATTGACACAAGTTAATTTGTAGTACATTACTTTTTTATGGATGTTGGGAAATCGAAAGATTCTATTATTGAGGAAACTAGTTTAGGTGGCTCTATGGTTCTAGTTATTGGTATTGTCTTCTATGGTGAAGTTGTAGCGTACAATTTTTAAACGAGTATGCCAAAAGACTAAGTTTTAATATCAAAAAATTATACATACTAGAAAAGATAAAAGTTTGAAGGATCGTACATTTGGTTGTAGCAAAAGCAGTTGAAATAAGTACATAGTACTTATGTGACTAAAAAACCACAAGCTAAGACCAGAACAAACTGTATGACCTGGGTTGGCTTCAAAATTTCAACTAATAATGTGTGGAGAGTATCAAAGGTTTCTATTTGCCATAACCATCCAATGACAAATAAGGTCCCAATGTTGAGATCATAAAAAAAATCTTACCTTTTCAATGTGCTCTTATAGACCAAATGACTGATTCCGGTATTAAGGCTCACCAAATCTATAATTATTTTCAGTTAGGGGTAACTAATGATGAAGTTAGTTTCATAAGAGATGATAGTATAATTATATTTAAAAACAAAAAAAAAAACATTAGATGGTAAGAAAAAGAGAGGTATTTTAAATTTCTTAAATGAGAGATAAGCCAAATATCTTTATTTCTTTTCTACAATTTGTTGAAGACAAAAAATATATATAATAAAAAAATATAAAATAATTAATTAATTAGCCCTTAATTAATCTTTCGGCCAACACGTTCTGGTAATTTTGACCAGTGACACACAATAAATAAATAAATTAGTTAATTATTAATTAATTAATTAATTTGTTGTGAAGATGTAATTTTGACCACAATGGTCAAAGTGAAGATGTAAAATAAATAAATAAATAAATAAATAAAAATAAAAATAAAATAAAATAAATAAAACAATTATTATCATCTCTCTTTTTTTGTGAGATACGCAGCAAATATGTCAAAAAAAAAAAATGATCGTGAGAGCCTTTCAACGTGCAAAAAAAATATATAATAAAAAAATATTTTTGAATAAAAAAAAATAGCAAAGCAAGTCATGGCATGTATGAGGGAGGAAAACTCTATTCTTGGTGAAACATGGTCACGTACAAAGGCGTGAAACAAAAAAATAATAAAAATTGTGGTCATGTGCAATGGGGAAAGTGGCAGCATGATCCCCGTTTAAAAATAGCTTGGAAGAGGGAGGACTATAAAAAAGGAAAATTCTATAAAAAGAGGGACTTTTTTTCGGCTGAAGCTCACGCCAAAAAAAACTTGTTTGGCTTAAACTCACGTGAAGAGGAAGAAAAAGCTTGAAATAAGAAATCTTACAAGAAAGAGAAGCGTACGACATCAGGGACTTTGTAGAATTTAAGGACTTTATAAAAGATTTTACCGAGAGAAAACTCAAGATTAAATCCTAGAGGATGATACTCTAGTAAAAAAGATATTACTTTTTAGAAAAGCAAAAAAGGTTAAGGAC
The DNA here is from genome assembly GCA_027563935.2 of Costus lasius. Taxonomy (NCBI): domain Eukaryota; kingdom Viridiplantae; phylum Streptophyta; class Magnoliopsida; order Zingiberales; family Costaceae; genus Costus; species Costus lasius. The sequence goes on from CM050453.2 coordinate 41,132,847, forward strand.
TTTGTAGAATTTAAGAACTTTCTGGAAGATCCATTGGAGTATAAATCCTCAGCAGAAATCACACACCAAGTTTCTACTGGGGAACATGGAAAAAAAATAGGTGTTGTTTGACACAAAAAAGAAATAAGCGATTGGCGAAAAAAAAGAGATATAGCTGTTATTGAAACAAAAAAAAAATAAAAATAAAGAGGCTATTTGAAGGAGTTTAATCTTTCACCGAAAATTCAAAAACTGCTGTCGGCTGGAAATTCATAAGAAAAAAAAAGAAAGAAGAAAGGGCTAATGTTGTTTGTATGGTTTCGGCTGGACATCATGCAAGAAAAAAGAAAGAAAAGGAGACAAAGGCTCGGCTGGGAAGTACATAAGCAAAAAAAAGGGTGGGCTGCTACCAAGGACTCTCTTGGCTCTAAGAATAAAGTCATGTGATCTAAGTTCAATTCCTGGTTTCAACTAAACAAAAGGATCCAAAGTTCAAAACTGTTGAATGCTATGTCCTGCTTGAAAATGAATTGCTGGCCGAAAGAATGAAGCTCTGATGAAAATTCATCCTTGGATCTCAAAAAAAAAAAAAAAAAAATGGAGAAGAGAAGAATCTCTCTTTTGTTGATTTCTAAAAAAGGGAGAGGCCATATGAAGAGGAATAAACCCTATTCCTGCTAGAATTCTTAGTAAGGGTTCAAAAAATCTGCAAAATCGCCAGGAATAAATTCTATTCACAAAATTTTAATTTTCTATTGAAGATTGAATGTATCTCACTCATGCTAGGGATAAAATCATTATTCAATGCACAAAAAAATAGTTGTTGGGAATAAATCCAGAATATATTGCTAATGCTGATTGCTAGAATTATCAGAATTAGCATTGTTGCAACAACTCAGTAATAAGCATACTATACTCCATGAACTACAAGAAAAATCTGCACTGTAATTGGAAGAGAATATCTCAATTATAGTGGTTGAGAAAGAAAATGAAGAGCAAGGACATGAATCTATTAATCCTTTAAGGATTGCTAATGTTAGTTCTTCTTTTTCTTTTTAATGTATGTAAAAGTTAGTCTAAATGATATTGAGGTAAATGCTATGGTAGACACTGGAGCTACTCATATGTTTATATCTGATCGGTTGAGAGATCAATTGAGATTGAAAACATCTCCATGTCTTACTACAGTTAAGACGGTAAAAACGATTGATAGAAATGCTTCAGGCATATCATATGATATAAATGTTAGACTAGGGTCTTGGTCTTGTAAGCATCATGTAATGATTACTTTTTTAGATGATTTTGATATAATCATTGGGTTGGTTTGCTGAGGCATGCTAACGGAGTCATTGACGCACATGAGGACGGCCCAACTCCTCTAGAAGACACCGGGAGTGACTCCCGAGGTTGGAACGAAGCTTCACCAGAGATTTCGGCTCAGGAGGATGTCTGCCGCCCCGAACACGGCTGGGCCGTGACGAGCCCGCAGATCATCAGCACACCCGATCCTTCAGTTGTGTTCGACCCCGCAAGGCCCAGCTAATGTCTCATATTTATGTAGTCTTTTTGACTAATGTTTCCTCGTGAATTGAGACATATTTTCATGCTTTTACTTCTCTTTTCGGCTTAATCCACTTAATATCTTCAGAAGCTTCACTACTTGTCATATTTGTTAAATACAGGACAATTCACTCATTCTTAGAGCTATACGGATGCACGATCACAAATCCGAGTGAATCTGGATTCATGACAAGAAATTTAGCTTCAAACGCGAGCTAGAATTCACCCGTATTCAACATTTACTGCCAACTATAGAAGCACATGCCAGCTAGAGAAAACACACACCATCAACTACCCAAACACATGCCATCAAGAAATATTCATGAATAAGCATTAATGAATCACATTCATGAATGTGGGTATAATGAAAGATATTCATGAAAGGCGCCACCATGAAGAGGCACCACCATGAAGAGGCGCCACCTTGAAGAGACACCATGAAGAGCCACCTCGAAGACGCACTTTGAAGTCTATAAAAGAGAGGAGTTCTCTCTTGAACAGGGAGGTTCGAAGGCAAGAGGAGGATTGCGCTAAGGGCTCAAGGCGTGGTTCCAAGGAGAGAACAACATTCCAAAGAGAGAAAGGCGACATCAAAGGAGGAGAGGAGGAGTTTGTCTTAGTTCTTTCCTCTTTTCTACTTTGTTCTGTATGTTGGGAAACCCCGGGGACATTTTACAATTTTCAGAGCCATGGGCATACATTTTACGCAGCGGAAGAATGTCCCCGAAACAGGCTAGTCCCAAAAACCCAGTGAAGATCTCTTGCGAGGGGGTCGACACGATGTGATAGTAAGTACCTTTAAGCAATTGGAAGCCGATGTCGATGAAGGCGCCCAAGTGTTCGCCCTCTGCAGTCTCGCACACACGGATTCCTCAAGTTTTCTTCTTCCTCGCCCGGTACTAGCCTCGGGAAGAAGATCCATGCCTTAGGAGAGTCCTCCAAGCAACTTGCGCCACCACCAAGATGTGATGCGCCAAGGAGATGGAAGGAGAAGAGAACGCCGCAAGCCTTCTTGTTCCTTTGCGCCAAGGAAAGGAAAGGAGAAGCATGCTTGCGCCCTTGATGGAAGAAGAAGAGCTCTAAGCTCTCCAAGCCGTCGCCCTCTAATGCTTCACGCCTCCAAGGAATTAGCATCATCAAGAGAGGGGGCGGCAAGGGCTTATTTATAGGAGCAAGAGGCAGTTAGGGGAGAATGGCAAGTGTTGACAATTAGGGCATGATTCTAGGAGAGTATCCAATCAAATATATTGATTAAATCTCCACTCCCATATGCGCCTAAGACTTGCCAAAGCAAGCATCAGCCATATGCGCCCATATCATGCCATATGAGGCATTAATCCCATCCATGCGCCTAGACCTAGTCAAGGCAATATGATGGATTGCCTAATGTGGCTTGGGCGCAAGTCCTAATCCAATTAGGACTCTAATTATGTTAATAATCAGCCCACAATTGTCAAACACAATCCAATCAATTATCTTGTGTGATTTAATCAAATCCAATTTGATTTAATCACCTAGGAGATACCAAACAAGGCATAGGCGCAAATCCTAGTCCAACTAGGATTCCATATGCGCCTATCCTATTAATTCATCCCCATTATACCCTTCAAGCCTCATAGTCCTTCAATACAACTTATTAGCAAGCCCAACTAAGCAATGGGCCAAGCCCAAAGTCCATTATGCATGTTAACCAAGCTATTGGATCTAATCCAATTTAACCTATGGTTAAATGAGGCTAACCATGGTTAATTTGATCGATATGCCAAAAACGGAAGTTGGCCCCAATAAGTTTCTTCCATCTCATCAAGCCCATTGGCGCTGATGAAATCTCCCAAATAGATCAGAGTTATCCAATAACTCGATCTAAAGGCTACCCGATCAATATGAAAACTCGAGTATCAAGGTGTGCGACCCTGTAGGTTCCTCTAACGCTGGCAGTGCTGACCAAAGGTCATCACAAGCAGTGAGTGGCACCTAGCAGTGCATCGCTGCTACCCAGGTTATTGGAATGGATATCGACATCGACATCCCCATCATCGCAACTAGGTACAGATGCATTACAGTCTCTTTGCCGTACTGATATCCGATTGGACAAGTGTGTCACCACTTGTTTTCATCCAATCACATGGCTATGACTAGAACAGGTTCTCACCTGGGTATGGCCATATAATCTCAGTCATAGAACCATAGAGGAGCTCCATGGATATCATTCTTCCCTTAGGAAGGGGCAAATCCTATGTCTGTCCATTGACCTTCTCATATGGGCCGTGACATGCTCAATAACAACTGTTATAACCTCCCAACTACGGCGAGGTGTTAGGTTGTATCAAAGCAAGTCCCTAACCATATAGAATGATCAATGACCTCAAGTCAAGGGATCAATGCATCTCCTGTCACTTGTGAGGATAACTCATGACACCAAGTCATAGCCTCACAGCGGGTCTATCCAGTATATCCTCCAATGATACACCCATGTGTCTGCGTTAGCACCACGTGCCTAACCAGCCCACATACCAGTCTCTCAAGTACCAGAGTTGTCCCATATCCACTCAGGTACATCGATTGGGGACTATAGTTCGAGCACAGATCCAATCTGTCTCCAGGGACATTATCATGTAAGTACACAATCGCAGGTGTAGACAAACAATGATAACGACAATGCCAGAAAGATATATATTAATATCAGAGTCAAGTAGTACAAAGATGGACCAAAACTAGGTCCTAGGGCATATACACCAACAATCTCCCACTTGCACTAAGACCTAGAGGTTGAGCAACCTCAACCCCATATCTCTAGTACGACCATCATGCTTCTGCTGCGCCAAAGCCTTAGTCAGTGGGTCTGCTAGATTGCTCTCTGTGTCAATTCTGCTAATCTTGACATCACCTTGATTAATGATCTCTTTGATCAGGCGAAATCTCTTGAGTATGTGTTTGGACCTTTGATGAGACCGTGGTTCCTTATTATGTGCAGTTCCCATTGTTGTCATAGTAGAGCTCAATGGGATCCATTGCACTTGGAACCACCTGAAGTTCAGAAAAGAACTTCCTCATCCAAACGGCTTCATTGGCTGCCTCAGAAGCAACCACATACTCAGCTTCGGCTGTAGAATTAGCTATGGTGGATTGCTTGAAGCTCTTCTAGCATACAGCACCTCCAACCATCTTAAACTAATAGCTGGTCTGCGATCTGAAGTCGTCAGGATCAGACTAGAACGACTCATTAGTGAAGCCCTGCACACTGAGTTCTTCCTGTCCTCCGTAGACTTTATAGAATAAATCCTTAGTCCCTTTCAGGATACTCAAGGATATTCTTTACAGCCACCCAGTGCTGTAAACTAGGATTGGATTGGTATCGGCTGGTTATGCTCACAGCATAAGCCACAACTGGTCTAGTACACAACATTGCACACATGATCGATCCCACCGCCGAAGCATAGGGCACTCGACTCATGTCATCTCTCTCAGGCTCTGTGTTGGTACACTGGTTCTTTGAGAGAGTAAGGCCATGTCTCACTGGAAGGTTTCCCTTCTTGGATTGCTCCAAGTTGAACCTCTCCAGGACCTTATCAATGTGGGTACTCTGACTAAGGGCCAAGAGCCTCTTGGATCTATCCCGGTAGATCCTCACGCCTAGAATATAGGCGGCCTCCCCTAAGTCCTTCATCTCGAAACACTTCCCTAACCATGTCTTCACAGCTTGAAGACTAGGGATGTCGTTTCCGATGAGCAATATGTCATCGACATACATGATCAGAAAAGTCACCAAGCTCCCACTGAATTTTCTGTATACACAGGCGTCATCTTCACTTTTGATAAAGCTATAATCTCTCACAGCTTCATCAAACTGAAGATTCTAACTTCGAGATGCTTGCTTTAATCCATAAATGGATTTCTTTAGCGTGCAGACTTTACTAGTATCTGCAGGATGGATGAAGTCATTAGGTTGTGTCATATACACATCCTTAGTTAGCTTCCCGTTAAGGAACGCTGTCTTCACATCCATTTGCCATATCTTATAGTCATGATATGCAGCTACAGCAAGCAGAATCCGAATGGATTTGATCATGGCCACTGGCGAGAAGGTTTCATCATAGTCCACCCCGTGGACTTGTTTAAATCCTTTAGCCACTAGTCTACCCTTATAGGTAACTATTTTGCCATCCATGTCTGTCTTCCTCTTGAAGACCCATTTACACCCTATGGGTTTTACCCCATCAGGCAGCTCAACCAAATCCCAGACTTGGTTAGCCGATATGGTATCCATCTCGGATCGCATGGCCTCAAGCCATCTCTCGGAGTCCGGTCCACTGACCGCCTCATCATAGGTTCTGGGTTCATCCTCAATGATGAAGATCCCATCGTGTTGGGTCGGCAGCGACCCGTACCTCTCAGGTGCACGACGAATCCTCCCAGAGCTACATGGGGCCTGTGTATGAGCCTCAGGTTGCCTAGCAACCGGTGTAGGTGGCTCAGGTTCCCATCTCTATGTCTTGTGGTTGCACTTGGACCTCGTCCAAGTCAAACTTCCTCCCACTAACTTCTTTCATGAGAAATTCTTTCTCTAGAAAGACCGCACCCCGAGCAACAAAAACTCTGTTCTCGGTGGGAATATAGAAGTAGTAACCCTTAGTCTCCTTAGGGTACCCCACAAACATACACTTATCAGATCTAGGTTCTAGCTTGCTAGAATCCTGACGTTTGACATAAGCTTCACATCCCTAGATCCTGATAAAAGTGAGATTAGGGCGTCTCCCATTCCATACCTCGTATGGAATCTTTGAGACACTCTTAGATGGAACATTATTCAGTATTAGAGAAGCTTTTTCAAGTGCATGTCCCCAGAATGAGGGAGGTAGAGTTGCATGACTCATCATAGACCGAACTATGTCCAACAAGGTTCGATTTCTCCTTTCAGATACACCATTCTACCGAGGTGCTCTAGGAGGAGTGAGTTGGGATAGGATCCCACACTTACTCAGATAGTCAAAGAATACATTGCTCAGGTGCTCTCCATCACGATCTGATTGAAGATCCTTAAAGGATCTACCAAGCTGGTTCTCTACTTCATGTCTCATCATGTAGACATAACCATATCTACTGAAGTTATCAGTAAATGTGATGAAGTAGTTATACCCTCCTTTGGCTTGTTTATTGAATAGCCCACACACATCACTATGAATGAGATCCAACAAACCTCCTGCCCTCTCACCAGTCTTGGTGAAGGGCGTCTTTGTCATTTTCCCTAATAAACAAGTCTCATATGTATCGAGTTCCTCCAAGGAACTCGAATCTAGCAACCCATTTTCATGGAGTTGTCGAATGCGATTTTTGTTTATATGGGCTAATCGACAATGCCGTAGGAAAGCACCAACTGAACCACTCAGTTTGGTCCTTTTATTATTTATGTTACAAATAGAGCTAACCATGTCCAAGACATGCGGACCATTGCACAAAGTACCCTTCCCATAAAACATGTTTGCAAAAGAAAAAGAACATAAGTTCTCTTTTATTTCAAACCTAAATCCTTTCTTTGCCAAGCAAGGAGTGGATACAATGTTTTGGTAAGGGAAGGTACATAATAGCAATTGTCTAGCTTTAACTGAAGTCCTAAAGGCAGGGAGAGAAACTCCTACAGCAACAGCAGCAACTTGTGCCCTGTTACCTATCCGTAGGTCAATCTCTCTAGGCCTTACCGATCTATCCTTTCTGACCTTTGCATATTTGTACTCCACATGCGGTATCCAATACCCATGTCATAGGAGTAGAAAGGTTGACTTCGGTAACATAAATACCTGAGCATGAAGACAAGGCCTTGCCTTTCTTCTCCTCATTCTGAAGTTGCAACATGTCCTTCAACATGTGAGGTGGCCCTCCACATGAATAGCACCTATTATTCCTGATCATATCCATCTTTAATTTCAGTTCCTTGGTCAAGCCTTTCGGCTCAACACACTGAATATCAACTTTAGCAGGATTGAGCTCAACCAATTCATCAAAGAGCTGCCTTAGATTAAAATAATTTCAGAGGCACTCTTCGATTCATATCACCCTTTAAATTCAAGTGACATGTTGGTTAGCAACCTCCAAAGTATCAACCTGATGCTTATCATAAGCATCCCTCTTAGCCGCTGAGGCCGAGCATGGAAGTGGCTCAGGAATAAGACGCTCAAGAACATAAAGCTTCCTCTCAAGCTTGAGCACGATTCTCAAGTTCATATACCAATCCAGTAAGTTGGATCCAACCAACTTATCCAGGGTAGATCGCAGTGACCAACTGCTATTGTTCATAGCCATTGTTCTACAACAACCAAGAAACAACAGATTAGTACTACTTCGAGTCATTTAAACTGGACTTGCCTTTTAAATGACCATGGCTCCCACTATTTTTAATCGAATTGACAACCCACAAAGTCAATCGAGAAATCCAAGATTTCCTAGTGAGATGAGATCCTCATTCCACACAGGGCTTCGTGTCCCACGAGGGTGGGATGAGACGCACAAAGTGACCCATGTTTCCTAAGGTGGGCGCGCCGGCCGATTGCTCCAAGCAATTCCCCTTATTGAGACAGTCCAGGCATTTCATGTCCAGCGAGGGCTGGATACAACATGAAACCCTTACCTCTCAACGATGCCTCTAGACTTTCACCATGTGCCCAGCACATGTGAACTTCTAGTCAAGTCCATCCCTAACCGTTATGCCCAGGGCCAACGAGTTTCCTTGCGAAGGCACGCCCAGGTTAAAACTGGACTGGGGAAACCATTGCCACCATGCACTTTCTAAAGATAAGTGGGTGTGTCCCACGAGGATGGGAAACAGTTCACAACTCCACTGATCGATAGCTTAGTGAGGGCTACGCGTTAGAAGGCTACTAGACTTGATATTTTAATTGAGGGTTTTTGTTTAAGGTCTCATCATCTCAGTTTTATCTTATGTCTATCATTACAGGCATGCAATCCTATGGTGATAACATAACGATAAAACATCACAGGCATGCTTTAGCTTTTGTAAAGAAAGCAATAAAAGGATGATGTGATCATATCCCATTCAAGACATTGAACCAATCCATGCCAAAAAGGGGTTCAACTCTTGACCTAGGATTCAAGCCCCAAGATTAGACCTAGCCTAGCCGACCTCTAGCTCTATCTTCAAGGTTGGCTCCAAGGCCATTCTCCCATGGTTTAGCTCTCAAACCCTAGGGGTACACCCACAAGGTTCGGCCAATGCCATGGTCTTCCTCCAAGGAAGGTGCGCCATTTAGCAAGCCACAAGAGGGATAGCACACAAGCACAAGGCTCGGCCAAACCCTAACTTGCGCCCCCATGCAAGGATGTGCCACCTTTGAAGCTTGTTGCGCCATCATGCAAGGATGCGCAACCAAGCAAGCATGCACCTTTCTCCAAGTAGATGCGCCACCCTAATCTTCTTCTTAGTTAAAAGCAAAAAGAAAAGCGGCACGCAGGCCTCACAAGGATACATCACAGGCATGCTAAGGGGCTTGACATATGACCACAACATCATGCACAATCAAGTACTTACTCATGCAATTCTACATGCTCAATGAAAAACATAAAATCTGAAATTTTACTTTTTCATAAAACATGTCTCTCTTCCTTCCCTTCATATCACAAATCTTTGATTCTAAGTTTCTCTCAGGAGTCTACAAGAGGCATACCGGTTGCCCTCCTTGCAATCCCTAACTTGCTAGGATAAGGGCAATCACCCAGTCCATGCCCTATTCCAACAAGTCTCTCAAGATAGGTCTATCCTATTATGAGAGGAGAAATTTTCTCTTCCACATATGGGTCTATCCCATCACATGAAGAGAGCAAAGAACCACAAGAAGTTAATTAGAAGTAAGAAACAAGAGACCTACAATTTTTCTACTTAAAGAAAAATCATGCGCCAACATCTATGCAATATGCGAAAATGTAGATAAGGCATGTGAGCATGAAAAGCATGAAAGAACATCGTTCGAGGCTCGCAAGTAGCTCTGATACCACTGTTGGGAAACCCCGGGGACATTTTACAATTTTCAGAGCCATGGGCATACATTTTACGCAGCGGAAGAATGTCCCCGAAACAGGCTAGTCCCAAAAACCCAGTGAAGATCTCTTGCGAGGGGGTCGACACGATGTGATAGTAAGTACCTTTAAGCAATTGGAAGCCGATGTCGATGAAGGCGCCCAAGTGTTCGCCCTCTGCAGTCTCACACACACGGATTCCTCAATTTTTCTTCTTCCTCGCCCGGTGCTAGCCTCGGGAAGAAGATCCATGCCTTAGGAGAGTTCTCCAAGCAACTTGCGCCACCACCAAGATGTGATGCGCCAAGGAGATGGAAGGAGAAGAGAACGCCGCAAGCCTTCTTGTTCCTTTGCACCAAGGAAAGGAAAGGAGAAGCATGCTTGCGCCCTTGATGGAAGAAGAAGAGCTCTAAGCTCTCCAAGCCGTCGCCCTCTAATGCTTCACGCCTCCAAGGAATTAGCATCATCAAGAGAGGGGGCGGCAAGGGCTTATTTATAGGAGCAAGAGGCAGTTAGGGGAGAATGGCAAGTGTTGACAATTAGGGCATGATTCTAGGAGATTATCCAATCAAATATATTGATTAAATCTCCACTCCCATATGCGCCTAAGACTTGCCAAAGCAAGCATCAGCCATATGCGCCCATATCATGCCATATGAGGCATTAATCCCATCCATGCGCCTAGACCTAGTCAAGGCAATATGATGGATTGCCTAATGTGGCTTGGGCGCAAGTCCTAATCCAATTAGGACTCTAATTATGTTAATAATCAGCCCACAATTGTCAAACACAATCCAATCAATTATCTTGTGTGATTTAATCAAATCCAATTTGATTTAATCACCTAGGAGATACCAAACAAGGCATAGGCGCAAATCCTAGTCCAACTAGGATTCCATATGCGCCTATCCTATTAATTCATCCCCATTATACCCTTCAAGCCTCATAGTCCTTCAATACAACTTATTAGCAAGCCCAACTAAGCAATGGGCCAAGCCCAAAGTCCATTATGCATGTTAACCAAGCTATTGGATCTAATCCAATTTAACCTATGGTTAAATGAGGCTAACCATGGTTAATTTGATCGATATGCCAAAAATGGAAGTTGGCCCCAATAAGTTTCTTCCATCTCATCAGGCCCATTGGCGCTGATGAAATCTCCCAAATAGATCAGAGTTATCCAATAACTCGATCTAAAGGCTACCCGATCAATATGAAAACTCGAGTATCAAGGTGTGCGACCCTGTAGGTTCCTCTAACGCTGGTAGTGCTGACCAAAGGTCATCACAAGCAGTGAGTGGCACCTAGCAGTGCATCGCTGCTACCCAGGTTATTGGAATGGATATCGACATCGACATCCCCATCATCGCAACTAGGTACAGATGCATTACAGTCTCTTTGCCGTACTGATATCCGATTGGACAAGTGTGTCACCACTTGTTTTCATCCAATCACATGGCTATGACTAGAACAGGTTCTCACCTGGGTATGGCCATACAATCTCAGTCATAGAACCATAGAGGAGCTCCATGGATATCATTCTTCCCTTAGGAAGGGGCAAATCCTATGTCTGTCCATTGACCTTCTCATATGGGCCGTGACATGCTCAATAACAACTGTTATAACCTCCCAACTACGGCGAGGTGTTAGGTTGTATCAAAGCAAGTCCCTAACCATATAGAATGATCAATGACCTCAAGTCAAGGGATCAATGCATCTCCTGTCACTTGTGAGGATAACTCATGACACCAAGTCATAGCCTCACAGCGGGTCTATCCAGTATATCCTCCAATGATACACCCATGTGTCTGCGTTAGCACCACGTGCCTAACCAGCCCACATACCAGTCTCTCAAGTACCAGAGTTGTCCCATATCCACTCAGGTATATCGATTGGGGACTATAGTTCGAGCACAGATCCAATCTGTCTCCAGGGACATTATCATGTAAGTACACAATCGCAGGTGTAGACAAACAATGATAACGACAATGCCAGAAAGATATATATTAATATCAGAGTCAAGTAGTACAAAGATGGACCAAAACTAGGTCCTAGGGCATATACACCAACAATCTCCCACTTGCACTAAGACCTAGAGGTTGAGCAACCTCAACCCCATATCTCTAGTACGACCATCATGCTTCTGCTGCGCCAAAGCCTTAGTCAGTGGGTCTGCTAGATTGCTCTCTGTGTCAATTCTGCTAATCTTGACATCACCTTGATTAATGATCTCTTTGATCAGGCGAAATCTCTTGAGTATGTGTTTGGACCTTTGATGAGACCGTGGTTCCTTATTATGTGCAGTTCCCATTGTTGTCATAGTAGAGCTCAATGGGATCCATTGCACTTGGAACCACCTGAAGTTCAGAAAAGAACTTCCTCATCCAAACGGCTTCATTGGCTGCCTCAGAAGCAACCACATACTCAGCTTCGGCTGTAGAATTAGCTATGGTGGATTGCTTGAAGCTCTTCTATCATACAGCACCTCCAACCATCTTAAACTAATAGCTGGTCTGCGATCTGAAGTCGTCAGGATCAGACTAGAACGACTCATTAGTGAAGCCCTGCACACTGAGTTCTTCCTGTCCTCCGTAGACTTTATAGAATAAATCCTTAGTCCCTTTCAGGATACTCAAGGATATTCTTTACAGCCACCCAGTGCTGTAAACTAGGATTGGATTGGTATCGGCTGGTTATGCTCACAGCATAAGCCACAACTGGTCTAGTACACAACATTGCACACATGATCGATCCCACCGCCGAAGCATAGGGCACTCGACTCATGTCATCTCTCTCAGGCTCTGTGTTGGTACACTGGTTCTTTGAGAGAGTAAGGCCATGTCTCACTGGAAGGTTTCCCTTCTTGGATTGCTCCAAGTTGAACCTCTCCAGGACCTTATCAATGTGGGTACTCTGACTAAGGGCCAAGAGCCTCTTGGATCTATCCCGGTAGATCCTCACGCCTAGAATATAGGCGGCCTCCCCTAAGTCCTTCATCTCGAAACACTTCCCTAACCATGTCTTCACAGCTTGAAGACTAGGGATGTCGTTTTCGATGAGCAATATGTCATCGACATACATGATCAGAAAAGTCACCAAGCTCCCACTGAATTTTCTGTATACACAGGCGTCATCTTCACTTTTGATAAAGCTATAATCTCTCACAGCTTCATCAAACTGAAGATTCTAACTTCGAGATGCTTGCTTTAATCCATAAATGGATTTCTTTAGCGTGCAGACTTTACTAGTATCTGCAGGATGGATGAAGTCATTAGGTTGTGTCATATACACATCCTTAGTTAGCTTCCCGTTAAGGAACGCTGTCTTCACATCCATTTGCCATATCTTATAGTCATGATATGCAGCTACAGCAAGCAGAATCCGAATGGATTTGATCATGGCCACTGGCGAGAAGGTTTCATCATAGTCCACCCCGTGGACTTGTTTAAATCCTTTAGCCACTAGTCTACCCTTATAGGTAACTATTTTGCCATCCATGTCTGTCTTCCTCTTGAAGACCCATTTACACCCTATGGGTTTTACCCCATCAGGCAGCTCAACCAAATCCCAGACTTGGTTAGCCGATATGGTATCCATCTCGGATCGCATGGCCTCAAGCCATCTCTCGGAGTCCGGTCCACTGACCGCCTCATCATAGGTTCTGGGTTCATCCTCAATGATGAAGATCCCATCGTGTTGGGTCGGCAGCGACCCGTACCTCTCAGGTGCACGACGAATCCTCCCAGAGCTACATGGGGCCTGTGTATGAGCCTCAGGTTGCCTAGCAACCGGTGTAGGTGGCTCAGGTTCCCATCTCTATGTCTTGTGGTTGCACTTGGACCTCGTCCAAGTCAAACTTCCTCCCACTAACTTCTTTCATGAGAAATTCTTTCTCTAGAAAGACCGCACCCCGAGCAACAAAAACTCTGTTCTCGGTGGGAATATAGAAGTAGTAACCCTTAGTCTCCTTAGGGTACCCCACAAACATACACTTATCAGATCTAGGTTCTAGCTTGCTAGAATCCTGACGTTTGACATAAGCTTCACATCCCTAGATCCTGATAAAAGTGAGATTAGGGCGTCTCCCATTCCATACCTCGTATGGAATCTTTGAGACGCTCTTAGATGGAACATTATTCAGTATTAGAGAAGCTTTTTCAAGTGCATGTCCCCAGAATGAGGGAGGTAGAGTTGCATGACTCATCATAGACCGAACTATGTCCAACAAGGTTCGATTTCTCCTTTCAGATACACCATTCTACCGAGGTGCTCTAGGAGGAGTGAGTTGGGATAGGATCCCACACTTACTCAGATAGTCAAAGAATACATTGCTCAGGTGCTCTCCATCACGATCTGATTGAAGATCCTTAAAGGATCTACCAAGCTGGTTCTCTACTTCATGTCTCATCATGTAGACATAACCATATCTACTGAAGTTATCAGTAAATGTGATGAAGTAGTTATACCCTCCTTTGGCTTGTTTATTGAATAGCCCACACACATCACTATGTATGAGATCCAACAAACCTCCTGCCCTCTCACCAGTCTTGGTGAAGGGCGTCTTTGTCATTTTCCCTAATAAACAAGTCTCATATGTATCGAGTTCCTCCAAGGAACTCGAATCTAGCAACCCATTTTCATGGAGTTGTCGAATGCGATTCTTGTTTATATGGGCTAATCGACAATGCCGTAGGAAAGCACCAACTGAACCACTTAGTTTGGTCCTTTTATTATTTATGTTACAAATAGAGCTAACCATGTCCAAGACATGCGGACCATTGCACAAAGTACCCTTCCCATAAAACATGTTTGCAAAAGAAAAAGAACATAAGTTCTCTTTTATTTCAAACCTAAATCCTTTCTTTGCCAAGCAAGGAGTGGATACAATGTTTTGGTAAGGGAAGGTACATAATAGCAATTGTCTAGCTTTAACTGAAGTCCTAAAGGCAGGGAGAGAAACTCCTACAGCAACAGCAGCAACTTGTGCCCTGTTACCTATCCGTAGGTCAATCTCTCTAGGCCTTACCGATCTATCCTTTCTGACCTTTGCATATTTGTACTCCACATGCGGTATCCAATACCCATGTCATAGGAGTAGAAAGGTTGACTTCGGTAACATAAATACCTGAGCATGAAGACAAGGCCTTGCCTTTCTTCTCCTCATTCTGAAGTTGCAACATGTCCTTCAACATGTGAGGTGGCCCTCCACATGAATAGCACCTATTATTCCTGATCATATCCATCTTTAATTTCAGTTCCTTGGTCAAGCCTTTCGGCTCAACACACTGAATATCAACTTTAGCAGGATTGAGCTCAACCAATTCATCAAAGAGCTGCCTTAGATTAAAATAATTTCAGAGGCACTCTTCGATTCATATCACCCTTTAAATTCAAGTGACATGTTGGTTAGCAACCTCCAAAGTATCAACCTGATGCTTATCATAAGCATCCCTCTCAGCCGCTGAGGCCGAGCATGGAAGTGGCTCAGGGATAAGACGCTCAAGAACATAAAGCTTCCTCTCGAGCTTGAGCACGATTCTCAAGTTCATATACCAATCCAGTAAGTTGGATCCAACCAACTTATCCAGGGTAGATCGCAGTGACCAACTGCTATTGTTCATAGCCATTGTTCTACAACAACCAAGAAACAACAGATTAGTACTACTTCGAGTCATTTAAACTGGACTTGCCTTTTAAATGACCATGGCTCCCACTATTTTTAATCGAATTGACAACCCACAAAGTCAATCGAGAAATCCAAGATTTCCTAGTGAGATGAGATCCTCATTCCACACAGGGCTTCGTGTCCCACGAGGGTGGGATGAGACGCACAAAGTGACCCATGTTTCCTAAGGTGGGCGCGCCGGCCGATTGCTCCAAGCAATTCCCCTTATTGAGACAGTCTAGGCATTTCATGTCCAGCGAGGGCTGGATACAACATGAAACCCTTACCTCTCAACGATGCCTCTAGACTTTCACCATGTGCCCAGCACATGTGAACTTCTAGTCAAGTCCATCCCTAACCGTTATGCCCAGGGCCAACGAGTTTCCTTGCGAAGGCACGCCTAGGTTAAAACTGGACTGGGGAAACCATTGCCACCACGCACTTTCTAAAGATAAGTGGGTGTGTCCCACGAGGATGGGAAACAGTTCACAACTCCACTGATCGATAGCTTAGTGAGGGCTACACGTTAGAAGGCTACTAGACTTGATATTTTAATTGAGGGTTTTTGTTTAAGGTCTCATCATCTCAGTTTTATCTTATGTCTATCATTACAGGCATGCAATCCTATGGTGATAACATAACGATAAAACATCACAGGCATGCTTTAGCTTTTGTAAAGAAAGCAATAAAAGGATGATGTGATCATATCCCATTCAAGACATTGAACCAATCCATGCCAAAAAGGGGTTCAACTCTTGACCTAGGATTCAAGCCCCAAGATTAGACCTAGCCTAGCCGACCTCTAGCTCTATCTTCAAGGTTGGCTCCAAGGCCATTCTCCCATGGTTTAGCTCTCAAACCCTAGGGGTACACCCACAAGGTTCGGCCAATGCCATGGTCTTCCTCCAAGGAAGGTGCGCCATTTAGCAAGCCACAAGAGGGATAGCACACAAGCACAAGGCTCGGCCAAACCCTAACTTGCGCCCCCATGCAAGGATGTGCCACCTTTGAAGCTTGTTGCGCCATCATGCAAGGATGCGCAACCAAGCAAGCATGCACCTTTCTCCAAGTAGATGCGCCACCCTAATCTTCTTCTTAGTTAAAAGCAAAAAGAAAAGCGGCACGCAGGCCTCACAAGGATACATCACAGTAATGCTAAGGGGCTTGACATATGACCACAACATCATGCACAATCAAGTACTTACTCATGCAATTCTACATGCTCAATGAAAAACATAAAATCTGAAATTTTACTTTTTCATAAAACATGTCTCTCTTCCTTCCCTTCATATCACAAATCTTTGATTCTAAGTTTCTCTCAGGAGTCTACAAGAGGCATACCGGTTGCCCTCCTTGCAATCCCTAACTTACTAGGATAAGGGCAATCACCCAGTCCATGCCCTATTCCAACAAGTCTCTCAATATAGGTCTATCCTATTATGAGAGGAGAAATTTTCTCTTCCACATATGGGTCTATCCCATCACATGAAGAGAGCAAAGAACCACAAGAAGTTAATTAGAAGTAAGAAACAAGAGACCTACAATTTTTCTACTTAAAGAAAAATCATGCGCCAACATCTATGCAATATGCGAAAATGTAGATAAGGCATGTGAGCATGAAAAGCATGAAAGAACATCGTTCGA
The DNA here is from genome assembly GCA_027563935.2 of Costus lasius. NCBI lineage: Eukaryota > Viridiplantae > Streptophyta > Magnoliopsida > Zingiberales > Costaceae > Costus > Costus lasius. The sequence goes on from CM050453.2 coordinate 41,149,720, forward strand.
GGCTCGCAAGTAGCTCTGATACCACTGTTGGGAAACCCCGGGGACATTTTACAATTTTCAGAGCCATGGGCATACATTTTACGCAGCGGAAGAATGTCCCCGAAACAGGCTAGTCCCAAAAACCCAGTGAAGATCTCTTGCGAGGGGGTTGACACGATGTGATAGTAAGTACCTTTAAGCAATTGGAAGCCGATGTCGATGAAGGCGCCCAAGTGTTCGCCCTCTGCAGTCTCGCACACACGGATTCCTCAATTTTTCTTCTTCCTCGCCCGGTGCTAGCCTCGGGAAGAAGATCCATGCCTTAGGAGAGTTCTCCAAGCAACTTGCGCCACCACCAAGATGTGATGCGCCAAGGAGATAGAAGGAGAAGAGAACGCCGCAAGCCTTCTTGTTCCTTTGCGCCAAGGAAAGGAAAGGAGAAGCATGCTTGCGCCCTTGATGGAAGAAGAAGAGCTCTAAGCTCTCCAAGCCGTCGCCCTCTAATGCTTCACGCCTCCAAGGAATTAGCATCATCAAGAGAGGGGGCGGCAAGGGCTTATTTATAGGAGCAAGAGGCAGTTAGGGGAGAATGGCAAGTGTTGACAATTAGGGCATGATTCTAGGAGATTATCCAATCAAATATATTGATTAAATCTCCACTCCCATATGCGCCTAAGACTTGCCAAAGCAAGCATCAGCCATATGCGCCCATATCATGCCATATGAGGCATTAATCCCATCCATGCGCCTAGACCTAGTCAAGGCAATATGATGGATTGCCTAATGTGGCTTGGGCGCAAGTCCTAATCCAATCAGGACTCTAATTATGTTAATAATCAGCCCACAATTGTCAAACACAATCCAATCAATTATCTTGTGTGATTTAATCAAATCCAATTTGATTTAATCACCTAGGAGATACCAAACAAGGCATAGGCGCAAATCCTAGTCCAACTAGGATTCCATATGCGCCTATCCTATTAATTCATCCCCATTATACCCTTCAAGCCTCATAGTCCTTCAATACAACTTATTAGCAAGCCCAACTAAGCAATGGGCCAAGCCCAAAGTCCATTATGCATGTTAACCAAGCTATTGGATCTAATCCAATTTAACCTATGGTTAAATGAGGCTAACCATGGTTAATTTGATCGATATGCCAAAAACGGAAGTTGGCCCCAATAAGTTTCTTCCATCTCATCAGGCCCATTGGCGCTGATGAAATCTCCCAAATAGATCAGAGTTATCCAATAACTCGATCTAAAGGCTACCCGATCAATATGAAAACTCGAGTATCAAGGTGTGCGACCCTGTAGGTTCCTCTAACGCTGGCAGTGCTGACCAAAGGTCATCACAAGCAGTGAGTGGCACCTAGCAGTGCATCACTGCTACCCAGGTTATTGGAATGGATATCGACATCGACATCCCCATTATCGCAACTAGGTACAGATGCATTACAGTCTCTTTGCCGTACTGATATCCGATTGGACAAGTGTGTCACCACTTGTTTTCATCCAATCACATGGCTATGACTAGAACAGGTTCTCACCTGGGTATGGCCATACAATCTCAGTCATAGAACCATAGAGGAGCTCCATGGATATCATTCTTCCCTTAGGAAGGGGCAAATCCTATGTCTATCCATTGACCTTCTCATATGGGCCGTGACATGCTCAATAACAACTGTTATAACCTCCCAACTACGGTGAGGTGTTAGGTTGTATCAAAGCAAGTCCCTAACCATATAGAATGATCAATGACCTCAAGTCAAGGGATCAATGCATCTCCTGTCACTTGTGAGGATAACTCATGACACCAAGTCATAGCCTCACAGCGGGTCTATCCAGTATATCCTCCAATGATACACCCATGTGTCTGCGTTAGCACCACGTGCCTAACCAGCCCACATACCAGTCTCTCAAGTACCAGAGTTGTCCCATATCCACTCAGGTACATCGATTGGGGACTATAGTTCGAGCACAGATCCAATCTGTCTCCAGGGACATTATCATGTAAGTACACAATCGCAGGTGTAGACAAACAATGATAACGACAATGCCAGAAAGATATATATTAATATCAGAGTCAAGTAGTACAAAGATGGACCAAAACTAGGTCCTAGGGCATATACACCAACACTGTAACCTTTACCTCTTAATCATAAATCTTGTACTTGTAGTAACCATGTGTGTATTAGCGTAAAACTTCTATCGGGATTCGGGCGTAGCCCATCTTTATGATTTACAAGTATTAATGTTAAGAATTATTTTTCGATATATCTTTTGAGACCATTTGATCTAGATTTATTTCGTTCGTGTTTATCGATTTTCGGCCGGATCGATTTTCGCACTTTAGTTGATTGCGGTAACAACTGAGAGGTGAATCGCAATCAACACATTCTTCTTGATCAATCTTGTGTGCTCTATTACGAGAGTCGTAGAGTCTACTTGGGGAATCTTGGTGTCCTGTTTCACAAGATCTACCTCTGCTTAGTCCACCGCGAGAGTAGGAGACTAACTAAGTAGATTGTGGAGTTTTCCACTGCGAGAGTAGGAGACTAACTCAGTTGTTGAGTCCACACCCGAGAGGGGCACGACTCAAGAGGACACATCCTTGGTTTTCTAGAGGTTATCAAAGCAGTACTTTTCATTACGCTTATAAGTTCAAAGACGTGGTGAAACCCGATATCCCGATTTCTCTCTCATCGTTCGATTTTTGTTTTATTTTGTTTTTAGTTAGAATTGCTGCATAAACCGACACCTTTATTCGCTTAGCTATCAAGGATCAGAAGATTCGGTACTTGACAATCCGTCCCTATGGAAACGATATCTTACGTACTACATCGGTAAGCCGTGCGCTTGCGGATTGTGTGCAACAAGTTTTTGGCGCCATTGTCGGGGACGGTATTTTGTCAATATTGAGATATTCTGAAAATTGATAGACTAAGTTTTCGCTAGACAAAATTTTTTTTTTCCTTTTTTTGTAGTTTGAAATTCCTTGAAATTGATTTGAATCTTTCTATTATAGTTCACTTGGTTAATGCGCATAATGCTTGATTCATCAAATACACATCCTGCAATGTTTAATTATATCTTATGTGAGATTTGTGGATGTACAGGACATTCTTTCTTGAATGCCAAGTAGAACTCCCTGTTGGTGTATATGCCCTGCAGACCAATGTATGGACATGGTCAGGCATTGTTATGAAAGTACTTTGATAGAATTATTAAAGGCATGGTCGTTATTATGCAGACTTCTCTACCTGCGTAGATGTATTGAGTTGCATATATAATGTCCCAGGAGTTTGGATTGGATCCATTCTCACAAGCTATCCCCAATCAAGGTACCTTAGCAGATATGGGACAGCTTTGGTACATGTGAGACTGGTGTATGGGCTGGTTAGGTGCGGGGCACAGTAACGCAGACATACAGGTGCATTGGATGCACTGGAGTGATCCACCGTGAAGATTGACTTGTCTAGTCAACGAGTCAATCTCACATGCAAGAGGTTTGCATTGATCCTTAGACTTGAGGTATTCATGTCTAGACTTGATGAAGGGTATGCTTTAATACAGTCTTACGTCTCTCCGTAATTGGGAGATCAAAACGACTGTCATTGGGCATGTCATAAATCATGTAGAGGCATAGATGACTAATAGTAGGATTTGCCCCTTCCATATTGGAAGCATGATATCCACCTCGGGGCGCCCCACCTTATTGGTGCATGACAGGAATGTGTGGCCACACTAGTTAAGTCATGACCAATGCATTGGATAATAAACTTGAGACTATTCCAATGGCAGGATATCAGTTTAGGCAAAGGGATCTATAATGCAATGGGAATCCTCGTTGCTCGTTAGGAGTTGTTGCCATAATGACTTAAGTCCTATGACATGGGTAGTAGTGATGTGTTGCTAGATACCCCTCACTACTTATGATGTTTACATCATTGCCATCGTCATATGGATCCTACGGGGTCACACGCAATAGACTCTTGACGTTGCTTTAATCAGAAGCCTTTGGATCAAGTTATTGGATAACTTGGATCCATTTGGAAGATTTCATCAGCGCCAATGGGCCTGATGAGTTGGAAGAAAGTTATTGGAGCCAAACTTCATTTTTGGCAGGTTGACCCGAAATTGACCTAGATTGGTCACATTTGGATTAGGGTTGCATTGGATTGGATCCAATGGCTTAATCAACTCATGCCATGAAGTTTGGGCTAGCTCATTATCCAATGAGGCCCAATAATTAGTTATCATGAAGAAGTATAAGCAAATAAGGGTATAATGGGGAAGAATTATACCCCATTGGCGCCAAGGGCATAATGGGGTGAAGTGGGCGCATGTTGCTTCATAAGGAAGCATTAGGCGCCTCCCCCTTTGATCCCTTGATGGTATCTTGCCTCTATGGTAAGTATTGGGGCTGATATGGCTTGATGGCTCTTTTGGAAAGAGCATAGGCGCATATATCAAGTGGGATAAGATTTATGGAAAAGTCTTGGAGACTTTCCTTATCTCCAAACCCTAATTCACCCCAAACTATTTGCTTGGCCGAATTCTTCATGCATGTTGCGCCTAGCCCTTCTCCTTGGATGGAAAGAATGCCTCTAAGGCATGTCTTGGGCTGATATGGCTATTGGGCAAATAAGGATAGGTTGAATGAGGTTTATGGCAAAGTCTTGGAGACTTTCCTTACCACAAACCCCTCTCATCCTAACCGCCCACTTGGCATGATCCTAGTCATTGCCCTAGCCGCCCCTTGTCCTATTAATAGGACCCTTGCCGCCCTCTCTTGTGGTTGTTGGTTCGATTCCTTGGAGGTGTGAACAAACATAGAGAGGTGTGAGCTAGGGCAAAGGGCGACAACATCAAGGTGGCGCAACCTTCCTCCTCTTTGTAGCCGCAAGCCTTCTTCTCCTTCTTCTCCTCTTGGCGCAACTTGGAGAAGGGCTTGGTGGCGACATCTCTTGGAGAGAATTGGAAGTTTAAGGTGGCGACAACTTGAGGGCTTGGAGCTCTCCTTCTTCCATCAAAAGGCGCAAGCAAGTTCTTCTTGTTCTTCTTCTCATCTTCTTGGCGCAAGGATTCTTTGAGCTTGGTGGCGTCTTCTTGCCACAAGCCCTCATCGTCCCTTGGCCATAGGCGCACCTTGGAGGTGGCGCAAGCAAAGAAGAAGAAGGAAGTACTTGGCGCATCATCTTCCTCCTCATCTCTTCTTGGCGCTTCTACCTTGGAGGTGGCGCAAGTTTTGAAGAGAGTGATAAGGCTTGATTCTCTTCCCGAGGCTAGCACCAAGCGTGGAAGGGAGCAACGATCAAGGAGTCGACGCGTGGATACTTGTAGAGGACGAACACTTGGGCGTCTTCAACTTGGCACCTTCATCCTAACAAGCAATAAAGGTACTAACCCTAACACATCCTTGTGTTCTCTCCCTCGCATGGATCCTTGGGACTGGAATGTGTTTCGGGTGTAATGCTTCTTCCGCTGCGTCCTGGGACTGCAAAAATTTTAAATTACACCTGGCATTCCCTAACAGTGGTATCAGAGCTACTTGCGAGAAACACAAGGTGTACGTTTGCTTGTGTGAAAAATTTTTTGGAAAATTTTTCTTTCATCCATGCGCGTTTCACTTAGAAGGCGCTTTCATCCAAACTTCTTTTATCATTTTTATGGCCGAAATTTGGATTGTGTTTATGATGGATTTAAGACCAAAGGCGCACGTAGTTTTGTCAAGTAGGACGGGCATTGTGTCTTCGGACTGGCCAAGTCTCTTGATCTGACAAAATTGCCAGCCGATAGGGTCCATGAAATTATCATGAAACTTGATCCCAATTTTAGCATAAATTTGATTAAGAGAGTGATTTGGATGGAATTGGCGCATAAGGGGATAAAATTTGATTATTACGGTTTTTCAAATTTTATATATGCGCCACTTGTCTCTTCCATGGGTTAATATGGTCATAGCGGGTGCCCTCCTGTGTTGTGATGTGGAAGCATGTTTCCACCTATGATGAATGCTTGTAAAATCTTTCTGCCATCTGCGTGTGGTTCTCCCCCTTCTTGATGTAAAATTTTCATCTTTCCTTAGAATAGATGTAGAACTGTTTACATAAGATAGGTTAAGGTTCATCAAAGACAACAAGGTCTCTTCTTCAACCGATTTCAGAGTGGCGCCAGCTTTGGAAGCATGGTGATGGACTTGCGGCTGAAGGAAGGACACATGCTTTCGGCTTTTGGCATGGGCTGATCTGCATAAGGGACTCGCAACCCTTGGATGCATGATAACATGTCACATGGCTCGTGACAAGTTACATGTATGAAAAGGGCTATGACCATATCGACCAAAATAGCATGCCTGTGATGGTTTATTATTTTGTCCATAGCATGCCTGCGATGTTTTTCCTTTGCTGCCATAACCATAGGAAAACTGCATGCTAGAAAAGAATAAAATCAACATGCAAAAACTCTCATTGAAATATCAAGTCAATAGCCTTCTAACGCGTAGCCCTCATCAAACTATCGATCGGTGGTGTTGTGAACTGTTTCCCACCCTCGTGGGACACACCCACTTATCTTTAGGAGGTGTGTGGTGACAATGATTTCCCCAGTCCAGTTTTAACCTGGGCGTGCCTTCGCAAGGAAATTCGTTGGCCCTGGGCATAACGGTTAGGACCAGACTTGACTAGTTTTTCATATGTCACTGACATAATGAATCACTAGAGGCAGCTGTTGAGAGGATAGGGTTCTGTGTTGTATCCAGCCCTCGCTGGACACAGGGCGCCTAGTCTGTCTTAACTAAGAGGAATTGTGCGCGGCACAATTGGCTGGCATGCCTACCTAAGGAAGCATGAGACTCTCTGTGCATCTCAACTCACCCTCGTGAGTCGCGGAGACCTCGTGTGAAATTAGGATCCTACTCACGTATTTCCAAGTTGAGTTTTGAGAGTTATCAACTTGTTAAGGAAATAGTGGGAGTATAGCATTTAATTTAAAGTCCTTGTTAAATGCTTTATCATAGTACTTATTTTGCTTGTTTGCTTATTGTAGATGATTCCATCTCCTGAACCTAGATTGAAACTTCTTAAAAATAAACTGGATGGAACAAATTGGACAATATGGTTCAGACTTTTGTCCAAACTTCTAGAACATGAGAATATGGTCTATCTTCTTGAAAGACCTCCAACCCAGCCCTGTATATATTTTTGTACAGAGTGGGAGTGGAATGTCTATCTTGAACATTGTGTGGATAGTGAACATTACACTGCTCTTATTTTGAGGTGCATGACCCCTGAGGTCCAGGTTGAGTGTGATGAGATGGGGATTTATGATATGATCATACATCTTCGACATCTCTTCACACCAGGCACTTCAAATAGTAATAAAGAGAGTGTTGTTGGATCTTCTGGGTATTTGCCTGAATCCAGGAATGACTATGGTTCCGTATCTTCGAAGCTAAAACTTCGGAAGACTAGGAATGCATGGAAATTTCAGGACGGATTAAGGCCCAGGAAGAGCATGGCACAAAAGAAGGGATGTTATCCATCTGCTTCAGGTATTGTGTTACTGAGGTCTTTATGTCTACTTCTTATTCATGGGTACTGGGTATCGCATGAGGAGCTTACATATGTTTTTCATATGCAGGAGCTCAAAAGAAGTAGGACAATAAGGCTTGGTGGGATCGACTTTCGAGTCAGGAACGGAGCATTGGATGCTGCTGTTGATGTCATCTCACTGCCTTGGAGACTTTATCTAGAACTTTGCTATTATGTACTAGCTTTTGTATTAGAACATTATGTCCATTATTTTGAATGGATTTTCAGTTTGAAATAAATTGGTATTTCTTTAAATCTGGAATGTTCTATAGTAGTAGTACAATTGATAATAGCTTGTAGTTCTATGTGTAACACTGAGTAGATCAAATCCAATGATTCAATCAATACCATCTCTTTGCATTGTCTCTTGGGCCATAAGACAAAAGCCACATCCAAAAGTCCATGGACTATTGGGATCATTATCCTTTAAGGGTTATGATATATGTGAGCCTTGTCTAATGGAGAAGATGACAGATGCTACCTTCATTTAGGAAGAAGAGAGAGGTTAGTTGCCTGTTGGATCTAGTGCACAGCAATGTGTGTAGACCCATGGAGACAAGCACTAAATGGTGTACTTCATTAAGTTGGGATATGACATATCCAACACGCAACTTTGGAGAAATCCAAGAAGTTAAGAAATGAAGTATAGAATCGAATTGGAGAATCTATTAAAACCCTTTGATTGGATCAAAGTGGGAAGTGAAAAATGTGATGACTATCTTGAGGAGTGTGGGGTTGTCTCACAGCTTACTTGGAACACCACAACTGTGTGGTGAAATTCAAAGAAAGAAAAGGGAACACATTGGATGTGGATCCATCTTTGAATAGTCATGCAAATTTACTTCCTTTACAGGCCATGCAAGCAACTATTCTGACACTCCATAGTGTGTATTTGTGGGGCACTGAGAGTGCTACTTCTATCCCGATGAGAACAAAAATATTTGTTGCTCAAACTACTGTCTTTCTTGAGGAGATATCTTTTTGAAAGAAGATAGTGGGAGTAGATTTGATTAGGACATGGTCCAAAAATCAACCACAATACAGTTAGACACAAATGGAGAGTAGAATCACACATGCAGGTTGAAAGTCAACCTGAGGTTCAAGTAACACAGGAATCACATGAGTCTGAATGGATTCGAAATACTCTCACAGGTTGTGGGCATGACGAATTTTTCATCTAGGATGAACCTAAAGACTTATGAGGAAATGGAAGCGGTCAGTGGACCAGATTCCAAGAAATGGCTGAGCGCCATAAGAACCGTAATGGACTCCATGTCTGCTAATCAAGTGTGGGACTTGATTGAGCCGCCAAAGGGGTAACACCCAGAGGCTGTATGTGGATCTTCTTGGAAGATAGACATGAAAGGTAACATTGTTACCTATGATGACAAGCTAGTGGATGAAATTTCGGATAAGTCCACTGGGTGGATATTGATGAAATTTTTCACCGATAGCTTTGTTTGAGTCCATTAGGTATCTACTTGTCTTAATTGCATGTTCTGTTATAGCGTGTTGTTATGAAAATTGCTTTTCTTAATGGACGTCTGGAAGAGGATGTCTAGATGGAAATAGCCAAAATATTTTCATACAGTCGCCATAAAGATATGTATGGTATTATACAAGTATCCTGTGTTTACAAGAAGATCAGTGGGAGCATCATAATGTTTCTTGTTCTAATTGATTGACGATATTCTCCTCACTTGAAATGACATCCCAGCTCTTCACGCGGTGAAGTACAGGCTTGGAATGTATTTCGAGAAGAATGACCTAGGGAATGCAGCCTACATCCTAGGCATGTGGATCAACTGGGATCCAAGAAAGTCATTGCCCTTTAGTCAATCTACGTTCATCCAAGAGATTCTGGAAAGGTTCATGTTGGATCATTCCAAAGGATGATACCTTCCAGAGAGACATGGTCTGATTCTCTGCATGATGCAATGTCTTTTGACACAGCAGGAGAGAGACAACATGATTCTATAGTCCTAATACATTGGGTATAGGATAGATCATGTTTTGTGCAACTAGCACAAGACTATGTGTGGCGAATGCTTGGAGCATGGCCAGTAAGTTTCAATCAGATCCTAGTGTTCAAACACTGGATAGCTGTGAAAGCAATCCTTCGTACTTGGGAAGTATAAAGGATTGAATTTTAGTCTGTGATAGACAGGAAGAACTTTGTGTACTGGGTACACTGACACTTCGTTCCGGTCTAATGACTATCGATCACAGTCAGGATTTGCTTTTTGCCTTGATGTGGTGTTGTTGGCTGAAAGAGCTTTATGCAAACTGCAGTGGCAAATTCTACAATAAGGCTGAGTACATTACAGCTTCTTGTGGCAGCCAAGGAAGCAGCTTCATTCATTTGAACTTGATTTAGTCCCTGATGCTTGATGGTCCAGTATAGTTCTTACTGGGGCCGTAAGCATGTGTAAAGGAACTTAGCACTCAAGTATATACTGCAGCGATATCATCTGATCTTAGAGATCATGGATAAAGATGATGATTCAAACTAGTTAAAATAAACACAGATAGCAATCTGGAAAAACCCACTGACGTAGCCTCTAGCGCAGCGGAAGCTAAATAAGTCATACTAGAGACATAGGAACTGATTAAACATCAGTTGCCCTTGGTCTTAGTGCAAGTGGGAGATTGTTGGTGTATATGCCCTGCAGACCAATGTATGGACATGGTCAGGCATTGTTATGAAAGTACTTTGATAGAATTATTAAAGGCATGGTCGTTATTATGCAGACTTCTCTACCTGCGTAGATGTATTGAGTTGCATATATAATGTCCCAGGAGTTTGGATTGGATCCATTCTCACAAGCTATCCCCAGTCAAGGTACCTTAGCAGATATGGGACAGCTTTGGTACATGTGAGACTGGTGTATGGGCTGGTTAGGTGCGGGGCACAGTAACGCAGACATACAGGTGCATTGGATGCACTGGAGTGATCCACCGTGAAGATTGACTTGTCTAGTCAACGAGTCAATCTCACATGCAAGAGGTTTGCATTGATCCTTAGACTTGAGGTATTCATGTCTAGACTTGATGAAGGGTATGCTTTAATACAGTCTTACGTCTCTCCGTAATTGGGAGATCAAAACGACTGTCATTGGGCATGTCATAAATCATGTAGAGGCATGGATGACTAATAGTAGGATTTGCCCCTTCCATATTGGAAGCATGATATCCACCTCGGGGCACCCCACCTTATTGGTGCATGACAGGAATGTGTGGCCACACTAGTTAAGTCATGACCAATGCATTGGATAATAAACTTGAGACTATTCCAATGGCAGGATATCAGTTTAGGCAAAGGGATCTATAATGCAATGGGAATCCTCGTTGCTCATTAGGAGTTGTTGCCATAATGACTTAAGTCCTATGACATGGGTAGTAGTGATGTGTTGCTAGATACCCCTCACTACTTATGATGTTTACATCATTGCCATCGTCATATGGATCCTACGGGGTCACACGCAATAGACTCTTGACGTTGCTTTAATCAGAAGCCTTTGGATCAAGTTATTGGATAACTTGGATCCATTTGGAAGATTTCATCAGCGCCAATGGGCCTGATGAGTTGGAAGAAAGTTATTGAAGCCAAACTTAATTTTTGGCAGGTTGACCCGAAATTGACCTAGATTGGTCACATTTGGATTAGGGTTGCATTGGATTGGATCCAATGGCTTAATCAACTCATGCCATGAAGTTTGGGCTAGCTCATTATCCAATGAGGCCCAATAATTAGTTATCATGAAGAAGTATAAGCAAATAAGGGTATAATGGGGAAGAATTATACCCCATTGGCGCCAAGGGCATAATGGGGTGAAGTGGGCGCATGTTGCTTCATAAGGAAGCATTAGGCGCCTCCCCCTTTGATCCCTTGATGGTATCTTGCCTCTATGGTAAGTATTGGGGCTGATATGGCTTGATGGCTCTTTTGGAAAGAGCATAGGCGCATATATCAAGTGGGATAAGATTTATGGAAAAGTCTTGGAGACTTTCCTTATCTCCAAACCCTAATTCACCCCAAACTATTTGCTTGGCCGAATTCTTCATGCATGTTGCGCCTAGCCCTTCTCCTTGGATGGAAAGAATGCCTCTAAGGCATGTCTTGGGCTGATATGGCTATTGGGCAAATAAGGATAGGTTGAATGAGGTTTATGGCAAAGTCTTGGAGACTTTCCTTACCACAAACCCCTCTCATCCTAACCGCCCACTTGGCATGATCCTAGTCATTGCCCTAGCCGCCCCTTGTCCTATTAATAGGACCCTTGCCGCCCTCTCTTGTGGTTGTTGGTTCGATTCCTTGGAGGTGTGAACAAACATAGAGAGGTGTGAGCTAGGGCAAAGGGCGACAACATCAAGGTGGCGCAACCTTCCTCCTCTTTGTAGCCGCAAGCCTTCTTCTCCTTCTTCTCCTCTTGGCGCAACTTGGAGAAGGGCTTGGTGGCGACATCTCTTGGAGAGAATTGGAAGTTTAAGGTGGCGACAACTTGAGGGCTTGGAGCTCTCCTTCTTCCATCAAAAGGCGCAAGCAAGTTCTTCTTGTTCTTCTTCTCATCTTCTTGGCGCAAGGATTCTTTGAGCTTGGTGGCGTCTTCTTGCCACAAGCCCTCATCGTCCCTTGGCCATAGGCGCACCTTGGAGGTGGCGCAAGCAAAGAAGAAGAAGGAAGTACTTGGCGCATCATCTTCCTCCTCATCTCTTCTTGGCGCTTCTACCTTGGAGGTGGCGCAAGTTTTGAAGAGAGTGATAAGGCTTGATTCTCTTCCCGAGGCTAGCACCAAGCGTGGAAGGGAGCAACGATCAAGGAGTCGACGCGTGGATACTTGTAGAGGACGAACACTTGGGCGTCTTCAACTTGGCACCTTCATCCTAACAAGCAATAAAGGTACTAACCCTAACACATCCTTGTGTTCTCTCCCTCGCATGGATCCTTGGGACTGGAATGTGTTTCGGGTGTAATGCTTCTTCCGCTGCGTCCTGGGACTGCAAAAATTTTAAATTACACCCGGCATTCCCTAACACTCCCTCCATGCTAAGTCATACTTTGAGAATATGCACACAAGTAGTAACTTTAACCCATGGTCTGAGGATGACCAATACTCTTTTACCTATGACTAGTATCATTGTACCTATGAGCTAGACTGGGAGAACCCTCCAACCTTCTTCTATGAGAGCAACCCAAAACTTGAAACCATATTTGAAAACTTTTCGGTTGCTCTGAGCAAAGCCGATACCTCAATGTTGGACACTTTAGCAACTCATACTATAATATTAGGAACCCAGTTACTCCCTGAAGCCCAACATAACTTTGCTTCAACTGAACCTATGGGCGAATTTGAGGAACCACAAGTAAGGGATAGCGAGTTAGATGAGGATGAATCAAAAAGTTTTAGAATTGAGAATCCTATTGAAGAAAAACTAAGTGAGGAAGAAATTGAGGAAGAGGAACCAATGTACATCCCACCGCCACCACATAAACCACCGATTTATTTTCCCCAAAGGTTGATAAATGAAAATCATGACACGCAATTTACATTGTGTTACAACATGGAGATCTTGGACAAAGTAGTTGAGGAAGTCAGCACCACTCAAACTGATAAAGATCCATTAGACATCTACACAATTGATGATGATGATGAGGTGACCGAAATTGATACTAAAACATTCTCCCAACTACAAGACTCTAATATGATGATTGACATACATAAGGTGAATCCTACAAAACTTGATGACATAGACCCTGAGATGAGTACAAATCTGACTTTTGAATTTAAATCTCTTCAAAACAATACAAGGTATGACCTGCTATGCCCTGATTCTACTTTCTCTATAATTATTGATGCATATTTTAATGTTAGAAAAATTATTGGATATATCATTGATGACATTAAGGGCACTAATTTTTTCTTTAATATGCATATGATTTTTATTCAGATATTGACCCACCTACAACACTGGATACATACTTTAGTGGGCACACTTACACAACGGAGAAATGGCAGGCGTCTACATGCCATCTATTGCGCCACTGATCCTCCAGCAATGCCATAACACTTTGGCACTAGTCAAGCTAATGACCATGAACAAGCGCTTCTTGGGAGGCAACCCAAGTGCTTTATTTCTATAATTTTCATTTGTTTTTTTTCTAATTTGTGTTATTTTTTTTAGGTTTAGGTAAAGATTATAGATCTAGCTGTAATACTTGAAAAAAAAAAGCTGCTGCCCGACAATTTACCACGCACATCCATGCAATTCCCTCCTGCCAGTCTGCTTCTTCAGCTATTCCGCCTCTGCATGCTATCTTTGGCTTTTCCTCATGCGTAATTCTATTCAAGTCCACAAATGCCAATAGCTTCTTCAACTTCTATAAATGTCTTGCTAAATTCACACGACGATGTGGACGACCCTCATGAGGAAGATGCTGAGATGATGACTCTGACTAATCTTGTGAGTATTGCATCCCATTTCTCCAAATTTTGTGTTCTTTGCATGTTATGCATAGGGACTATGCATGATTTAAGTCTGGGAGATTTCGGGTTGGGTTCATTTTTGAAACATGATATGCAGTACCACAATACTTATGTTTTGTGCTTTGATGATACATTTCATATGCTGTGATGAAGATAAGTGGTGATGTTATTTTTTAATGATATTATTTCTGATTTTTGAAAATCATGATAGCTTCTTATTTCATATTGACTCCATGGGATATTATTATTATGCTCTAAATCTTAGTTCAAAGTTAGGTAATTCATTTGATTCCTATTTGATGGAAAAAGACTGTGGAGTAATATATCTGATTTTTGATTAAGGTTCTTACTTTCAAAGTAATGCTTTGATCTCTCTGTGGAAGTATGTACCTCTATCTATTTGATTCACTTTATTACTTGTTGGTTCTGATCACTACACTTATCTGATGGTTGTTATCTACTCTCTAAAAAAATAAAAAAATAAAAAATAAGACTACTCTACTTGGCATTGCGTAAAATTGGCAGTGGTACCGAAGATACGAGTTGAAGTCTATAAAAAAAAAGGAATAAGACTCCTCTACTTGGCACTGCGTAAAATTGGTAGTGGTACTGAAGACATGAGTTGAAGTCAAATAAAAATAAAAAAAATAAAAAAAAAGTGAGGATGAAAATAACAAAAAAAAATAAAGAGTGCAGTGGTTTTTTTTTCCAATTTGTATGTTTGGTTGAATCAGGTTTGAACAGAGTGCATACTTCGCATAGAAGATTATTGCAACCCATGGAGGTAAGCCTTATCTAACTTCGGTTTTTGGATCTTCATGCCTTTATTCTTGAAGATAGAAAATTACATTGAATCCCCTGACTTGCTGAGATTTGTTCATAACGATATTTCCCTTAAATACAAAATTTTACAAGCTTGATGTGATTTCATCTTTTTCTGACTACCACTAATGCTTGAGGACAAGCAATGATTTAAGTCTGGAAGATTTTGATGTCTCGTATTTATGTTGTCTTTTTGACTAATGTTTCCTCATGAATCGAGACATATTTTCATGCTTTTACTTCTCTTTCCGGCTTAATCCACTTAATATCTTCAGAAGCTTCACTACTTGTCATATTTGTTAAATACAAGACAATTCACTCATTCTTAGAGCTATACGGATGTACAATCACAAATCTGAGTGAATCTGGATTCATGACAAGAAATTTAGCTTCAAACACAAGCTAGAATTCACCCGTATTCAACATTTACTGCCAGCTATAGAAGCACATGCCAGCTAGAGAAAACACACGCCATCAACTACCCAAACACATGCCATCAAGAAATATTCATGAATAAGCATTAATGAATCACATTCATGAATGTGGGTATAATGAAAGATATTCATGAAAGGCGCCACCATGAAGAGGCACCACTATGAAGAGGTGCCACCTTGAAGAGACACCATGAAGGGGCGCCACCATGAAGAGGCGCCACCTTGAAGAGCCACCATGAAGAGGCGCCACCTTGAAGAGACACTATGAAGAGGCGCCACCATGAAGAGCCACCTCGAAGAGGCACTTTGAAGTCTATAAAAGAGAGGAGTTCTCTCTTGAACGGGGAGGTTCGAAGGCAAGAGGAGGATTGTGCTAAGGGCTCAAGGCGTGGTTCCAAGGCAAGAGAACAACATTCCAAAGAGAGAAAGGCGACATCAAAGGAGGAGAGGAGGAGTTTGTCTTAGTTCTTTCCTCTTTTCTACTTTGTTCTGTAACCTTTACCTCTTAATCATAAATCTTGTACTTGTAGTAACCATGTGTGTATTAGCGTAAAACTTCTATCGGGATTCGGGCGTAGCCCGTCTTTATGATTTACAAGTATTAATGTTAAGAATTGTTTTTTGATATATCTTTTGATAGCATTTGATCAAGATTTATTTCGTTCGTGTTTATCGATTTTCGGCCGGATCGATTTTCGCACTTTAGTTGATTGCGGTAACAACTGAGAGGTGAATCGCAATCAACACATTCTTCTTGATCAATCTTGTGTGCTCTATTACGAGAGTCGTAGAGTCTACTTGGGGAATCTTGGTGTCCTGTTCCACACGATCTACCTCTGCTTAGTCCACTGCGAGAGTAGGAGACTAACTAAGTAGATTGTGGAGTTATCCACCGCGAGAGTAGGAGACTAACTCAGTTGTTGAGTTGCGCACCCGAGAGGGGCACGGCTCAAGAGGACACATCCTTGGTTTTCTAGAGGTTATCAAAGCAGTACTTTTCATTACGCTTATAAGTTCAAAGACGTTGTGAAACTCGATATACCGATTTCTCTCTCATCGTTCGACTTTCGTTTTATTTCGTTTTTAGTTAGAATTGCTGCATAAACTGACACCTTTATTCGCTTAGCTATCAAGGATCAGAAGATTCGGTACTTGACAATCCGTCCCTGTGGAAACGATACCTTATGTACTACATCGGTAAGCCGTGTGCTACACCAGCCGACCCCGACACGGCCAGGCCATGACACAGTCGAGGAAGAATGCGAACGCATGCACGGCCCGAGACACGCCCGTGACACCCGCCGTGACGAGTTCGGCGGATTTCGGCCTCAGCCATCACGGCCGTGACAAGGAACACGGCCAGGCCATGACTAGTGCACCATCCAGCGTTGCCAGCCCACTTTAGCACGGCCAGGCCGTGACCAAGAACACGGCCATGACCAAACTTTATGTGGATTTTGGACCCCAAAATATGGTCCGTGATATTCATCATGGCATTGCTGTAAAACTTGCTCTACCCTGACACGGCCAGCCTGTGTTCGCAGACACGGCTGTGACACGGTCTCTCGAGAACGCGAATGCCAACACGACCAAGAGCACGGCCGTGCCCCCGCCCGTGTCTACGTCGGCAAGAAATCCAGATGCTGAACACGACCGTGACGACAAGCACGGCCAGGCCATGTTTAGTGTTGTGTTCCGCAAGTGTACGGATACTCGAAGTAATATTTAAGATATCGAACCACAGGGACTTCGCTGTTAAGTACCGAGTAATTGAGTTTTCACTAGCTAAGCAAATCGAGGATTGTGTAAATAGCAATCAAATTGTAATTGAAGTAAATCAGAATGAGAGAATCGGGACTAGGGGTTCATTCGTCTTAATATTCATGACTAAATATGATTAAAGATTCATCAATTTATCTTTGTTACGATTAAGATATAATTCACTTGATAAACAAACTAACTCACTCTCGTGCAGTTAGTTTACAAAGAATGATCCCCACTCTCGTGCAAGATCAATTCAATGCTAAATATAAGTGAATTTTGGCTTAAGAGATTAAGAATCACTCTCGTGCATTCTACCTCAATACCAAGATCTCAAGCAAAACTAAGCACTCTCGCACCTTAGTTTCACAAGTTTTACTCAAGTCTTTCTAACGATCTAACATCTATCTCTAGCATGTTATCATGTCTGAAACAACAATAAATTCTAGGTCATAACATTAACAAGAAATAAGCTTCTAAAATCTAAAGGCGAGAACACAACCAATCTCTTGCGATGAGTTCTTATTATAAATTCTAGGGTTCCAAGTTCTATGATATCATCTTCTCAGTCTATAGCATAAAACTCCAAAACATGTTAATGCATGATGCTAAAAACGATTGAAGGCATAAATCACTTGAGTAAAATAACCATAGCAAAGATATATTGATGTGAGAAAAGTTATCTAGTCATTAAAATATCAAGAGAATAACACCCCCATGTCCCAAGAGGAGTTTAAGCTAGCATGGTGAAGAAGTTACAATATTCCATGGTTTCAGAGGATCAAAAATAAAAGGAAAAGAAGGGTTTAGAAAATACAGCACAGTTGTGAAATATTTCACAGCCATATTTTGCAAGTTGAGACGATGAACAGTGTCGGCGCCTCTTCTTTCTTTGATTTCTCTTCCAATTGACCTCCTTTCGTTCTAAAACTTCTGGTACATTGTCTCCTCCTCCAGGCGAAGCTTCAGTAGGAATTTCACTGTCTGAGATGGTCTGGATTCGTCGCGGTGGCGTAACCCTAAGCGGCAGCGTGAATTGTGATTTCTCGCTATCGAGTGGATGAAAATCAGGGCTTTTGGTGTTGTCCTCTTCCTCTTGTTCTCCTTTTCTTCTTCTTACGGCATCTAGTTTAAAGCTCTGGATCGCCCGCAATATTCTCCGCAAAAATCGGGCATCAAAATTGACCTGGGAGTCATGTTTAAAAATAGAAATACGGCAGTGTAATAGTTCACCGGCACTACCGTAAAATCGCTCGAGTGTTCTGTTCTGAAACTGCTGGGAAATACAGCACCATAATATGGTTCACGGCACTACCGTAAAATCGGCTGAACTCTCTGGTCGGAAATGTCTGGAAAATACGGCCTGTGAAATAGTTTACGGCAGTGCCGTAATTTCAGCAATGGTCTCTGTTTCGAAAGTGCTCCAAAATATGGCAATGTAAAATCTTACGGTGCTGCCGTAAAATCTGAGAAATTCTCTGTTTGGAAAATCACCAAAATACGGCCGTGCTCTTGATAATACGGTAGCCGCGAAAAATACGGTACTGTATTATAAATACGGCCCTGCCGTATTTTGGTCCTCAGCCTCGATTTGCATGAAATTTCTTGTGTGACCTCTTCTTGATGTTGAGAATTCTTCTATGTATTTTATTTTGCTTAAAAACGCCCAAAATAGTGCCTTTTTGCTTGAAAATCATGAAAAACCAAAATAGAAGTAGATTTTGCAATATTTGATAGTTTTAGCATAAAAGGGACAAAAGATCCTTAATTTAGCATGAAAAGATATGCAAAATGATACAAAATATACTATATATTTTGGTGTCATCATTTAGCCCTAGAAAACACACGGAGGTCATTTCTCATCCCGTTCGACGCTCGCAACGGTCTTCGCACCCCCCGGACCATTTTGTGGGTGTGGTGAGCCCCTCATCCGCCATGACTTGCCCCATCCGCTCCATCAACGAGGGTTCACCCGCATCTTCGGAGTCCATCCAGCCCGCTCCCATGGCAACTCTTCCTCGAGGACCGCCACAAGAAGCCACCGTTGACCGCTACAACAACCGGGTCCTTAACTCGGCCTAGGAGACCACCACTAACGTTCAGAACTAACCCACGATCAGCCGGTTCTACTGCTTTATGGTAGAGTGCTCCGAGATGGTGTGACGTACGTGACGGCCCGGTCGACGGCTCAAGGAGTCAGCCAATGCGCAGCTTGCCCTTGAAGCCAGGCACCAACTTCTAATATTCCTTGCAGAAGTTAGTTAGTGTCATGCTTTTAGTTTGTTAGAGGCATCTTGATCTCCTTTTATGTAGTTAGAGGGAGTTGGCTTATCCAACTACCGTCATGTGTTGTGCATGTGACCCTCATTCCCTCTTGATCTATAAGAGAGGGTTGAGGGCTTGTGTTGTTGTTCAGTTCGGTTGTAGTAGTTGCCTTCCCGCGCAAGGCGTAGGTCCACCAGCTCCAAGGGACTAGCCTAGGTTCCCTTGTTCTTGAATATGCTCTCTTACGGTTTTCAATCAAAACACCTGGAGAACCCTCACCGGGCTCCGGTTCCTTTTCAAGAAACCTTGTCTTCCACTTCAGCGCCCTGGTTCTGCGTCTTGGACTTGTGGAGTGTCGCCTTTGTAGCATCGTGAAGGTTCTAATCACACACGCTTGCTTGGAAAAAAAATTGGCTCTACGAGTAATGGTGAGTAGTTTCCTTAGTAATCAAACCGTTGTTTCTCTGCGCGTTTGGGTCTTGCTCAAGAAACGTCTACTCGTTGTTCTCATCGGTTTTCTCGTGGCTTTCCCCGTCCACACGCATTTTAATCTCCCTCATCTGAAGACCCTCTCTCGCTTTCAGCATCATCGTCTAGTTCCCCTAGGGTACGGAAATTAAGGCCCCTACATCCGCTGCGTCAAATTTTGGTATCAGAGGGAGGTTGGAGCTAACTCTTGTCTAACTCCGCCGATATCTTCATTGCATCTCATTCGGCTTCTACGGTATTTTTTTCCGCATTCATACGCATTTTGGCATTATGACCACTAGATCAGGAACTTCCTATCAAAACCCTCCAACCCAAGTGCCCGTTTCGACTGAAGAGAGTCCTCTCCCTAGGATGGAGTCGGTCGACGCGCTGTCCACACGCTTGGAAGCGATGGAGGCCATGTTTCAGCGTCTAATGTCGTCGGTCCAACACCTCACGGACCAAGTAGCGGAACTCCGGGCTAAACCCGCCGAGGGCTAGCCCTCATTTAGTGTTCCCCCTCCATTGGCCCCGCTGCGCATGCAGGCCACCGAGTCTCCCCGTTTCAATCCTTTTACCGACGAGTCCGCGTGGGCTAAGAAGGCCCCTCCCCCACGTCGCCCACCTCCGCACAGCCGCGAGGACAACGAAGTTCGCCGGCTCACGTGCATCGACCCACCAATTTTCGACGGTACCCTCGACCCTTGCGTGTTCCTCGATTGGGCCGCAGTTGTTGATAATTACTTCGAATGGAGTGCCATGTCCGATCACCTTAAGGTCAGCTACGTGCGTCTTTTGCTAACCGGCCCCACTCGCTTATATTGGACGAACGTAGAGCGTCAACTTGTCGATCAGCATCTTCCCCCCCATCACTCGGTGGGAGGAGATGTGCTATAGGCTTAAGGAGAAGTACGTACCCCCTATGTATAGGCAGCAGCTCCTCGACTCCTATTGTGCCATCTCGCAAGGGTCCAACTCTGTCGACGAGTACCATACTCGTTTCGACGAGCTCGGCATTAGGTGCAACCTCAAGGAAGACCTGGTTTTCACCTTGTCCCGTTTCAAGCGAGGCCTCCGCGATGACATTCGTCGTATGTTGCCCTCCCATGGCCTCGATTCGGTCGTCCTAACCCTTCACCATGCTCGCGATATTGAGCGGGATCTGCTTTTTGTGCACCCTCGCGTGGATCCGGGTCCCCCGCGTCGTGCTGTCTACGCGCCTCTGGCGCCGGCCCCGCCACCCTCGTCTCAAGGCGCCCCCTCGTCCAAACCACACGGGTCCCCGTCAACCCCCTCACGACGCTTCCCGCGATGCGCCACCGCAGCGTTTGACTTGGGAGGAGAAGGGCACCTTGCCCATCTCCGCCGTTCCACCCGGTCCTTGCCGTCATTGTGGGCAATCCGATCACTTCAATTGGGATTGTCCACGTCGTTCTCTCCACATTGTGGCCGCCCCGCGCGCCCCCATGTCCTCAGCCTATCTTCTCCCATGCGCCTCCCTCAACCCTAGAGGTTGGGCCCCAGTGTTACTCCGACGAGGAGTCGAGCCCGCGTCCCACCGTGGCGGTTGTCCGCTGCACCCTTGTCCATACCCCCCTCTGTCCGAAGATTGGAAGCGAACGAGCATCTTTTACACATATATCAACTGTAATGGGCACTCGTGCAAGATTGTGATCGACAGCGGAAGTAGCCTCAACGTCGTCTCTCGGACAGCAGTCACCCGCTTCGGCCTCACACTTGAGTCGCACCCTCGGCCCTACTCGATTGCGTGGGTCGATGCGTCTAGCCTGCCCATCTCCCATAGCTACCAGGTTCCTATCTATTTCGGCGACTATACCGAGAAGGTGTGGTGCGATGTTACGTCTATGGACGTCGCCCATGTCCTCCTCGGTCGACCTTGGCTCTATGACCGCGACGTCATACATTATGGCCGTTCCAACACTTATGTTTTCCAGCACGGAGGACATAAGATTTGTTTGACCCCAGCTCTGCCCAAGGAGTTGCGGGCCTCCACGTCCAAGGGTCTCATCACCCCCACACCGCCTTCCCAACCTACACCTAAGGCAGTCGCCTTGGTCCGACCAAGCTCCCTCGTCCACGAGGCTCATGAGACCAAGGTGGTCTATGCTCTCATGGTGCGCGAAGTGTCCCACGATCTCCCTCCTCCGCCGGCCCCTTTGCCTATGGAGGTTACAACCCTTTTGGATGAGTTTGTCGACATCGCCCTAGTCGATCTTCCCATTGGCCTTCCCCTAGATCACGACATCCAACATGTCATTGATCTCATCCCCGGGGCTTCATTGCCCAACCTGCCCCATCACCGTCTTAACCCCACCGAGCACACGGAGCTCAAATGTCAAGTGGATGACCTCCTCACCAAGGGTTTCATCCGCGAGAGCCTCAGTCCATGCGCCATCCCAGCCCTTCTTACACCTAAGAAGGATGGTTCTTGGCGTATGTGTATTGATTGCCGCGCAATCAATCGCATCATGGTTAAGTATCAGTTCCCCATTCCGCACTTGGATGACAATCTCGACCTCATCTCCGGCGCATGTTGGTTTAGCAAGCTTGACCTTCGGAGCGGCTACCACCAGGTCCGCATCCGCGAGGGCGATGAGTGGAAGACGGCCTTCAAGACGAAGGACGGCCTCTACGAGTGCCTTGTGATGCCCTTCAGCCTTACCAATGCGCCCTTGACTTCCATGCGTCTTATGAGCCATGTCCTCCGTCCATATATGGGGAAGTTTCTGGTCGTCTACTTCGATGACATCCTCATCTACAGCCGTACCCGCGCTGACCATCTCAATCATTTGGCCTGACCTTTGACCTCTTGCGCAAGGAACACATGTTCCATAACGCCAAGAAGTGTGCTTTCCTCGAGACCCAGGTTCAGTTCCTTGGGACCCAGGTTTAGTTCCTTGGGTTCATTGTGTCGGATCAGGGTCTCATGGTTGATCCCGCTAAAATCGAGGCCATTCGTGAATGGCCGGAACCCGAGTCCACCACCGAGGTCCGCAGTTTTCTCAGCCGTGCTGCCTTCTACCGCCACTTCATTAAGAGGTTTAGCACCATCGCTTCCCCTATGACGGCCTGCACCAAACACGAGGATTTTTCCTGGACCCCCCGCGGCAATTCGTTCCTTTGTGGCTCTCAAGGACATCATGACCTCGGACCCCGTCCTCCGTCTCCCCGACTTCTCGAAGGTCTTCGAGGTCGCGTGCGATGCCTCCGGCATCGGCATCAGTGATACCCTTAGTCAGGAGGGCCATCCCATCGCCTTCTTCAGCGAGAAGCTGAACGAGGTGCGCCAGCGATACTCCACATACGACAAGGAGTTCTACGCCATCGTCCAGTCCCTCCGACAATGGCGTGATGTAGGGGGGAAGCATGCAATTTGGGCTAGCATGAAAACATGAATTTAAGGAAAACAAACTAGCATGCAAGGTTATCTAACGGGGCTTTCAAAAATATGTTTTTTTGGTATTTTAAATAAAAATTGAAGATTAATATGCTACTAAATTATATGCTAGATAATATTAGACCTAAGCATGCAATTTATAAACTACAAATAAATTGCAACTAACATGCTCTTATAAACAAAACTATAACTAAACATGTGGTTAACTACTCTATGGCTAAACATGCATTTCTAAAACATTAAAAGATAATATTGTAAAGAAGCGCTCACCGTGCGATCCTTGAGAATAGAAGGATCGTCCTTCCCGATCTTCAACGGTCCTACTCTGATGGAAGGAGTTGCTTCATTACAAACACACCAACACAACAAACTCACACATGTGTGAGTATAAAATTAGGGTTTAATGTGCAAAGTCCTTTTACAACAAAGAGATCAAGAGGGGAAGCTAATCTTCCAAATTCCTCTTGCTAATATGAGTAACTAAGTTATTCTACTAAACCTAATGATTAACAACTAAAGGGTCTATTGCTTGAAGGGGTGCCAAGTCTTGGATGGAAGAAGACTCTTCAAGTTTCGGACATGGTTGAGTCATTGAAGATGTCTCATCTTGTGGATCCCCCTTTGATGTCGAGAGCTTCTAGGAACAAATGAAGTCTATTAGTGATGAGATAAATCAAATAAGCATTAAATGCAAACTAGGATTGAAGGGAAGAGTTTCGGTTGAAGATTATCCAAGCAAGAGTGGTTGGGATCTTTAGGGTTGAAGATGCGCCACTTGAGGTTGATTATCCCTTGAGGTGAGAAGATGATCTCCCTTGCGCCACCTACAAGATTTAACAAATTAAGCAAAGGTAAACCAAGCAAATAAACAATAGAGTCAAGTTAGAGAGGCTTGGCCGATTATATGTCTTGAAGGAGTTGATCCATGGAGAGGGGTTGAAGGTCTTTGTGCCAAGTGTTGTTGAAGGAGATGGATTAGATTCGCCAATGGTTGGTGATGAGGAAATGGATGCGCCACTTGTGGAAGAAGATGATTCATGCACCAAAGATGGCGAGAGCCTTTGAAGAAGAGGTTAGCGAAGGGAACCTTGGCCCTTGGGGAAGAAGAGAAGATAGGTGACACAAGCACCTCAGAGGAGAAGGGGAAAGGGGAGGGAGACACAAGCACCCAAGGTTGCTAGGCAACTAATCGACAATTCCATTATTCCAAATCTTGCTACAAGTTCCATGCGATTACAAGAGTTTGTAGACATTTTCCTCAACGTTACAAAAAGGCAAATTAAGAAAGAAAATAATAGTCTTCAATGCTTTGTCGAGGCAATGGCTCCTTTGATTGTGATTTGCCTTGAAAACTTCCCTTAGAGGTGGTGTGGCCGAATTTGCTTGAAGGCTTTCTTGCATGTTCGGCTAAGGTGCTAGCTTTCCTTCCTTCTTTGGTTTGGGGCGAATTCCTTTGGGGCTGAAGTTTTCAAATTCAAAATTCTTTCCTTAAATGTCTTTCCTTGATTGTAATGAGCGAGTGGCTTTGAAACTTGCCATTTTGTTGTGGTTGAATTCCTTCTTTGTTTGGTGAATTCTTCTTGCTTGGGCGACAAGAGAAGGTGATAATGTTTCCTTGAATGGCTTGGGCGGCAATGAGAATAAGGAAGAAGTCCCCCTTGAATTGTGGATCTAGATTAGGCGCCCCTTGAATTGTGGATCTAGATTGAGCATTTCTTCAATTGTTGTTGAGGTTGGCGCAATTAAATCCATGGGCTGGGATCTCTTCAATTGGAAAGGAATCATTGAACATGAGTTGAAGTGGAGTTGAGTTTGAAGTCTTCTCTTGAGCTAGTTTGAAGTGAACCTTCCAAATTTGGAGCTAGCTTTGTTGAGTAAGCTTTGAGCTAGCCTTGAGCTTGTCCACATGACTTGTAAATGCTTATTACACTACTCCTACTATGATGCAACATTACCATGCACTAATCCTACCATGATGCAACATAATTTCCATAAAAAGAAAAATACAAAACCTACCATATGTAGCTACATGATGCATGCAATGCAAGGGTGCCTTAGGGTACCCATAAACTAGGGTAGCCTTAAGCTCCACTTATATTTTCGAGGGTCATGGTCTCTACCCCCATCATGGCGTCACTATCTCCTACATAAGGAGTTCGTTTGTTTGGTGGTCTTCAGTGACCACCAGGACCTTTCCTTCCTCAATGCGCAGAAGAATCTTGGCCCTCGCCATGCGAAGTGGGTCGAGTTTCTTCAGTAATACACCTTTGTGATCACCCACAAAGCAGGAAAGGAGAACGTGGTGGCCGACGCCCTCAGTCGCATCCGCTCCCTGTTGTGTGTTTTGTCTACGTTGATCCCCACGCTGGACCATGTCCGCGATGAGTACGCCGATTGCCCCGACTTTGGACCCACTATGGCTCGGCTCCTTGCCGCTGACCCCCGGACCTTCTTTACCGTCTCCACGACGGCTACCTCGTGTTCGGCAACCGGCTTTGCGTACCCCAATACTCTCTCCGTGAGCACCTCTTGCTCGAGCTGCACGCCAGTAGTGCCACTGGGCACCACGACCGCGACAAGACTCTCGCTTTGGCCGAAGATCGCTTCTTCTGGCCCACCCTTCGTAAAGATATCGATAGGGTTGTTCGCCACTGTGGCACGTGCCAACGTGCCAAACCCCGTCCCGCCAACACCGGCCTTTACACCCCTCTCCCCGTCCCTAAAGGCCCGTGGCTGGACATCAGCATGGACATTGTCCTCGGACTTCCCTGCTTGGCCTCGCGCCACGACTCCATCTTTGTTGTTGTGGATCACTTCCCAAAGATGGCACACTTTGTGCCATGTTCCAAAATGGCCGATGCTTCTCACGTTGCCCACATCTTCGTCAAGGAGATTGTATGCCTCCATGGGCTCCCTCTCACTATTGTGTTTGACTACGACACCCGGTTCGTTGGTCATTTCTGGAAGTCCCTGTGGGCCCTTCTTGGGACCACTCTCAAGTTTTCCTCTGCATACCACCCGCAGATGGACGGTTAAACGGAGGTCATGAACCGTAGCATGGGTAACCTTTTGCGCTGTTTAGCCGGTGACTTCCCACGCCATTGGGCTGATCATCTCCCCATTGCCGAGTTTGCGTATAATAGTGCGTTCCACCGCTCTATGGGGCTGATTCCCTGCTAGGTCGTCCTCGGGCACCAACCTAGGAAACCCATTGACCTGCATAACGTTCCTCCTCCCCCCTCCATCCATGCATCTGCATACACCTTGGCATCTCATATCGCGGGTTTACAAGATGAGATTCGCCGTCGGATTTTCTTGAGCAACACCCGCTATGCGCTGGAGGCCAACGAGCTGAGACTCCACCTTGAGCAGTTGAGATCGAGGGCCAATTGGAAGTTGCAATAGCACTGCGACGGTCCCTACACAGTCCTACGATGGGTTGGCACTAACGCATACGTCCTCGACCTCCTGGAGGACTCCCTCATCAGCCCCATCTTCAACATTGCCGACCTCCTGCCCTACCTCGCGCCCCTTCCCTCCGGCGCCCCCTCCGATGCCATCAGCCCATCTTATTCTTCGCAGGAGAATTCTTCCGACCCCGGGATGGAGTCATTGACGCACTTGAGGATGAGCCAACTCCTCTAGAAGACACCAGGAGTGACTCCCCAGGTTGGAACGAAGCTTCACCAGAGATTTTGGCTCAGGAGGATGTCTGCCGCCCCGAACACGGCTGGGCCGTGACGGAGGACATGGCCGTGACGAGCCCGCAGATCATCAGCACACCCGATCCTTCAGCCGTGTTCGACCCCGCAAGGCCCAGCCAACCCCGACACGGCTAGGCTGTGATCGAGAACACGGCCGTGACACGGTCGAAGAAGAACGCGAACGCAAGCACGGCCTAAGACACGCCCGTGACACCCGCCGTGACGAGTTCGGCGGATTTCAGCCTCAGCGATCACGGCCTGACAAGGAACACGGCCAGGCCATGACGAGTATACCATCCGGCGTTGCCAGCCCACTTTAGCACGCCTAGGCTGTGACCAAGAACACGACCATGACCAAACTTTATGGGGATTTTGGACCCCAAAATATGGCCCGTGATATTCATCACGGCACTGCCGTAAAAGTTGCTCAACCCCGACACGGCTAGCCCATGTTCGCAGACACGACCGTGACACGGTCGCTCGAGAACGCTAACGCCAACACGACCAAGCGCAGGGCCGTGCCCCTGCCCGTGTCCGCCTCGGCAGGAAATCCAGATGCTGAACACGACCATGATGACAAGCACGGCCAGGCCGTGTTTAGCCCTAGAAAACACACGGAGGTCATTTCTCATCCCGTTCGACGCTCGCAATGGTCTTCGCACCCCCTAGACCATTTTGTCGATGTGGTGAGCCCCTCATCCGCCACGACTTGCCCCATCCGCTTGATCAATGAGGCTTCACCCGCATCTTCGGAGTCCATCCAGCCTACTCCCAGGGCAACTCTTCCTCGAGGACCGCCACAAGAAGCCACCGCCAACCGCTACAACAACTGGGTCCTCAACTCGGCCCAGGAGACCTCCACTAACATTCAGGACCAGCCCATAATTAGCCGCTTCTGTTGCTTCGTGGTCGCATGCTCTGAGATGGTTTGACGCACGTGACGGCACGGCTGATGGCCCAAGGAGTCGGCCCATGCATAGCTTGCCCTTGAAGCCAGGCGCCAACTTCTAAAATTCCCTGCAGAAGTTAGTTAGTGTCATGCTTTTAGTTTGTTAGAGGCATCTTGACCTCCTTTTAGGGAGTTAGAGGGAGTTGGCTTATCCAACTACCCTCATGTGTTCTGCATGTGACCCTCATTCCCTCTTGATCTATAAGAGAGGGCTGAGGGCTTGTGTTGTTGTTTACTTCGATTGTAGTAGTTGCCTTGTTGGTGCATATGCCCTGCAGACCAATGTATGGACATGGTCAGGCATTATTTGAATGTACTTTGATAGAATTATTATTCTTTATAGAGGCATGGTCGTTATTATGCAGACTTCTCTACCTGCGTTAATGTATTGAGTTTCATAAATAATGTCCTAGGAGTTTGGTTGGATCCATTATCATAAGCTATCCCCAGTCAAGGTACCTTAGCAGATATGGGACAGCCTTGGTACATGTGAGACTGGTGTATGGGCTGGTTAGGTGCGGGGCACAGTAATGTTGACATACAGGTGCATTGGATGCACTGGAGTGATCTACCGTGTGGATTGACTTGTCTAGTCAACAAGTCAATCTCACATGCAAGATGTTTGCATTGATCCTTAGACTTGAGGTATTCATGTCTAGATTTGATGATGGATATGCTTTGATGCAGTCTTACGTCTCTTCGTAACTGGCGGACCAAAACGATTGTCATTGGGCATGTCATAAGTCATGTAGAGACGTGGATGACCAATAGTAGGATTTGCCCCTTCCTTCAGAGGAAGCATGATATCCACTCTGGGGCGCCCCACCTCATTGGTGCATGACAGGAATGTGTGGTCACACTGATTAAGTCATGACCAATAGATTGGATTAATAAACTTGAGACTAATCCAATGGCGGGATATCAGTTTAGGCAAAGGGATATCTATAATGCATGGGAATTCCTCGTTGCTTGTTAGGGAGTTGTTGCCATATGACTTAAATCCATTTGGAAGATTTCATCAGCGCCAATGGGCTTGATGAGTTGGAAGAAAGTTATTGGAGCCAAACTTCATTTTTGGCAGGTTGACCCGAGATTGACCTAGATTGGTCACATTTGGATTAGGGTTGCATTGGATTGGATCCAATGGCTTAATCAACCTATGTAATGAAGTTTGGGCTAGCTCATTTCCCAATGAGACCCAATAATTTGTTGTCATGAAGAGTGAATTGGCTAAAAGGGTATAATGGGGAGAAGTCTTCACCCCATTGGCGCCTAAGGGCATAATGGGGTGAAGTGGGCGATTTTGCTTCATTAAGGAAGTAAAAGGCACCTTGCCCTTTCTCCCTTGATGGAATGCTTGCCTCTAAGGCAAGTCTTGGGGCTGATATGGCTTGAGAACTTTTATGGGAAGTTCCTAGGCCCATATGGATGAAAGGGAAGAGGTTTATGGTAAAGTCTTGGAGACTTACCTTACCTCAAACCCTAATTTCTCCCAAGACACCACCCTAGCCGAATTCCTCTTGCATGTTGCGCCTAGCCTTTTCTCCTTTAATGGTAAGAATGCTTTTGTGGCATGTCTTGGGCTGATATAGTGCTTGGACATTTATGAATAGGTTGAATGAGGTTTATGGTAAAGTCTTGGAGACTTTCCTTGCCTCAAGACTCCTCATCCTAGCCATACACTTGGCAAGATCCTAGCCATTGCCCTAGCCGCCTCTTGTCCTACAAATAGGACCCTTGCCGCCCCCTCTTGTGGTTGGTTTGTAAGCACAACTCCTTGGAGGCGTGAGCACATCAAGAGGCAAGGGCAAGGGCTGGTGGCGCAAGCATAAGGGCGAGAGTGCATAGGGGTAGCGCAACCTTCTTCTTCCTTGTAGCCGCAAGCATCCTATTCTTCCTCTCTCTTTGGCGGAAGAAGGAGGAGTGCTTGGCGTCTTCATCTTCTTCCATAGTTGCAAGCGTCATCATCTCTTTGTCTGGGCGTAAGAACAAGGAGAGCTTGACGGCATCATCTTCTCCATCCCCTCTCTTGGCGCAACTTCCTTGAAGGTGGCACAAGTGAGTTGAAGATATCCTATGGCTTGATTCTCTTCCCGAGGCTAGCACCAAGCGTGGAAGGGAGCAACGTTGAGACGGTCGATGCGTGGATACTTGTAGAGGGCGAACGCGTGGGCGCCTTCAACATGGTTTCAGCGACTAAGCAAGCAAAAGAGGTATATCTCTAACACATCCTTGTGTCTTCTCTCTCGCATGGATCCTTGGGACCAGAATATGTTTCGGGTGTAATGATTCTTCCACTGCGTCCTGGGACTTTAAAATTTTAAATTACGCCCAGTATTCCCCAACAGTGGTATCAGAGCTACTTGCGAGAAACACCAGGTGTACGTTTGCTTATGTGAAAAATTTTTAGAAAATTTTTCTTCTATCCATGCGCGTTTCACCTAGAAAGTGTTTTCATCGAAACTTCTCTTCTCATCTTTATGGCCAAAATTTGGATTTTGTTTTATGTTTGATTTAAGACCAAAGGCGCGCGTAGTTTTGTCAAGTAGGACGGGCATTGTTTCTTCGGACTGGCCGGGTCTCTTGATCTGACAAAACTGCCAGCCGATAGGGTCTATGAAATCATCATGGAACTTGATCTAAATTTTAGCATTAATTTGGTTAAGAGAGTGCTTTGGATGATGATGGCGCATAAGGGGCTAAAATTTGATTTTTCCCCGCTTTTCAAATTTTACATGCGCCACTTGATTGGGTTGATGTGGTCATAGCGAGTGCCCTCCTGTGTTGTGATGTTGAAGCATGTTTCCACTTATGATTAATGCTTGTAAAACCTCTTTCCACCTGCGTGTGGTTCTCTCCCTATCTTAATGTAAAGTTTTTCATCTTGTTTTAGTATAGATGTAGAATTATAAGATAGGTTAAGGCTTCATCAACACAACAAGGAGTCTTCTTCAACTAAAGTCAGAAGTGGCGCCAGCTTTGGAAGCATGGTGTTGGGCTTGCGGCTGATGGAAGGACACTTGCTTTCGGCTTCCAGCATGGGCTGATTTGCTTCAGGGATTCACAACCCTTGGATGCACGATAACATGTCACATGGCTCGTGATAAGTTATGTGTATGAAAAAGGGCTATGACCATATCGACCAAACTAGCATGCCTGTGATGGTTTATTATTATGTCCATAGCATCCTTGTGATGTTTTTCCTTTCCTGCCATAACCATAGGAAAACTGCATGCTAGAAAAGAATAAAATGAACATGCAAAAACTCTCAATATAATATCAAGTCGATAGCCTTCTAACGCGTAGTGCTCATCAAACTATCGATCGGTGGTGTTGTGAACTGTTTCCCACCCTCGTGGGACACACCCACTTATCTTTAGGAGGTGTGTGGTGGCAATGGTTTCCCCAGTCCGTTTTAACCGGGCGCGCCTTCGCAAGGAAACTCGTTGACCCTGGGCATAACGGTTAGGATCAGACTTGACTAGTTTTTCATATGTCACTAACATGATAAATCACTAGAGGCAGCTGTTGAGAGGATAGGGTTCTGTGTTGTATCCAGCCCTCGCATGGACACAGGGCGCCTAGTCTGTCTTAACTAAGAGGAGTTGTGCATGGCACAATTAGCTGGCATGCCTACCTAAGGAAGCATGGGACTCTCTGTGCATCCCAACTCACCCTCGTGAGTCGCGGAGACCTCATGTGAAATTAGGGTCCTACTCACTTCTTTCCATGTTGAGTTTGAGAGTTCTCAACTTGTTTTGGAAATAGTGGGAGCATAGCATTTAATTAAAGTCCTAGTTAAATGTTGTATCATAGTACTTATTTTACTTATTTGCTTATTGTAGATGGCATCTCCTAATCTAGGATTGAAACTCTATAAAAACAAATTGGATGGGACAAATTGGACAAAGTGGTTCAAGATTTTGTCCAAAATACTCGAACAAGAAAATAAGGTGCATCTTCTTGAGCGACCTCCATCACAGCCCAGTATGTACTTCTGTACAGGGTGGGAGTGGAATGTCTATCTTGAACATTGTGAAGATAACAAACAGTACACTGGTCTTGTCTTAGAGTGCATGACCCCAGAGGTCAAGGTTGAGTGTGATGAGATGGGGATTTATTATCTTATCATACATCTCAATGGTCTCTTCACACCATGCTCTGTAGACAAAGATCAGGAGAGTTCTGTTGGATCTTCAGAGTGTATGCCTGAATATGAGAATGACCATGGTTCTGTATTTTCGAAGCTAATACTTTGGAAGACTGGGAATGCATGGGTATTTTGAAGAGAATTGAGGCCCAAGAAGAGCATGACAAAGAAGAAGGGATGTAATCCATCCGCTTTAGGTATTGTGTTACTGAGGTCTTTATGTCTACTTCTTATTCATGGGTACTGGGTACCGCATATGAGGCTCACATATGTTTTACATATACAGGAGCTCAGAAGAAGTAGGACGATGAGGCTTGATGGAATCGACTCTCGGGTCAAGGACGGAGCATTGGATGCTGCTGTTGATATCATCTCACTGCCTTGAAGACTTTATCTAGAACTTTGCTATTATGTATCAGCTTATGTATTAGAACATCATTCCTTTTGGAAAGGATTTCAGTTTGAAATAATAAATGATATTTTTCTTTAAATCTGAGATGTTCTATTAAAGTGATACAGATGATAATAGTTTGTAGTTCTATATGTAACATGAGATCAGATCCATTGATTCAATAAACACCCTCTTATAGCATTGTCTCTTGAACTATAGAACAATGGTCACATCCAAAGGTCCATGGACTATTGGAATCATTATCCTTTTAAGGATTATGATAAATGTGAGCCTTGTTCAAAGGAACATAGTGACAGATGCTGGCTTCACCAAAAAGGTTGAAGGAGAAGTGGCTTGTTGGATCTATTACACAGCAATGTGTGTGGACCCATGTAAACAAGCACTAAGAGGTGGTGTATACTTCATTAGGTGTGGGTATGCCATATCCAAACCTAAGAACTTTGGAGAAATCCAAGAAGTTCATAAATGGAGT
Source organism: Costus lasius (assembly GCA_027563935.2). Taxonomy (NCBI): domain Eukaryota; kingdom Viridiplantae; phylum Streptophyta; class Magnoliopsida; order Zingiberales; family Costaceae; genus Costus; species Costus lasius. The sequence continues at coordinate 41,182,633 of CM050453.2, forward strand.
ATTGAATCAAATTGATGGATCTATTAAAGCACTTTGATTGGATCAAGGTGATTAGTGGAGAATTTAATGTCTGTCCTAAGGAGTGTGGGGGTTATCTCACAGCTTACTTGGAACACCACAACTGTGTGGTGAATTTCAAAGAAATAAAGAGGAATACATTGGATGTGATTCCATCTTTGAACAGTCATGCAAATTTACTACTTGACGCCATGCAAACAGATGTACCGTCACTCCATTGGAAAGTGTGTCTAAGATAGCTTTTGAATTGGAAACTACAAATATCCCATTTCTTCAAAAGATTTAGGAATGTAATGTGCAGTGATTCAAAAGTATGTGTGTTGGGGTATGCCCTTAAGGCTAATGTTTGAGGCCTTGGGATTGTAACAGTATCATGTAATAAACTCTTATGTTTATAAAGGCAATGGTTATTATTCAGGTTGTTACATCATCTGCTGTAATGTATGTTCTTCTGAATAATGTCTCAAAGCTGTTCAGCTAGGCTGACTGCTGTAATGTCCTTAGTCGAGATATCTTGGTGAACTTGAGACAGCCTTGATATGATTGAGACTAATATGTGTTCTAATCTTATAGGATGCTTCGAGCATGGAATAAGATGTAGACTCATGGGTACATTGGATGTACTGGACAGACCCTACTAGGATATTCAATTGCTTGTCACAATGTGAATAATCCTTGTATGCTACAAGTGGCACATGTCCTTTGACTTGAGATCACTTGTGTTTCTAAATGATGAATGTCATTGTTTTGAGGTAGTTCAATATCATTTGAAATATAATGATCATAGACTATCTTGGATAATGATCATGAGTCAGGTTAGGGCACTAGTGATAGATAAAGGATTGCCGTCTCCTTGTTTAAGGAGTGAGATGTTCTAAAGGGGCCCCCTGAATGAGATGATTGAGAATAGTGTATGGCCATACCCAGGTGACTATGCTCATCTGATCTAATCATGCTCATCATATTGGAGTTACAAGCTTGACAGGCTTGTCCAATCAGAACATCCAGTGGCAAAGGAAACATGTATGCCTTGTGAATTGATTCACACTTGTGCTGTGGTTTGGGTGTAGTCTTGGAAGACTCTTTCCTTTATATCGGGAGACAGTGATGTGTTGCTAGATACCCCTCACTGATCGTGATAACGTAAGTTATCGTTACCGACATTTAAAGGAAACCCTCAGGGTCGCACAATTTGGTGATATGGCTTACTTAAGTCAGATCGTGTGGACTGAATTGTTTTGGTTCAGTTTAAAGGAGTTTAGACTCTGATTGTAAGTGAGATCTGGTCTGATCATGTTTGATTGATTAGGGCTTGAGATCGGTAAGCTTCGATCGAGAGTGTGGATGCTAGATCGGAGAGATCAAGAGCATCCAGAGATGAACGGTTGGATCTTAAACCATTTGGTTTAAAGAGATCTAGACCATGGCTTGGGTTAGTTTGATTTGGTTTTTTGAACCAAATTGAGTTGAACCTAATTGGCTTGAACCGGTTCACATGGGTGAACGTATGGTTCAAGGATTGAAGGCATTTTGGGCGGTTTTTCTACAAGTGATCGCATGGCTTCAACCTTCCATATTTGGAAGGGTAACGGCATCACTTGAATGAAAGCCTTAACACCAAAATGCCTATGTTGACTCAACGCCTCTATGCTTTGATGCTTGCTCTTGGGGTAAGGTATCGTTTGCGCGAAGGAGGGAGAGCTCTCGACGAGAAGCAAGCCTTTCATCTCATCTCCTTCACACGGTTGGGAGACTTGGCAATCTTGCTAGCACAAGAGTTGCGCAAGGAGGAAGCTTTCATCCCTTGTGTGTGACTTCTTTGGAGAAGATCCCTTCGATCTTTACTTCCAAGCCGCATCTTCTTCATGGCTATGGTATGATCTTTTTCGATCTATACAATCAACATGCTAGTTGATCATATAACATACAAGTAGATCTTGAAACCCTAGTTTCCGTTGCAAAGTCTCTATGCGCCACTCTTAGGGTTTCACCCCTTGCGCTCCCCCTTGAAGGGGACCCCCCTTCATATTAGGGGTTTTTCAATGTGTTTGTGGGGCACTATAAAGTGCTAATTCTATCCCAAAGAGAACAAAATATTTGTTGCTCAAACTGTTGTCTCTCTTGAGAAAAATATCTCTTTTGAAAGAAGCTAGTGGGAGTAGATATGATTTGGACAAGGTCCAGAATCAACCACAATACAATTAAACACAAATGGAGAGTAGAATCTCACATACAGGTTGAAAGTCAACCTGGGGTTCAAATGACACAGGAACCACATAAGTCTGGACAGATTCGAAATGCTGGGCATGACGAATTTTTCATCAAGGATGAACCTAAGACTTATGATGAACTGGAAGAGGTCGGTGGATCAGATTCCAGGAAATGGCTAAGCGTCATGAGAACCATAATGGACTCCATGTCTGCTAATCAAGTCTAGGACTTGGATGAGCTGCCAAAGGAGTAATTCCCACAGGCTGTAAATAAATCTTCTAGGAAGATAGACATCGAAGGTAACATTGTTACCTTGAAAGGCAAGCTAGTGAACAGAAATTTTTGGCAAATCCACTGGGTGGGTAATAATGAAAATTTTTACCAATAGCTATGTTTTAAGTCCATTAGGTATCTGCTTATTATAAATGCATAATCAGTTATGGCGTGTTGTTATGAAAACTGCTTTTCTTAAATGGACGTCTAGAATAGGATGTCTATAAGGAAATAGCCGAAAGGTTTTCATATCAAGGCCATAAAGATATGCATGGTGTTATGCAAGCATGTTGAAAAGAGCCTGTGTTTACAAGAAGATCAGTGGGAGCATTATAGTGTTTCTTGTTCTACATGATTGATGATATTCTACTCACATGAAATGACATCCCAGCTCTTCACACGGTGAAGATGAGGCTTGAGAAGTATTTCGAGAAGAATGATTTCGGGAATGATGCCTACATCCTAGGCATGAGGATCTATAGATAGAGATCCAAGAAAGTCATTGCCCTTTAGTCAATCTATGTTCATCCAAGAGTTTCTGGAGAGGTTTATATTGGATGATTCCAAATATTGATACCTTCTAGAGAGATATGGTCTGACTCTCACAAGGATGCTATGTCCTATGACACAGCTGGAGAGTAGTAACATGAGTCTGTTATCCAAGTACAATGGATATAGGATAGATCATGTTTTGTGTAATATACACAAGACCATTTGTGGCAAATGCTTGGAGCATAGCCAGCAAGTTTCAATCATATCCTAGTATTTGACACTAGATAACTATGATAGAAATCCTTTTATACTTGGGAAGTATAAAGGATTGAGGTCTAGTCTCTAATAGACAAGAAGAATTTTGTGTACAGGGGTACACTGATATTTTGTTCCAGTCTAATGACTATTGATCACAGCCAGGATTTGCGTTTTGCCTTGTTGTGATGTTATGTACTGGAAGAGCATTAGACAAACCACAGTGGAAAATTCTACAATTAAGGCTGAGTACATTGCAGCTTCTTGAGGCAGCTAAGGAAGCAGCTTCATTCACTTGAACTTGATTTAGTTCCTTGTGCTCGATGGTCCAATATAATTGGAGCCATAGCATGGAACTTAGCACTCAAGTATGTACTGCAGCATATCATCTGATCTTGGAGATCATGGATAAGGATGATGATCAAATTTTTTAAAATAAACACAGATAGCAATCTGGAAAAACCCATTGACATAGCCTCTGGCGCAGCGGAAGCTAAATAAGTCTTACTAGAGACATAGGAACTGATTAAACATCAGTTGCCCTTGGTCTTAGTGCAAGTGGGAGATTGTTGGTGTATATGCCCTGCAGACCAATGTATGGACATGGTCAGACATTGTTTGAATGTACTTTGATAGAATTATTATTCTTTATAGAGGCATGGTCATTATTATGCAGACTTCTCTACCTGTGTTGATGTATTGAGTTGCATAAATAATGTCCCAGGAGTTTGGTTGGATCCATTCTCATAAGCTATGCCCAGTCAAGGTACCTTAGCAGATATGGGACAGCCTTGGTACATGTGAGACTGGTGTATGGGCTGGTTAGGTGCGGGGCACAGTAACGCAGACATACAGGTGCATTGGATGCACTAGAGTGATCCATCGTGAGGATTGACTTGTCTAGTCAACAAGTCAGTCTCACATGCAAGAGGTTTGCATTGATCCTTAGACTTGAGGTATTCATGTCTAGATTTGATGATGGATATGCTTTGATGCAGTCTTACGTCTCTTCGTAACTGGGGGACCAAAATGATTGTCATTGGGCATGTCATAAGTCATGTAGAGACATGGATGACCAATAGTAGGATTTGCCCCTTCCTTCAGAGGAAGCATGATATCCACTCTGGGGTGCCCCACCTCATTGGTGCATGACAGGAATGTGTGTCCACACTGATTAAGTCATGACCAATAGATTGGATTAATAAACTTGAGACTAATCCAATGGCGGGATATCAGTTTAGGCAAAGGGATATCTATAATGCATGGGAATTCCTCGTTGCTTGTTAGAGAGTTGTTGCCATATGACTTAAGTCCTATGACATGGGTAGTAGTTATGTGTTGCTAGATACCCCTCACTACTTATGATGTTTACATCATTGCCATCGTCATATGGATCCTACGGGGTCACACACAATAGACTCTTGACGTTGCTTTAATCAGAAGCTTTATGATCAAGTTATTGGATAACTTGGATCCATTTGGAAGATTTCATCAGCGCCAATGGGCCTGATGAGTTGGAAGAAAGTTATTGGAGCCAAACTTCATTTTTGGCAAGTTGACCCGAGATTGACCTAGATTGGTCACATTTGGATTAGGGTTGCATTGGATTGGATCCAATGACTTAATCAACCTATGTAATGAAATTTGGGCTAGCTCATTACCCAATGAGACCCAATAATTTGTTGTCATGAAGAGTGAATTGGCTAAAAGGGTATAATGGGGAGAAGTCTTCACCCCATTGGCGCCTAAGGGCATAATGGGGTGAAGTGGGTAATTTTGCTTCATTAAGGAAGTAAAAGGCGCCTTGCCCTTTCTCCCTTGATGGAATGCTTGCCTCTAAGGCAAGTCTTGGGGCTAATATGGCTTGAGAACTTTTATGGGAAGTTCCTAGGCGCATATGGATGAAAGGGAAGAGGTTTATGGTAAAGTCTTGGAGACTTACCTTACCTCAAACCCTAATTTCTCTCAAGACACCACCCTAGCCGTATTCCTCTTGCATGTTACGCCTAGCCTTTTCTCCTTTAATGGTAAGAATGCTTTTGTGGATAGGTTGGACATTTATGGATAGGTTGGACATTTATGGATAGGTTGAATGTGGTTTATGGTAAAGTCTTGGAGACTTTCCTTGTAGCCGCAAGAATCCTCTTCTTCCTCTCTCTTTGGCGGAAGAAGGAGGAGTGCTTGGCGTCTTCATCTTCTTCCATAGTTGCAAGCGTCATCATCTCTTTGTCTTGGCGCAAGAACAAGGAGAGCTTGGCGGCATCATCTTCTCCATCCCCTCTCTTGGCGCAACTTCCCTTGAAGGTGGCGCAAGTGAGTTGAAGATATCCTAAGGCTTGATTCTCTTCCCGAGGCTAGCACCAAGCGTGGAAGGGAGCAACGTTGAGACGGTCGATGCGTGGATACTTGTAGACGGCGAATGCGTGAGCGCCTTCAACATGGTTTCAGCGACTAAGCAAGCAAAAGAGGTACATCTCTAACACATCCTTGTGTCTTCTCTCGCGCATGGATCCTTCGGACCGGAATATGTTTCGGGTGTAATGATTCTTCCGCTGCGTCCTGGGACTGCAAAATTTTAAATTACACCCGGTATTCCCCAACATGCCTTCCCCGCGCAAGGCCTAGGTCCACCAGCTCCAAGGGTCTCGCCTAGGGTTCCCATGTTCTTGTAATCTGCTCGCTTACTATTTTCAATCAAAACACCCAGAGAACCCTCACCGGTGTTGGGGTATGCCCTTAAGGCTAATGTTTGAGGCCTTTGGGATTGTAACAGTATCATGTAATAAACTGTTATGTTTATAAAGGCATGGTTGTTATTCAGTTAAGCTACATTGTCTGCTGCAATATATGTTCTTCTGAATAATGTCTCAAAGTTGTTCAGCTTGGCTGACATGCAGTTAAGTCCTTAGTCGAGATATCTTGGTGAACTTGAGACAGCCTTGATATGCTTGAGACTAATATGTGTTCTAATCTTATAGGATGCTTCGAGCATGGAATAAGATGTAGACTCATGGGTACATTGGATGTACTGGACAGACCCTACTAGGATATTCAATTGCTTGTCACAATGTGAATAATCCTTGTTTGCTACAAGTGGCACATCTCCTCTGACTTGAGATCACTTGTGTTTCTAAATGATGATTGTCATTGTTTTGAGGTAGTTCAATATCATTTGAAACATAATGGTTATAGACTATCTTGGATGGTGAGCTTGAGTCAGGTTAGGGCACTAGTGATAGACATAGGATTGCCGTCTCCTTGTTTAAGGAGTGTGGTGTTCTAAAGGGGCCCTCCCGGCTGAGATGATTGAGAAAGTGTATGGCCATACCCAGGTGACTGTGTTCATCTGATCTAATCATGCTCATCATATTGGAGCTACAAGCTTGACACGCTTGTCCAATAAGAACATCCAGTGGCAAAGGAAATATGTATGCCTAGTGAAAAGGATTCACACTTGAGCTGTGTTTTGGGTGTAGTCTTGGAAGACTCTTTCCTTTATATCGGGAGACAGTGATGTGTTGCTAGATATGAAGAAACCCATCTAAAATGGGGGGCAAAAACCCTAGTCATGGCGCTAATGAAAAATATGCTAGCGGAAGCAAGGGTTTAAGATCATTTGCATGCCATATGTTCAACTATAACCGATTGAATAGATTGAGAGGGAAATTCATACCAACGCCATATGCTTGGAAGTCGGCTTGGATGAAGAGAACAAATTAGATCTCCTCCACAAGTTCACACACAAGATGAAGATGCTTACTCCTTGCGGTCCCTTGTGCTAGCAAGACACCCAAGCTTTTCTTTTGTCGAATGGAAAGGGGGTGATGAGATGATTCCCACTTGGCCGAGAGCTCCTCTTGCCAAAGCTTCTCCCTTTTTCGATCGCCCAACGAAAGAGCTAGGCGTTGAAGCAAAGAGCAAAACGCATATGCGTTTTTGGCGTTGGAGCAAAAACCGGTTTGATTACTTACCATAAATGGAAGACAATCAAGCCATGCGTTTAAGCCAACCCTAAAACGCCTATTGACATTGAACCAAGCGTTCACCTTTGTGAACCGGTTCAATCCAATAACGTCAAATCGACTTTGGTTCTTCAAACCAAACCGAAATAGCTCAAGCCACTTGGTCTAGACCAAATCGAACCCCAAGGCTCATGATCTAACCATTCATCTCCTGATGCCCCTGATCTCTTCGATCTAGCATCATCTCTCTCGATCGAAGCTTACCGATCTCAAGTCCTAATCAATCAAACATGATCAGACCAGATCTCACTTACAATCAGAGATTAAATCCCTCTAATCTGAACTCAAAGAATTCAGTCCATACGATCTGACTCAAGTAAGCCATATCACCAAATTGTGCGACCCTGAGGGTTTCCTCTAAATGTCGGTAACGATAACTTACGTTATCACGATCAGTGAGGGGTATCTAGCAACACATCACTGTCTCCCGATATAAAGGAAAGAGTCTTCCAAGACTACTCCCAAACCATAGCACAAGTGTGAATCAAACTCACAAGGCATACATGTATCCTTTGCCACTGGACGTTCTTATTGGACAAGCATGTCAAGCCTGCAACTCCAATACGATGAGCATGATTAGATCAGATGAACATAGTCATCTGGGTATGGCCATACACTATCTCAATCATCTCATATAGGGGGGGGCCCCTTAGAACATCAAACTCCTTGAACAAGGAGACGGCAATCCTTTATCTATCACAAGTGCCCTAACCTGACTCAAGCTCACCATCCAAGATAGTCTATAATCATTATGTTTCAAATGATATTGAACTACCTCAAGACAATGACAATCATCATTTAGAAACACAAGTGATCTCAAGTCAGAGGACATGTGCCACTTGCTGCTTACAGGGATCATTCACATCGTGACAAGCAATGGAATATCCCAGTAGGGTCTGTCCAGTACATCCAATGTACCCATGAGTCTACATCTTGTTCCATGCTCGAAGCATCCTATAAGATTAGCACTCATATTAGTCTCAATCATATCAAGGCTGTCTCAGTTCACCAAGATATCTCGACTAAGGACTTATAGCCTGTCAGCCTAGCTGAACAGCTTTGAGACATTATTCAGAAGTACACTTATTACAGCAGACAAGGTAACAATCTGAATAACAACCATGCCTATATAAACACAAGAGTTTATTACATGATACAGTTTATAATCCCAAGGCCTCAAACATTAGCCTTAAGGGCATACCCCAACAAGATACCCCTCACTGATCGTGATAACGTAAGTTATCGTTACCGACATTTAAAGGAAACCCTCAGGGTCGCACAATTTGATGATATGGCTTACTTAAGTCAGATCGTGTGGACTGAATTGTTTCGGTTCAGTTTAAAGGGATTTAAACTCTGATTGTAAGTGAGATCTGGTCTGATCATGTTTGATTGATTAGGGCTTGAGATCGGTAAGCTTCGATCGAGAGTGTTGATGCTAGATCGATCAGATCAGAAGCATCTGGAGATGAATGGTCAGATCTAGGACCTTAGGGTCTAATTCGATCTAGACTTAATGTTTGGGCTGATTTGGTTTGGTCATTGAACCAAACATCTTGAACCGGCTCATGGGTTGAGCGCAAGGTTCAGGTGGGTGAAGAGAGTTGCGCATGGTTCACTTGGTGAACGCATAACGCATGTAATCAAGGCTTGCTATTTTGGGAACTTTCGGTTTTCAAAGTGGGAACGTTTCCACGTTCACTTGCAATGCCTCCTCTCTATTCCTCTCGCTAATTCGCTCTTGGCATTGGACGACTCACGGCTTGCGGCGTGAAGGACGACTCACGGCTTTCGGCGTGAAGGTTGACGTCAAGAGGATTCGGCCAAGTTTTCATCTCATCATCCCTTAAACGATCAAGGAAGCTTTGGAGCATTGCTAGCACAAATCGCCCCAAAGAAGTAGGCCTTCTTCCTCTTGTGTGCGATAACCTTTGGAGGAGATCTCTTTTGCTTTCTTCTTCCAAGACACCATCCAAGAGATGGCGACGGTATGGATCCTTCTCATATCTATCTAAGTTGATCATATGCGATAGAAAGATCTATGAAAGCCCTTCTTCCGCTTGCAAAATTTTATGCGCCACCCTAATAGGGTTTTCGCCCCCCTCTTGAAAGGGGTTCCTACAATTGGTATCAGAGCGCGGTTTATATCTATGCATATGATTGCTTAATGCCATATTGTGATCCTTGTTTGCAAAACATGCTTAGATCTATAGCTTACATGCGAATATGATTACACATGATTTATGTTTGCGCATGTTTCACACTAGGCGCATCTTTGTGATCTTTGTTGTTGATGTTTTATCAAAAGAATATCACTTGCGCGCCTATCATTAGACTAAGCGCCTACTATAAACCCTTAGACGGGTTAGTAGGGTTGAAGTCATCCTCTAGGTTAGATCCAACTAGTCTGATCAGACCATCTGACAGCCTAGATGGGTCGACCAGATAGCACCCTTGCGCAAGCAAGAGGTGGCTATAGGTCGGCTGCATCATAGGTGTGTAGCGATGTCTGGTTGAGACGTCTGTTGAACGCACATGAGTTAGGCCCGGGCTCACACCCGTTTGCCAGACCTCATTGTGGTTGTTCAGCCCTTGGTGCATGCATAGTTGACCACTGGGTTGACTCAAGTCAGTTAGGACTTGGTGCATGCAAGGGCACAGGATCTGACTAGATTGGATGAGTGGATCCCTATTATTGTACCGTTGTAAGGTTGTGGGGGCATATAAGAAAATTAAAATTGATGCCAATGCGGTTTTCAAAATTTTGTTTTCTTATTGGATCACATGCTGATGTTTGATGCCATATTGCCTGTTTATTTAATCTTATGTGGGCTGCCCATGTTAAATGTGTGCTGTGCTGGGGCCTGCGTGCCTGGTAAATTTTGTAAATTAATTTTTATATTGTGATCTGCGAATCACATTGCATTTAATTTATAAAATGTAATTGACCTGCGAGTCAATCTTGTCTAGATAGATTAATATGTAAATTAATCAGACAAGAGCACTGAGCACACTTGGCAGAGGCGCATGCAGCAGTGGCTAGACCAGGTGGGAGGTCTAGGGTTCGTCCCTAGGACCTGGCGCATATTCCTGGTGGGCGCACCAGAGCTGCAGATGGCGCTTAGGCCCTGGGTTGGGCCAGATGAGCAGCAAAAGTCCCATGAAGAAAAGCAAGTGAAGACTTAAGTTTATTTAAGGTCTTACTTAGGCTATGGGCTTTTACCACATAAGATCCATGCTTTCTTTTATTGTTTAATATTAGAATTGCATGATTAGTTTATCTTCTGCTATCACCATAGGAATTGCATGATAGTGAAGAAGATAAAAGACCGTTAAAATCCAACGATTAAATATCAAGCTCGTAAGCCTTCTGACGCGAAACCTCACTGTTCTGATTATCGTTGGAGCCGTGTTGTACCCACTCAGTGGGCACGTCCATCTATCTTCAGACGGTGTGTGATTTCACCTGCGTGTTACAGAGAAGGGATTTATCGCTTCTCGTTGCTCAGCATAGCACGTGGTGGTCCAGGGTGTAGGTCGGGTCAGCTTGGCCATGTAGGCTACATATGTGGCGCATATGGTAGCACATGGAGGCAGCCATCTGTGGGATCAGAGATTGTGTTGTACCAACTCAGTTGGCACAGTCTGCTGGATCGCCCAGATGAAGGGGAATCGCACGGGTTGGCGATTGGCAGGGACTGCCTACCAGAGATTAGTGCTTGTACTCTCTGTGCATCTTATCTCGCCTGAGCGGGACGCGGGGACCAAGTATGAAATCTGGATCCCATCTCACTAAAAGAGTTCTACTCTTTCGGGCTGTTTTGCTGGATTTTTCAGCCAGATAAAATAGTGAGAAAAAGAATCATTCTTAAGTCCTGATTGATTCTTTACATTGATACTGACCTTGCTGTTCTTGCATTGTTGTAGATTCCTGCAGCAACGAACACCATGAGCTTCAATGTGCGATCCCTACTGGAAAGGGAGAAGTTTGCTGGGCCAAACTTCTCAGACTGGTACGGACACCTTAAGATTGTTCCTAAGGCAGAGAGGAAACTGTATGTCCTCGAGTCGGCGATACCGCCGCAGCCCGCTCCGAACACCGCAAGGGCGGTTCCGGAAACCTATGAAAAGCACGTCAATGATAGCATTGATGTCGCTTGCCTGATGCTAGCGTCTATGACGCCACCGCTGCAGCGTCAGCATGAGGATATGTCGGCTATAGAAATTATAGCGAACCTCAAGATGCTGTATGCTGCACAAGCGAGGACATAACGCTATAATCTGACGAAGCTCTTCTTTCAGAGCAAACTGGCTGAAGGGAGCCCAGTGGGAGCTCACGTGCTCAAGATGATTGGGCACAAAGAGGCTCTAGAAAAACTGGGGCATACCATCAACCAGGAGCTTGCTGTAGATATTATTCTGCAGTCTCTCCCGCCTTCATTCGACGCGTTCATTATTAACTTTAATATGAACAAAATCGACTGTACTCCGGCAGAGCTGCTCAATATGCTCTTGACTACTGAGGAAACTCTGAAGGGAAAGCCTTCAACCTCTGTCTTACTGGTTCCTTCTAGGAACAAGAAGAAGGGGAAGAAGGGCAAGGCCCCGGTCAAGAACTACAGTAAGGCTCTGAAACAGAAGGTAAAGCGGTCCAAGGAATACAGGTGTTTCCACTGTGGCCAGCTAGGTCACTGGAAAAAGGACTGTAAAGCGCTCCAAGGAGATAAGAGGGGAAGCATCGCTTCTGGCTCAGGTATATTCGTGACTGAAGTCATGTTTTCATCTTCTTCTATTTCATGGGTGTTGGACACTGCATGTGGAGTTCACATTTGTTCAAATGTACAGGAACTCAAGAGAAGAAGACAGGTGGGACAGCATGAGGTAGACCTACGAGTAGGAAACGGGGCACGGGTTGCTGCTGTTGCTGTAGGAGACTATTTCATTTCTTTGCCATCTGGACTTGTATTGGAACTAAATAGTTGTTATTTTGTTCCTAGTATTACTAAAAATATTATCTCTATTCCTGCTCTTGTCAGGAAAGGATTTTCCTTTGAATGCAATATTTCAAAGTGTGTTTTATCTTATGATAATATTGTTTATGCAACTGGTTCAATTAACAATGGGTTATTCATGTTGGACATGGAATGTTCGATACAAAATATTGATAATAAGAAAGCCAAGTATGCTGATGACAGCACCTTGCTATGGCATAGTCGTTTAGGCCATATCAACGAGAAACGCATTAAGCGGTTGCATGAACATGGACTGCTGGGATCATTCTCCTATGAGGAGATTGATACATGCAAAGCTTGTTTGATGGGTAAAATGACGAAGTCACCTTTTCCTCACAAAGGTCAAAGGGCTTCAGGTTTACTTGACCTTATACACAGTGATGTGTGTGGGCCATTTAGTAAACATGCCAGAGGTGGCTATCAGTACTTCATTACCTTTACTGATGATTTCAGTAGGTACGGTTATGTCTATCTGATGAGACATAAGAGTGAATCTTTTGACAAGTTCAAAGAGTTCAAGAATGAAGTACAAAATCAGCTAGGCCGAAATATTAAGGCACTTCGCTCAGATCGAGGTGGAGAATACCTAAGTCATGCGTTTACTGACTATCTAAAGGAGTGTGGGATTATCTCACAGCTCACTCCACCAGGAACACCGCAATGGAATGGTGTGTCCGAGAGGAGAAATAGAACGTTGCTTGATATGGTTCGTTCTATGATGAGTCAGGCTACTCTACCTTACTCCTTTTGGGGGTTTGCACTAGAAACAGCTGCAAAGGTACTAAACCGAGTGCCATCCAAGGCAGTTTCTAAGACTCCATATGAATTATGGTATGGGAAACAGCCAAGCTTGACATTTATCAGGATCTGGGGCTGCGAGGCTTATGTCAAAAAGCTCGCCTCTGGGAAACTGGAGAGCAGATCTGAGAAATGCATCTTTGTCGGTTACCCTAAGGAAACTAAGGGTTATTATTTCTACAATCCCAAAGAGAACAAGGTTTTTGTTGCTCGGACGGCCATATTTCTTGAGAAGGAGTTTCTTCTGCAAGAGGCCAGTGGGAGAGAAATAAAGCTGGAAGAGAATCCAGAGGAAGGACAAAGTAGTCAAGCGCAGTTGGATGAGCCTGAGCCGGTAGAACAGGTTATTGAACAACCTGAGGCTCAGACATCACGGGAACCGCGAAGATCGGGAAGGATCCGTCGTCAGCCTGAGCGCTATGACGGAGTCTACATCATTGATAATGATGAACCCCTCACTTATGCGGATGCGGTCAGTGGACCGGAGTCAGCGAGATGGCTTGAAGCTATGCGCGCCGAGATGGACTCCATGTCAGATAACCAAGTCTTGGATTTGGTTGATCCGCCTCCGGGAGTAATCCCTATAGGCTGCAAATGGATCTTCAAGAAGAAGATTGACATGGATGGTAACGTGGTTACCTATAAAGGCAGGCTAGTTGCGAAAGGTTTCAAACAAATCTACGGGATAGATTATGATGAAACTTTCTCACCTGTAGCCATGTTTAAGTCTATTCGGATTCTTTTCGCGATAGCAGCATATTACGATTATGAGATCTGGCAGATGGATGTGAAAACAGCTTTCCTGAATGGAAATCTGGATGAGGATGTGTACATGACACAACCTGAGGGTTTCACTGATCCATCAGATCGTCATAAAATATGCAAATTAAAGAAGTCCATTTATGGACTTAAGCAAGCATCAAGAAGCTAGAATATTCGTTTTGATGAATCAGTCACTGAATTTGGTTTCATCAAGAACGAGGATGACCCGTGTGTATATAAGAGGTTTAGTGGGAGCGTGATTACTTTCCTAGTCCTCTACGTCGATGATATCTTGATCATTGGAAACGACATTCCTGAAATGCATGCGGTTAAGGCATGGTTAAGGAAATGTTTCCAGATGAAAGATTTAGGAGAAGCAGCCTATGTATTAGGTGTGAAGATCTACAGGGATAGATCTAAGAGGCTTCTCGGGCTGTGCCAGAGTACTTACATCGATAAAGTCCTGGAGAGATTTCATTTAGAGAATTCTAAAAGAGGATATCTTCCAGTCAGACATGGTCTGAATCTTTCGAAGGGTCAGTGTCCACATGGTCTGAATCTTATAGGATGCTTCGAGCATGGAATAAGATGTAGACTCATGGGTACATTGGATGTACTGGACAGACCCTACTAGGATATTCAATTGCTTGTCACAATGTGAATAATCCTTGTTTGCTACAAGTGGCACATCTCCTCTGACTTGAGATCACTTGTGTTTCTAAATGATGATTGTCATTGTTTTGAGGTAGTTCAATATCATTTGAAACATAATGGTTATAGACTATCTTGGATGGTGAGCTTGAGTCAAGTTAGGGCACTAGTGATAGACATAGGATTGCCGTCTCCTTGTTTAAGGAGTGTGGTGTTCTAAAGGGGCCCCCCCGGCTGAGATGATTGAGAAAGTGTATGGCCATACCCAGGTGACTGTGTTCATCTGATCTAATCATGCTCATCATATTGGAGCTACAAGCTTGACACGCTTGTCCAATAAGAACATCCAGTGGCAAAGGAAATATGTATGCCTAGTGAAAAGGATTCACACTTGAGCTGTGTTTTGGGTGTAGTCTTGGAAGACTCTTTCCTTTATATCGGGAGACAGTGATGTGTTGCTAGATACCCCTCACTGATCGTGATAACGTAAGTTATCGTTACCGACATTTAAAGGAAACCCTCAGGGTCGCACAATTTGATGATATGGCTTACTTAAGTCAGATCGTGTGGACTGAATTGTTTCGGTTCAGTTTAAAGGGATTTAAACTCTGATTGTAAGTGAGATCTGGTCTGATCATGTTTGATTGATTAGGGCTTGAGATCGGTAAGCTTCGATCGAGAGTGTTGATGCTAGATCGATCAGATCAGAAGCATCTGGAGATGAATGGTCAGATCTAGGACCTTAGGGTCTAATTCAATCTAGACTTAATGTTTGGGCTGATTTGGTTTGGTCATTGAACCAAACATCTTGAACCGGCTCATGGGTTGAGCGCAAGGTTCAGGTGGGTGAAGAGAGTTGCGCATGGTTCACTTGGTGAACGCATAACGCATGTAATCAAGGCTTGCTATTTTGGGAACTTTCGGTTTTCAAAGTGGGAACGTTTCCACGTTCACTTGCAACGCCTCCTCTCTATTCCTCTCGCTAATTCGCTCTTGGCATTGGACGACTCACGGCTTGCGGCGTGAAGGACGACTCACGGCTGTCGGCGTGAAGGTTGACGTCAAGAGGATTCGGCCAAGTTTTCATCTCATCATCCCTCAAACGATCAAGGAAGCTTTGGAGCATTGCTAGCACAAATCGCCCCAAAGAAGTAGGCCTTCTTCCTCTTGTGTGCGACAACCTTTGGAGGAGATCTCTTTTGCTTTCTTCTTCCAAGACACCATCCAAGAGATGGCGACGGTATGGATCCTTCTCATATCTATCTAAGTTGATCATATGCGATAGAAAGATCTATGAAAGCCCTTCTTCCGCTTGCAAAATTTTATGCGCCACCCTAATAGGGTTTTCGCCCCCCTCTTGAAAGGGGTTCCTACAACCGGGCTCTGGGTCCTTTTGATGAAACCTTGTCTTCCGCTTCAGCGCCCCGGCTCTGCGTCTTGGACTTGTGGAGTGTCGCCTTCATAGCATCGTGAAGGTTTTGATCGCATGCGCTTGCTTGGAAAAAAAAAATTTGCTCTACGAGTAACGGTGAGTAGTTTCCTTAGTAATCGAACCGTTGTTTCTTTGCGCGTTTAGGTCTTGCTCAAGAAACGTCTACTCGTTGTTCTCATCAGTTTTCTCGTGGCTTTCCACGTGCGCACACGTTTTAATCTCCATCGTCTCAAGATACTCTCTCGCTTTTAGCATCATCGTCTAGTTCCCCTAGGGTACAAAAAATAAGGCCCCTACATCCGCTGCGTCGCATGCCAAAGCATTTCCAATTCCTCATCTTCATGGTTTGCAGATTATGGACGAGAAGACCCCATGTTTTGTACCTTGCCAAGGTGTGGTCGGGGAGAGACAAGGATCAAAGAACAAGGTTAGAGAGCTTGATAGCCCGAAAGGGAACACTACAAGTCTGGCACGCGTGTACCTTGGACTAATCCCCGGCAACGGCGCCAAAAACTTGATAGCCCGAAAGGGAACACTACAAGTATGACACGTGTGTACCTTGGACTAATCCCCGGAAACGGTGCCAAAAACTTGATAGCCCGAAAGGGAACACTACAAGTCTGGCACGTGTGTACCTTGGACTAATCCCCGGCAACGGCGCCAAAAACTTGATAGGATTCCGCAAGTGCACGGAATTATCGAAGTAATAAAAATATCGATCCACAGAGACCTTATTGTTAATTACCAAATAATTGTTTCCTCGCTAGCTAAGTAAACCAAATATGATTCAAATAAGTAATAGAAATAACGCTAAAGATAATCAGAGAGGTAAACATAGGACTAGAGTTTTATCCACCTTAATTTCAATGATTAGATATAATAAAAGGTCGTCAATCAAATCTTGTTAAGATAAAGACCTAATTTACTTGATAAAGGTATTGTCTCACTTTCGTGAAGACAACCATGCAGAAAACCGATCCTCACCTTCGTGCAAGATCTATTTTCAATGCTGTAGATAAGTAAATCATCAATCAAAGATCACAAAGATCACTTTCGTGCATCCAGATTCTAATTTGATTGATAGTCTCAAGTGGAATCTCAAGGATTACTTTCGTGCATCCGAGACTCAACACAGGTTCTACCTATGGTTTTCCAACAGACCCATCTTCACTTTCGTGCAAGATCAATCAATGTTTATAATAATAATTAAATCCTAGATCAATATTATCAAACATGACAATTTATCTACTAGAACAGATCAAGTTGGATCTAACCTAAGGAAGGGATCCTAACATGCAATTCTAGGGTTCCAAGCTCTCAAGCAAATCACCTTTCAGTCTCATTGCGAAAACTCTAAAACATGGATAATAACATAGATCTATGGAAAATTAAAGACAAGATATTCACATAAGTAGAATTATCACAACGAAGATTATCATGATGAAATAAAAAGCTATCTAATCATTAAAAATCAAAGGGATTAAACCCTATGTCCCAAAAATATGTTAAGATTGCATGGAAAAAGAATTAGAATCAACCATAATTTCCAAGGGTAAGAAATTGGAGAAGGGGAAGAAAACAACTTCACAATACTGTTGTAATATAAATTACGGCCGTATTTTCCGTGATGAACAGTGCTGTCACCGCTGTTTCGTTGATTTCTCCTCCGATCGGACTCCAAATGCTCTGAAACTTCTGGTGTGTCTTCCTTATCCCAAAGCAAAGCTTCTGCGTGAAAATCAAGGCCTGAGGTGCCCTCTACGCCTCTTGGCGCGAGGCCAAACCCTAGCCGTCTCTCCGGCGATTGCTCTCTGGATAAGTGATAAAACCCCTTTTCGGTGCGTGTGTATTTGGACCTCTAGATCAAAAGTTATGGCTCACGCAAGATTCAGACTTATAAAAATCACGTTTTTGACTGGGAATTACAGCAGTGTAATTCTTTACGGCGGTGTCGTAAAATAGCATGAGTGTTCTGTTCTGGAAACGCTGAAAAATACGGCCCCTAATTTGGTTTACGGCAATGCCGTAATTTCGATTGAACTTTCCAGTCGGAATATGTCTGGAAAATACGGCCCGTGTAGAAGTTTACGGTAGTGCCGTAATTTCAGCAAAAGTCTCTGTTCAGAAAGTGCCCCAAAATACGGCCGTGTAAATCCTTACGGTGGTGCCGTATTTTC
Source organism: Costus lasius (assembly GCA_027563935.2). Classification (NCBI taxonomy): domain Eukaryota; kingdom Viridiplantae; phylum Streptophyta; class Magnoliopsida; order Zingiberales; family Costaceae; genus Costus; species Costus lasius. The sequence goes on from CM050453.2 coordinate 41,200,736, forward strand.
ACGAAAACCTTCTGTTTGGAAAATCACCAAAATACGGCCGTGATCTCGATAATACGGTAGCCGTGAAAAATACGGTACCGTAAACCCCCTTACGGCACTACTGTATTTTGGTCTTTAGCCTCGATTTGCATGAAAATTCTTGTGTTACCTCCTCTTGATGATGGTAATTCTTCCATGTATTTGATTTTGCTTGAAAATGCCCAAAATAGTGTCTTTTGCCAGAAAATCATGAAAAACCAAAATATGAGTAGATTTTGCAATATTCGATGAATTTAGCATGAAAACAAGCAAAAGATCTTCAATTTAGCATGAAAAGATATCTAAAATGATATAAAATATACTACATATTTTGGTGTCATCAGAGCTCACAACCTCTGTTCTTGCCAAAAGAGTCAACAAGAGGAAATCCACCTACATTGCGGATATTAGAGTGGTGGATCCATTGCCTCAGATGACTACTTCCCTTATAGAGTCGAGAGTAGATATGAAGGAGTTGGCCTCTTCTTTTGCTTCAAGAGGCCGAGAGGTGAAGTTTGATCAGAGGAGCGCATTGGAGACTCAGTTGGTGGGTACTTCTATTGTGACGTTGGAAGCTAGAGATCATATTTTGAGAGAATTCAATAATGTTTTTCAACAAGAGAGATCTTAGGTGTTGCTTCCTAGAGTTGACATTCATGATGAGATGGAATTGGTCTCAGGAGTAGTGCCACATATGAGGTTGTCTAACATGGATTCATCTACTGAAGAGTGCGTGAAGACTGAAGACAATGACCATGCTAGGGAAGAATTTCATATTCAACGCAAAGTGAATAGTCATAACAGTGTGAAGTCGAATGTAAAGAAGGTTAAAGCTATGTGTTGTTGCCCGAAACATTTATTTGTAAGCACACTGGGTTTCTTTATTGGACTTGCTATATGTTACTTACATTTGACAGGTTGCATGAGAGTAGTGAATCCATATTCAGACCCTCTAGAGAGAGAGAGAGAGAGAGAGAGAGAGAGAGAGAGAGAGAGAGAGAGAGAGAGAGAGAGAGAGAGATGTTGGTGTTGAGAAGGCACACATCTAGTTGCATTGGACTATTTGAGGAATGATGTTGTGCATGTTAAGAGTTCCTACATTGTTTGTCAGATGGACAAGGTTGAAAGATGGGAAGATGTTGAAGTTTTTCAGCTATTGCCAAATTCAAATGGGATATTAGTGAATTGGATGTTGAAGGGTTTTGGAGATACTTGGTTTCAACTTATGAGAGAAAATTGGCATTATTCCTTAACATTGATAAATCATTTTTCACTTACATATTTCTTCTGCTATAGGCGAAAGTTCAATGAAATTGGTGTTAGGGTATCATTTATTGACACTCATGGATACACCAAGGCAAGGAGGAGGATATTCTTGCTAGGCGGCAAACATTGTTATGCAAGAAAGTACTGGGTTGTTTGTAAAAAGTCAAGAAAATTAGAGTCGTCGGATGATGAGTTTGATGCTGGTGCAGAATTTATTTCCCTTGTGTGGAGGAAAATTTCAACTAGAGATTGCTATAGGGGGTGTAATTCTCATGTATGAAGCTCTGTTTGAGGAGAATTCAGCTTGGGAGAGATTTAGTGGTCTATGGCAGTTTATGGATGAGGTTGATGCATGTTTCCAGGCATGATCATCGGGGCGATGACTAACTCAGGTGGGGGAGAATTGTAACACTAGGAAATATGAGGCATGTTTCCCCCTTCTTTACTCAGTCATAGAGGTTATGATGAGGGCATGTACACACTCACATTGGTGAGGCCTGGAGTAGAGAAGGCCCATCTAGAGGAGATAGGGATAAAAATACTAACCCTTGTGTTAGGATGTATATGCAGGTTATCTACTTAGGAATAGTAGGCCTCGGCACGTTGTGTATGTTGGGGTATGCCCTTAAGGCTAATGTTTGAGGCCTTGGGATTCCATGAGTATCATGTATATAAACTCTTTTGTTTATAAAGGCAATGGTTGTTATTCAGGTTGTTACATTGTCTGCTGCAATATGTGTACTTCTGAATAATGTCTCAAAGCTGTTCAGCTAGGCTGACATGCAGTTAAGTCCTTAGTCGAGATATCTTGGTGAACATGAGACAGCCTTGATATGATTGAGACTAATGTGTGTTCTAATCTTATAGGATGCTTCGAGCATGGAATAAGATGTAGACTCATGGGTACATAGGATGTACTGGACAGACCCTATTAGGATATTCAATTGCTTGTCACAATGTGAATAATCCTTTTGCTACAAGTGGCACATGTCCTCTGACTTGAGATCACTTGTGTTTCTAAATGATGATTGTCATTGTTTTGAGGTGGTTTAATATCATTTGAAATATAATGATTATAGACTATCTTGGATAATGATCTTGAGTCAGGTTAGGGCACTAGTGATAGATAAAGGATTGCCGTCTCCTTGTTTAAGGAGTGTGATGTTCTGAAGGGGCCCCCCTTAAATGAGATGATTGAGAAAGTGTATGGCCATACCCAGGTGACTATGTTCATCTGGTCTAATCATGCTCATCATATTGGAGTTACAGGCTTGACACGCTTGTCCAATAAGAACATCCAGTGGCAAAGGACACATGCATGCCTAGTGAAGTGGATTCACACTTGTGCCGTGGTTTGGGTGTGGTCTTGGAAGACTCTTTCCTTTATATCGGGAGACAGTGATGTGTTGCTAGATACCCCTCACTGATCGTGATAACGTGAGTTATCGTTACCGACATTTAAAGGAAACCCTCAGGGTCGCACAATTTGATGATATGGCTTACTTAAGTCAGATCGTGTGGACTGAATTGTTTCGGTTCAGTTTAAAGGGATTTAATCTCTGATTGTAAGTGAGATCTGGTCTGATCATGTTTGATTGGTTAGGGCTCAAGATCGGTAAGCTTCGATCGAGAGAGTTGATGCTAGATCGGTGAGATCAGTAGCATCAAAAGATGAACGGTCAGATCTTGAACCTTAGGGTTTAATTTGATCTGGACCAATTCTTGGGCTGATTTGGTTTGGTCGTTGGACCAACTAAATTGAACCGGCTCATATGTGAGCGCTTGGTTCATATGAGAGAAGAGATATGCGGTTGGTTCACTTCATGTGAACGCATAACGCATGTATTGAAGTCTTGCTAATTTTGGCATTTCGGTTTTTCCAATGTGATGAACGTCTCAACGTTCGATCACAAGGCTTCTCTAACGCTCGTCTCCCTTTCGCTCTTGACGAAACACACACTCTTGCGTGGTGTAAGTTGACGAGAAGAAGGATCAGCCAAGATAGACTTCATCATCCCCTTCCATTCGACAAGGAAGCTTGGGTGCCTTGCTAGCACAAGGGACGCCAAGGAAGTAAGCGATCTTCATCTTGTGTGTGAACTTTTGGAGGAGATCAAAGTTGCTCTCTTCTTCCAACGCACCATCCATGCGATGGCCATGGTATGGATCTTATCCAATCTTTGCAAGTTGATCATTGAAACATACATGCGATCATAGAAAACCTAGATTCCGCAAGAAAAGGTTTTACATGCGCCTATTAAGGTTTGCGCCCCCCTCTTGAAAGGGGTACTCACAATAGGTTTGCGCCCCCCTCTTGAAAGGGGTTCTCACAATTGGTATCAGAGCCGTTCTATGTATGTTCCTTTGATTGCTGCTTTGTGATCCTTGTTTGATAAGTAGATCTATATGCGCTTACTATAAACCCTTAGACGGGTTGATGGGGTTGAAGTCACCCTCTAGGTTAGATCCAATAGTCTGATCAGACCATCTGACAGCCTAGATGGATCGACCAGATGGCACCTGTGCGCAAGCACAAGGTGGCTATAGGTCGATTGCATCACAGGCGTGTAGCGAGGTCTGGTTGAGACTGTTGGGGTATGCCCTTAAGGCTAATGTTTGAGGCCTTGGGATTGTATAAGTATCATGTAATAAACTCTTAAGTTTATAAAAGGCATGGTTATTATTCAGGTTGTTATCTTGTCTGCTGTAATAAGTGTACTTCTGAATAATGTCTCAAAGCTGTTCAGCTAGGCTGACAGGCTCTATGTCCTTAGTCGAGATATCTTGGTGAACATGAGACAGCCTTGATATGATTGAGACTAATATGAGTGCTAATCTTATAGGTTGCTTCGAGCATGGAATAAGATGTAGACTCATGAGTACATTGGATGTACTGGACAGACCCTACTCGGATATTCCATTGCTTGTCACAATGTGAATGATCCTTGTAAGCACTAAGTGGCACATGTCCTTTGACTTGAGATCACTTGTGTTTCTAAATGATGATTGTCATTGTTTTGAGGTAGTTCAATATCATTTGAAACATAATGATTATAGACTATCTTGGATGGTGAGCTTGAGTCAGGTTAGGGCACTTGTGATAGATAAAGGATTGCCGTCTCCTTGTTTAAGGAGTGTGATGTTCTAGAGGGCCCCCCTATATGAGATGATTGAGGAAGTGTATGGCCATACCCAGATGACTATGTTCATCTGATCTAATCATGCTCATCGTATTGGAGTTACAGGCTTGACATGCTTGTCCAATAAGAACATCCAGTGGCAAAGGAATCATGTATGCCAAGTGAGTTGATTCACACTTATGCTATGGTTTGGGTGGAGTCTTGGAAGACTCTTTCCTTTATATCGGGAGACAGTGATGTGTTGCTAGATACCCCTCACTGATCGTGATAACGTAAGTTATCGTTACCGACGTTTAAAGGAAACCCTCAGGGTCACACAATTTGGTGATATGGCTTTCTTTGAGTCAGATCGTGTGGACTGAATTATTTGGGTTCAGTTTAAAGGGATATAGACTCTGATTGTAAGTGAGATCTAGCTTAATCATGTTTGATTGATTAGGGCTTGAGATCGGTAAGCTTCGATCGAGAGTATTGATGCTAGATCGGTGAGATCAAGAGCATCATAAGATGAACGGTTGGATTGGAAACCTTAGGGTTTGGTTGATCTAGACCGATTGCTTTGGTTTGGACCAATTTGGATTGAACCGGTTTACATGGGTGAACCCATGGTTCGATCCATAAGCGTTTTGGGCGGTTTGCTTGAAGAGGAGAACGCATGGCTTAATGGGGTTTCCAAATTTGGAAAGTCATTGAGCGCATGGCTCCTTGAAACGCCAAAACGGCTTGAGCTCATTCATCCCTTGTCTCCTTGCGTTTTGCTTTTGCTCGGCGAGACTTGAGAGAAGCTTGGAGTGGACGACAAGAGCAGAACCGGAAAAAGCATCATCTTCATCCCTATCACTCGAGAAGGACAACTTGGCATTTTGCTAGCACAAAGTTGCGCAAGTTGGAAGCCTTCATCACTTGGTGTGTGTATTCTTTGGAGGAGATCTCGCTTGCTCTCTCTCATTCCAAGCCGCCATCCAATCCATGGCATTGGTAAGATCAAAACTTGATCTTAAGTTGAATTAAGTTAACATATAGTTCATATGCGATCTACTTGAAGCCCTCTTTCCGCTATGCATGCTAGATGCGCATGTTTAGGGTTTCTTCCCCCTTGATTAGGGGTTCCATCAATTGGTATCAGAGCTAGGCTCTCCATATGATCTATATGATTGCTTTACGATTTTGTGATCCATGTTGGTTGCGCTTACTTTGGTTACATGTTGGTTGCGCTTACTTTGGTTACATGTTGGTTGCGCTTACTTTGGTTACATGATGGTTGCGCTTGTATCATGGTTGCATGAAGGTTGCGCTTGTATCATATGTTGACATGTAGTTTGCGCTCCCCCTTGAAGGGGACCCCCTAAAGTATGCGCTCCCCCTTGAAGGGGACCCCCTAAAGTATGCGCTCCCCCTTGAAGGGGACCCCCTTAGATCTAAGGGTTATCAAGCATGTTGTTTGTTTATTTGCGCACGTTCTAAAAGTTTTCTAAAACTTACATCTTGCGCGCTTGATTAGATCTAAGGTGCCACTACATTAAACCCTTAGATGGGTTGATGGGGTTGAAGTCACCACTAGGTTAGATCCAAGTCTGATCAGACCATCTGACAGCTCAGATGGGTTAACCTGATAGCACCTATGCGCAAGCACAAGGTGGCTATAGGTTGACTGCATCTAGGGCGTGTAGCGAGGTCTGGTTGAGACACTACTGAACACACTTGAGTTAGGCCCGGGGTCACACCCGCTTGCCAAAACTCATGAGGGTAGTTCAGCCCTTGGCGCATGCATGGTTGACCATTAGGTCAACTCGGGTCAGTTAGGACTCGGTGCATGCAAGGGCAATGGATCTAACTAGATGGTTGAGTGGATCCCTATCAATGGACCATTGTAAGGTTGTAGGGCTCATAAGGAAATTAAAATTGATGCCATGGGGTTTTCAAAACTTTTAATTTCAAGATGATTGGATCACATGTTGACTGAACCATATGCTTGTTTATTTAGTCTTATGTGGGTTGCCCATATTGTGTGCTGTGCTGGGGCCTGCGTGCCTGGTAAATTATAAGTTAATTTTTGTGATCTGCGAATCACATTGTTTTAATTTATGAAATGCAGTTGACCTGCGAGTCAACCTTGTCTAGATAGATCAAATGTACTTTGATTAGACAAGAGTACAAAGGCACACATCCAAGAGGGGCATTCACCTGGTGGTGCACCTGAGGTGCTCTTGGCGCTAGGGCACTGGGTTGGACCAGATGAGATGCAATGAAGCTCAAGTGAAGACTTAAGTAACATTAAGGTCTTACTAGGGTTCATGGGCTTTTACCACATAAGATCATGCTTTCTACTTATTGCTAATAATTAGAATTGCATGTTTATGTTTATCTTCTGCTATAGCCATAGGCATGCCTGATAGTAAGAAGATAAAAGACCGTTAAAATCCAACGCTAATATATCAAGCTCGTAAGCCTTCTGACGCGAAACCTCACCTTTCTGATTATCGTTGGAGCCGTGTTGAACCCACTCAGTGGGCACGTCCATCTATCTTCAGACGGTGCTGGATTTCACCTGCGTGTTACAGAGTTGGGATTTATCCCCTCTCGTTGCTCAGCATAGCACGTGGTGGTCCAGGGAGTAGGTCAGGTCAGCTTGACCATGTAGACTACATATGTGGCGCATATGGTAGCACATGGAGGCAGCCATCTCTGGGATCACAGACTGTGTTGTACCAACTCAGTTGGCACAGTCTGCTGGATTGCCAAGATGAAGGGGAATCGCACGGGTTGGCGATTGGCTGGGACAGCCTACCAGAAATTAGTGCTTGTCATCTCTGTGTATCTTATCTCGCCTGAGCGGGACGCGGAGACCAAGTATGAAATCTGGATCCCATCTCACTAAAAGAGTGTTTACTCTTTCGGACTGTTTACTGGATTTTTCAGTCAGACAAAATAGTGAGAAAAGAATCTTTCTTAAGTCCTGGATTGATTCTGAAACATTGATACTGACCTTGCTGTTCTTGCTTGTTGTAGATTCCTGCAGCAACGAACACCATGAGCTTCAATGTGCGATCCCTACTGGAAAGGGAGAAGTTTGCTGGGCCGAACTTCTCTGACTGGTTCGGACACCTTAAGATTGTTCTTAAGGCAGAGAGGAAACTGTATGTCCTCGAGACGGCGATACCGCCGCAGCCCGCTCCGAACGCCGCAAGGGCGGTTCGGGATGCCTACGAAAAGCACGTCAATGATAGCATTGATGTCGCTTGCCTGATGCTAGCGTCTATGACGCCACCGCTGCAGCGTCAGCATGAGGATATGTCGGCTATAGAAATTATAGCGAACCTCAAGATGCTGTATGCTGCACAGGCGAGGACTGAGCGCTATAATCTGACGAAGCTCTTCTTTCAGAGCAAACTGGCTGAGGGGAGCCCAGTGGGAGCTCACGTGCTCAAGATGATTGGGCACAAGGAGGCTCTGGAGAAACTGGGGCATACCATCAACCAGGAGCTTGCTGTGGATATTATTCTGCAGTCTCTCCCGCCTTCTTTCGATGCGTTCATTATTAATTTTAATATGAACAAGATCGATTGTACGCCGGCAGAGCTGTTGAATATGCTCTTGACTACTGAGGAAACTCTGAAGGGTAAGCCTTCAACCTCTGTCTTGATGGTTCCTTCAAGGAACAAGAAGAAGGGGAAGAAGGGCAAGGCCCCTGTCAAGAATTACAGCAAGGCCCTGAAACAGAAGGTCAAGCGGTCGAAGGACAACAGGTGTTTCCACTGTGGCCAGCTGGGTCACTGGAAAAAGGACTGTAAAGCGCTCCAAGGAGATAAGAGGGGAAGCATCGCTTCTGGCTCAGGTATATATGTGACTGAGGTCATGTTATCTTCTTCTTCTATTTCATGGGTGTTGGACACTGCATGTGGAGTTCACATTTGTTCAAATGTGCAGGAACTCAAGAGAAGAAGGCAGGTGGGACAGCATGAGGTAGACCTACGAGTTGGAAACGGGGCACGGGTTGCTGCTGTTGCTGTAGGAGACTATTTCATTTCTTTACCATCTGGCATTGTATTAGAATTGAACAATTGTTATTTTGTACCCAGTATTACCAAGAATATTATCTCTATTCCTGCTCTTGTCAGGAAAGGATTTGCCTTTGAATGCAAGATTTCAAAGTGTGTTTTATCTCATGATAATATTGTGTATGCAACTGGTTCAATTAACAATGGGTTATACATGTTGGACATGGAAAATTCTATACAAAACATTGATAATAAGAAAGCCAAGTATGCTGATGACAGCACCTTGCTATGGCATAGTCGTTTAGGCCATATAAACGAGAAGCGCATTAAGCGGTTGCATGAACATGGACTGCTGGGATCATTCTCCTATGAGGAGATTGATACATGCAAAGCTTGTTTGATGGGTAAAATGACGAAGTCTCCTTTTCTTAACAAAGGTCAAAGGACTTCAGGTTTACTTGACCTTATACACAGTGATGTGTGTGGGCCTTTCAGTAAACATGCCAGAGGTGGCTATCAGTACTTCATTACCTTTACTGATGATTTCAGTAGGTATGGATATGTCTATATAATGAGACATAAAAGTGAATCTTTTGACAAGTTCAAAGAGTTCAAAAATGAAGTACAAAATCAGTTAGGCCGAAATATCAAGGCACTTCGTTCTGATCGAGGTGGTGAATACCTGAGTCATACGTTTACTGACTATCTGAAGGAGTGTGGGATTATCTCACAGCTCACTCCGCCAGGAACACCGCAGTGGAATGGTGTGTCCGAGAGGAGAAATAGAACGTTACTTGATATGGTTCGTTCTATGATGAGTCAGGCTACTCTTCCATATTCCTTTTGGGGTTTTGCACTGGAAACAGCTGCAAAGGTACTAAACCGAGTGCCATCCAAGGCAGTTTTAAAGACGCCATATGAGTTATGGTATGGGAAACAGCCTAGCTTGACATTTATCAGGATCTGGGGTTGCGAGGCTTATGTCAAAAAGCTCGCCTCTGGGAAACTAGAGAGCAGATCTGAGAAATGTGTCTTTGTCGGTTACCCTAAGGAAACTAAGGGTTATTATTTCTACGATCCCAAAGAGAACAAGGTTTTTGTTGCTCGGACGGCCATATTTCTTGAGAAGGAGTTTCTTCTGCAAGAGGCTAGTGGGAGAGAAATAAAGCTGGATGAGAATCCAGAGGAAGGACAAAGTAGTCAAGCACAGTTGGATGAGCCTGAGCCGGTAGATCAGGTTATTGAGCAACCTGAGGCTCAAATATCACGGGAACCGCGAAGATCGGGTAGGATCCGTCGTCAGCCTGAGCGCTATGACGGAGTCTACATCATTGATAATGATGAACCCCTCACTTATGCGGATGCGGTCAGTGGACCGGAGTCAGCTAGATGGCTTGAAGCTATGCGAGCCGAGATGGACTCCATGTCAGATAATCAAGTCTGGGATTTGATTGATCCGCCTCCGGGAGTAATCCCTATAGGCTGTAAATGGATCTTCAAGAAGAAGATTGACATGGATGGTAACGTGGTTACCTATAAAGGCAGGCTAGTTGCGAAAGGTTTCAAACAAATCTACGGGTTAGATTATGATGAAACTTTCTCACCTGTAGCCATGTTTAAGTCTATTCGGATTCTTTTCGCGATAGCAGCATATTACGACTATGAGATCTGGCAGATGGATGTGAAAACAGCTTTCCTAATGGAAATCTGGATGAGGATGTGTATATGACACAACCTGAGGGTTTCACTAATCCATCAGATCGTCATAAAATATGCAAGTTAAAGAAGTCCATTTATGGACTGAAACAAGCATCAAGAAGCTGGAACATTCGTTTTGATGAATCTATCTCTGAGTTTGGTTTCATCAAGAACGAGGATGACCCGTGTGTATATAAGAGGTTTAGTGGGAGCGTAATTACATTCCTAATCCTCTACGTCGATGATATCTTAATCATTGGAAATGATATTCCTGAACTGCATGCTGTTAAGGCATGGTTAGGAAAATGTTTCCAGATGAAAGATTTAGGAGAAGCAGCCTATGTACTAGGTGTGAAGATCTACCGGGATAGATCTAAGAGGCTTCTCGGGCTGTGCCAGAGTACTTACATCGATAAAGTCCTGGAGAGATTCCATTTAGAGAATTCTAAACGTGGATATCTTCCAGTCAGACATGGTCTGAATCTTTCGAAGAGTCAGTGTCCACAAACACAGACTGAGAAAGATGAAATGGACAATACGCCTTATGCTTCGGCTATTGGATCCATTATGTATGCGATGTTGTGTACTCGCCCAGACGTCGCTTACGGGTTAAGCGTAACCAGTCGATTCCAAAGTAATCCAGGTTTGGCGCACTGGATTGCGGTCAAGAACATTTTAAAATATCTGCGGAGGACCAAAGATATGTTCTTGATATATGGTGGTCAGGAAGAACTCAGTATAGAGGGATATACTGACGCTTCGTTCCAGTCGGACCAGGATGATTTCCGATCGCAATCAGGCTATGTTTTTAGCTTGAATGGTGGAGCAGTGGTGTGGAAAAGTTTCAAACAGTCAACTGTTGCTGATTCCACAACAGAAGCCGAGTATGTTGCAGCCTCGGAAGCATCCAAGGAGGCAGTGTGGATTCGTAAGTTCGTGAGAGAACTTGGTGTCGTTCCTTCAAGTGCAGATCCTTTGGTTATCTTCTGTGATAACACTGGAGCCATCGCACAAGCAAAGGAACCGCGGTCGCACCAGAAGTCCAAGCACATACAGAGACGGTTTCACTTGATCCGGGAGATCATTGATCGTGGCGAGATCAAGATTTGCAAGGTTCATACAGATGACAATCTGGCAGACCCGCTTACCAAGCCTCTGGCGCAGCAGAAGCATGAGAAGCACTGTAATAATATGGGTTTGAGATTTCTCAACCATTAGATTAAGTGCAAGTGGGAGATTGTTGGGGTATGCCCTTAAGGCTAATGTTTGAGGCCTTGGGATTGTATAAGTATCATGTAATAAACTCTTAAGTTTATAAAAGGCATGGTTATTATTCAGGTTGTTATCTTGTCTGCTGTAATAAGTGTACTTCTGAATAATGTCTCAAAGCTGTTCAGCTAGGCTGACAGGCTCTATGTCCTTAGTCGAGATATCTTGGTGAACATGAGACAGCCTTGATATGATTGAGACTAATATGAGTGCTAATCTTATAGGATGCTTCGAGCATGGAATAAGATGTAGACTCATGAGTACATTGGATGTACTGGACAGACCCTACTCGGATATTCCATTGCTTGTCACAATGTGAATGATCCTTGTAAGCACTAAGTGGCACATGTCCTTTGACTTGAGATCACTTGTGTTTCTAAATGATGATTGTCATTGTTTTGAGGTAGTTCAATATCATTTGAAACATAATGATTATAGACTATCTTGGATGGTGAGCTTGAGTCAGGTTAGGGCACTTGTGATAGATAAAGGATTGCCGTCTCCTTGTTTAAGGAGTGTGATGTTCTAGAGGGCCCCCCTATATGAGATGATTGAGGAAGTGTATGGCCATACCCAGATGACTATGTTCATCTGATCTAATCATGCTCATCGTATTGGAGTTACAGGCTTGACATGCTTGTCCAATAAGAACATCCAGTGGCAAAGGAATCATGTATGCCAAGTGAGTTGATTCACACTTATGCTATGGTTTGGGTGGAGTCTTGGAAGACTCTTTCCTTTATATCGGGAGACAGTGATGTGTTGCTAGATACCCCTCACTGATCGTGATAACGTAAGTTATCGTTACCGACGTTTAAAGGAAACCCTCAGGGTCACACAATTTGGTGATATGGCTTTCTTTGAGTCAGATCGTGTGGACTGAATTATTTGGGTTCAGTTTAAAGGGATATAGACTCTGATTGTAAGTGAGATCTAGCTTAATCATGTTTGATTGATTAGGGCTTGAGATCGGTAAGCTTCGATCGAGAGTATTGATGCTAGATCGGTGAGATCAAGAGCATCATAAGATGAACGGTTGGATTGGAAACCTTAGGGTTTGGTTGATCTAGACCGATTGCTTTGGTTTGGACCAATTTGGATTGAACCGGTTTACATGGGTGAACCCATGGTTCGATCCATAAGCGTTTTGGGCGGTTTGCTTGAAGAGGAGAACGCATGGCTTAATGGGGTTTCCAAATTTGGAAAGTCATTGAGCGCATGGCTCCTTGAAACGCCAAAACGGCTTGAGCTCATTCATCCCTTGTCTCCTTGCGTTTTGCTTTTGCTCGGCGAGACTTGAGAGAAGCTTGGAGTGGACGACAAGAGCAGAACCGGAAAAAGCATCATCTTCATCCCTATCACTCGAGAAGGACAACTTGGCATTTTGCTAGCACAAAGTTGCGCAAGTTGGAAGCCTTCATCACTTGGTGTGTGTATTCTTTGGAGGAGATCTCGCTTGCTCTCTCTCATTCCAAGCCGCCATCCAATCCATGGCATTGGTAAGATCAAAACTTGATCTTAAGTTGAATTAAGTTAACATATAGTTCATATGCGATCTACTTGAAGCCCTCTTTCCGCTATGCATGCTAGATGCGCATGTTTAGGGTTTCTTCCCCCTTGATTAGGGGTTCCATCAGAGACAACCAGTGAACACACATGAGTTAGGCCCGGGGTCACACCCGCTTGCCAGAACTCATGTTGGTTGTTCAGCCCTTGGCGCATGCATGGTTGACCATTAGGTCAACTCGAGTCAGTTAGGACTTGGTGCATGCAAGGGCATGGATCTAACTAGATTGTTGAGTGGATCCCTATCAATGGACCGTTGTAAGGTTGTAGGGCACATAAGGAAATTAAAATTGATGCCTATGGGGTTTTTAAAATTTTATTTTCTTTATAAGGGATCACATGATGATTGATTGATGCCATATGCTTGTTTATTTTATCTTATGTGGGATGCCCAATTTAATGTGTGCTGTGCTGGGGCCTGCGAGCCTGGAATTAAACTTGTAAATTAATTTGTTTTGTGATCTGCGAATCACATTTTTAATTAAATTATTGTATAATTGACCTGCGAGTCAAGCTTGTCTAGATAGATCAAAATGTATTTTGATTAGACAAGAGCTCAAAAGCACACATTGCAGAGGCGCATTCATCTGGTGGGCGCACCTGAGCTGCATTGAGCGCTAGGGCCCTGGGTTGGACCAGATGAGATGCAAAAGACCCAAGAAGCAAGTGAAGACTTAAGATAACTTAAGGTCTTACTTAGGGTTCATGGGCTTTTACCACATAAGATCAGCATGCTTTCTATTTATTGCTTTTATAATTAGAATTGCATGAGTTTATCTTCTGCTATAGCCATAGGATTTGCCTGATAGTAAGAAGATAAAAGACCGTTAAAATCCAACGCATAAATATCAAGCTCGTAAGCCTTCTGACGCGAAACCTCACTGTTCTGACTTTCGTTGGAGCCGTGTTGTACCCACTCAGTGGGCACGTCCATCTATCTTCAGACGGTGCGGGATTTCACCTGCGTGTTACAGAGAAGGGATTTATCGCTTCTCGTTGCTCAGCATAGCACGTGGTGGTCCAGGGAGTAGGTCGGGTCAGCTTGACCATGTAGGCTACATATGTGGCGCATATGGTAGCACATGGAGGCAGCCATCTGTGGGGTCAGAGATTGTGTTGTACCAACTCAGTTGGCACAGTCGGCTGGATTGCTCAGATGAAGGGGAATCGCACGGGTTGGCGATTGGCAGGGACTGCCTACCAGAAATTAGTGCTTGTATTCTCTGTGCATCTTATCTCGCCTGAGCGGGACGCGGAGACCAAGTATGAAATCTGGATCCCATCTCACTAAAAGAGTGTTACTCTTTCGGACTGTTTTAATGGATTTTTCAGTCAGATAAAATAGTGAGAAAAAGAATCATTTCTTAAGTCCTGAATTGATTCTAAACATTGATACTGACCTTGCTGTTCTTGCATTGTTGTAGATTCCTACAGCAACGAACACCATGAGCTTCAATGTGCGATCCCTACTGGAAAGGGAGAAGTTTGCTGGGCCAAACTTCTCAGACTGGTTCGGACACCTTAAGATCGTTCTTAAGGCAGAGAGGAAACTGTATGTCCTCGAGACGGCTATACCGCCTCAACCCGCTGCGAACGCCGCAAGGGCGGTTCGTGATGCCTATGAAAAGCACGTCAATGATAGCATTGATGTCGCTTGCCTGATGCTAGCGTCTATGACGCCACCGCTGCAGCGTCAGCATGAGGATATGTCGGCTATAGAGATTATATCGAACCTCAAGATGCTGTATGCTGCACAGGCGAGGACTGAACGCTATAATCTGACCAAGCTTTTCTTTCAGAGCAAACTGGCTGAAGGGAGCCCAGTGGGAGCTCACGTGCTCAAGATGATTGGGCACAAGGAAGCTCTGGAGAAACTGGGGCATACCGTCAACCAGGAGCTTGCTGTAGACATTATTCTGCAGTCTCTCCCGCCTTCTTTCGATGCGTTCATTATTAACTTTAATATGAACAAAATCGATTGTACTCCGGCAGAGCTGCTCAATATGCTCTTGACTACTGAGGAAACTCTGAAGGGAAAGCCTTCAACCTCTGTCTTAATGGTTCCTTCCAGGAACAAGAAGAAGGGGAAGAAGGGCAAAGCCCCTGTCAAGAGTTACAGCAAGGCTCTGAAACAGAAGGTTAAGCGGTCAAAGGACAACAGGTGTTTCCACTGTGGCCAGCTGGGTCACTGGAAAAAGGACTGTAAAGCGCTCCAAGGAGATAAGAGGGGAAGCATCCCTTCTGGCTCAGGTATATACGTGACGGAAGTCATGGTTTCATCTTCTTCTATTTCATGGGTGTTGGACACTGCATGTGGAGTTCACATTTGTTCAAATGTACAGGAACTCAAGAGAAGAAGACAGGTGGGACAGCATGAGGTGGACCTACGCGTTGGAAACGGGGCACGGGTTGCTGCTGTTGCTGTAGGGGATTATTACATCTCATTACCATCTGGCATTGTATTAGAATTAAACAATTGTTATTTTGTACCCAGTATTACCAAAAATATTATCTCTATTCCTGCTCTTGTCAGGAAAGGGTTTTCCTTTGAATGCAAGATTTCAAAGTGTTATCTTACTCTTGATAATATTGTTTATGCTACTGGTTCAATTAACAATGGATTATTCATGTTGGACATGGAATATTCTATACAAAATATTGATAATAAGAAAGCCAAGTATGCTGATGACAGCACCTTGTTATGGCATAGTCGTTTAGGCCATATTAACAAGAAGCGCATTAAGCGGTTGCATGATCATGGACTGCTGGGATCATTCTCCTATGAGGAGATTGATACATGCAAAGCTTGTTTATTGGGTAAAATGACGAAGTCTCCTTTTCCTAACAAAGGTCAAAGGGCTTCAGGTTTACTTGACCTTATACACAGTGATGTGTGTGGGCCATTTAGTAAACATGCCAGAGGTGGCTATCAGTACTTCATTACCTTTACTGATGATTTCAGTAGATATGGGTATGTCTATCTTATGAGACATAAGAGTGAATCTTTTGACAAGTTCAAAGAGTTCAAGAATGAAGTACAGAATCAGCTAGGCCGAAATATCAAGGCACTTCGTTCTGATCGAGGTGGAGAATACCTGAGTCATGCGTTTACTGACTATCTAAAGGAGTGTGGGATTATCTCACAGCTCACTCCGCCAGGAACACCGCAATGGAATGGTGTGTCCGAGAGGAGAAATAGAACGTTACTTGATATGGTTCGTTCTATGATGAGTCAGGCTACTCTTCCTTACTCCTTTTGGGGATTTGCACTGGAAACAGCTGCAAAGGTACTAAACCGAGTGCCATCCAAGGCCGTTTCAAAGACTCCATATGAATTATGGTATGGGAAATAGCCTAGCTTGACATTTATTAAGATCTGGGGTTGCGAGGCTTATGTCAAAAAGCTCGCCTCTGGGAAACTGGAGAGCAGATCTGAGAAATGCATCTTTGTCGGTTACCCTAAGGAAACTAAGGGTTATTATTTCTACGATCCCAAAGAGAACAAGGTATTTGTTGCTCGGACGGCCATTTTTCTTGAGAAGGAGTTTCTTCTGCAAGAGGCCATTGGGAGAGAAATAAAGCTGGATGAGAATCCAGAGGAAGGACAAAGTAGTCAAGCACAGTTGGATGAGCCTGAGCCGGTAGAACAGGTTATTGAACAACCTGAGGCTCAGATATCACGGGAACCGCGAAGATCGGGAAGGATCCGTCGACAGCCTGAGCGCTATGACGGAGTCTACATCATTGACAATGATGAACCCCTCACTTATGCGGATGCGGTCAGTGGACCGGAGTCAGCTAGATGGCTTGAAGCTATGCGAGCCGAGATGGACTCCATGTCAGATAACCAAGTCTGGGATTTGGTTGATCCGCCTCCGGGAGTAATCCCTATAGGCTGTAAATGGATCTTCAAGAAGAAGATTGACATGGATGGTAACGTGGTTACCTATAAAGGCAGGCTAGTAGCGAAAGGTTTCAAACAAATCTACGGGATAGATTATGATGAAACTTTCTCTCCTGTAGCCATGTTCAAGTCTATTCGGATTCTTTTCGCGATATCAGCATATTACGATTATGAGATCTGGCAGATGGATGTGAAAACTGCTTTCCTTAATGGAAAACTAGATGAGGATGTGTACATGACACAACCTGAAGGTTTCACTAATCCAGCAGACCGTCATAAAATATGCAAGTTAAAGAAGTCCATTTATGGACTTAAACAAGCATCTAGAAGCTGGAATATTCGTTTTGATGAATCAATCTCTGAGTTTGGCTTCATCAAGAACGAGGATGACCCGTGTGTATATAAGAGGTTTAGTGGGAGCGTGATTACTTTCCTAGTCCTCTACGTCGATGATATCTTAATCATTGGAAACGATATTCCTGAACTTCATGCTGTTAAAGCATGGTTAGGAAAATGTTTTCAGATGAAAGATTTAGGAGAAGCAGCCTATGTGTTAGGTGTGAAGATCTACAGGGATAGATCTAAGAGGCTTCTCGGGCTGTGCCAGAGTACTTACATCGATAAAGTCCTGGAGAGATTCCATTTAGAGAATTCTAAAAGAGGATATCTTCCAGTCAGACATGGTCTGAATCTTTCGAAGGGTCAGTGTCCACAAACACAGACTGAGAAAGATGAAATGGACAATACGCCTTATGCTTCGGCTATTGGGTCCATTATGTATGCGATGTTGTGCACTCGCCCAGACGTCGCTTACGGGTTAAGCGTGACCAGTCGATTCCAAAGTAATCCAGGTCAGGCACACTGGATTGCGGTCAAGAACATTTTAAAATATCTACGGAGGACCAAAGATATGTTCTTGATATATGGTGGTCAGGAAGAACTCAGTATTGAAGGATATACTGACGCTTCATTCCAGTCGGTCCAGGATGATTTCCGATCGCAATCAGGCTATGTCTTTAGCTTGAATGGAGGAGCGGTGGTGTGGAAAAGTTTCAAACAGTCAACTGTTGCTGATTCCACAACAGAAGCCGAGTATGTTGCAGCCTCGGAAGCATCCAAGGAGGCAGTGTGGATTCGTAAGTTCGTGAGAGAACTTGGTGTCGTTCCTTCGAGTGCTGATCCTTTGGTTATCTTCTGTGATAACACTAGAGCAATCGCACAAGCAAAGGAACCACGGTCGCACCAGAAGTCCAAGCACATACAGAGACGGTTTCACTTGATCCGGGAGATCATTGATCGTGGGGAGATCAAAATCTGCAAGGTTCATACAGACGACAATCTGGCTGACCCGCTTACCAAGCCTCTGGTGCAGCAGAAGCATGAGAAGCACTGTAATAATATGGGTTTGAGATTTCTCAACCATTAGATTAAGTGCAAGTGGGAGATTGTTGGGGTATGCCCTTAAGGCTAATGTTTGAGGCCTTGGGATTCCATGAGTATCATGTATATAAACTCTTTTGTTTATAAAGGCAATGGTTGTTATTCAGGTTGTTACATTGTCTGCTGCAATATGTGTACTTCTGAATAATGTCTCAAAGCTGTTCAGCTAGGCTGACATGCAGTTAAGTCCTTAGTCGAGATATCTTGGTGAACATGAGACAGCCTTGATATGATTGAGACTAATGTGTGTTCTAATCTTATAGGATGCTTCGAGCATGGAATAAGATGTATACTCATGGGTACATAGGATGTACTGGACAGACCCTATTAGGATATTCAATTGCTTGTCACAATGTGAATAATCCTTTTGCTACAAGTGGCACATGTCCTCTGACTTGAGATCACTTGTGTTTCTAAATGATGATTGTCATTGTTTTGAGGTGGTTTAATATCATTTGAAATATAATGATTATAGACTATCTTGGATAATGATCTTGAGTCAGGTTAGGGCACTAGTGATAGATAAAGGATTGTCGTCTCCTTGTTTAAGGAGTGTGATGTTCTGAAGGGGCCCCCCTTAAATGAGATGATTGAGAAAGTGTATGGCCATACCCAGGTGACTATGTTCATCTGGTCTAATCATGCTCATCATATTGGAGTTACAGGCTTGACACGCTTGTCCAATAAGAACATCCAGTGGCAAAGGACACATGCATGCCTAGTGAAGTGGATTCACACTTGTGCCGTGGTTTGGGTGTGGTCTTGGAAGACTCTTTCCTTTATATCGGGAGACAGTGATGTGTTGCTAGATACCCCTCACTGATCGTGATAACGTGAGTTATCGTTACCGACATTTAAAGGAAACCCTCAGGGTCGCACAATTTGATGATATGGCTTACTTAAGTCAGATCGTGTGGACTGAATTGTTTCGGTTCAGTTTAAAGGGATTTAATCTCTGATTGTAAGTGAGATCTGGTCTGATCTTGTTTGATTGGTTAGGGCTCAAGATCGGTAAGCTTCGATCGAGAGAGTTGATGCTAGATCGGTGAGATCAGTAGCATCAAAAGATGAACGGTCAGATCTTGAACCTTAGGGTTTAATTTGATCTGGACCAATTCTTGGGCTGATTTGGTTTGGTCGTTGGACCAACTAAATTGAACCGGCTCATATGTGAGCGCTTGGTTCATATGAGAGAAGAGATATGCGGTTGGTTCACTTCATGTGAACGCATAACGCATGTATTGAAGTCTTGCTAATTTTGGCATTTCGGTTTTTCCAATGTGATGAACGTCTCAACGTTCGATCACAAGGCTTCTCTAACGCTCGTCTCCCTTTCGCTCTTGACGAAACACACACTCTTGCGTGGTGTAAGTTGACGAGAAGAAGGATCAGCCAAGATAGACTTCATCATCCCCTTCCATTCGACAAGGAAGCTTGGGTGCCTTGCTAGCACAAGGGACGCCAAGGAAGTAAGCGATCTTCATCTTGTGTGTGAACTTTTGGAGGAGATCAAAGTTGCTCTCTTCTTCCAACGCACCATCCATGCGATGGCCATGGTATGGATCTTATCCAATCTTTGCAAGTTGATCATTGAAACATACATGCGATCATAGAAAACCTAGATTCCGCAAGAAAAGGTTTTACATGCGCCTATTAAGGTTTGCGCCCCCCTCTTGAAAGGGGTACTCACAATAGGTTTGCGCCCCCCTCTTGAAAGGGGTTCTCACAGTGTATCCTTGGGTTACGCCCAGGGGTTTGTGGAGCATATCGTGGCACAGTGCACAAGTGGTGCATTGAGCAAAAACCCAGGTGGGGGTAGTGTATGCGCATGAGGTGTGTGCATATGCATTGGAGTAGAGCATAGTGACTTTGAGGAGCATAGCTCAACCTTGAAGAGCATTGGAGAGCAACAGGAGTATGTGCACTGAGCGCATATCTATGTTGAAGACTAGGGTATGGGCAAGTCTCAAACCTGAGACCCAATGGCATGCCAAAGACCTATATGCAGACAGGGAACCGACCCAACATGCGGGCAATGCTGATACCAGGAGGAGGGAAGCTCATGGTGAACCTCTTTTCCCTTCCATTGGTACACAAGATACTAAGTCATGGGTGCAATCCCATGATCTCTAAATATAGTAACCACCAAGAGAGATTGGCAGCCATGTGAGGAAATTGTGCGAGAGTTCCTTGACTTGGGCAAGAGTTGTGCTTGGTGTTTTGCGCAAGTCTTGTGTGAACAGTATTCTTCTTCCACATCGTGAGGGAGTTGTGGAGGTGACAACCAAAGAGAAGGTTCATCTTCTACCTCATGGTGAGTGTAGAAGGACTTCTTGGTGACTTAAGGAGTCAAGAAGGTGCAGCATCCTTGGAGGATTCAAGAGGCTGAGTCTTGAAGAAGCTTTGAAGGCCTTGGCATCTTGTTGAAATTTTCTAGCGAACTTTCTGGTCATCTTCTCCAATGATGGCGACATTTTCCAGTGAGGTCCGAAGTTCATAGTTCATCTTAAAGGGATTATTCTGATCTCTTAAGGTACTCTGATTTATATAATGTATTTGTGCATGGGTACATTGTATAAAACATTGTCATAAGTTGAGGTTTTGTGTATCCACAACATTTGTTGAGGTTGTGGATATTTTCCTCATTCTCTTGGTGTTGATTGGGCTTTGATTCTCTCGGTTTTCTTGTGTGGCTGGCGCTAGCATTGTTTTGTGAATTGCGCTTGCTTTGGTATGCAGATAGATTGTGGATGAGTATGCCTAATGCATCTTTGCATTAGGGTTTTTGTGTGTGGGTAGTGTGCACACGTTGTTTTTGTTGAGTTTCTCATGTGTGTCTCGCATAAGTTTAGTGCAAGCACTTGTATTTGCATAGGGCTCTTGCCAATGAGTGTGCAAAGAAGTTGGGGGGTGTGTGCTAAACTCAATCTTCCGCTAAACCCAATCTCCCACTAGGTGGTGTTTTGCTTTGCAAAAGTTCAGCAAGTGCGCAAGTGGATACCAAGTGCACAAGCATTGATTCTCAAGGTGTAGTGGACATCAACTGAGCAAGAAGTTCTGAGCAAAGGGGACTGTCATAGTGTATGCCCCAACACTTGGTGCATAGGGAGTTCTGAGAGGGCTAGTGTGGGTTACGTGCACAAGTCTTGGGGACTTGATCTTTGGAGTGTTTCCACATAGAGGTGTGTGTGTTGAGAGAAGGGCTGACGAATTAGAGGATTTGTGCCATCACTCTTCAAGATTTCCATCGCGAAAAATTAGGGTGTGATAGTAGGGAAGGGGATGTGGTGTACATGCCTTCTTTTGTGATAATGAACTGCACTTGCAAAGTGTTTGAGTGCAATGGATCTTTATGTGCCCATGGTATAACGGTGATAACTGCTAATAATGTGAATTCAATACCACCTCATTATTTATTATGTAGGTGGATAAAGTATACTAGATGAGGTCATAGTTCTAATAATACCATTGATAATCTTGGAGAGGAGAGTTTGACATCTGTATATAGCCGAGTATGTAAAAAAAACAATATTGTATTTTAACAAAGATTATGCATTCCAAAAAAGCCCTTGAATTGATATAAGATGCCACCAATCAACTAAGTATACAAGTTGATGAAATATTACATGTTGATCCCTCACCTGAGTATCTTACTGAAGCATACCATGAAGTGTAGTCAGACCCGATTATCACTATCTAACCCCGTGTTTCCAAAAAAGGTCCAAAGCAGAAATAAAAGAAGGATGTACTAGAAAGAAGAACAAGGAAAACAAATACAACAGGTGTTTGTAGAGTTATAGCACCTCCTTCATATGTGCCTCTATAACCTTACTCTATAGAACCTTTGTTCATGCAACCTTTATTCCTTCTACGTATGCATATACAGAGATGTGTGCATTTAGATAAATGCATATACAGAGATGTGTGCATTTAGATAAATGCATTCTTTCTACCTCTTTTATTATTACTAAAAAATTTGACATAGAATAGGTGCCCATACAACCTCCTAGTTTCATACCCCCCCCCCCCCCCCCCCTATTCTAGTCTTTGCAACTACACATCCAAATGTGCCAAATAACCAAGATGTCTCACCTCTAGTCTATTCATATGCTGAATTGTTGAGAGGAAATATCTCTTATTATGTAAGTACATTTTCTCTGTTCATTGATGGATTACAAGCTATATGATAATTTATACTAATTAATCTTAATTACTTTGCAGTTTTCAAACCAAGGATCCTGCATTGCATAGTCATAACTACAATCGCAAGAGCAGAGTGAACATAGAGACGAAAACATTAATTTGTAACTTCATTCATTTGTAATTATAATTTTGTATACGAACACAGTTATTTGTAATAACATTATAGGCTTTTTGCAAATTTGTACGACACATTCTATTTGAATAAATAAACATTATGTGATTAAGATTTTCATTGATAGATTTAAGATTTTCGTTGACAGTCTTAAGATTTTCACTAATAGGTTTAAGATTTTCATTGACATACTTAAAATTTTCATTGGTAGACTCAAATTTCTATTTTAATAGGAGCTGACAATAATAACCTTTCTCAACAATATGCAAGCAGTTAAAAAAATCAAAATGAGCATACCATCACTTTCTATTTGTGGCTAGGAAGAAAGGTGCCCTGCATTTGGAGAACCATCATTACCAGCAACCAAAAGAGGCAGCCAATATTGAGCTTCGCTTTATTGTTAGTAGGGATTCCAATATCAACACAATGCATCAGTGAGTCAGTGTCATAGAAGGCATTTGTTGGAGAGGAGCATCGGCAAGAGAGGAGCGCTAGCCGGTTAGAGAGCATCGAGAGGCGCTGGCCAGAGAGGAGTGTCGAGGGCGGCAACCGAAGAGAGCGTCGAGGGCAACGACTAGAGAGGAATGCCGAGGGTGGAGAGAAGTTTCCAAGCGGGTGAGGATTTTTTTTAAAGTGGCAAACTGTTGATGGTATTTTTGATAAAAAAAAAATCAGCTAAAGCAAATGCAAATGTGAATTTTGACCCAGTAATTTTGATATGCTATCATCGAGAATGGGTCAAAATTGTAATTTTTGATTTAAAACAAATGAGTGCATCGTGTCAAGAAAAAAGAAGTGGAATTAGAACGTGATAGCAACAAGAATGTGGTCCACGGCTGCAATTTGCTATTCTAATTCTTTTAACCATCTATGATTAGTGAAAGGGAGAACAAGATAGTGGATAAAAATATAATAAATAAAAGGATAGTGGGAATGTTAAAAAAATATTTTAGAAAGTGGTGCGATGAAAAATAATAGCAAAGCGATTTGATCGTGGGAGACATAAAAAAATATAATAAAAAAAAACATTTTTCGAGGCAACGGGGAAGTGAAAATAGTAAACCGATCTATATAAAAGGGGTGCCTGGCTCTAGAGAAAAGGACACAGAAAATTCTACAATTGACATTACGAAGAACATTGTATGAAGAACATTGTACGAAGAACACTAAAGAGATTTTTTTCTCTACACAGGTATATGTTTCTATCCCTCCTCTTCTTCCTCACTCTATTCTCATGGAAAGGATACTTCTACAAAATTACTTTTATAGAGATGTGAACTTCGGACTAAATCACAGAGAGGATACTCCTACAAAATCACTTTTGCGGAGAGTAAACTCCCAACTAAATCCTAGAGAATGATACTCTACTAAAAAAATATCGAGCAAATAAAAAAAACTATTCATCACCCAACTATTACTTGATGCAGCATCTTCAAACGCAGCATCTTCAGATGATCTTTTCATCGAATCTAGGCAACTGATCAAGACTAAACTTCAGCCACACCCTCTCCTCGAGTGTGCACACCGAAAGACGAGAAGATCCGGCCATCTGACGGCCAGATCGCCGGAATTTGAAACTTTCGTGTCAGAGACACTATTTCTGCTGAGAACAGTTTGATCCTTCAATTCGTCACCGATTCTCCACCGGATGGCGCCAAAGTCTGCCCATGGGTCCTCTTCAACATAGAGAAGCTATACCCAGAGCTGATTGGGCGGAGGAGCGGCGAGCGGCCGGCAAAAACGAACCCTAGTTTTTGCGTGTCGCCACCTTCATCAAGAGACACAAGGAAAATATCGGACGGCTGAGATTCATTCAAACGAAATTAAAGATCTAGATTCAAAACAAAATCAATGATCAAGATTACTTCAAACTTAATCGGACAATTCAAATCATTCCGATTTAAAATTTTAAATCCAACAGCCTAGATTTGTTTGATTTAAATCCAACGGTTTCGATCTTTATGAAATCCAATAGCCCAAAGCTGTTCGATTTAAATCCAACGGTCTCAATCTTTATGAAATCTAATGGCCCAAATTACTTTGAACAATATCTGATGGTCTAGATCAATCTGAGTTTAAGAATTAAATCCAACGGCATAGATCTATTTGATTTAAATCTAATATAATGTTGTGCTCGTTAAGGCTAGAATATCCAACACACCGTCAAGACAGGATGTTTTTCTTTCAAAATATCCAATAAGCCATTGAGGCCGAATGTTTTTCTTTCAAATCAAATATCTACAAGCCGTTGAGGTCGGATATTTACTTTAAATAAAATATCCAATAAATCATTGAAGCCGGATGTTTTTCTTTCAAATCAAATATCCAACAAGCTGTTGAGGTCGGATATTTCTCAAATTTAATATCTAACAAGCCGTTAAGGCCAGATGTTTTTCATTTAAATTAAATATCCAATAAGCCGTTGAGGCCAGATACTTTTTCAAATTAAATATCCAACAAGCCGCTGAGGTTGGATAATTCACAAATCAAAATATCCAATAAGTTGTTGAGGCCGGGTATTTTCCAAATTGATTATCCAATAAGTCATTGAGACTGGATATATCTTAAATCCAAAGTATCCAACAAGCCATTAAGGCTAGATCATTCACAAATATCCAACAAGCCTTTGAGGTCAGATGGTTTTCCAAATTGATTATCCAACAAGTTGTGGAGACCGGATATTTTTAAAATCAAAAGTATCCAATAAGCCATTGCAAGGCTGAGTATTTCACAAATGTTGTTCATCCAAGTTGGCGAAAACTTTTCTTTTCTGTCATTTTCTTTTGAATTCAATTGTGTATTTTTATTATAATGTTTAATAAATCATATTGTTCAGTCATTTATTTTATTTGATAATATAGATCTCTCAATCAAAGGTGCTCTGATTTTCAGGGGTAATTAACAATGAGTACTTACGCTCATTGGAAGCTAGAATCCATTTAAATAAAAAAAATTCTTATTTTATAAGTTAAATTTAAAAAGGTCAAAACATATTAATCACATGACCAAAAATGACCCAACACAAACGGGAAAAGGGGAAGTAAATTTTTAATACAACTTATCCTATAGTTTTGAGATTCTCATATATTTTCATCCAACGGCAAATAGGGTCCTACCTTAAAGGCTTTAAGTAAGGAACTTGTATAGAATTTTTTTCCTTATAAAACCCCGAATTCCATGGAAATAAATTCTCGGTAGGGCCCTCGCCTAAATGCATTTAGGCAGGAACCCCCCTAGCCGTTATATTAATTATTAGTGGGAATCTTAAATCTCTACCTCAATAGAAAAATTAACCGGCCCTTCCTCGAGAACCCTCTTCTCCCCCAAGATCCGTCTTCTTCTCAAGTCAGGAGAAAAATCGCCCATCTCCCTAGGAAAAAAAAAAAAACCCTCTCCCTCGACGCTTTTCTCGCTGGCGTCTATCAACACTTCTCTCCAACTAGCGCCTCTCAATGCTCCTCTCTGGCCCTGGTGCCTGTCGACACTCCTCTCCGGTCGATACCTCTCAATGCTCCTCTTCGGCCAGTGCCTCTCGACGCTCTACAACTGGCTAGCGCTCCCCTTCACCTGATGCTCCTATCCAGTAGGAGATGTCAATGAGCGAGCTGCTTTAGAAGGTGCCTCTTAACGTGCTGCTTAACACCGGTCATCATCTCCGACCGACCCATTGACAACTCAGCGCCATTAATAATATTTTTCATGACATCAATAGATAATTGTGTTCATGATATCACTCCACTCACTGCGAATGTGGAAGGATGCTGTCGAAAATAATGAACACTGCTTATTTGTGTGCTCTGTGCTTCCTCTTTTTGATAGGTTACTAGACAGAAGTTGAGTGGTTCTAGTTTTATCCATAATTTACAACTTCTTCCTCATTTCAATATGGTACATTTTTTTACTCAGCTTAAATATTTTCATTGTCATTCTATGTGGCCTGAATAGTTTTTTTTTTTCATTGCCATTTGTTACACAGCATAATCAACCACGAAAACCAAGATTTCTAGAACATCGGAGACCGATGCTCTAGGAAGTAGTGGATTGTGTGTAAGGAATGGAAAAGATGAGGTAGCCCCTAGCCCAACACGAGGTGGCCAAAGTCTCATAATATATAAATGAGTCTTTCATTTTAGAGTGAACGTGACAGCACATTTGTGTGATATTAGGTGTTGTCAAAGAGTAGTTATGTATTTTGAGACAATTGGAGATAGTTGGATTTATATATTATGGTGGTTGTTTTGTATACTGGTGCTTGTTTTATTGCTTCTAATGGTTGATATTTTTTATATATTATGATGGCTGTTTGGTAAATGGAGATGGTTGATAATTTTTGCAGCTTGTGATGGTTGATATTTGTATAGATTGTGATGATTGATTGTTATGTGAATGGAGATGGTTGATGTTTTTGTAGTTTGTGATGATTGTTTGTTTTGTGAATAGATATGGTTGATGTTTTTATAGTTTGTGGTGATTTTTTGTTTTTTGAATCGAGATCCTTCATTATTTTGTGAATAGAGATGATTGTTTATGTGATGATTGTTTAGTGAATGGAGATGTTCAATTAAGGTAGACCTTATTTAATTAAGGTAGAACCTCATTCAAATAAGGTAGAACCGCATTCCAAAAAGGTTTAACCTCATTTAAATAAGGTAGAATCTTATTCAAATAAGATATAACCACATTGATATAAGGTAGAACCTCATTGAAATAAGGTAGAACCTCACTCAATTGAGGCAAAACCCCATTCAAGTAAGGTAGAACCTCACTCAATTAAAGTAGAATCTCATTTAAATATGGTAGAACCTTGTTCAATTAAGGTAGAGCTTCACTCAATTATAGTATAACCTCACTCAATTATGGTAGAACCTCATTCAAATAAGGTATAACCTCACTCAATTATGGTAGAACCTCACTCAATTATAGTATAACCTTTATCAATTAAGGTAGAATCTCACTCAATTATGGTAGAACCTCACTCAATTAAAGTAGAACCTCACTACATTATGGCAGAACCTCACTCAAAGATCATATTAGCCCATACATTTTATCGAATTTGTTAAGTAAGAAGGAGTAATAAAATTCAATAACTAATAAACTGAGGCTAATTCAAGCCAAATTATCACCATTGTAAGCTGCCCCTAAAAGAACTAAGTGTAGACAAAAATTAGCATATAATCGGTCTAAAAATTCATCAAGTTATCAACCACTAAATATCCAAAAATAAAAGCAAAACATTTGATGCATCTCGCTGCCAAATGATTCCATTACAACTGCACAAACTTTGCATCAAGCTATCAAATTTAAGTTTGATTTCTAGCCTCAGTTCCAACTCCAAGTTGTACATTGAATCAACATTGTTATGTCCGCAAGTGCACGGATACTCAAAGTAATAAAAGATATCGAACCCACAGGGACCTATGTTAAGTACCAAGTAATTGTGTTCTTACTAGCTAAGCATATAAGTCATAAGCGAACGATCGAAAATTGTTACGGATTATCAGAGAGAGAAAATTGGGACTAGGGTTTCATTCACTTAATTTCTATGACTGGACATGAATAATTGTTTGTCAACTATTCCTGACATGATAAAGATGAAAATTTACTTATAAAGAAATTGCCTCGCTCTCGCAACTACAATTTACACAGAATAACTTTCACACTCGTGACTCGCTATTCAGTGTTCAAAGTAAGTAAATCTGACAAAGAAAGTTAAAGTCATTCTCATGGTTTAACTTCCAGTGTTAATACCTCAAGCAAAATTAAATATTCTCATATCTTAATTTCACAAGTTTTACTTAGGGTTTCTAACAATCCAAATCACCATTCAGTACGTATTTTCATATCTAACTCAATAAAAATTCCTAGATCAAATTATCAACAAGAATTATGCTTCAAAAATAATGAAATAAGAACAAACCTATTCTCATAGCGTAAGTTCTTAAAACATAATTTAAGGGTTCCGAGTTTTGTAAGTCACCTCTCAGTACATGTTACTGCAAGTACCCCTTTCATGAGGGGGGCGAAAACCCTAATAGGAGGCGCATATAAACTTTGATAGCGGAAGCAAGGATTTTAGGGTTTCATAAGATCGCATGTGGTATAGCCATATGATCAACTTAATTTTAACTTAAGATCAAGATGTGATCTTACCATTGCCATGGATGGATGGCGACTTGGAATCAAGAGAACAAAGTTGATCTCCTCCAAAAGTGACGCTGTTGGGGTATGCCCTTAAGGCTAATGTTTGAGGCCTTGGATTGTATCAGTATCATGTAATAAACTCTTATGTTTATAAAGGCATGGTTGTTATTCAGTTTGTTACATTATCTGCTGCAATAAGTGTACTTCTGAATAATGTCTCAAAGCTGTTCAGCTAGGCTGACATGCAGTTATGTCCTTAGTCAAGATATCTTGGTGAACATGAGACAGCCTTGATATGATTGAGACTAATATGTGTTCTAATCTTATAGGATGCTTCGAGCATGGAATAAGATGTAGACTCATGGGTACATTGGATGTACTGGACAGACCCTACTAGGATATTCAATTGCTTGTCACAATGTGAATAATCCTTGATTGCAACAAGTGGCACATTTCCTCTGACTTGAGATCACTTGTGTTTCTAAATGATGATTGTCATTGTTTTGAGGTAGTTCAATATCATTTGAAACATAATGGTTATAGACTATCTTGGATGGTGAGCTTGAATCAGGTTAGGGCACTAGTGATAGATATAGGATTGCCGTCTCCTTGTTTAAGGAGTGTGATGTTCTAAAGGGCCCCCCTGGATGAGATGATTGAGAAAGTGTATGGCCATACCCAGATGACTATGATCATCTGATCTAATCATGCTCATCATATTGGAGCTACAAGCTTGACACGCTTGTCCAATAAGAACATCCAGTGGCAAAGGAAATTTGCATGCCTTGTGAATTGGATTCACACTTGTGCTGTGGTTTGGGTGTAGTCTTGGAAGACTCTTTCCTTTATATCGGGAGACAGTGATGTGTTGCTAGATACCCCTCACTGATCGTGATAACGTAAGTTATCGTTACCGACATTTAAAGGAAACCCTTAGGGTCGCACAATTTGATGATATGGCTTACTTAAGTCAGATCGTGTGGACTGAATTGTTTGGGTTCAGTTTAAAGGGATTTAATCTCTGATTGTAAGTGAGATCCAGTCTGATCATGTTTGATTGATAAGGGCTTGAGATCGGTAAGCTTCGATTGAGAGAATGGGTGCTAGATCGGTGAGATCAGGAGCATCAAGAGATGAACGGTTAGATCTTAAGCCTTAGGGGTTTTTGTTATGATCTGGACTAGTTGCTTGGTTTATTTGGTTATTGAACCAAATCGATTTGAACCAGCTCATTGGGTGAGCGCATGGTTCAAGTAAAGAGGCATTGGCGATTGGGGTAATGCATGGTCGCATGAACGTTGAGACATTGCTATTTTTAGATAGCATGTTCTCTAACGTGACGACATCTCACGTTCACCCCAAGAGAACTTCTCTCTCGCCTTTCCCCACTTACTCTCGAGAGGGCATTCGTGTGTGACGAGTCTTGGATGCCTTGGAGAGTCATTTGGCAAAGCGAGCAAAGCTTCATCCATCCCTTCCATTCGATCAAAGACACCTCTTGGAACCTTGCTAGCACAAGGAGCACCAAGGAAGTGAGCGCATCCTCATTCTTGTGTGCGCATCATTTGGAGGAGATCTCTCTTGCTCTCTCTTTCCAAGACGCCATCCAACACATGGCTTCGGTATGAATTCTTTTCATGTTGTTAAGTTGATCATATTGCATGCGATGATACTAAGAAACCCACTCCGCTGCTTTAGAAGAAATTTTTCATGCGCCTATCTAGGGTTTCGCCACCTTGTGAGGACTTGCAATTGGTATCAGAGCGAGGTTGATGCATGTTTTATGATTGCTATACCATGTTTTGTGATCCATGTTTGCGCAACATGCTTATATCTATAGGTTAGGTTACATGCGAAAATGATTGCATATGTTTTTCATGTTTGAGCATGTATGAAAGTCGGCGCATCTTTATTGTTGATGTTTTATCAAACGTATATTACTTGCGCGACCTCACTAGATCTAAGGTCTTACTATAAATCCTTAGACGGGTTAGTAGGGTTGATGTCATCCTCTAGGTTAGATCCAACCAGTCTGATCAGATCATCTGACAGCCTAGATGGTGTTGGGGTATGCCCTTAAGGCTAATGTTTGAGGCCTTGGGAATGTATCAGTATCATGTAATAAACTCTTATGTTTATAAAGGCATGGTTGTTATTCAGTTTGTTACATTGTCTGCTGCAATAGGTGTACTTCTGAATAATGTCTCAAAGCTGTTCAGCTAGGCTGACATGCAGTTAAGTCCTTAGTCGATATATCTTGGTGAACATGAGACAGCCTTGATATGGTTAAGACTAATATGTGTTCTAATCTTATAGGATGCTTCGAGCATGGAATAAGATGTAGACCCATGGGTACATTGGATGTACTGGACAGACCCTACTAGGATATTCAATTGCTTGTCACAATATGAATAATCCTTGAATGCGACAAGTGGCACATTTCCTCTGACTTGAGATCACTTGTGTTTTCTAAATGATGATTGTCATTGTTTTGAGGTAGTTCAATATCATTTGAAACATAATGGTTATAGACTATCTTGGATGGTGAGCTTGAATCAGGTTAGGGCACTAGTGATAGATATAGGATTGCCGTCTCCTTGTTTAAGGAGTGTGATGTTCTAAAGGGCCCCCCTGGATGAGATGATTGAGAAAGTGTATGGCCATACCCAGATGACTATGATCATCTGATCTAATCATTCTCATCATATTGGAGCTACAAGCTTGACACGCTTGTCCAATAAGAACATCCAGTGGCAAAGGAAATTTGCATGCCTTGTGAATTGGATTCACACTTGTGCTGTGGTTTGGGTGTAGTCTTGGAAGACTCTTTCCTTTATATCGGGAGACAGTGATGTGTTGCTAGATACCCCTCACTGATCGTGATAACGTGAGTTATCGTTACCGACATTTAAAGGAAACCCTCAGGGTCGCACAAATTGATGATATGGCTTACTTAAGTCAGATCGTGTGGACTGAATTATTTGGGTTCAGTTTAAAGGGATTTGATCTCTGATTGTAAGTGAGATCTGGTCTGATCATGTTTGATTGATTAGGGCTTGAGATCGGTAAGCTTCGATTGAGAGAATAGATGCTAGATCAGTGAGATCGGGAGCATCAAGAGATGAACGGTTAGATCTGGAGCCTTAGGGTTTAATTATGATCTAGACCAGAGGGCTTGATTTAATTTGGTATTTGAACCAAATTTAATTGAACCAGCTCATTACTTGAGCGCATGGTTCAAAAGATCAGAGATTTGCGCTTGGGTAAACTCATGGGCGCATGAGGAGAAGTGGTTTACTAATTTTAGAAGCCATGACGTCTAAATCGTGACCACGCCTCACGTTGAGATTATCATGCTCTATTCTCGCCTCTCACTTCCTCTTTGCGGCGCTTCCTTGGGTGGCGACTTCTTCACGCATTGGAGAAGGATTCGAAAAGGAAAGAACTCTCATCTCATTCCCTTCAACCGATCAAGGACCTTTTGAAGAGCTTTGCTAGCACAAAGATTCAAAGGAGCAAGCCATATTCATTTGTGTGCGTCACCTTTGGAGAAGGAACATTTGCGCCTTTCCTTCCAAGGCACCATCCGATCGATGGCAATGGTATGAATCTAATCTGATTTATACATTATAAGGAGTTGATCACATGAACTTACATTCGATCTTTTGAAACCCTAAGATTCCGCTAGAAAATTATTGTTGCGCCTCCTATTAGGGTTTTCCACTTCAGTTCTAGGGGACTTTCAGATGGGTCGACCAGATAGCACCTTTGCGCAAGCAAGAGGTGGCTATAGGTCGACTGCATCACAGGCGTGTAGCGATGTCTGGTTGAGACAACCCATGAACGCACATGAGTTAGGCCCGGGGTCACACCCGCTTGCCAGAACTCATGGGGTGGTTCAGCCCTTGGCGCATGCATAGTTAACCACTGGGTCGACTCAAGTCAGTTAGGACTTGGTGCATGCAAGGGCACTGGATCTGATTAGATTGGATGAGTGGATCCCTATTAATGGACCGTTGTAAGGTTGTAGGGCATATAAGAATATTAAAATTGATGCCAAAGGGGTTTTCAAAACTTTAATTTCTTAATTGGATCACATGCTGTTTGGATGCCATATGTGTGTTTATCTTATGTGGGCTGCCCGTTTAATGTGTGCTGTGCTGGGGCCTGCGTGCCTGGAAATTAAATGTAAATTATTTTATTGTGATCTGCGCATCACATTTCCATTAATTTATAAAGTGTTATTGACCTGCGTGTCAATCTTGTCTAGATAGTTAAATTGTAATTTAATTAGATAAGAGCACAGAGCACACTGGGCAGAGGCGCTTGCAGCAGAGGCTTGACCAGGTGGGAGGTCCAGGGTTCGACTCTGGGACCAGGCGCATTTTCCCTGGTAGGCGCACCTGAGCTGCAGATGGCGCTTGGGCCCTGGTTTGGGCCAGATGAGCAGCAAAAGACCCATGAAGAAAAGCAAGTGAAGACTTAAGTGAAATTAAGGTCTTACTTAGGCTTATGGGCTTTTACCACATAAGATCAGCTTGCTTTCTTTTATTGTTTAATTACAATTAGAATAGCATGATTTAAATCTTCTGCTATCACCATAGGAATTGCATGATAGATAAGAAGATAAAAGACCGTTAAAATCCAACGCTAAAATATCAAGCTCGTAAGCCTTCTGACGCGAAACCTCACTGTTCTGATTATCGTTGGAGCCGTGTTGTACCCACTCAGTGGGCATGTCCATCTATCTTCAGACGGTGCGGGATTACACCTGCGTGTTACAGGGAAGGGATTTATCGCTTCTCGTTGCTCAGCATAGCACGTGGTGGTCCAGGGAGTAGGTCGGGTCAGCTTGACCATGTAGGCTACATATGTGGCGCATATGGTAGCACATGGAGGCAGCCATCTGTGGGGTCAGAGACTGTGTTGTACCAACTCAGTTGGCACAGTCTGCTGGATTGCCCAGATGAAGGGGAATCATACGGGTTGGCGATTGGCTGGGACAACCTACCAGAGATTAGTACTTGTACCCTCTGTGCATCTTATCTCGCCTGAGCGGGACGCGGAGACCAAGTATGAAATCTGGATCCCATCTCACTAAAAGAGTTCTACTCTTTCGGGCTGTTTTTGCTGGATTTTTCAGCCAGATAAAATAGTGAGAAAAGGAATCTTTCTTAGGTCCTGATCGATTCTTAACATTGATACTGACCTTGCTGTTCTTGCATTGTTGTAGATACCTGCAGCAACGAACACCATGAACTTCAATGTGCGATCCCTACTGGAAAGGGAGAAGTTTGCTGGGCCGAACTTCTCAGACTGGTACGGACACCTTAAGATTGTTCTTAAGGCAGAGAGGAAACTGTATGTCCTCGAGATGGCTATACCGCCTCAGCCCGCTCCGAACGCCGCAAGGGCGGTTCGGGAAGCTTATGAAAAGCACGTCAATGATAGCATTGATGTCGCTTGCCTGATGCTAGCGTCTATGACGCCACCGCTGCAGCGTCAGCATGAGGATATGTCGGCTATAGAGATTATAGCGAACCTCAAAATGCTGTATGCTGCACAGGCGAGGACAGAACGCTATAATCTGACTAAGCTTTTCTTTCAGAGCAAACTGGCTGAAGGGAGTCCAGTGGGAGCTCACGTGCTCAAGATGATTGGGCACAAGGAGGCTCTAGAGAAACTGGGGCATACCATCAATCAGGAGCTTGCTGTAGACATTATTCTGCAGTCTCTCCCGCCCTCTTTCGATGCGTTCATTATTAACTTTAATATGAACAAAATCGATTGTACTCCGGCAGAGCTGCTCAATATGCTCTTGACTACTGAGGAGACTCTGAAGGGAAAGCCTTCAACCTCTGTCTTGATGTTTCCTTCAAGGAACAAGAAGAAGGGGAAGAAGGGCAAGACCCCTGTCAAGAGCTACAGCAAGGCTCTGAAGCAAAAGGTCAAGCGGTCGAAGGAATACAGATGTTTCCACTGTGGCCAGTTGGGTCACTGGAAAAAGGACTGTAAAGCGCTCCAGGGAGACAAGAGGGGAAGCATCGCTTCTGGCTCAGGTATTTATGTGACGGAAGTCATGATATCTTCTTCTTCTATTTCATGGGTGTTGGACACTGCATGTGGAGTTCACATTTGTTCAAATGTACAGGAACTCAAGAGAAGAAGACAGGTGGGACAGCATGAGGTGGACCTACGAGTTGGAAACGGGGCACGGGTTGCTGCTGTTGCTGTAGGAGACTATTTCATCTCTTTACCATCTGGACTTGTGTTAGAATTAAACAGTTGTTACTTTGTTCCAAGCATTACTAAAAATATTATCTCAATTCCTGCTCTTGTCAGGAAAGGGTTTTCCTTTGAATGCAATATTTCAAAGTGTGTTCTTTCTTTAGATAATATTGTTTATGCTACTGGTTCAATTAACAATGGGTTATTCATGTTGGACATGGAATGTTCTATACACAATATTGATAATAAGAAAGCCAAATATGCTGATGACAGCACCTTGCTATGGCATAGTCGTTTAGGCCATATTAACAAGAAACGCATTAAGCGGTTGCATGATCATGGACTGCTGGGATCATTCTCCCATGAGGAGATTGATATATGCAAAGCTTGTTTGATGGGAAAAATGACGAAGTCACCTTTTCCTCATAAAGGTCAAAGGACTTCAGGTTTACTTGACCTTATACACAGTGATGTGTGTGGGCCTTTTAGTAAACATGCCAGAGGTGGCTATCAGTACTTCATTACCTTCACAGATGATTTCAGTAGATATGGGTATGTCTATCTTATGAGACATAAAAGTGAATCTTTTGACAAGTTCAAAGAGTTCAAGAATGAAGTACAGAATCAGTTAGGCCGAAATATCAAGGCACTTCGTTCTGATCGAGGTGGAGAATACCTAAGTCGAGAGTTTACTGACTATCTGAAGGAGTGTGGGATTATCTCACAGCTCACTCCGCCAGGAACACCGCAATGGAATGGTGTGTCCGAGAGGAGAAATAGAACGTTACTTGATAAGGTTCGTTCTATGATGTGTCAGGTTACTCTACCTTACTCCTTTTGGGGATTTGCACTGGAAACAGCTGCAAAGGTACTAAACCGAGTGCCATCCAAGGCAGTTTCAAAGACTCCATATGAGTTATGGTATGGGAAACAGCCGAGCTTGACATTTATCAGGATCTGGGGCTGCGAGGCTTATGTCAAAAAGCTCGCCTCTGGGAAACTAGAGAGCAGATCTGAGAAATGTATCTTTGTCAGTTACCCTAAGGAAACTAAGGGTTATTATTTCTACGATCCCAAAGAGAACAAGGTGTTTGTTGCTCGGACGGCCATATTTCTTGAGAAGGAGTTTCTTCTGCAAGAGGCCATTGGGAGAGAAATAAAGCTGGATGAGAATCCAGAGGAAGGACAAAGTGCTCAAGTACAGTTGGATGAGCCTGAGCCGGTAGAACAGGTTACTGAACAACCTGAGGCTCAGATATCACGGGAACCGCGAAGATCGGGAAGGATCCGTCGACAGCCTGAGCGCTATGACGGAGTCTACATCATTGATAATGATGAACCCCTAACTTATGCGGATGCGGTCAGTGGACCGGACTCAGCGAGATGGCTTGAAGCTATGCGCGCCGAGATGGACTCCATGTCAGATAACCAAGTCTGGGATTTGGTTGATCCGCCTCCGGGAGTTATCCCTATAGGCTGTAAATGGATCTTTAAGAAGAAGATTGACATGGATGGTAACGTGGTTACCTATAAAGGCAGGCTAGTTGCGAAAGGTTTCAAACAAATCTACGGGATAGATTATGATGAAACTTTCTCACCTGTAGCTATGTTTAAGTCTATTTGGATT
Source organism: Costus lasius (assembly GCA_027563935.2). Lineage (NCBI taxonomy): Eukaryota > Viridiplantae > Streptophyta > Magnoliopsida > Zingiberales > Costaceae > Costus > Costus lasius. The sequence goes on from CM050453.2 coordinate 41,237,346, forward strand.
CTTTTCACGATAGCTGCATATTATGATTATGAGATCTGGCGGATGGATGTGAAGACCGCTTTCCTTAATGGAAATCTGAACGAGGATGTCTATATGACACAACCTGAAGGTTTCACTAATCCATCAGATCGTCATAAAATATGCAAGTTAAAGAAGTCTATTTATGGACTTAAACAAGCATCGAGAAGCTGGAATATTCATTTTGATGAATCAATCTCTGAATTTGGTTTCATCAAGAACGAGGATGACCCGTGTGTATATAAGAGGTTTAGTGGGAGCGTGATTACTTTCCTAGTCCTCTACGTCGATGATATCTTAATCATTGGAAATGATATTCCTGAAATGCATGCGGTTAAAGCATGGTTAAGGAAATGTTTTCAGATGAAAGATTTAGGAGAAGCAGCCTATGTATTAGGTGTGAAGATCTACAGGGATAGATCTAAGAGGCTTCTCGGGCTGTGCCAGAGTACTTACATCGATAAAGTCCTGGAGAGATTTCATTTAGATAATTCTAAAAGAGGATATCTTCCAGTTAGACATGGTCTGAATCTTTCGAAGAGTCAGTGTCCACAAACACAGACTGAGAAAGATGAGATGGACAATACGCCTTATGCTTCGGCTATTGGGTCCATTATGTATGCGATGTTGTGTATTCGCCCAGACGTCGCTTACAGATTAAGCGTGACCAGTCGGTTCCAAAGTAATCCAGGTCAGGCACACTGGATTGCAGTCAAGAACATCTTAAAATATCTGCGGAGGACCAAAGATATGTTCTTGATATATGGTGGTCAGGAAGAACTCAGTATTGAAGGATATACTGACGCTTCATTCCAGTCTGACCAGGATGATTTCCGATTGCAATCAGGCTATGTTTTTAGCTTGAATGGAGGAGCGGTGGTGTGGAAGAGTTTCAAACAGTCTATTGTTGCTGATTCCACAACAGAAGCCGAGTATGTTGCAGCCTCGGAAGCATCCAAGGAGGCAGTGTGGATTCGTAAGTTCGTTCAGGAACTTGGTGTTGTTCCTTCCAGTGCTGATCCTTTGGTTATCTTTTGTGATAACACTGGAGCAATTGCACAAGCAAAGGAACCACGGTCGCACCAGAAGTCCAAGCACATACAGAGACGGTTTCATTTGATCCGGGAGATCATTGATCGTGGCGAGATCAAAGTCTACAAGGTTCATACAGATGACAATCTGGCTGACCCGCTTACCAAGCCTCTGGCGCAGCAGAAGCATGAGAAGCACTGTAATAATATGGGTTTGAAATTTCTCAACCATTAGATTAAGTGCAAGTGGGAGATTGTTGGGGTATGCCCTTAAGGCTAATGTTTGAGGCCTTGGGATTGTATCAGTATCATGTAATAAACTCTTATGTTTATAAAGGCATGGTTGTTATTCAGTTTGTTACATTATCTGCTGCAATAAGTGTACTTCTGAATAATGTCTCAAAGCTGTTCAGCTAGGCTGACATGCAGTTATGTCCTTAGTCAAGATATCTTGGTGAACATGAGACAGCCTTGATATGATTGAGACTAATATGTGTTCTAATCTTATAGGATGCTTCGAGCATGGAATAAGATGTAGACTCATGGGTACATTGGATGTACTGGACAGACCCTACTAGGATATTCAATTGCTTGTCACAATGTGAATAATCCTTGATTGCAACAAGTGGCACATTTCCTCTGACTTGAGATCACTTGTGTTTCTAAATGATGATTGTCATTGTTTTGAGGTAGTTCAATATCATTTGAAACATAATGATTATAGACTATCTTGGATGGTGAGCTTGAGACAGGTTAGGGCACTAGTGATAGATAAAGGATTGCCGTCTCCTTAATTGGAGTATGATGTTCTAAAGGGGCCCCCCTCTGTATGAGATGATTGAGAAAGTGTATGGCCATACCCAGATGATAGTGTTCATCTGATCTAATCATGCTCATCATATTGGAGCTACAGGCTTGACACGCTTGTCCAATAAGAACAACCAGTGGCAAAGGAAATTTGCATGCCTTGTGAATTGGATTCACACTTGTGCTGTGGTTTGGGTGTAGTCTTGGAAGACTCTTTCCTTTATATCGGGAGACAGTGATGTTTTGCTAGATACCCCTCACTGATCGTGATAACGTAAGTTATCGTTACCGACATTTAAAGGAAACCCTTAGGGTCGCACAATTTGATGATATGGCTTACTTAAGTCAGATCGTGTGGACTGAATTGTTTGGGTTCAGTTTAAAGGGATTTAATCTCTGATTGTAAGTGAGATCCAGTCTGATCATGTTTGATTGATAAGGGCTTGAGATCGGTAAGCTTCGATTGAGAGAATGGGTGCTAGATCGGTGAGATCAGGAGCATCAAGAGATGAACGGTCAGATCTTAAGCCTTAGGGGTTTTTGTTATGATCTGGACTAGTTGCTTGGTTTATTTGGTTATTGAACCAAATCGATTTGAACCAGCTCATTGGGTGAGCGCATGGTTCAAGTAAAGAGGCATTGGCGATTGGGGTAATGCATGGTCGCATGAACGTTGAGACATTGCTATTTTTAGATAGCATGTTCTCTAACGTGACGACATCTCACGTTCATGCCAAGAGAACTTCTCTCTCGCCTTTCCCCACTTACTCTCGAGAGGGCATTCGTGTGTGACGAGTCTTGGACACCTTGGAGAGTCATTTGGCAAAGCGAGCAAAGCTTCATCCATCCCTTCCATTCGATCAAAGACACCTCTTGGAACCTTGCTAGCACAAGGAGCACCAAGGAAGTGAGCGCATCCTCATTCTTGTGTGCGCATCATTTGGAGGAGATCTCTCTTGCTCTCTCTTTCCAAGACGCCATCCAACACATGGCTTCGGTATGAATTCTTTTCATGTTGTTAAGTTGATCATATTGCATGCGATGATACTAAGAAACCCACTCCGCTGCTTTAGAAGAAATTTTTCATGCGCCTATCTAGGGTTTCGCCACCTTGTGAGGACTTACAGACGCACACAAGGTGATGCCGCCTACTCTTTGTTGATCCTTGTGCTAGCAAGGTTCTTCAAAGGTCCTTGTCGTATGAAAGGGAAGAGAAGATTTTCTTGCTTGGCGAGATCTCTCCCTTGTCGTCAAGAAGAACTTCCACGAGAGAAGAGGCGACCAGAGGTGAAGAGACGAGAGAGGGCGTTACTCTCTCGAACGTGTAGTGCGTTGCCTTATTTTGGAAAACCAAAAATAGTAACCGCCTAACGTTCATGCGCTCATGCGTTCATGGGTTTATCCCAACGCATTTTGCTCTCTCCCTTGAACCATGCGCTCACTCAATGAGCTGGTTCAATGTCGGTTTGGTTCAAAGACCAATTAACCCAAGCCATATGGTCAAGATCACAATAAACCCTAAAGGTTCAAGATCTAACCGTTCATCTCTTGATGCTCCTGATCTCACCAATCTAGCATCCAATCTCTCGATCGAAGCTTACCGATCTCAAGCCCTAATCAATCAAACATGATCAGACCAGATCTCACTTACAATCAGAGTTTAAATCCCTTTAAACTGAACCCAAACAATTCAGTCCACACGATCTGACTTAAGTAAGCCATATCATCAAATTGTGCGACCCTAAGGGTTTCCTTTAAATGTCGGTAACGATAACTTACGTTATCACGATCAGTGAGGGGTATCTAGCAACACATCACTGTCTCCCGATATAAAGGAAAGAGTCTTCCAAGACTACACCCAAACCACAGCACAAGTGTGAATCCACTTCACAAGGCATACATGTTTCCTTTGCCACTGGATGTTCTTATTGGACAAGCGTGTCAAGCCTGTAGCTCCAATATGATGAGCATGATTAGATCAGATGAGCATAGTCACCTGGGTATGGCCATACACTTTCTCAATCATCTCATTCAGGGGGGCCCCTTTAGAACATCACACTCCAATCAAGGAGACGGCAATCCTATATCTATCACTAGTGCCCTAACCTGACTCATGATCATTATCCAAGATAGTCTATAACCATTATGTTTCAAATGATATTGAACTACCTCAAAACAATGACAATCATCATTTAGAAACACAAGTGATCTCAAGTCAGAGGACATGTGCCACTTGTTGCAAACAAGGATTATTCACATTGTGACAAGCAATTGAATATCCTAGTAGGGTCTGTCCAGTACATCCAATGTACCCATGAGTCTACATCTTATTCCATGCTCGAAGCATCCTATAAGATTAGAACACATATTAGTCTCAATCATATCAAGGCTGTCTCATGTTCACCAAGATATCTCGACTAAGGACATTACAGCATGTCAGCCAAGCTGAACAGCATTGAGACATTATTCAGAAGCACACTTATTGCAGCAGACAATGTAACAAACTGAATAACAACCATCGCCTTTATAAACATAAGAGTTTATACATGATACTGAAAGAATCCCAAGGCCTCAAACATTAGCCTTAAGGGCATACCCCAACAGTTACAAACTCTAAGACATGTTAATATTTGAAACTAGAAAAGATTAAAGACAATTTATCACTTAAGTAAAATTATCATATCGAAGAACAACTAACAAAATAGAAATTATCCACTCATTAAGAAATTAAGGGGATTACACCCTCTGTCCCAAAAAGGTTTTTACGCCATCATGGTAGGAGTTTTACAACAAGAATTCATCTCAGAAAAATCGGAATTCAAAGAAGAAGGAAATAGAGTTACTGATGTACGAGGCTGTGAAAAATTTCACAACCCGTAATTCTGTGAAAAAGGCTATGAACAGTAACCACGATCATGCCCTTGTCGATTTCTCTTCCATTTAAACTCCTCTTGATCTAAAACTTTATGTACATCTTCTCCTTCTTCAAGTGTAGCTTCCTTAAAAATTTCTTCGTCAGAGATGGTCTGTACGCTTCTCGGTGACGAACCCTAATGCGACGACGATCTCCTCAATTTCTCTCTTTATCCAGGATCAAAATTCAAGATTCTGGTCTTGAAATCTTCTCTTCTTTTTATAGATCACTCTTCTTCTTTCCGATTTGGAAATCGTAGCGTAAATCTCTTGAACTCGGCTTCAAAAATTTCGGTGAACAATAACAGTGGAAGACTGGGGCAAACGCAGCTATCAGGGTGAAAATTACGGCCGTAGAATAAATTACGACAGTACCGTAATCTCTTGTGTACAAAATCTTGGAACAATCATGGGCCGTAATAATAACCATGGTAGTGCCGTGATTGCCTCAATTTCTCTCTGAATAAAATTACAGCCGTAAAAATATTTACGGCAATGCCGTAATCTTCTCTATACAAAAATCTTCAGAAATCATGGTAGAGAAAATATATCACAATGGTGCTGTTGTTTATTTTGTAGGTCCCAGTAAAACCACGGCCGTAATAATAATTACGACACTACCGTAATTTGACTTCAAGCTCAGAATTTCTTAAAAATTATCTGGTAATTCCCTCTTGATGATTAGATGTTGTCCATGCATTAAATCACTCAGAATCTATTGAAATAAAGGCCTTTTTACCTGAAATTGATCAAAAACTAGAAAAAGGTGTAGATTCCAAACTATTTGACATATAAAGCTTAAAAACAAGCAAAAGAGCATAAATATGACTCAAAAAGACTAAACAATTAATATAAAATATACTATGAAATTTTAAGTCATCAAAATCCATAAGGCTCAACCCTTGCTTATTCTCAAGCAAGTAAAAAGAATAATGCTGATCATGGAGAATACACTTTTCTTATGAAAAATAAATTTCTAAAATATAATCTCCGATGAAAAATTCCACCAAATGCTACATAAAATTTCAAGTAAATATATCGTCCTCCAAATTTAATCTTTAAGATTCACAACTTAGTCAAGTAAAATTTCATAACTCGTATAATAAAAAGAATCTCAGTCTCATGAATTTACCAAAGTTTCAGTTAAAATCCATAATACTTTTGTTTACAGGAATAGGATCTCCAAAATCTTTCTCCACTCAGAATTCTCCCTTTTCTCTCTTTTTCATCTTTGACATTCTCTAAATCGATTACCACATTTTTTTCTAGTGACAAATTTAGAGTACATCGACCACATAGCCAATGTAATAAAACTCATATCTCTTTGGTAGGAAGAATCTTACCCTAAGACAGTGGAGTTAATGTCAAATGATTTTTTTTTTGTGGTATGTACCCTCATAGATACACACTTTTTATTCAGACTTCAACTCATAACTTTGGTACCACTGCCAATTTTACGCAGTGCCAAGTAGAGGAGTCATTCTTTCTTTTTGGATCTTGGATTCTTTCTTCCCAACAAATAGCAAAACAGATTAAACATCAACTAGGTTACTCAATCGACATCGGTTCAAAAATTTCACTCATATGCTCATTTTATTCAAGAAAGAAGTTTCACTTTCAAATTTAATTCTTTAAACAACGTACTTACCCAAAACCTCATGCATCAATCAATGAAAAATCTCAACAGGATGATATATATTGAAGAAATAAATTCAGCATAATAGGTATATTTCCATCATCAAACATTGACATGCAAAGACATTCATCAACACAAACACGAGTATATCAGCACAATAATATTTTTATCAAGATTTCACAAAGAGTTAAAACCACACATACTATCATAAAAAGTCAATGCATATTCCGAAAACAAAACACATCATCTAAAGTTATACAATTTTCAAAAACAGAATGCACCCACATGTGGTGCCAAATCATATCACATCAACAGCGCAAAATGTATAAAAGTTATACAACTAGATCGAAGCAATATCCAGAACACAAAATATAAAACTGAAGAGTAGCGGACTAAGAAGTTTCACTGAGTCATTCTTCCCTACAAGAATATGTATCGTTGGGAAACCCCGGGGGCATTTTACAATTTTCAGAGTGATAGACATACATTTTTCGCAGCGGAAGAATGTCCCCGAAACAGGCCGGTCCCAAAAACCCAGTGAAGATCGCAAGCAAGGGAGTCGACACGATGAGTTAGTAAGTAGCTTAGGAGCAATGTGGAGCGATGCCGATGTAGGCGTCCAAGTGTGCGCCCTCTGCAGTCTCGCACACACGGATCTCTTGAGTTCTCTTCTTCCACGCCCGGTGCTAGCCTCGGGAAGAAGATCCAAGCCTTAGGAAGATGTTTTACTTCTCTTGCGCCACCTAGAGAAAAGATGTGCCAAGTGAAGAGGGAAAACTACCCAAGCCGCCAAGCCTTAGATCTCTTTGCACCAAGAGGAAAGGAGGAAGAGGCTTGCGGTTATGGAAGATGCGCCCTTGCTCCAAGCACTCGCCCCTATCCTTGTGTTCACGCCTTCAAGGATTGATTACCCACAAGAGGGGGCGACTAGGGTCACATTTATAGGGCAAGAGGCGGTTAGGGTAATGGCTAGGATCATGACAAGTGTAGGGCTAGGATGAGGAGGTTTGAGACAAGGAAAGTCTCCAAGACATTTCCATAATTCTCATTCAACCTTTCCTTTTGTTCCCATGCCTTTCCTTGTGCGCCAAGGCCTTGCCTTGCGCCTCAAGCCATGCCATAGAGGCATTCATTCCATCCTAGCAAGAGAGGGGAGGCGCCATTTACTTCCATAATGGAGCAAAGGTGCCAACATGACCCCATTATGCCCCTAGGCGCCTAATGGTTCATGTTTCTCCCCATTATACCCTTTTAGCCTCTCATCTCTTCATGAGAACTTATCATTGGGCCTCATTGGATAATGAGCTAGCCCAAACTTCATTACATGGGTTGATTAAGCACTTGGATCCAATCCAATGCAACCATAATCCAAATGTGACCAACCATGGTCAAATACGGGTCAACCTACCAAAAATGAAGTTTTGCTCCAATAACATTCTTCCATCTCATCAGGCCCATTGGCGCTGATGAAATCTCCCAATTATATCCGAGTTATCCAATAACTCGATCATAAGGCTTCCCGATCAATACGAGAACTCAAGTATCAAGGTGTGCGACCCTGTAGGTTCCTCTGACGCTGGCAGTGCTGACCAGAGGTCATCACAAGCAGTGAGTGGAACCTAGCAGTGCATCGCTGCTACCCAGGTCATTGGAATGGATATCGACATCGACATCCCCATCATCGCAACTAGGTAGAGATGCATTACAGTCTCTTTGCCGTACTGATATCCTATTGGACAAGTGTGTCACCACTTGTTTTCATCCAATCACATGGCTATGACTAAAACAGGTTCTCACCTGGGTATGGCCATACACTCTCAGTCATAGAACCATATAGGAGCTCCATGGATATCATACTTCCTTAGGGAAGGGGCAAATCCTATGTCTGTCCATTGATCTTCTCATATGGGTCGTGACATGCTCAATAACAACCGTTATGACCTCCCAGCTACAACAAGGTGTTAGGTTGTATCAAAGCAAGTCCCTAACCATATAGAATGATCAATGACCTCAAGTCAAGGGATCAATGCATCTCCTGTCACTTATGAGGATAACTCATGACACCAAGTCATAGCCTCATAGCGGGTCTATCCAGTATATCCTCCAATGATATACCCATGTGTCTGCGTTAGCACCACGTGCCTAACCAGCCCACATACCAGTCTCTCAAGTACCAGAGCTGTCCCATATCCACTGAGGTACATCGACTGGGAACAATTATTTGAGCACAGATCCAATCTGTCTCAAGGGACATTATCATGTAAGTACACAATCGCAGGTGTAGTCAAAAAATGATAACGACAATGCCAGAATGATATATAAATATCAATGTCAAGTAGTACATAAGTTGACCAAAACTAGGTCCTAGGGCATATACACTAACATCATCAATAGTGTATAAAGACAAATAAAGTATAGATAGGAAAAGAAATACTCACAAAGCTCTACTCGTCAGTGTTGGAATCTGTCTCCTCGTCCTCTTCTTCAGCTGGGCTTGCTTCTTCCATAGGGTCATCCTGACCATCTCCTGGATCTTCTCCACCATCTTCACCACCAAACCTATCATAAACAAAATTCCCCATCTCCTCCATATAGTTCCCCAATTCCTCAACATCCTCATGTATATGCCCGATGGCATCAAGCATCTTTTCCATGAGGCAACCCTGACGGAATACCTCAGCAGATAAGGCCTGAAAACTAGGATCATGGGCACTCGACCATTCTCTCTGATCAGGGGCAGCTTTGCGCGATGAAGATCTGGTAGCTCTGTGTGGTGGAGAATCCATGCTCATACCAAAGGAGTCTTCACCACCACCCAGGTGGGTGGTGGTGGCACTGAGTCCAGGATGTAGGAGTGGCATCTGCGGCAACACTTAGTGAAAGTTTCCAATTTACTTGATTCTGAACCGTGGTCTTCTCTATGTTAGGTAGTGGTAAAGTGGGAGAACCAGGTCCAAGAATCAAACAATAGCTATCACCCTCTCTCACAATCATTTTCATGGCCACGCACGACTCTATGTCTATCCTTGCATTTCCCCTAGCAATCTCTATCCAGTATGGCTCCACACCCAAAGAGAGTGCTATAGGAGTAAGGAAACCTCTTATAACAATAGCCCCTTTGACAGAGTCATCGACGCCTATGAGGACGGCCCATTCCCTCCAGAAGACACTTAGATAGACTCCCCAGAACTGGAGGAAGAAACCCCACGAATCTCGGCACAAAAGGAGCCCTGCAGACCTCGACACGGCCAGGCCGTGTTCCCAGACACGGCCGTGACACAGTCGACCACAGGCGCGAACGCCGACACAGCCTCCGCCACGGCCGTGCCACAGCCCGTGCCCGCTTTAGCCGAGATTCCAGCGGCCCATCACGGCCGTGCTCCCCGACATGGCCAAGCCGTATTCATTGAGACCGAGGACTTCATGGCCCCAGCTTCGCCCATGCCTCCACCCGTGAACGTCTCGGGAAAAGTTGTCGCCGCCAAACACGGCCGTGCCGCCCAACACGGGCAAGCCGTGATCAGCACACTGTAAGGCATCTTCAGCGACCCCCAACATGGCCCGGCTATGTCCAAGGACACGGTCGTGCCCAAACTTTCTATGGATTTCGGTGTCAAAATACGGGGCCGTGATATTTGTCATGGTACTGCCGTGAAACCTGCTTAACAACAACACGGCCAGGCCGTGTTCCCCGACACGGCCGTGACACGGTCAGCCACAGGCGTGAACGCTGACACGCCCAAGGACACAGCCATGCCCCTTCCCGTGTCCACCGCGACCCGAGATCCAGGCGCTGAACACGGCCGTGATGACGAGCACGGCCAGGCCGTGTTCAGTCCCAGGAAATGCAAAGGCACCATTCTTCATCTGGTTTGACGCTCGCAACGGTCCTCTCACCCTCTGGACCATTTCGTGGGGTTGGTAAGCCCCTCATCCACCACAACTTGCCCCGTCCGGTCCATCCATGAGGCCTCACCTGCATCTTCGGAGCCCATTCAGCCCATGGCCACTCTCCCTCGAGGACCCCCACCGGACGCCACCACTGATTGCTACAACAACCGGGTCCTCAATTCGGCCCAAGAGACCACCACTAATGTGTAGAATCAACCCACAATCAGCCGGTTCTGCTGCTTCGTGGTCCCGTGTTCAGAAATGGTGTAGCCCACCGAAGGCGCACTCGCCTCAGCTCATGCGCTCCACCCCTTGGCATATTCCCCTGCAGGAGATTGTTAGCATGCTGTTAGTGTGTTTGAAGGAATATAGACCTTCTTTTAGGTAGTTAGAGGGGTTGGCTTCTCCAACTACCCTCATGTGTTGTGCATGTGACCCTCATTCCCTCTTGATCTATAAAAGAGGGCTGAGGGCTTGTGATGTTTTTTAGCTTGGTTGTAGTAGTCGCCTTCCCCCACGCGAAGGCCTAGGTCCTCCAACTTCGAGAAGCTCGTCTAGAATTCTCTCGTCTTTGTAGTTCGCTATTTCCTGCATTCAATCAAAACACCCGGAGAACCCTCCTCGGGCTCCGGGTCCTTTTCAATGACATTGTGTTCACTTCCTGCGTTTTCGGCTTCGAGTCTTGGGCCTACGGATCGCTGCATCCATAGCATCGTAAAGGTTCCGGCTGTGCGCGCTTGCACACGAAAAAAAATTGGCTCTACGCGAAGAGGTGAGTAGTTTCCCTTAGCATTCGAGCCGTATCTCTCCGCTGCATTGGGTTTTGCTCAAGGAATATCTATTTACTTGCACTTCTCATTAGTTTTCTCGGATTTCTGCGTTCGCTCGCGTTTCCTTTCCCTCGCCTCAAGACCCTCTCCCGCTTTCCGCATCATCGTCTAGTTCCCCCTAGAGTACAGAATTTAAGGACCCACATCCGCTGCGTCACCCTCTCTTTTCCCGTGCTACTTTATCAAAGTGTTTGGTCAAGAAGAAAGCTAAATCTATGGGGTAACCATGGAGTATGCACCAAAGAAAGTAAAGCTTGGATTGACGGACCATACCGTCGCTATCCCCTCATCCAAAGACAGTGTGAGCCAAAACTCGGTGCGCATATCGAATGCATGGATTTGAGATGCTAGTCGCCCTAGCTGATGAAGGTGAAAAATTGGATTCTGAAGTGATCTGGTTCCAGAAGACATGCTCAATGAACCCTACTGGCACATGTGTGTGTCGTCCTCCTGGCAAGTGGAAGATAGCTCTGATGTCTCAAAACGTGAGGCTCCTCTCAACATTAGCTAGGCAGGAGGTAATATGACCTTTAGGGTGATGCTCAGAATAGTTGTGAAGCTCCATATCCAAACTACTCATGAATTCCAAAACCAGTGGGAGATATGTTTGTAGTGAAATTTTGAAGAACTTCTTGGCTCTGATTTGATCAAACATCCAGTAAACATCATCATAAAGGCCTAGGATCTCTAAGGTATGCTTATTAGCATATTTCGTGTTGACAACACGCCTAGTGATTAGCTGGTTATATCTTTATTTTTGTATCTCATCCCTAAATACTATCCCATAGGGATTTGGAGGTGAAGGTGTGGAAGACTCTGCTGGACCCTTTCCCTTTTTCTTAGAGACAACTTGCTTCCTTGGTGCCATTCAATCCAAATAGCGTAATGAAAAATCTTGAGTGCACCTTACATATTCTGAACCTCCTAATTGAAATAAGTCCTCCAAATGTCTTAAGGAAAGTATTCCTTCTCTTTATGCAACTCCTGGAAGCAAGAAATAACTTAAGCAAAGCTCAGTCGACACGAAATCGAAAGAGGTGAAACTTGCTGATGAACACTGTCAGAAGTCGATTGAGGCTTCAAATCGCAAGAAAAGTGATCAGGAAGTGGTCGAAGACAGTTGGAAAAGCTCGCCGGAGGGTTCAGGAAGTAAGAATCAGCTAAAATTGGAAAAAGCAGAAGCTTGGTTGATAGAAAATGAAAGGGCAAAAACATGTCAAACGAACACCGAAAAGAACAGATCAAGTTGGAAAACTTCGGAATGACAGTCGGAAACTTGTCGAAAATAGGTCAGAGGCGATCAGAAAGGGTCGCCAGAGGGATTGAACTCCATGGGTGAAAAACCCTAAAACACGATACCAAACCCTAAAATACGGCAGCAAAAGTCATGCAGGCCCGACAGAATTACAGCTGTAATTTTCATCACGGCACTGCCGTAAAACTCTCAACAATATTTCAGCTCGAAATTACGGTCGAAAAGAAAGTCATGGTATCCCTGTAAAAATTCCAGAAAAACTTCTAAAACAAAATTACTGCCGTGTAATTTATTACAGCACTGCCTTGATTGTTTCTGTAAGAAAAATGCTCAAAAATACACGCATGATAAAAATTATGGTACCACCATAAAAGAGACTTTTTTTTATCGAAATAAAATTATGGGTGTAAAATAATTATACCCTTATCGTAAAATCCTCTGTAAAGAAACAACCAAAAATTACGGATGGTAAAAATAATTATGGTAGTGCTGTAAAACTCTCTGGCCAAAAATGATGCAAAATTACGGCTTGTAAAATTCATTACGGCCCTACCGTAATTCATGGAAAACTTCATACTTTCCTTAAAAAAGAAAAGAAAAATTAGTATGTAATATAAAAAATAAAAATAAAAATAAACTAAAGTAAGAAAGCTTGGGTTGCCTCCCAAAAAGCGCTAATTTTTAGGTCATTAGCTTGAGCGTTCTGCACTTAAATCTGATCGAGCATCCTTGAGTTGCAATTTTGTTCTTTCTTCGCTCTCTTCTTCATAGCAATAATGTTTCAACCTCTGATCATTAACCTTGAATTCTCTTGTTTTGTCACTCCATATGTCCACAGCTCCGTAGGGATAAGTTTTCCAAACCTGAAAAGGCTCGAACCATTGAGACTTAAGTTTACTAGGAAAAAGTTTTAATCTTGAATTAAATAAAAGAACAAAGTCACCTAGTTGAAATTCCTTCCTAAGAATATGTCGATCATGCCATCTTTTAGTCATCTCTTTATAAATTCTCGCGTTTTCATAAGCGGAGAATCTAATTTCATCCAGCTCGTTTAATTGTAACCTTCGTTTTTCCCTGCGGTCTTCAAGTTGAAATTTAATGCTTTGATTGCCCAGAACGCCTTGTGCTCGAGCTCTACAGGTAGATGACATGACTTATCATAAATTAACTGAAAAGGAGACATACCTATCGGTGTTTTGTAAGCAGTCCAGTATACCCAAAGTGCATCATCAAGTTTAGAAGCTCAATCCTTTCTTGTTCGTGAAATAGTTTTCTCTAAAATCCCCTTAATCTCTCTATTTGATATCTCATCTTGTCCACTTGTTTGGGGATGATAAGGTGTTGTAACACTATGATTAACATCATATTTTCTAAGTAAGGCTGAAAATTTATGTTCTATAAAGTGCGATCCTCCATCACTAATCACAACTCTTGGCGTTTCAAACCGTGAAAAAATGATCTTCTTAAACAATTTCACAACTACTCTAGAATCATTAGTAGGGGAAGCAAGAGCCTCCACCCACTTAGAAACATAATCTACTGCCACAAGAATGTATTTATTACCTCCAGATGATAGGAATGATCCCATGAAATCTATCCCTAAAACATTGATGACATGCATTTATATAGAATTTTTATTATGCTTTTACTACAAAATATCTCTCTTTGCTATCATGTTCTTACTCATTTTGGTTTAAATCCTTTTGTTTATTCGGAATCTTCACCTCTCTTCATTTTTGTCATATTTTAGGTGAAAATGACCAAATTTTGATGGATTTTGAAAGATCCGAGTGCACAAATAGATTCTAGACGCCGAGACGAAGTCACCTGCCAAATTTCATGAGAATCGGAGCAAGTTTGAAAAATACACCCCGCCCGTGAAAATAATTACGGCCATAATTTCTGCGGTGCTCTTTGATGTTTTTCACAGAGAGTTTTACGGCCTGCCCGTGAAAATTTTCACCGCTGTAATTCTTGCCCATGAAAATTTTCACAGCCGTATTTTTAACCGAGAATTGAACAGAAGAAAATATGGTCGCCCGTGAAAATTTTTATGGCCGTAATTTTGTCCGCCAGTTTCGGTTTTGACTCTGTTTCTCATCCGATTCGACCCGTTTTTGAGCCAAATTTTGGGAAAAACCTAATAGAAGGATGGGGAACTATTTAAGGGAGCTTTGGGCTGAGTTTGAGGACCTTTTGGTGAATTTTCGAGGCAAGAACCAAAGAGGAGGCGAGATCTAGGGCACCGGGCAGCGACCAACGAAAAGGCTTCAATTCCAAGGATTATTGGCGACGATCTTCATCAGGAAACATTAATCCTTGTCTTCCTTTGTATTTTTTATATTTTTTAGCCGATTGTAATCATGAACATGGAATTCTTAAACGTGAACATGTGTAGCATGTCAGCGTAAACTCTTATTCAGAATTAAGGGCATAACCCTCTTTGTTTTCATGACTTGATTGCTTTATACATCTTATGAAGTTATTTATTCTTGTTAGATTCAATTATTGTTGCATTAATCACATGATAATTACTGGTCATGATTCTCATGTCTTAGATGTCTCAAGAAGTACTGAGAAGTGAATTGAGACATCGAATCTACAATATTTGGACAAGTCGATTTGAACACGAGAGTAGTTAAAATTGACTTGAGGGATCTTCATATTTATGAAGAGCCCATTGGGTTTATTTTGAATTAATAACCACGAGAGTAGGGAATTGATTCAGATAAACACCGGATTGTACTACTGAGAAGGGCCAATCTGTACATGCGGATAAATCCCCTTCAACATAGTAAATCCTTCATAAGCTTTCTTTAATTTTAATAAGTCATGAAACATAGAGTGGTGAATCCTAAATCCTAATTTTCCATAAATTGATTACAACCAAAGTCTGCTCATTGCTTCTTCATTCTTTTTAGTAACGATAAAGATCATTCTCTCCCTGATTTGTCTAGCTAACAATTCCAAGTAAGAATCAGTACTTAGCCATTGGTCCCTGTGGGATCGATACTTTTATTACTTCGATTGTCCGTGCACTTGCGGATCACATCAAACATAAAATATCTCAACCTCAAGTATAATAGATAGTGGCATCTCATTCCTTCTGTTAATATTCTCTGTCTTTTGACATCTATCACAAGACAATATAAAATTCCTAGTATCCTTAAAAATTAAGGGCCAATAAAATCCAGATTGTAAAACCTTAAAAGCAGTCTTCAGAGTACTAGCATGCCCTCCATAAGATGATCCATGACACTGAAATAGGAAATCCATGATTTCTTCTTCTGGTACACATCTCCTAAAAATTCCATATGCATATTTTCTAAATACATAAGGCTCATCCCAAAAATAGTGCTTTACTTTAGCTAAGAATTTCTTCTTTCCTTGATAACTCAAATCAAGAGGAAAAATATTAGCAACTAGATAATTCTCTATATCAGTATACCAAGGAGCTTTGATCTGTTCAATGGCTAAAAGTTGTTCATCAGGAAAGGAATCATTAATTATGTCACCCTTATCAGCATCTATCATCATCCTAGAAAGGTGATCTGCAACAAAGTTTTCTGCTCCCTTTTTATCTTTAATCTCCATGTCAAACTCTTGCAAAAGTAAGACCCATTTGAGAAGTCGTGGTTTACTATTCTTTTTCTGAACCAAATACTATACTGCAGCATGATCTGTTTACGCTACAACCTTAGAATTAATCAAATATGACCTAAATTTATCAAAAGCAAAAAAACAATGGCCAAAAGTTCTTTTTCAGTGGTAGTGTAATTCCTCTGTGTTTCATCCAATGTTCGACTGGCATAATAAATAACATAGGGCTTCTTCTCTTTTCTCTGACCAAGTACTGCTCCTACTGCATAATCACTAGCATCACACATGAGCTCAAAAGGCAAATTCCAATCCGGTGGCTGTATGATGGGCGCTGATATCAGAGCCTTCTTCAATTCCTAAAAAGCAGACAAACATCCTTCATCAAAAGAGAATTTAACATCTTTACAAAGTAAATTTGTAAGTGGTCTAGCAAGTCTAGAAAAATCCTTGATGAAATGCCTGTAGAATCATGCATGTCCTAAAAAACTTCTAATTTCCTTGACTGTAGTGGGCGGCGCTAGCTTGTCAATTACTTCAATCTTGGCTTTGTCAACTTCTATCCCTCTATCTGAAACTAAGTGTTCCAAAACTATTCTCTGCCTAACCATGAAATGATATTTTTCCCACTTAAGCACAAAATTAGTTTCTTCACACCTCTGCAAAACTCGAGATACGTTAGCCAAATAATTATCAAAAGAAAAACCATAAACAGAGAAGTCATCCATAAAAACATCCATGAAATCCTCAATAAAATCTGAAAATATAGCCATCATACTCCTCTGAAAAGTAGCAGGTGCATTACACAAACTGAAAGGCATTCTCCTATAGGCAAAGGTACCATATGGGCATGTAAAAGTGGTTTTATCTTGGTCATCAGGATGGATGAGAATTTGGAAAAATCCAAAATACCCATCTAAAAAATAGAAATAAGAATGATTAGCAGGCCTCTCAACCATCTGATCAATAAAAGGTAATGAGAAATGGTCTTTCCTAGTGGCTGCATTTAATTTCCTATAATCTATGCACATGCGCCAACTAGTTACTGTCATAACAGGAATTAATTCATCATCTCTACCTTTCATCAGAGTCACACCCCCCTTCTTAGGAACACAATGAACAGGACTTACCCATTTACTATCGGAGATAAGATAGATAATACCTGCATCAAGCAATTTCAGAACCTCCTTCTTTACAACTTCTTTCATAGAGGGGTTAAGTCTTCTTTGAAAATCCACATGTGGTTTGTGTTCCTCTTCCATAAGAATCCTATGCATACAAAAAGAGGGGTTAATTCCCTTTAAATCATCAATAGAATACCCAATTACCTTCCTATGAGTTCTCAACTCTTTCAAAAGCAAATTTATTTCTCTTACATCAAGCTATGCATTAACAATAACCGAGTAAGTAGAATTGGGTCCAAGAAATTCATAACGAAGATTGGTTGGTAGAGATTTCAATTCAACTTTTGGAAATTTTTCTTCATGATTTTCTTGATCATCACATAAAGTGCAGTCTAATAAATCATGAGTTTCAGAATCATGATCAGAATTAGAATCAGAATCAGAAGGTTCATCAAACAAAGCATTAAGATCATAAACAATATCATCTACAGTATGAATACTACAACAAGATCTAGCATATGATGGTTTCTTCATAGATTCATTTAACTCAATTTTGTTTTTACCAATATTAAGAGTGAGTTTACCATTCTTTACATCAATGAGTACCCCTACTATAGCTAAGAACGGTCTACCAAATATGAAAAGAATTTTAGCATTCTCCTCCATCTCTAGAACCACAAAATCTGCTAGAACAAAATACTTACCAACCTGAATTGGAACATCCTCAAGAATTCCAATGGGAAACTTAACTAAACGATCAGCGAGCTGCAAAGATATAAAAGTTGGCTTTAGTTCTCCCATGTCCAGTTTCCTGCAAACAAATAAAGGCATTAGACTCACACTAGCCCCAAGATCACATAAGGCTTGGTCAAAAGCCATACTCCCAATTAAGCAAGGTATAGAGAAATTACCTGGGTCCTTTAATTTCGGTGGCAATTTGTTTTGAATGATAGCACTGCACTCCTCAGTTAATGCCACAGTGCCGTAGTCCTCTATTTTTCTTTCGTTAGACAGAATTTCTTTCAAAAATTTAGCATAAGTGGGCATTTGAGACAAAACATCAGTAAATGGAATTAATATAAACTTTTTTCAAAACATCCAGAAACTTCCCAAATTGCTTATCTAACTTAGCTTGAACAAGTCTCTAGGGAAAGGGTATAGGTGGCCTATATGGAGCAGGTGAGCTAGGTTTAGGAACATCAGACTGACATGGCTCATCCCCCTTAGGTTCATCACCTTTATGAGGTGGCGAACTAGGATGGGACTGCACATGTACATGTGGTGTCTCTGAGTCTGGCTCACTACTAGGTTCTTCAATGTCAGGCTCTTCCTCATCATCATTCTCAAGTCTACCCTTTGGTTCATCTAATTGTTTCCCACTCCTAGTAGTTATAGCATTACAATATTCCCTAGGGTTTGTGTGATATCCATGATTTAGCTTCTAACATCATTATGAAGTAATTATAGAGAAATACCCATAGTAACTCAAGAGGAATAATGCATAAAGAAAAAGACTAAAGTATAAATGTAATTATTTTGGATGCATGTTGAGCACTTAAGTGAGAATTTGAGTAAGTGATTTCTCCTTATTTGGTAAAGTCAAAACAAATAAGAGAGAAAGGATATAAGTGGTTAAGTGAAATGCATAAAAAGAAAAACACCTCATGCTTGTCTTTGAGCCACCTCAAGCTTGTCATGAGGATAAGATGAACTTGGTGATGACACCTCATACTAGGGGTGACTAATGAGGTAAAATGAAGTAACAAGAAGGAAAAAAAAGGTTTTTACCAGCAACTTCGTTTGGGCTTGTAGAAGAAGTGGTGAAGGTGGTGAAAGAAGAAGAAGACTTAGAAAAGCACAAATTTTCATAAGGCAAGTTTCTACTCTATGCCCTAAATTCATGGTTTCATAAATATGATAATTTCATCCTCAAATGATCTTCAAATCCTTTAGTTGATACTCTGATTTTGTTGAAATCAAAATGAATTTCGAATGGGGTTTTTCATAAACGAATGTGGAAAATTTTAAAAGCATGGTTAAGGTGATGTGAGTGTGTAAATCTGACCTTGTTTGGGTTCTTCTTCTATATCATTATACACACAAATGGTTTATAACTGAGAATTGATTTGTAGAAAAGAAGACTTGAACACCTTTCTAACGCATCCAATATTGGATATAGGTACTTTGAGCTCAGGCATCAATGATGTAGCATCATTCAGTATATACTTGCTATAAAACCAGACTGACCTACTTGTGTGGTTTTGTGCATAACTTCTGATATACCACTCGGTTTTCCCTGATTCATGATTTAACTGAACGTAGATTCAAATATCTTTCCAACGGATCATATATTGTATATCTTTGATATGCTTCGTAGTTATAAACGGATTGCATTCTGTAGTTTAATGCCCTGAAATTTTGGGGAACAGGGTAGTTTGACCCTTTGGTACTATAACCCTTATATCTTTTTGTATACTCTGCCAAATAGACTCAAACCAAGCTTATTGGAAAATAGACTGAAACACGGTTTCAATGAATCCTATATTGTATGGTTTTATATAGTATCTTCCTATGATTCATGTGAATGAATTGAGCTAAACAAATTGATATTCTCTATTGAACTCTTATGGTAAAATTTGTAGGTATTCTTATGCACATTCCATGCACATGATTTTGATGAATGGATCAATGTCCTTTCCTGGTATGACGATTATATTATGAAATACGGTTTCAATGAATCCTATATTGTATGGTTTTATATAGTATCTTCCTATGATTCATGTGAATGAATTGAGCTGAACAAATTGATATTCTCTATTGAACTCTTATGGTAGAATTTGTAGGTATTCTTATGCACATTCCATGCACATGATTTTGATGAATGAATCAATGTCCTTTCCTGGTATGACGATTATATTATGCATGGGGTTTGTCACTTTTGATACTTTTAGCCATGATCATGTTGTAAGGGCAATATCCCAAAGTTGATAATGTTGCTTATATCATGACAAGTCTTTGGCCCTTATGACTTTAGTGGGAAAATGATTTGATCCCATTTATGGGAATTAAGTGATGGATGTGGAGCTAAGTGCTACATGGAGCAAAGTGCCACATTAGAAATAATGAGGGCCACCTCTTGAATCCATGGGAGCCACCTCTAGAATCCCTCCATTCACATTTGGTTGGGCCATGGCGAGCCCTTTGCCCGCGTTTTACTTTGTGGGCTTTCCCAGACGTGGGTCAGTCTTGCTTCCAGACGTGGAGGACTTTGTTTTGCTTTGTTCCCACTATGCTGTCTATGATACTTTGATACTTTGATATTAGTTCCATTATGACATTTTGGTACTCCTGGGATAAGTACATCTTTTGGGTTCTTGATATCATCCTTATGCTCTATGTATAGGTTGTCATTATGGTATGAGTTTTGGATATCCATTTGATAAATTCGGTATTGATGCTTCTCTTTTGCATATGATATGACTTGTTTAAACTGTAGTCAAAATGTATTTTGTTGCATGGGCAAAGTAGATCTTGTTGAGTTTTATAGCTCACTCTTTTGGCTTTATATACTACAGGCTAGCTTTGGTTGCTTTTCCTTGGGGCCATTGAAGGATGTGTTGAGAAGAACTTTTGCTAATACGCTCTTGTTTAGTTGCTGTAGTAATGTGATGCAAAGATATGCTCATGTATATATCTTGTGTATAGACGACGTTGAGCAAATTTTGGATATAATAGCACATTGTATGTATGAACTAGTTGTGTAAATGAAGTTTGATGTTTTAATCTATCTTTGTGGTTGGTTGATGATTAATGATTTTGATTACATGAATTGTCATTCACCTAGAACTATGTTAACAAAGTTCTCAAATTTTGTTCGAATGAATTTTGGATCTTGGGAATTTGTGGTAAATAGAAAAGATAATATTGTATTATTCCTACGGGTGTGACAAGCGGTGGTATCAGAGCATGATTTGAGAATATGTATGTTTATCTTGAGGAGTTGATTTGTTATATTGTTGATGATTAATGGGAGTTTATTTTTGGATGACTTAGGGATATAAGATGACGAGATCTTCTCAATCTCCGGAGGATTCTCAAAGACAAATGTGTGGTGTTTTGAAAGCTCTGGATTCTATGGCAAGTTTAATGCAATAGCAAATGTCTAGGGAAAAAAGTCTGTTGATGTTGGAACAAGTAGTCAAGCCAATTCAGAGAATATGAGATTTGAAAAGTTTAAGAAAATGAATCCTCCTTCTTTTATTGGGGATCCAAATCCTATGATAGCTGAAAAGTGGATGATGCAGATCGACAAGATATTTGATGTGTTCCCTTGTTCGGATATACACAAAGTTTCTTATGCCTCTTTCATGTTAGATGGAGAAGCTGAGCACTGGTGGAAAATGATTAAGAGAGTAGCAGAAGCAAAGCAAGAAACCATAACTTGGGAAGTCTTTCAAAACAAATTCCATGAAAAGTATTTTCCAGAATGTGTGAGAGATCAGAAAGAGATGGAATTTATAAACTTGATACAAGGAAAACTTTCGGTTGCACAGTATGACGCAAATTTTTTTGAATTGTCCAGATTTGCCCCACATCTAGTTGAAAATGAAGTTAGAAGGGCAAAGAGGTTTGAAAGAGGATTAAGACCAAGTATTCGAGGTAAACTTTCAGCCTTAAAGCTTAGAACATATGATGAAGTTGTTGAACGAGCAGCCATAGTTGAGATGGATGTGGAGGAGATGCAAGAGCTCAGAAACAAAAGAGATAAGTTTAGATTTAATGTCCAAAAGAAAAAGAGAGAGTTTGGGGATGGAGACAATAAACGAGCAAAGTTGCAAAGAACTGACATGAAGAGACAGGTAGTAGACAAATATCCAACATGTAGTAATTGTGGAGGAAAACATGATACCAAGCAGTGTTATAGGACAACAGGAGCCTGTTTTGCTTGTGGAAAATTTGGACATCAAGTGAGAGATTGCCCTGATAATAGAAGGAAAGCACCAATGCCTCAAAAGCCTATAAGTCATACACGAGTCCATGCTATCACAACAAAACCAGATGATAAAGCCTCTAAATCAGTTGTAGAAGGTATTCTTTATGTTTCTAAACGAACTGCAAAAGTCTTATTTGACCCTAGTTCCAATCTATCCTTTGTTTCTCATAATTTTGCTCAACATTTCAATACACAACCTGAGTCATTGCCATCTATGCATGTGACAACACCAATTGGAGATTTTCTGACTGCCTCTCTTGTGTATTCCTGTTGTTTGATCTCAATTGGGGAATATGAGCTTCCTGCAAATTTGATTCTTTTAGATATGCAAGATTATGATATCCTACTTGGTATGGATTGACTTTCCTCTTATCATGCAACGGTAGATTGCTATAGAAAAGAGGTGACTTTTAATTTGCCAGATCAACCATCATTTCATTTTAGGGGAATAGTACAAGAATCACATCCCCATCTCATATCTTTTATGCATGCCCATCACTTACTTCAACAAGGTTGTGTATGTTACTTAGCTTATATCATGGATTGTCAACCTAAAGAAATGAATATGAATGAAGTACCAGTGGTCCAAGAATTTCCTGATGTTTTTCCAAATGATTTACCTGGGTTGCTAGTTGATAGAGAAATAGAGTTTGGTATTGATCTCATACCTGGTACAACACCCATATCTAAAGCACCTTATAGAATGGCACCATCCGAATTGGTAGAGCTAAAGAATCAATTACAAGAATTATTGGATAAAGGCTTCATCCGGCCTAGTGTTTCACCTTGGGGAGCACTAGTATTATTTGTAAAGAAGAAAGATGGAACGTTGAGACTTTGTATTGATTATAGGCAGTTGAATCAGGTGACAGTTAAGAACAAGTATCCACTTCCCAGAATAGATGATTTATTTGATCAATTGCAAGGGGCACAAGTCTTTTCTAAAATTGATTTGAGGTCAGGCTATTATCAATTACAGATTAAGAGGGATGACATTCCTAAGACTGCTTTCAGAACTCGGTATGGCCATTATGAGTTTTTAGTGATGCCATTTGGTTTGACAAATGCTCCAGTAGTATTTATGGCTTTAATGAACAGAGTTTTTCAACCTTTATTAGACGCCTGTGTTATTGTTTTTATTGATGATATACTCATTTATTCAAAGAGTAATAATGAACATGAAGAACATTTGAGGAAGGTGCTGGGAATACTAAGAAAAGAGAAATTGTATGCTAAATTTAGCAAATGTGAATTTTGGCTAAATCAAATTGATTTCTTAGGACATGTAGTTTCAAAAGATGGCATTTCTATAGATCCTAAGAAAGAAGAAGCTATTGTACAATGGAAGCAACCCACAAATATGGCAGAGATTAGAAGTTTCTTAGGCTTAGCGGGTTACTACAGAAGATTTATTGAAGGATTTTCAAAAATTTCAAGTCCTCTTACTAGATTGACTAGGAAAGAAGTCAAGTTTGAATGGAATGAAGAATGTGAAAATGGTTTCCAAGAATTGAAGAAAAGGTTAACTAGTGCTCCAATTCTCACAATTCCATGTGGTAATGATGGCTTTTCAGTTTATACCGATGCCTCTACTAAAGGTCTTGGTTGTGTTCTCATGCAAAAATGGCAAGTAATTGCATATGCTTCAAGACAATTGAAAACTTATGAGCAGAATTATCCAACTCATGATTTAGAATTGGCAGCAATCATCTTTGCATTAAAGATATGGAGGCATTATTTATATGGACAAACATTTGAAATATATAGTGATCACAAAAGTTTGAAATATATATTTAGCCAAAAGGAATTGAATATGAGGCAAAGGAGATGGATAGAATTGCTAAAGGATTATAATTGTACCATTCATTATCAAGCAGGTAAAGCAAATGTTGTGGCTGATGCACTTAGCCGAAAATCAAGTGGTAAATTGGCAAGTTTGATGGTAAAGCAATGGAACTTATTAGAAGAGTTTTGCAATCTTATTATTGATGTAAACATTCAAAATCCCAAGATGTTGCTTGGATCATTGAAAGTTCAATCTGATTTTCATCAACAAATACTAGAGAAGCAATTAGAAGATCCAATGTTATCATCCATTAGAAGCAAAGTTGGGGAAGGTTAGATGCTTGATTTCCAAATTACTCAGGATGGGATTTTGAAATTTCACAGTAGACTATGTATTCCAAATGATCCAAATATGAAGAATAAGATATTGGAAGAAGCTCACAAATCTAAATATTCCTTACATCCAGGTGGTACCAAAATGTATAGGGACTTGAAATGTAATTACTGGTGGACTGGCATGAAGAAAGATATTGCAAATTATGTTTCTAAATGTTTAACTTGCCAACTCATAAAGGCAGAACATCAAAAGCCAGGAGGACCATTGCAACCATTAGAGTTACCAGAATGGAAATGGGAAAGTGTTACTATGGATTTTGTTTCAGGCATGCCAAGAACATTAAAGAAGCATGATGCTATTTGGGTAATTGTTGATAGGTTAACTAAGTCAGCACACTTCTTGCCAATAAATATGACATATTCCCTTGATAAGCTTGTGAAATTGTACATTGATGAGATTGTAAGACTTCATGGAGTTCCAAATGAAATTATATCAGATAGAGATCCTAGATTTCTTTCTAGATTATGGAAAAGATTACAAGAGTCATTGGGCACTAAACTAAAATTTAGTATGGCTTATCATCCTCAAACTGATGGACAATCTGAAAGAACAATTCAAACACTTGAGGACCTTCTTAGAGCATATATCATGGATTGGAAGGGTGAATGAGATGGTGACTTGTCCCTCATTGAGTTCACTTATAACAATAGTTTTCACTCTAGCATACAAATGGCACCTTATGAAGCTTTATAGGGAAGAAAATGTAGGACACCACTTTGCTGGGAAGAAGTTGGTGATAGAAAGATATTGACCCCAGATGAAGTGCAAGAAACTATTGAAAAGGTTCAAGTGATAAGAAACAAATTGAAAATGGCTCAAAGTCGCCAAAAAAGTTATGCTGATAATAGAAGAAGGGACCTTCAATTCCAAGTTGGACACCATGTATTTCTAAAGATATCACCTTGTAAAGGAGTAATAAGATTTGATAAGAAGGGAAAGTTAAGCCCAAGATTTATTGGTCCTTTCGAGATACTTGAAAAATTGGATCTGTTGCTTACAGGGTTGCACTTCCACCCGCCTTAATCAATGGTCATGATGTTTTCCATGTATCGTTATTGAGGAAGTATACTCCAGATCCCTCTCACATTATTGAGAATGAACGCTTGGAAATTGATAAAGATTTGTCTTACTTTGAACAGCCAAAACAAATTGTGTATAAAAAGGATAAGATTTTGAGAAATCGTGTTATTCCCTTGGTGAAGGTCATTTGGCAACATTATTCAATGGAAGAGGCAACATGGGAGTTGGAGGAAGAAATGAGGAAGCAATATCCATATCTTTTCAATGAACCAGGTATGAAATTTAGAGGACTAAATTTCTTTTAAGGAGGGGAGAATGTGATATCCATGATTTAGCTTCTAACATCATTATGAAGATTATGAAGTAATTATAGAGAAATACCCATAGTAACTCAAGAGGAATAATGCATAAAGAAAAAGACTAAAGTATAAATGTAATTATTTTGGATGCATGTTGAGCACTTAAGTGAGAATTTGAATAAGTGATTTCTCCTTATTTGGTAAAGTCAAAACAAATAAGAGAGAAAGGACATAAGTGGTTAAGTGAAATGCATAAAAAGAAAAACACCTCATGCTTGTCTTTGAGCCACCTCAAGCTTGTCATGAGGATAAGATGAACTTGGTGATGACACCTCATACTAGGGGTGACTAATGAGGTAAAATGAAGTAACAAGAAGTAAAAAAAATAGGTTTTTACCAGCAACTTCGTTTGGGCTTGTAGAAGAAGTGGCGAAGGTGGTGAAAGAAGAAGAAGACTTAGAAAAGCACAAATTTTCATAAGGCAAGTTTCTACTCTATGCCCTAAATTCATGGTTTCATAAATATGATAATTTCATCCTCAAATGATCTTCAAATCCTTTAGTTGATACTCTGATTTTGTTGAAATCAAAATGAATTTCGAAGGTGTTTTTCATAAACGAACGTGGAAAATTTTAAAAGCATGGTTAAGGTGATGTGAGTGTGTAAATCAGACCTTGTTAGGGTTCTTCTTCTATATCTTTATACACACAAATGGTTTATAACTGAGAATTGAGTTGTAGAAAAGAAGACTTGAACACCTTTCCAACGCATCCAATATTGGATATAGGTACTTTGAGCTCAGGCATCAATGATGTAGCATCATTCAGTATATACTTGCTGTAAAACCAGACTAACCTACTTGTGTGGTTTTCTGTATAACTTCTGATATGCCACTCGGTTTTGCCTGATTCATGATTTAACTGAACGTAGATTCAAATATCTTTCCAACGGATCATATATTGTATATCTTTGATATGCTTCGTAGTTATAAACGGATTGCATTCTGTAGTTTAATGCCCTGAAATTTTGGGGAACAGGGTAGTTTGACCCTTTGGTACTATAACCCTTATATCTTTTTGTATACTCTGCCAAATAGACTCAAACCAAGCTTATTGGAAAATAGACTGAAATACGGTTTCAATGAATCCTATATTGTATGGTTTTATATAGTATCTTCCTATGATTCATCTGAATGAATTGAGCTGAACAAATTGATATTCTCTATTGAACTCTTATGGTAGAATTTGTAGGTATTCTCTTATGCACATTCCATGCACATGATTTTGATGAATGGATCAATGTCCTTTCCTGGTATGACAATTATATTATGCATGGGGTTTGTCACTTTTGATACTTTTAGCCATGATCATGTTGTAAGGGCAATATCCCAAAGTTGATAATGTTGCTTATATCATGACAAGTCTTTGGCCCTTATGACTTTAGTGGAATGATTTGATCCCATTTATGGGAATTAAGTGATGGATGTGGAGCTAAGTTCTACATGGAGCAAAGTGCCACATGAGAAATAATGGAGGCCACCTCTTGAATCCATGGGAGCCACCTCTAGAATCCCTCCATTCACATTTGGTTGGGCCAGGGTGAGCCCTTTGCCAGCGTTTTGCTTTGTGGGCTTTCCTAGACGTGGGTCAGTCTTGCTTCCAGACGTGGAGGACTTTGTTTTGCTTTGTTCCCACTATGCTGTCTATGATACTTTGATACTTTGATATTAGTTCCATTGTGACATTTTGGTACTCCTGGGATAAGTACATCTTTTGGGTTCTTGATATCATCCTTATGCTCTATGTATAGGTTGTCATTATGGTATGAGTTTTGGATATCCATTTGATAAATTCGGTATTGATGCTTCTCTTTTGCATATGATATGACTTGTTTAAACTGTAGTCAAAAATGTATTTTGTTGCATGGGCAAAGTAGATCTTGTTGAGTTTTATAGTTCACTCTTTTGGCTTTATATACTATAGGCTAGCGTTGGTTGCTTTTCCTTGGGGGCATTGAAGGATGTGTTGAGAAGAACTTTTGCTAATACGCTCTTGTTTAGTTGCTGTAGTAATGTGATGCAAAGATATGCTCATGTATATATCTTGTGTATAGACGACGTTGATCAAATTTTGGATATAATAGTACATTGTATGTATGAACTAGTTGTGTAAATGAAGTTTGATGTTTTATTCTATCTTTGTGGTTGGTTGATGATTAATGATTTTGATTACATGAATTGTCATTCACCTAGAACTATGTTAACAAAGTTCTCAAATTTTGTTCGAATGAATTTTGGATCTTGGGAATTTGTGGTAAACAGGAAAGATAATATTGTATTATTCACTAGGGGTGTGACAGTTTGGTTCAGGTTTAGTAGGCAATTTTCCTGGGGGTCTATATAAGATATACTAGCTTGTTGTGCTATTTGGTTTTCTAGAATTTTATTGTGTGCTGTTAAAGATCCTACCTGAGAAGTAAGTTGACTAACCATTCCCTTAAGATTCTCAATTTCCTTACTTTGATTTATCATGAAATTTTCAAGCATGGATTCTAAACTGGAGTTCTGGGGTTGAGCTTGATTTTGCTGCTTCTGTTGGTATCCTTTGTTCTCTCCTTGTCCCCCTATATTATTATTATTTCACCATGATAAATTTGAGTGATTTCTCCATCCAAGGTTGTATGTATTAAAGTAAGAGTCATTATTTCTACCTTGATTGTAACCCCCTACAGCATTTACTTGTTCTACACCCTGATTAGCAATGACTTTACACTCTTCTGAGTAATTTCCTTGGTTTTCACATATTTCACAAGTAACAGATGATGAAACCATAGCAGTTTGCATATGAAAAGAATCAAATCTATTAACCAAAGAGTTTACCTTTTCAGCAAAGGTACGCCATCCATCATTTTCATTCTTATCATATGGAGGACGATATATCATTCCTCTTTTAGTAGTCCACTGGTTATAGTTCAAAGTCATCTCCTTAATCAAAGTAAAAGCATCATCAATGGTCTTGTTCATGAGAGCTCCTCCTACAGCAGCATCAATAATGAGGCGAGCACTATAAAGTAAACCATTATAAAAAGTATGAATCAAAACCCATTTTTCCAAGCCATGGTGAGGGCACTTTCGTTGTAATTCATTACAATGCTCCCATGCCTCACTGAGTGACTCGCCATCCCTCTGTGCATAACTGGTGATCTGATTTCTCAACTGGATCGTTTTACTTTGTGGGGAGTACTTTGATAAGAAAGCATTTGAAAGTTGATCCCATGTGGTGAATGTTCCAGTTGGTTGAGATTGAAGCCAGGCACGTGCTCGGTCCCTAAGAGAGAAAGGAAATAATCTTAGTTTCAAAGCATCATTAGATACACCATAAATCTTAATGGTGTCACAATATTCAAGAAAAAGAGAGAGATGCTGATTAGGATCTTCAAGTGGTGATCCTCCAAACTGATTCTGTTGTATCATTGATAAAAAAGCCGGTTTAATTTCAAAGTTATTATCCTCAATCGCTGGCCTAGCTATGCTAGAGTGTATCCCTTGTGGATTTGGTGCTGCATAATCCCTAAGTGATCTTCTTTCAGTCATGATCGATTCTTCTTCCTTCTTCTCTTCAAATTTGAGTTTTCTATGCAATCTAAGAGTTTTATTAATTTTGGGATCAAAAGGAACTATTGGTCCTGTCCTATGGGTCCTACGCATAAACAAGTAGAAGAATCAAATAAACATAGATTTTCAAAAAATAGCAGAAAATAGAATAATGAAAAATGATAGCTTATAGAAAATCCAAAACTAGTAAAAATAGAAAACAAAACTAAGACAAAGCTTAGTCTAGCCATAATATCAATTAATTCGATACTAACAAAACTAAGGTCCCCGGCAATGACGCAAAAAACTTGTTGTGTTCGCAAGTGCACGGATACTCGAAGTAATAAAAGATATTGAACCCATAGGGACCTATGTGTTAAGTACCAAGTAATTGTGTTCTTAGTAGCTAAGCAAATAAGTCATAAGCGAACGATCAAAAATTGTTACGGATTATCAGAGAAAGAAAATTGGGACTAGGGTTTCATCCACTTAATTTCTAGGATTGGACATGAATAATTGTTTGTCAACTATTTCTAACATGATAAAGATGAAAATTTACTTATAAAGAAATTGCCTCGCTCTCACAACTACAATTTACACAGAATAACTTTCACTCTCATGACTCGCTATTCAGTGTTTAAAGCAAGTAAATCTGACAAAGAAAGTTAAAGTCACTCTCATGGTTTAACTTCCAGTGTTAATACCTCAAGCAAAATTAAATATTCCCATATCTTAATTTCACAAGTTTTACTTAGGGTTTCTAACAATCTAAATCACCTTTCAGTACGTATTTTCATGTCTAACTCAATAAAAATTCCTAGATCAAATTATCAACAAGAATTATGCTTCAAAAATTAGGAAATAAGAACAAACCTATTCTCATAGCATAAGTTCTTAAAACATAATTTAAGGGTTCCGAGTTTTGTAAGTCACCTCTTTGTACATGTTATAAACTCTAAGACATGTTAATATTTGAATCTAGAAAAGATTAAAGACAATTTATTACTTAAGTAAAATTATCATATTGAAGAACAATTGACAAAATAGAAATTATCCGGTCATTAAGAAATTAAGGGGATTGCACCCCCTGTCCCAAAAAGGTTTTTACGCTATCATGGTAGGAGTTTTACAATAAGAATTCATCTTAGAAAAATCAGAATTTAAAGAAAAAGGAAATAGAGTTACTAATGTACGAGGCTGTGAAAAATTTCACAGCCTGTAATTCTGTGAAAAAGGCTGTGAACAGTAACTGCGATCATGCCCTTGTCGATTTCTCCTCTAATTGAACTCCTCTTCATCTGAAACTTTCTACACGTCTTCTCCTTCCACAAGCATAGCTTCCTTAAAAATTTCTTTGTCGGAGATGGTCTGTACACTTCATAGTGATGAACCTAATGCGGCAGCAATCTCCTCGATTTCTCTCTCTATCCTGGATCAAAATCTGGGATTCTGGTCTTGGAATCTTCTTCTCTTTTTATAGATCACTCCTCTTCTTTCCGATTTGGAAATCATGGCGTAAATCTCTCGAACTCGGCTTCAAAAATTTCGGTGAACAGTAATAGTGGAAGACTCGAGCAAATGCAGCTAACAGGGTTAAAATTATGGCCATGGAATAAATTATGGCAGTGCCATAATCTCTTCTATACAAAATCTTGGAACAATCATGAGCCGTAATAATAACCACGGTAGTGCCATGATTGCTTCAATTTCTCTCCGAATAAAATTACGGCCGTAAAAATATTTATGGTAGTGTCGTAATCTTCTCTATACAAAAATCTTCAGAAATCACGGTAGAGAAAATAAATCATAGTAGTGTCGTGGTTTATTCTATAGGTCCCAGTAAAACCACGGCTGTAATAATAATTACGGCACTACTGTAATTTGACTTTAAGCTCAGAATTTCCTGAAAATTATCTGGTAATTCCCTTTTGATGATTAGATGTTGTCCATGCATTCAAATCATTCAAAATCCATCGAAATAAAGGCCTTTTTACTTGAAATTGATCAAAAATTAGAAAAGGTGTAGATTCCGAACTATTTGACATATAAAGCTTAAAAACAAGCAAAAGAGCATAAATATGACTCAAAAAGACTAAACAATAAATATAAAACATACTATGAAATTTTAAGTCATCAAACATCAAGCTACATTGAATTTAAATTTGACATTTAGCCATACAAAACTCAAATACATGTTTAAATTCTGATTGCATCTCGCTCATTGAGTAGCTCGTCGAGGGGCGCCTTCTATAGTAGCTTGCTCGTTGACATTTCCTATTGGACAAGAGCATCAGCCGAAGAGGAGCACTAGCCAGCTAGAGCGTTGAGAGGCACCAATCAAAGAGGAGCATTGAGAGGCATCGGCTAGAGAGGAGCGTTGATAGGCACTAGGGTCGGAGAGGAGCATCGAGAGGCTTTAGTCGGAAGAGGAGCATTGAGAGGGGTCGGCCAGAGAGGAGCGTTGATAGGCACCGAGGTCAGAGAGGAGCATCGTGGGTGAGGGGTTTTTCTCCCTTGGGGGTGGGGGAGGAGGGCTGTTCTTTTCGACGAGAGAAGAAGATGGTTCTTGGGAAAGGGCTGGTTAATTTTTCTATTGAGGTGGAGCTTTAAAATTTCCACTAATAACTAATCTAACGGCTAAGGGGTCCTCCCTAAATGCGTTTTGGCGGGGGCCAGCAGATTTTTTTTTCAATTCCATCCATCACTTCCCATGCTATGCTCGTCTAATTTAGTAGTGCTAGCAAAAAAATAGTCATGTGCCAGCAACAACTTACACCAGGATTCTCTGACGACCTCGCCTAGGTTTGCCTCTTCCGACTCCCCTTTCGAGCCTTCCCAGCTACCCGTTCCATTTGCCACCTCTGGTGCCAGGAGCTCGACTCCCCCTACTTCCACCGCCATAGAAAATCGGCTGCCCTGATTTGACCGCTCCTTGCCTTTTCCCAAGTCGAATCCGACTTTGGCTCCTCCTCCACCGCCACCAAGAGCGATGGAGCTTCTGTCCCCTCCTACCACCTCTTCCTCTTTGAGCCCACCGCTCGTCCCCTCCTTTCCACACGGCCTCCCACTCTTCTACCAGCAAATGGTGGCTGATGTGCCTGTGGACGCGAGGGTGGGTGCGCATCTTGTTGTGTGGGAGGGTAGGCTGATGAGGAAAAAAGTCCTAGGCACGAGCTTCATCCACCATTTAGTGAGCATGCATCTCAATGCCGCCCACGGATTTAGTTTGATGCACATTTCTGTTAAGTCTGACAATAATTTTAAAATTTGACAAAACCATATTTGACAATAAACAACAAAATTCAACAATAGTTATATATCGTCGAACTTATTTAAAACTTATCATTTTATCATCGAACTTTGTCTTATATCGTCGAACTTATTTAAAATTTATAAATTTATCATCAAACTTTTTTTTCGATATTGACGAACCTTTTCTAAAACATGATTTTATCATCAAACTTTTTTTGTATATCGTCGAACTTTTTTAAAATTTATAAATTTATCATTGAACTTTTTCTAGATATCATCGAACTTTTTTAAAATTTATAAATTTATCATCAAACTTTTTCTAAAACATGATTTTATCATCAAACTTTTTTAAAACTTATGATTTTATTGTCAAACTATGTCATATATCGTCGAATTCCTTCTCATTTCATCGAACTTGACCCAAACTTGACCCAAATTTGACTCAACTTGACCCAAACCTAGGTATAATGAATGGACATTAACTTGGATACAACAAAACTTTATTTATACATTTTTTCAATCTCTAATTCCCTATTATTGTTAATTGATGATATCGTCGAACTCCTTCTTATTTCGTCGAACTTGACCCAAACTTGACCCAAATTTGACCCAACTTGACCCAAACCTAGGGATAATGAATGGACATTGGCTTGGATACAATAGTATTTAATTTATACATTTTTTTGAATATCTAATTCCCTGTTTTTGTTAATTGATGATATTGTCAAACTTCATCTCATTTCGTCGAACTTGACCCAAACTTGACTCAAATTTGACCCAACTTGACCCAAACCTAGGGATAATGAATGGACGTTGACTTGGATAGAATAATACTTAATTTATTTATTTTTTTCAATCTCTAATTCCCTGTTTTTGTTAATTGATAATATTGTCGAACTTCTTCTCATTTCGTTGAACTTGACCCAAACTTGACCCAAATTTGACCCAACTTGACCCAAACCTAGGGATAATGAATGGACATTAACTTGGATACAATAGCACTTAATTTATATATTTTTTGTAATATCTAATTCCCTATTTTTGTTAATTAATGATATTGTCAAAATTCTTCTCACTTCGTCGAACTTGACCCAAACTTGACCCAAATTTGACTCAAATTTAACCTAACTTGACCCAAACCTGTGGATAATTGTAAGTCCCCTAAAAAGGGGGCGAAACCCTAATAGGCGCAATCAGAGGTTTTAACACAGCGGAAGAAAGGATTTCTAGATCGATTGCATGCTTGTCATATGATCAACTTTGATAAACTTGTATACATCAAAAGATACATACCGATGCCATTTCTTGGATGGCGTCTTGGAAGCAGAGATCGAAAGGGCTCTCCTCCAAAGCGTGCGCACACAAGATGAATCTTGGCTTCTCCTTGTCGCTCCTTGTGCTAGCAAGGTTCTCCAAGTCTCCTGATCGAATGGAAAGAAAAGGGATGTTTTCTTTGCTTGGCCGAATCCTCTCCAAAGCGTCAAAGCTTTACCATACAAGAGTGTGTCGAGAGGGGTGGGCGAGAGGCGAGAATAGAGCTTGCTCTCTACAAACGTGAGACGTGGTCTCAACTTGAGATCATGGCTTCTAAAAATAGCAAACCACCTCTCAATGCGACCATGGGTTTACCCCAAGCGCATTTTTGCTCTCCCCTTTGAACCATGCGCTCACATGATGATCCGGTTCATTTTGGTTTGGTTCAAAGACCAATTAACCCAAGCCTTTGGTCTAGATCTCATTAAACTTAAAGGTTCAAGATCTAACCGTTCATCTCTTGATGCTCTTGATCTCACCGATCTAGCATCAACTCTCTCGATTAAAGCTTACCGATCTCAAGCCCTAATCAATCAAACATGATCAGACCAGATCTCACTTACAATCAGAGTTTAAATCCCTTTAAACTGAACCAAAACAATTCAGTCCACACGATCTGACATAAGTAAGCCATATCATCAAATTGTGCGACCCTAAGGGTTTCCTTTAAATGTCGGTAACGATAACTTACGTTATCACGATCAGTGAGGGGTATCTAGCAACACATCACTGTCTCCCGATATAAAGGAAAGAGTCTTCCAAGACCACACCCAAACCACAGCACAAGTGTGAATCCAATTCACTAGGCATACATGCTTCCTTTGCCACTGGATGTTCTTATTGGACAAGCGTGTCAAGCCTGTAATTCCAATATGATGAGAATGATTAGATCAGATGAACATAGTCATCTGGGTATGGCCATACACTTTCTCAATCATCTCATCCAGGGGGCCCCTTTAGAACATCACACTCCAAACGAGGAGACGGCAATCCTATATCTATCACTAGTGCCCTAACATGACTCATGCTCATTATCCAAGATAGTCTATAACCATTATGTTTCAAATGATATTGAACTACCTCAAAACAATGTCAATCATCATTTAGAAACACAAGTGATCTCAAGTCAGAGGAAATATGCCACTTGTTCGCATATAAGGATTATTCACATTGTGACAAGCAATTGAATATCCTAAGTAGGGTCTGTCCAGTACATCCGACGTACCCATGAGTCTACATCTTATTCCATGCTCGAAGCATCCTATAAGATTAGAACTCATATTAGTCTCAATCATATCAAGGCTATCTCATGTTCACCAAGATATCTCGACTAAGGACAATACTGCATGTCAGCCAAGCTGAACAGCATTGAGACATTATTCAGAAGTATACATATTGCAGCAGATGATGTAACAACTTGAATAACAACCATTGCCTTTATAAACATAGAGTTTATACATGATACTGATATAATCCCAAGGCCTCAAACATTAGCCTTAAGGGCATACCCCAATAATCTCCCACTTGCACTTAATCTAATGGTTGAGAAATCTCAAACCCATATTATTACAGTGCTTCTCATGCTTCTGCTGCGCTAGAGGCTTTGTAACCGGGTCAGCTAGATTGTCATCTGTATGAACCTTGCAGATTTTGATCTCGCCACGATCAATGATCTCCCAAATCAAGTGAAACCTTCTCTGTATGTGCTTGGACTTCTGGTGCGACCGTGGTTCCTTTGCTTGTGCTATTGCTCCAGTGTTATCACAGAAGATAACCAAAGGATCTGCACTCGAAGAAACAACACCAAGTTCCTGAACGAACTTACGAATCCACACTGCCTCCTTAGATGCTTCTGAGGCTGCAACATACTCGGCTTCTATTGTGGAATCAGCAACAATTGATTGTTTGAAACTTTTTCACACCACTGCACCTCCATTCAAGCTAAAAACATAGCCTGATTGCGATCGGAAATCATCCTGGTCAGACTGGAACGAAGCGTCAGTATATCCTTCAATACTGAGTTCTTCCTGACCTCCATATATCAAGAACATATCTTTGGTCCTCCGAAGATATTTCAAAATGTTCTTGACCGCAATCCAGTGCGCCTTACCTGGATTACTCTGGAATCGACTGGTCACGCTTAACCCGTAAGCGACGTCTGGGCGAGTACACAACATCGCATACATAATGGACCCAATAGCTGAAGCATAAGGCGTATTGTCCATTTCATCTTTCTCAGTCTGTGTTTGTGGACACTGACTCTTTGAAAGATTCAGACCATGTCTGACTGGAAGATATCCTCTTTTAGAATTTTCTAAATAGAATCTCTCCAGGACTTTATCGATGTAAGTACTCTGGCACAGCCCGAGAAGCCTCTTAGATCTATCTCTGTAGATCTTCACACCTAATACATAGGCTGCTTCTCCTAAATCTTTCATCTGGAAACATTTTCTTAACCATGCTTTGACAGCATGTAGTTCAGGAACATCGTTTCCAATGATTAAGATATCATCGACGTAGAGGACTAGGAAAGTAATCACGCTCCCACTAAACCTCTTATATACACACGGGTCATCTTCATTCTTGATGAAACCAAATTCACAGATTGATTCATCAAAACGAATATTCCAGCTTCTTGATGCTTGTTTAAGTCCATAAATGGACTTCTTTAATTTGCATATTTTATGACGATCTGATAGATTAGTGAAACCTTCAGGTTGTGTCATATAGACATCCTCTTCTAATTTTCCATTAAGGAAAGCGGTCTTCACATCCATTTGCCAGATCTCATAATCATAATATGCTGCTATCGCAAGAATAATCCGAATAGACTTGAACATGGCTATAGGAGAGAAAGTTTCATCATAATCTATCCCGTAGATTTGTTTGAAAACTTTCGCAACTAGCCTGCCTTTATAGGTAACTACGTTACCATCCATGTCAATCTTCTTCTTGAAGATCCACTTACAGCCTATAGGGATTACTCCCGGAGGCGGATCAACCAAATCCCAGACTTGGTTATCTGACATGGAGTCCATTTCGGCTCGCATAGCTTCAAGCCATCTTGCTGATTCCGGTCCACTGACCGCATCCGCATAAGTGAGGGGTTCATCATTAATGATGTAGACTCCGTCATAGCGTTCAGGCTGTCGACGGATCCTTCCCGATCTTCGCGGTTCCCGTGATATCTGAGCCTCAGGTTGTTCAGTAACCTGATCTACTGGCTCAGGCTCATCCAACTGTGCTTGACTACTTTGTCCTTCTTCTGGATTCTCATCCAGCTTTATTTCTCTCCCACTGGCCTCTTGCAGAAGAAATTCCTTCTCAAGAAAAATAGCCGTCCGAGCAACAAATACTTTGTTCTCTTTGGGATCGTAGAAATAATAACCCTTAGTTTCCTTAGGGTAACCGACAAAGATACATTTCTCAGATCTGCTCTCCAGTTTCCCAGAGGCGAGCTTTTTGACATAAGCCCCGCAACCCCAGATCTTGATAAATGTTAAGCTTGGCTGTTTCCCATACCATAACTCATATGGAGTCTTTGAAACTGCCTTGGATGGCACTCGTTTTAGTACCTTTGCAGCTGTTTCCAGTGCAAATCCCCAAAAGGAGTAAGGTAGAGTAGCCTGACTCATCATAGAACGAACCATATCCAGTAAGGTTCTATTTCTCCTCTCAGATACACCATTCCACTGCGGTGTTCCTGGCGGAGTGAGCTGTGAGATAATCCCACACTCCTTCAGATAGTCAGTAAACTCATGACTCAAGTATTCTCCACCTCGATCTGAACGAAGTGCCTTGATATTTCGGCCCAACTGATTCTGTACTTCATTCTTGAACTCTTTGAACTTGTCAAAAGATTCACTCTTATGTCTCATAAGATAGACATAACCATACCTACTGAAATCATCAGTAAAGGTAATGAAGTATGAATAGCCACCTCTGGCATGTTTACTAAATGGCCCACACACATCACTGTGAATGAGGTCAAGTAAACCTGAAGCCCTTTGTCCTTTATTAGAAAAAGGAAACTTCGTCATTTTACCCATTAAACAAGCTTTGCATGTATCAAACTCCTCATAGGAGAATGATCCCAGCAGTCCATGCTCATGCAACCGCTTAATGCGCTTCTTGTTAATATGGCCTAAACGACTATGCCATAGCAAGGTGCTATCATCAGCATACTTGGCTTTCTTAATATCAATATGTTGTATTGAACATTCCATGTCCAACATGAATAACCCATTGTTAATTGATCCAGTAGCATAAACAATATTATCTAATGAAATATAACACTTTGAAGTCTTGCATTCAAAGGTAAACCCTTTCCTGACAAGAGCAGGAATAGAGATAATATTCTTAGTTATGCTCGGTACAAAATAACAATTGTCCAATTCCAATACAAGACCAGATGGTAAAGAGATGTAATAAACTCCTACAGCAACAGCAGCAACCCGTGCCCCGTTTCCAACTCGTAGGTCCACCTCATGCTGTCCCACCTGTCTTCTTCTCTTGAGTTCCTGTACATTTGAACAAATGTGAACTCCACATGCAGTGTCCAACACCCATGATATAGAAGAAGAAACCATGACCTCAGTCACGAAAATACCTGAACCAGAAGCGAAAGGATTGCTTCCCTTCTTGTCTCCTTGGAGCGCTTTACAGTCCTTTTTCCAGTGACCCAACTGGCCACAATGGAAACATCTGTATTCCTTCGACCGCTTAACCTTTTGTTTCAGAGCCTTGTTGTAGCTCTTGACAGGGGCTTTGCCCTTCTTCCCCTTCCTTTTGTTCCTTGAAGGAACCATCAAGACAGAGGATGAAGGCTTTCCCTTTAGAGTCAGCTCTGTAGTCAAGAGCATATTCAGTAACTCTGCCGGCGTACAGTCGATCTTGTTCATATTAAAATTAATGATGAACGGATCGAAAGAGGGCGGGAGAGACTGCAGGATAATATCTACAGCAAGCTCCTGATTGATGGTGTGTCCCAGTTTCTCTAGAGCCTCTTTGTACCCAATCATCTTAAGTACGTGAGCTCCCACTAGACTCCCTTCAGTCAGTTAGCTCTGAAAGAAAAGTTTCGTCAAATTATAGCGTTCAGTCCTTGCCTGTGCAGCATACAACAGCTTAAGGTTTGCTATAATTTCTATAGCTGACAAATCCTCATGCTGACGCTGCAGCTCTGGCGTCATAGACGCAAGCATCAAGCAAGCGACATCAATGCTATCATTGACATGCTTCTCATAAGCTTCCCGAACCGCCCTTGCGGCGTTCGGAGCGGGTTGAGGCGGTATAGCCGTCTCGAGGACATACAGTTTCCTCTCAGCCTTAAGAACAATCTTAAGGTGTCCGTACCAGTCTGAGAAGTTTTGCCCAGCAAACTTCTCCCTTTCCAGTAGGGATCGCACATTAAAATTTGTGGTGTTCGTTGCTGCAGGAATCTACAACAATGCAAGAACAGCAAGGTCAGTATCAATGTCAGAATCAATTCAGGACTTAAGAATGATTCTTTTCTCACTATTTTATCTGGCTGAAAAATCCAGCAAAACAGCCCGAAAGAGTAAAACTCTTTTAGTGAGATGGGATCCAGATTTCATACTTGGTCTCCGCGTCCCGCTCAGGCGAGATAAGATGCACAGAGAGTACAAGCACTAATTTCTGGTAGGCAATCCATGCCAATCGCCAACCCATGCGATTCCCCTTCATCTGGGCAATCCAGCAGACTGTGCCAACTGAGTTGGTACAACACAGTCTCTGATCCCATAGATGGCTGCCTCCATATAGCTACCATATGCTCAATATGTAGCCTACATGGTCAAGCTGACCTGACCTACTCCCTGGACCACCACGTGCTATGCTGAGCAACGAGAAGCGATAAAATCCCTTCTCTGTAACACGGAGGTGTAATCACACACCGTCTGAAGATAGATGGGCGTGCCCACTGAGTGGGTACAACACGGCCCCAACGATAGTCAGAACAGTGAGGTTTCGCGTCAGAAGGCTATCGTGCTTGATATTTAACGTTGGATTTTAACGGTCCTTTTATCTTCTTAACTATCATGTAAATCCTATGGTGATAGCAGAAGAATAAATCATGCAGTTGCTAAATTACTTAAACAGTAAATAGAAAGCATGATGATCTTATGTGGTAAAAGCCCATTAAGCCTAGGTAAGACCTTAATTCAACTTAAGTCTTCACTTGAGCTCTTCATAGGTCTTTAACATTTCATCTGGCCCAACCCTGGCCCAAGCGCCCACTGCAGCTCAGGTGCGCCCACCAGGTAAAATGCGCCTGTCCTAGAGTCGAACCCTAGACCTCCCACTAGTGAAGCCACTTGCTGCATGCGCCTCTGCCAAGTGTGCTCTGTGCTCATGTCTGATCAAATTACAATTTAATCTATCTATACATGATTGACACGCAGGTCAATTACACTTTATAAATTAATGAAAATGTGATGCGCAAATCACAATAAAAATTTACAATTTATAATCCAGGCACGCAGGCCCCAGCACAGCACACATTAATCGGGCAGCCCACATAAGATTAAATAAACATTCAATCATGTTATACAAACATCATGTGATTCAAACAAGAAAATAAATTTTTTTGAAAATCCCATTGGCATCAATTTTATTTCCTTATATGCCCTACTCCCTTACAACGGTCCATTAATAGGGATCCACTCATCAGACCTAGTCAGACCCACTGCCCTTGCATGCACCAAGTCCTAACTGACTTGAGTCGACCTTATGGTCAACC
Source organism: Costus lasius (assembly GCA_027563935.2). Classification (NCBI taxonomy): domain Eukaryota; kingdom Viridiplantae; phylum Streptophyta; class Magnoliopsida; order Zingiberales; family Costaceae; genus Costus; species Costus lasius. The sequence goes on from CM050453.2 coordinate 41,277,860, forward strand.
ATGCATGCGCTGGGCTGAACGACCCTCATGAGTTCTGGCAAGCGGGTGTGACCCCGGGCCTAACTCATGAGCGTTCACTGGTTGTCTCAACCAGACATTGCTACACGCCTGTCTGCAGTCGACCTATAGCCACCTCATGCTTGTGCATAGGTGCCATCTGGTCGACCCATCTAGGCTGTCAGATGGTCTGATCAGACTGTTGGGTCTAGACTCGATTGATGACTTCAACCCTAATAAGCCGTCTAAGTTATTAAAGCAGACGCATTAGATCTAATGAGGAGCGCGCAAGTAATTTTGTTTTGACAAAAACAACAAGTGCCAACATTCATGCGCCAACAAAAATATACATCAAGTTTCGCATATCATGTAGATTCGCATGTAAACAGCCATTAGATCAAGTATAAGTGCAAACATGAATCACATATTAAGATCAAGCAATCATATGATTCGAACATAAAACGCATGCTCTGATACCAATTGTAAGTCCCCTAAAAAGGGGGCAAAACCCTAATAGGCGCAATCAGAGGTTTTAACACAGCGGAAGAAAGGATTTCTAGATCGATTGCATGCTTGTCATATGATCAACTTTGATAAACTTGTATACATCAAAAGATACATACCGATGCCATTTCTTGGATGGCGTCTTGGAAGCAGAGATCGAAAGGGCTCTCCTCCAAAGCGTGCGCACACAAGATGAATCTTCGCTTCTCCTTGTCGCTCCTTGTGCTAGCAAGGTTCTCCAAGTCTCCTGATCGAATGGAAAGAAAAGGGATGTTTTCTTTGCTTGGCCGAATCCTCTCCAAAGCGTCAAAGCTTTACCATACAAGAGTGTGTCGAGAGGGGTGGGCGAGAGGCGAGAATAGAGCTTGCTCTCTACAAACGTGAGACGTGGTCTCAACTTGAGATCATGGCTTCTAAAAATAGCAAACCACCTCTCAATGCGACCATGGGTTTACCCCAAGCGCATTTTTGCTCTCCCCTTTGAACCATGCGCTCACATGATGAGCCGGTTCATTTTGGTTTGGTTCAAAGACCAATTAACCCAAGCCTTTGGTCTAGATTTCATTAAACTTAAAGGTTCAAGATCTAACCGTTCATCTCTTGATGCTCTTGATCTCACCGATCTAGCATCAACTCTCTCGATTAAAGCTTACCGATCTCAAGCCCTAATCAATCAAACATGATCAGACCAGATCTCACTTACAATCAGAGTTTAAATCCCTTTAAACTGAACCAAAACAATTCAGTCCACACGATCTGACATAAGTAAGCCATATCATCAAATTGTGCGACCCTAAGGGTTTCCTTTAAATGTCGGTAACGATAACTTACGTTATCACGATCAGTGAGGGGTATCTAGCAACACATCACTGTCTCCCGATATAAAGGAAAGAGTCTTCCAAGACCACACCCAAACCACAGCACAAGTGTGAATCCAATTCACTAGGCATACATGCTTCCTTTGCCACTAGATGTTCTTATTGGACAAGCGTGTCAAGCCTGTAATTCCAATATGATGAGAATGATTAGATCAGATGAACATAGTCATCTGGGTATGGCCATACACTTTCTCAATCATCTCATCCAGGGGGCCCCTTTAGAACATCACACTCCAAACGAGGAGACGGCAATCCTATATCTATCACTAGTGCCCTAACATGACTCATGCTCATTATCCAAGATAGTCTATAACCATTATGTTTCAAATGATATTGAACTACCTCAAAACAATGTCAATCATCATTTAGAAACACAAGTGATCTCAAGTCAGAGGAAATATGCCACTTGTTCGCATATAAGGATTATTCACATTGTGACAAGCAATTGAATATCCTAAGTAGGGTCTGTCCAGCACATCCGACGTACCCATGAGTCTACATCTTATTCCATGCTCGAAGCATCCTATAAGATTAGAACTCATATTAGTCTCAATCATATCAAGGCTGTCTCATGTTCACCAAGATATCTCGACTAAGGACAATACTGCATGTCAGCCAAGCTGAACAGCATTGAGACATTATTCAGAAGTATACATATTGCAGCAGATGATGTAACAACCTGAATAACAACCATTGCCTTTATAAACATAGAGTTTATACATGATACTGATATAATCCCAAGGCCTCAAACATTAGCCTTAAGGGCATACCCCAACAATAATGAATGGATATTAACTTGGATACAATAGTACTTAATTTATACATTATTTTCAATCTCTAATTTCCTATTTTTTTTGTTAATTGATGATATTGTCGAACTTCTTCTCGTTTCATCTAACATGACCCAAATTTGACCCAATTTGACCTAAACCTAGGGATAATGAATGGACATTGACTTGGATATAATAGTGTTTAATTTATACATTTTTTTCAATCTCTAATTTTGTGTTATTGTTAATTGATGATATTGTCGAACTGATTCTCATTTCGTCGAACTTGACCCAAATTTTACCCAACTTGAACCAAACCTAGGGATAATGAATGGACATTGAATTGAATATAATGGTACTTAATTTATACATTTTTTTCAATCTCTAATGCCTTGTTTTTGTTAATTGATGATATTGTCGAACTTTTTCTCATTTCGTCGAACTTGGCCCAAACTTGACCCAAACCTGGGGATAATGAATGGACATTGACTTGGTGGAAAAATCCTGTAATATGGTGGAAATTTATTATAATATGATAAAAAAATCTTGTATGTTTACCGGTATAAAGTGTATGTAATGACAATGATCACCTGGTTCAGATATAGAAATTTATATTGTATGCTTACAGATTTTTCTACTATGTTACAGAATTTTCTACTATGTGCTAGGATTATTCTACCATGTTACTGTATATTTATACCATATACCAGATTTTTGTACCATGTTTTACTGTATATTTCTACCATGTTATAGAATTTTCTACCATAGTACATGGTGAAAAAATCCTATAACATGTTGAAAATTTATTATAATATAGTAGAAAATCATGTATGTTTACGGGTATAAAGTGTATGTAATGACAATGATCACCTAGTTCATATATGAAAATTTATATTGTATGCTTACAGAATTTTCTACCATGTGCCAGGATTGTTCTACCATGTTACTGTATATTTATACCATATCCTAGATTTTTGTGCCATATTTTGCTGTATATTTCTACCATGTTACAGAATTTTCTACTATGTTACTGTAAATTTCTACCATGGTACATGGTGGAAAAATCCTATGACATAGTAGAAATTTATTGTAATATGGTAGAAAATCTTGTATGTTTACGGGTATAAAGTGTATGTAATGACAATGATCACCTAGTTTAGATATGAAAATTTATATTGTATGCTCACAGATTTTTCTACCTTGTTATAGAATTTTCTACCATGTGCCAGGATTGTTATACCATGTTACTGTATATTTATTATATCATATACCAGATTTTTGTACCATGTTTTACTATATATTTCTACCATGTTATAGAATTTTCTACCATGTTACTGTAAATTTCACCATGGTACATGGTGGAAAAATTCTGTAACATGGTGAAAATTTATTATAATATGGTAGAAAATCTTGTATGTTTACGGGTATAAAGTGTATGTAATGCCAATGATCACCTGGTTCAGATCTGGAAATTTATATTGTAATATGGTCGAAAATCCTGTATGTTTACAGGTATAAAGTGTATGTAATGACAATGATCACCTGGTTCCACCATATGCTCAATGTGCAAAAAACATGGAATGAGAAGAGGTTCAAGTTCGACGAAATAAGAAGAGCTTTGACGATATTATCAATTAACAAAAACAGGGTATTAGATAATAAAAAAATGTATAAATTAAATATTATTGTATTCAAGTCAATGTTCATTCATTATCCCAAGGTTTGGGTCAAGTTCGACGAAATGAGGAGTTCGACGATATCATCAATTAACAATAATAGGTAATTAGATATTGAAAAAAATGTATAAACTAAGTACTATTGTATTCAAGTCAATGTCCATTCATTATCCCTAGGTTTGGGTCAAGTTGGGTCAAATTTGAGTCAAGTTCGATGAAATGAGAAGGAGTTCGACGATATATGACACAGTTTGACAATAAAATCATAAGTTTTAAAAAAAGTTTGACAATAAAATCATGTTTTCGATAAAGTTTGATGATATCCAGAAAAAGTTCGATGATAAATTTATAAATTTTAAAAAAGTTCGATGATGTATAGGAAAAGTTCGACGATAAATTTATAAATTTTAAAAAAGTTCGATGATATTCTGAAAAAGTTCAACGATAAAATCATGTTTTAGAAAAAGTTCGTCGATATCTAAAAATAGTTTGACAATAAATTTATAAATTTTAAATAAGTTCGACGATATAAGACAAAGTTAGATGATAAAATGAGAAGTTTTAAATAAGTTCGACGATATATAACTATTATTAAATTTATTTTTTTTGTTGAACTTTGTTGTTTATTGTCAAATATGATTTTATCAAATTTTATAGTTATTCTTAGGCACGGCTATGCGATTTTTTTTTCCAACTGATGGTGATGATGATGGTGACGAGAGTGGAGAACTATGCCGTAGCGAAGGTTGGGTACCCGTAGAGGCAACTTATTATGCCCCGAGAACTACTCGGACGAAATCCTACTATCAGAATACAACCCAAAAACTAAATATGTAAGATGCAACAATCTGTATGAGAGATACAAAGTGCCAAAATTGGATTGACACAGTTGCCAATAAAGTCAATTATTTATCAACGAGACAATTTATCTATTCTGCTCTAAATAAGAGGCAGAACATGCACGACAAACATTCTATATTGGTGGAGTGTGTGCAAGAAGATTTGTTACAAATAGATGTATATGTTTCTGATACAGAATCTATTTACAGCATAATATCTACAGAAGAGAATAACCAAAGACAATAACCAATCCTGTTCTAGTGATAGCGAAGACTATGATTTCCATAAAGAACTCATAGGAAAACAAAATAGAGTAGGACCATCCTACTTTGGCAGATTAGATGACCTGGACGAAATGTTTTAGGGAATCTAACGGCGAAAAATACATGTATTCCACATGATTGGAAACATAAGAGTGGCAGTAATGACTATCCGAGTTATGAATGGCAAAAATACGCAAGCATGATTCTTAGGTATCAATGCAGAATCTGTATGACAAAAGCCTGCAAATTCTGTTTAGAAAAATAGAGCTAATTACACTTCCAAAAACAAAGAAAAAGAATGATATTTTTGAAAGAAGAATATTATAAATAGAAAATGAGCTAGATGAGCCTCGAGAACAAGTTAAAAATTTAGCTAAAAAATTAGACGACAATTTTAAAGGGAAACCAAGCCTGTATAGAAGAAGAAGACTTGTATGAGAATAGTGAGATAAAAGAAAACCAGGCTCCACAAAAGCCTCACATTAGCACAAAAATATTAGATTTTTAAGTCGAAAACACAAAAGACCTACAAAGGTTCTGGTAAACTATGCTATACCATTTTTAAAAGACTTAGCAAGACTCACAGGACCCTGTATTCAAAATTAAGTTTAACAGGTGTTATGCAACTTAATACTCAAGACTATCAACGATAGAAGAAATTAGAGAACTAGTCAGAAGACTACCTAATTTTAGATGCGTTCAAACTTTTACTATTAAATAAAAATAAAATTTAGTAAGAATAGATGTGAAGCAATTGTAAAACATTTTCACAATAAAGTAAAAAAAAAAAAAGGATTTCTCAAAGAAGATAGTTATCCTTCAAAGACCATATAATAAATAATGGCTATAAAATTATCTTTGAGCATATCAAAGATAAAGAAAATATTGCAGCTGATATATTATCCCGAATAATGTATGGATAATAATTTCAGTACATTTGATCATCAAATGGCTAGAAATATTATTTCTGATCAAATTATTGAGATAACTAATGTGATCATCTTCTTGAAAAGATTACAAGAACAGGAATCTGCTGGTGGAGGATAAAACTTGGTAAATATACCAAGGAAAGCCCAATGGGCTAACTAATATAAATATATAAAACTAGCTTAGCCATAAATTTTGGATGTTATTAAATATCCCTAGTTCATGGTCAAACGATCCATGGAAAAGTCATATCAAATCCGTTAGTGGGTAGACGTCTTCCCAAAAGACCCAATAGAGGTATCATGATAAATATAATCATGGCTAGCCCAAATCAAATGGCTTTAGTAAAGGCCTATCAAATCCATTTGTTGGACCAATTATTATTATTAAAAAAATAATAAAAATTAAAAATTAAAAATTAAAAATTAAAAAATTAAAAAAATTAAAATGATAAAAAAAGGAAGGAAAATTTGGATTTTTTTTTTAAAAAAGAGAGAATAAGAAACACCAAAATAGCAAAAAATAAATAAATAAAAAAATAAAAAATAAAATCAAGTTTGCGGTTAAAAGAGTGGGGAATGAGTAAGCGCATATAAAAAATAAAAATAAAAATCAAATAAAAATAGTAAATATAAATAATAAAAAAAAATACAAAACCAAATAAAAATAATAATAATAAATTTTCTCCACCCATCTCCGATAAAAGAGGAGCTAGACGGATGAAACAAACACACTTGAATGGAGAGACAACTCCAAAATAAACACTCTTGATGGAGAGACAACTCCGAAATAAATATCTATTTTGATGGAAAGACAACTCCAAAATAAAACACACCAAGATGGAGAGACAACTCCGAAATAAACACACCATCATGGGGAGACAACTCCGAAATAAACATTTATTTTAATAGAGCGACAACTCCGAAATAAACACATCATGATGGAGAGACAACTCCGAAATAAACACACATTGATGGAGAGACAACTCCGAAATAAACGTCTATTTTGATGGAGAGTAAACTCCAAAATAAATCATTCTAACAAAGAAAATGATGGGGACATAAAAGATAGGCCCAGAAGATCTACAAGGGCCCAACGAAAGCCGGCCCGCTACCGCCTGGATATTTGAATTTATCATTATTTTTCTTTAAATTAGATATTTGTATTAGGGCATTATTTTATTTTTATTTTGAATTTTAGCAATTCCTATTAGGATTTGGATTTGCCAAATTTAGCTATGGTAAATCTCTATTTAAATCTGGTAATCCCTAAGGGAAAAGAAACTTTGGCTTAATAAAATTTTCTTCGCTTCTTATCGCACCTTTGGTGTTGGCTGTGAGGACTTATTTTCACACCTTTGGTGCTGGCCGTGAGGGCTAAATCTTCTTCTTCCCTGATGTTCCCATCGTCCCTGTAACCTTCCACCCTAGCCGCATCTACTGTTCTCCATCTCTCACAAACACCGGCCGATCTAGTTTCTTCTTCGTCCAAATTTCTCTTCACCGCCTACGTCTACTCCTCCTCCCCACTCCGTACACGACCGCTCCTTGCCGACAACCAGCCACCATCTTCCCAATTTCCAGCCTCGCCCTGCACTCCTTCCAAAATTCCCTACCCAGAACACACTGCCGCCTTCCCTTCCTCGGCCAGGACATCTGTGCCGCCCACTCTATCGTTCGCCACCATCACCTTTTCCACGCCACTCAACCTTAACCTTCCTGCTATCATCACCTGGGCAGAAATCAACGCCATCCATCCTCCATAGCCAAGCCCGCCGCCACACACGTCCGCTCGCCAGTCCGATTCCCTCATCCCGGACATCATCCGCCGCCTCTCCTTCACCTGTTGACGAAGCCCGCTGCCGCTTCCCAGCATCCTTGCCTCGTCGTCCAGCCCTAACGCCCAGCTGCCATCTACGCTTGAGTAGGATTCGTCCCTAAACCTCCTTCCTCCATCGACCCTGCCGCCATTAACAACCACTCGCCGCGCTAGACTTCTCGCACCAGACTCATTCGTCCCCGACTCCGACTCCGTCCGCCTCGCCCCACAAACGCTTGTTCGCCGATCAGCAGCCGCTCTGCACTCAGAATCCTTACAAGATTTGGCGCTGCTCTGCCCTATCACCTGCCGCCTTCATCCACAGAAGCTTGCTGCTACCCTCTTCAACGCCGGCTGGTCTCCGTCACTACTTCCTGCATCGACGCCTCCTCCCTTTTGCGCCTAGGATTCATCCGCTCTTCCAACTCCTCTTTCGACTCTGGCGCCCCTCTCTGATTCAACGCGGCTTCTCTCCTCGCATACGCATATCGCGTGAAGAGGCTGAATCGTTCAAGATAAATTGCTGATTCTCTACCCCATTCCATAATCAAGTGTACGGCATGAAATCAACCCATTGAAATAGGTATAATTTCCTAATAATTTTGTGCATCCTAATATCATTAATTTCACTTATAATTGCCAACCGTATCTGCCCTATATTTCAGTGCATGCAAGCTTAATAGAATTTTCACTTAAAATAGAGAGCATATTTATTTAGTTGATTGAGAGCATATCTATTTGTTTGCATCGTAATTTTACTGTTATTGCTTCCTAAGATTTATCAGTGTCTGAAATCAACAACGAAGTTCAACTATTACCTTAGGGTGGGAATTTACAACACCTCCCATATTTACACCCTACATCAAATTGGTATCGGAGGAAACCTTGATCCCGATCCACTACTTCATATCAAATTGTGATCCCCATATATAAGAAAAAAGAAAGAGAAGAAAAAGAAAAGAGAAAAAAAAAGAGAGAAAATTTTTTTAAAGGATCTACATCATGACTACCAGATCAGGACATGAATATCAAACCCCAGCTTTACCTCCAGCTTTATCCAGTTCCAATAATGAGCGAGACCAGTTGTCCAAGTCACTTGAACGATTGAATGCCCAGATGGACGCAATTGATTCTAGGTTGGTACAACATGAAGAACTAGTAGTGCGTCTTAACAGTCGTCAAGATAAACTCTATAACCGGTACTTAGAGAGACTCCCAACTTATAGGATCACCCTTAGGAATGACTTTTTTCATACCTACACTAGAATGGGTGAAAAGATGTGTAAGATTGCCATAGATGAAACCATAGAGTTTAACTTCATCACCCCTAATGCCATTGATAGATTTGGCTTTACCACTAAGCCTAAAACCTACCCTTACACTATTAGTAAGGATGATGGAACCAAAACCCTAGTGAACCTTAAGTGCCTTGTTCCTATTAAGTTTGGTATCTTATTTGAAGTTTGGTGTGATATCTTACCCTTAAAAGGTACATACCATGTCCATCTAAGAGAACCTTGGTTATATGATGTTAATGGGTACCACAAAAGGCAAGATGATTCTTACATCTTAAGGTGTCATGACCCCAAGATTAGGATCACAAGGGCCAAACCAAAACCCCCTAAGGTAGCCAACCCTTCCACCTCTCAAGAGACCTTAGAACCTAAGCTACCTACACCTTCTCAAAACATATCCTTAGGAGAGTTTGGATCCACCACTAGGGAATCCTTAGATGATTTGTTTGAGAGTCAACCTGATAGCCCGAAAGGGAACACAACAAATCTGGCACGCGTGTACCTTGGACTAATCCTTGGTAACGGCACCAAAAACTTGGTGTTAAGCCGCAAGTGCATAGGTATACGAAGTAATAAAAAAGTATCGAATCCACAGGGACCTACGTTGTCGAATACTAAATAGTTGATTTCTTACTAACTAGGCAATACGAGATCGTGAGAATAGCAATCGGTAACTAAAAGCGGGATTATTAGAGAGAAAAGTTGGGACTAGGGTTTCGTTCACTTAAACTTTTATGACTAGACATGAATAAGGATTTCGTTGATTCAATTTCATCATGAAGAAGATATTATCAAAGGGTGAACTCAAGGATCACTTTCGTACATCCGAGCTCTAGAATCTCTAGTGGAGTCTCAAGGATCACTTTCGTGCATCCGAGTCTCGTAACTAGTTTTGCTCAAGGACCTCCAACGTTTCGATCTTTGCTTTCGCACAAGATCTCCACGTTTGACAAATAGACTCGATCTATGGATTCATGTTATAATCATGGCAATTATTTTACTAGAAAAGATCAAGATGGATCTAACCTAAGGAAGGGATCCTAACATGCAATTCTAGGGTTCCAAATTCTCAAGCAATTACCTTTCAGTCTCAAGCGAAAATTCTAAGAACATAATTAATAATATGAACTTAAAGAGAGTCTAAGCACAATTATCACATGAGCAAAATCATCATGCTAAAATCAAACTCAACGAAATATTGAAAAAGAAGTTATCTAATCATTAAAAGTCAAGTGAACTACTCCCCCATGTCCCAAGAGTAGTTTAAGCTAGCATGGTAAAGGAAATACAATATTCCATAATTTCAGAAAATCAGAAATCAACAAAAGGAAGAGTTTTTAGAAAATACGGCATGGCTGTGAAGTATTTCACAGCCGTATTTTAAAAAAAAAAAAGCGTGAATAGTGGTGGCGATCCTTCTTCCCTTGATTTCTCCTCCAATTTGTCGCTTTTCGATCTGAAACTTCTGGTATGTTGTCTCCTTCACTAGGCGATGCTTCGGTAGAAAAATCGCGGCCGGAGGTCGTCTGAATCGAGCGCGGCGGCGAAACCCTCCACGGCAGCTTGGATCGCGATTTCTCCCTCCACGGTCAATCAAAATTGGGGCCTTTTGTCTCTCTATAATCCTCTCGTGAAAAGCTCCCCTTTTGCTTCTTACGGCATCGAATACAAACTTTTGGATCGTCCGCAATCATCTCCGCAAAAATCGGGCGTTGAAATTGACCTGGGAGTCACGTTCAAAAACTGAAATACGATAGTGTAATATCTTACGACACTGCCGTAAAATCCATCGATCATTCTGTTCTGAAAATGCTAAAACATACGGCACCGTAATTTGGTTTACGGCAGTGCCGTAAAATCGGCTGAACTCTCTAGTCGAATTCGTCTGAAAAATACGGCCCGTGTAAATGTTTACGGCAGTGCCGTAATTTCAGGGCAACTTTTTGTTCTTAAGACATCTAGAAAATACGGCCCGTAAATTGGTTTATGGCAGTGCCGTAAAATCGGCTAAGGTTTCTGTTCCAAAAGCGCCCCAAAATACGGCCGTGTAAATTCTTACGGCGGTACCGTATTTTTGCGAAAACCTTCTGTTTGGAAAATCACCAAAATACGGCTGTGATCTCGATAATACGGTACTGTAAAATCCTTTACGGCCCTGCCGTATTTTTGGTTCTTTACCTCGATTTGCATGAAATTTCTTGGGTGCCTTCTTCTTGATGATGAAAACTCTTCCATGTATTTGATTTTGCTTGAAAAAGCCTAAAATAGCGTCTTTTTGCCTAAAAAATATGAAAAACCAAAATAGAAGTAGACTTTGCAATATTTGATGGGTTTAGCATGGAAACAAGTAAAAGATCCTCAATTTAGCTTGAAAAGGTATCTAAAATGATGCAATATATACTACATATTTTGGTGTCATCACAACCTAACCCTAATTCAACCTTAGAGACTCTTCTAGATGAACCTAAACTTAAAGTTGACTTGTTTGAGAGTCAACCTAACCCTATGTCAACTTTAGAGACTCTTCTAGATGAACCTAAACTTAAGTTCGGATCTTTTACCTTAGATGATATGCCTAATAACCAACTTGACCCTAAAGTTATAGGTCTTCTACAACCTCAAGATAAGCCTAAGTTAGACCTAATCTCTCTAGATGACCAAGAGCCTTGTCCAAGTCCTTATCCAAAGCCTCATTAACACTTAGGAAACCACAAACCTAGGGAACCCATAGAGAGAAACTTAGATGATGAGCAACCTATTGACCAAGAGCATGATCTAGGAACTCAAGACATAGAGGAACCTTCTACACAGCTTAAGTTAGAACCTCCCAAGTCATACATAGAATCCCTAAGGACACCCTTAGGAATTAATGAGCCTAACTTAGATATTCCTACCCAACCTTTGGACATAGAGAATCCTACACCTATAGATCTCAAACTTGAATTAGGATCCCATACCTTTAAAGAAACCTTAGGACCCTTAGAACTTAACTTAGATCCAAAGCCTCCTGATAGAGACGTCTGTTTTGTAAGTTACTTTTGGAAAACCTTATGGACATTATTAGACACAAAACTCAAATTTTCCTCTGCTTACCACCCTCAAACAAATCGTCAGATTGAAGTTGTTAATAGAAGTTTAAGGGACTTATTAAGATATCTTATTAGGGATCATGTAACCAACTGGGAGGATATATTGCCAACAGTTGAGTTTGCATTCAATAGTATGGTGAACAAGACAACTGGTCTCAGCCTATTTCAAGTGGTCCTTGGTATGCAACCTAATAAACCAATTGATCTCTTACCCCTACCTGCTTCTGCTCGACGATCACACTCCGCTGATTCTTTTGTTAAACATATCCATGAACCTCATACTGAAATCAAGCACAAAATCTCAGAAAGCAATAATAAGTATAAGAGCAATGCAGACAAACATCGTAGGCCACAAAATTTCAGTGAGGGAGATAGAGTGATGGTGAGATTGAGAGCTGAGAGACTTCCACCTTGTTCTATCAAGAAATTGCATGCAAGAAGTATAGGTCCATTTACGATTAAACCTAAAATAAGTGATAATGCCTATGTTGTGGATGTACCTACAAATTTGGGAATTAATCCTATTTTTAATGTGGAAGATATATCATTGTATTATACACCGGAGGAACAAGAGTCAGGTGAAGTAAGATCACAACATCTTCCAGATAAAGGAGAAAATGACGGTATTAAAGCCATCCTAGAAGATCAAATGGTTCATCCTGATCAATCAGAGTTCCTATATCTGGTAAAGTGAAAAAATCCTCCAGATACAGATAACACATGGATTCTTGAAGATGAACTTCGACAGATCGCACTGGAAAAGTTAGATGCCTATAATTTTGACAATTCACCGGAGGTGAATTTTTTGCCCCCCGGGAGAAATGATGGGGACATAAAAGATAGGCCCAGAAGATCTACAAGGGCCCAACGAAAGTCGGCCCGCTACCGCTTGGATATTTGAATTTATTATTATTTTCCTTTTAATTAGATATTTGTATTAGGGCATTATTTTATTTTTATTTTGAATTTTAACAATTCCTATTAGGATTTGGATTTGCCAAATTTAGCTATGGTAAATCTCTATTTAAACCTTGTAATCACTAAGGGAAAAGAAACTTTGGCTTAATAAAATTTTCTTTGCTTCTTATCGCACCATTGATGTTGGCAGTGAGGGCTTATTTTCGCACCTTTGGTGCTGGCCGTGAGGGCTAAATCTTCTTCTTCCCTGACGTTCCCATCGTCCCTGTAACCTTCCACCCTAGCCGCATCTACTATTCTCCGTCTCTCACGAACACCGGCCGATCTAGTTTCTTCTTCGTCCAAATTTCTCTTCGCCGCCTACGTCTACTCCTCCTCCCCACTCCGTACACGACCGCTCCTTGCCGACAACCAGCCACCATCTTCCCGATTTCCAGCCTCGCCCTGCACTCCTTCCGAAATTCCCTACCCAGAACACCCTGCCGCCTTCCCTTCCTCGGCCAGGTCATCTATGCCGCCCACTCTAACGTTCGCCACCATCACCTCTTCCACGCCACTCAACCTTAACCTTCCTGCCATCATCACCTGGGTAGAAATCAACGCCATCCATCCTCCATAGCCAAGCCCACCGCCACACACGTCCGCTCGCCAGTCCGATTCCCTCGTCCTGGACATCATCCGCCGCCTCTCCTTCACCTGTTGACGAAGCCCGCTGCCGCTTCCCAGCATCGTCGGCTCGTCGTCCAGCCCTAACGCCTAGCCGCCATCTACGCTTGAGCAGGATTCGTCCCCAAACCTCCTTCTGCCATCGACCTTGCCGCCATTAACAACCACTCGCCGCGCCAGACTTCTCGCGCCAGACTCCTTCGTCCCCGACTCCGACTCCGACCGCCTCGCCCCACAAACGCTTGTTCGCCGATCAGCAGCTGCTCTGCACTCATAATCCTTACAAGATTCGGCGCTGCTCTGCCCTATCACCTGCCACCTTCATCCACAGAAGCTTGCCACTACCCTCTTCAACGTCAGCTGGTCTCCATCAGTACTTCCTGGATCGACGCCTCCTCTCTTTTGCGCCTAGGATTCGTCCACTCTTCCAAGTCCTCTTTCGACTCCGGCGCTCCTCTCTGATTCAACGCGGCTTCTCTCCTCGCATACGCGTATCGCGTGAAGAGGCTAAATCGTTCAAGATAAATTGCAGATTCTCTACCTCATTCCAGAATCAAGTGTACGGCATGAAATCAACCCACTGAAATAGGTATAATTTCCTAATAATTTTGTGTATCCTAATATCGTTAATTTCACTTATAATTGCCAACCGTATCTGCCCTATATTTTAGTGCATGCAAGCTTGATAGAATTTTCACTTAAAATAGAGAGCATATTTATTTAGTTGATTGAGAGCATATCTATTTGTTTGCATCGTAATTTTACTATTATTGCTTCCTAAGGTTTATCAGTGCCTGAAATCAATAACGAAGTTCAACTATTACCTTAGGGTGGGAATTTACAACACCTCCCATATTTACACCCTACATCAGAAAATCTACAAGAGAAATTAAGAGTGCTTCATGGCTACATAAAAAAACTTGGTGATCTCTGAAATCAGAATTAGAATTCGAATCTTCGGGTCAAAATTTGAATTTTGACCATACAACGAGTGGCGTCACTGTGCTCGTCACTACCATCACTCGACGCCCCTTCTTCCACGATCCTCCCATCAAATCCGGGCAACAGATCGAGTCCAAACTCTGACCATGTACTCTCCTTGAATGTGCACACCGATGGACGCAAGCATCTGACCATCTGCCGTCTGGATCGTCGGAAATAAACGATCCCCTCAGCCTTTGATGGCAGACGCTTCTTCCCGTCGAACTCTACATCCGCTCATTTGATTGAGCTCAAACTTCAGCCACACCTTCTCCTAGGTCATGTGTATCGACATAATCAAACAAATTAACACCGGCGACCCTGTTTCCGCCGATCTCTTTGATTCGCCGCTGATACTCGACCGGACAGCATTAAACTTCTACCACGAGTCACCCTCAACATAGAGAAACTACACAGAGAGCCAATTGGATGGAGGAGCAGCGAGCGGCCGGCGGCGACGAACCATAGTTTCGTTCGCCTCGTTCGCCGCCACCGTTGTCGAGAGAGAGAGGAGAAAGAACGGATGGTTCAGATCCGTTCTATCAAATCAATGGTTCAGATTGAAATAAAATCAACGATCCAAATTATTTCAAGTCCCATCCGACGGTTGAAATCAATCTGATTAAAAAATTTAAATCCAACTACTAAGATTCGCCCAATGGGCTAACTAATATAAATATACCAAGGAAAGCCTAATGGGCTAACTAATATAAAACTTGGTAAATATACCAAGGAAAGCCCAATGGGCTAACTAATATAAATATATATAACTAGCTTAGCCATAAATTTTGGATGTTATTAAATATCCCTAGTTCATGGTCAAACGATCCATGGAAAAGTCATATCAAATCCGTTAGTGGGTAGAGGTCTTCCCAAAAGACCCAACAGAGGTATCATGATAACTATAATCATGGCTAGCCCAAATCAAATGGCTTTAGTAAAGGCTTATCAAATCCATTTGTTGGACCAATTATTTTTATTAAAAAAATAATAAAAATTAAAAATTAAAAAAAATAAAAAAAATTAAAAAGATAAAAAAAGGAGGGGAAATTTGGATTTTTTAAAAAAAGAGAGAATAAGAAAAGCCAAAATAGCAAAAAATAAAAAAATAAAAAATAAAAAATAAAACCAAGTTTGCGGTTAAAAGAGTGGGGAATAAGTAAGCGCATATAAAAAAATTAATAAAAAAATCAAATAAAAATAGTAAATATATATAATAAAAAAAAATACAAAACCAAATAAAAATAATAATAATAAATTTTCTCCACCCATCTCCGATAAAAGAGGGGCCAGACGGATGAAACAAACACACTTGAATGGAGAGACAACTCCAAAATAAACACTCTTGATGGAGAGACAACTCCGAAATAAATATCTATTTTGATGGAGAGACAACTCCAAAATAAAACACACCAAGATGGAGAGACAACTCCGAAATAAACACACCATCATGGGGAGACAACTCCGAAATAAACACATCATGATGGAGAGACAACTCCGAAATAAACACACATTGATGGATAGACAACTCCGAAATAAATGTCTATTTTGATGGAGAGTAAACTCCAAAATAAATCATTCTAACAAAGAAAATGATGGGGACATAAAAGATAGGACCAGAAGATCTACAAGGGCCCAACGAAAGCCAGCCCGCTACCGCCTGGATATTTGAATTTATTATTATTTTTCTTTTAATTAGATATTTGTATTAGGGCATTATTTTATTTTTATTTTGAATTTTAGCAATTCCTATTAGGATTTTGATTTGCCAAATTTAGCTATGGTAAATCTCTATTTAAATCTGGTAATCCCTAAGGGAAAAGAAACTTTGGCTTAATAAAATTTTCTTTGCTTCTTATCGCACCTTTGGTGTTGGCTGTGAGGGCTTATTTTCACGCCTTTGGTGCTGGCCGTGAGGGCTAAATCTTCTTCTTCCCTGACGTTCCTATCGTCCCTGTAACCTTCCACCCTAGCCGCATCTACTGTTCTCCATCTCTCATGAACACTGCCCGATCTAGTTTCTTCTTCGTCCAAATTTCTCTTCGCCGCCTACGTCTACTCCTCCTCCCCACTCCGTACACGACCGCTCCTTGCCGACAACCAGCCACCATCTTCCCGATTTCCAGCTTCGCCCTGCACTCCTTCTAAAATTCCCTGCCCAGAACACCCTGCCGCCTTCCCTTCCTCGGCCAGGTCATCTGTGCCGCCCACTCTAACGTTCGCCACCATCACCTTTTCCACGCCACTCAACCTTAACCTTCCTGCCATCATCACTTGGGCAGAAATCAACGCCATCCATCCTCCATAGCCATGCCCGCCGCCACACACGTCCGCTCGCCAGTCCGATTCCCTCATCCCGAACATCATCCGCCGCCTCTCCTTCACCTGTTGACGAAGCCAGCTGCCGCCTCCCAGCATCGTTCCCTCGTCGTCCAGCCCTAACGCCCAGCCGCCATCTACGCTTGAGCAGGATTCGTCCCCAAACCTCCTTCCACCATCCACCCTGCCGCCATTAACAACCACTCGCCGCACCAGACTTCTCGCGCCATACTCATTCGTCCCTGACTCTGACTCCGTCCGCCTCGCCCCACAAACGCTTGTTCGCCGATCAGCAGCCGCTCTGCACTCAGAATCCTTACAAGATTCGGCGCTGCTCTGCCCTATCACCTGCCGCCTTCATCCACAGAAGCTTACTGCTGCCCACTTCAACACCGGCTGGTCTCCGTCACTGCTTCCTGCATCGACGCCTCCTCCCTTTTGCGCCTAGGATTCGTTCGCTCTTCCAACTCCTCTTTCGACTCTGGCGCTCCTCTCTGATTCAACGCGGCTTCTCTCCTCACATACGTGTATCGCGTGAAGAGGCTGAATCGTTCAAGATAAATTGCTGATTCTCTACCCCGTTCCAAAATCAAGTGTACGGCATGAAATCAACCCATTGAGATAGGTATAATTTCCTAATAATTTTGTGCATCCTAATATCGTTAATTTCACTTATAATTGCCAACCGTATCTGCCCTATATTTCAGTGCATGCAAGCTTAATAGAATTTTCACTTAAAATAGAGAGCATATTTATTTAGTTGATTGAGAGCATATCTATTTCTTTGCATCGTAATTTTACTGTTATTGCTTCCTAAGATTTATCAATGTCTGAAATCAACAATGAAGTTCAACTATTACCTTATGGTGGGAATTTACAACACCTCCCATATTTACACCCTACATCAAATTGGTATCGGAGGAAACCTTGATCCCCATCCACTACTTCATATCAAATTGTGATCCCCATATATAAGAAAAAAAAGAGAAAAAAAAAGAGAGAAAATTTTTTTTAAGGATCTACATCATGACTACCAGATCAGGACATGAATATCAAACCCCAGCTTTACCTCTAGCTTTATCCAGTTCCAATAATGAGCAAGACCAATTGTCCAAGTCACTTGAACGATTGAATCCCCAGATGGACGCAATTGATTCTAGGTTGGTACAACATGAAGAACTAGTAGTGCGTCTTAACAGTCGTCAAGATAAACTCTATAACCGGTACTTAGAGAGACTCCCAACTTATAGGATCACCCTTAGGAATGACTTTTTTAATACCTACACTAGAATGGGTGAAAAGATGTGTAAGATTGCCATAGATGAAACCATAGGGTTTAACTTCATCACTCCTAGTGCCATTGATAGATTTGGCTTTGCCACTAAGCCTAAAACCTACCCTTACACTATTAGTAAGGATGATGGAACCAAAACCCTAGTGAACCTTAAGTGCCTTGTACCTATTAAGTTTGGTATCTTATTTGAAGTTTGGTGTGATATCTTACCTTTAAAAGGTACATACCATGTCCATCTAGGAGAACCATGGTTATATGATGTTAATGGGTACCACAAAAGGCAAGATGATTCTTACATCTTAAGGTGTCATGACCCCAAGATTAGGATCACAAGGGACAAACCAAAACCCCCTAAGGTAGCCAACCCTTCCTCCTCTCAAGAGACCTTAGAACCTAAGCTACCTACACCTTCTCAAAACATATCCTTAGGAGAGTTTGGATCCACCACTAGGGAATCCTTAGATGATTTGTTTGAGAGTCAACCTGATAGCCCGAAAGGGAACACAACTAATCTGGCACGCGTGTACCTTGGACTAATCCTTGGTAACGGCACCAAAAACTTGTTAAACCACAAGTGCACGGGTATACGAAGTAATAAATAAGTATCGAATCCACAGGGACCTATGTTGTCGAATACTAAATAGTTGATTTCTTACTAACTAGACAAAACGAGATCGTGAGAATAGCAATCGGTAACTAAAAGCGGGATTATCAGAGAGAAAAGCTGGGACTAGGGTTTCGTTCACTTAAACTTTTATGACTAGACATGAATAAGGATTTCGTTGATTCAATTTCATCATGAAGAAGATATTATCAAAGGGTGAACTCAAGGATCACTTTCGTGCATCCGAGCTCTAGAATCTCTAGTGGAGTCTCAAGGATCACTTTTGTGCATCCGAGTCTCGCAACTAGTTTTGCTCAAGGACCTCCAACGTTCCGATCTTTGCTTTCGCACAAGATCTCCACGTTTGACAAATAGACTCGATCTATGGATTCATGTTATAATCATGGCAATTATTTTACTAGAAAAGATCAAGATGGATCTAACCTAAGGAAGGGATCCTAACATGCAATTCTAGGATTCCAAATTCTCAAGCAATTACCTTTCAGTCTCAAGTGAAAATTCTACGAACATAATTAATAATATGAACTTAAAGAGAGTCTAAGCACAATTATCACATGAGAAAAATCATCAGGCTAAAATCAAACTCAACGAAATATTGAAAAAGAAGTTATCTAATCATTAAAAGTCAAGTGAACTACTCCCCCATGTCCCAAGAGTAGTTTAAGCTAGCATGGTGAAGGAAATACAATATTCCATAATTTCAGAAAATCAGAAATCAACAAAAGGAAGAGTTTTTAGAAAATACGGCATGGCTGTGAAGTATTTCACAGCCGTATTTTACAAAAAAAAAGCATGAATAGTGGTGGCGATCCTTCTTCCCTTGATTTCTCCTCCAATTTGTCTCTTTTCGATCTGAAACTTCTGGTACGTTTTCTCCTTCACCAGGCGATGCTTCGGTAGAAAAATCGCGGCCGGAGGTCGTTTGAATCGAGCGCGGCGGCGTGGATCGCTATTTCTCCCTCCACGGTCAATCAAAATTGGGGCCTTTTGTCTCTCTATAATCCTCTCGTGAAAAGCTCCCCTTTTGCTTCTTACGGCATTGAATATAAACTTCTGGATCATCCGCAATCATCTCCGCAAAAATCGGGCGTTGAAATTAACCTGGGAGTCGCGTTCAAAATCTGAAATACGACAGTGTAATATCTTACGATACTGCCGTAAAATCCATCGATCATTCTGTTCTGAAATTGCTGAAACATACGGCACCGTAATTTGGTTTACAGTAGTGCCATAAAATCGGCTGAACTCTCTAGTCTAATTCGTTTGGAAAATACGGCCCGTGTAAATTTTTACGGCAGTGTCGTAATTTCAGGGCAACTTTCTGTTCTGAAGACATCTGGAAAATACGGCCCGTAAACTGGTTTACGACAGTGCCGTAAAATCGGCTAAGGTTTCTGTTCCGAAAGTGCCCCAAAATACGACCGTGTAAATTCTTACAGCGATACCGTATTTTCGCGAAAACCTTCTGTTTGGAAAATCACCAAAATATGGCCGTGATCTCGATAATACGGTACTGTAAAATCCTTTACGGCCCTGCCGTATTTTTGGTTCTTTGCCTCGATTTGCGTGAAATTTCTTGGGTGCCTTCTTCTTGATGATGAAAACTCTTCCATGTATTTGATTTTGTTTGAAAACGCCTAAAATAGTATCTTTTTGTCTAAAAAATATGAAAAACCAAAACAGAAGTAGACTTTGCAATATTTGATGGGTTTAGCATGGAAACAAGTAAAAGATCCTCAATTTAGCTTGAAAAGGTATCTAAAATGATGCAAAATATACTACATATTTTGGTGTCATCACAACCTAACCCTAATTCAACCTTAGAGACTCTTCTAGATGAACCTAAACTTAAAGTTGACTTGTTTGAGAGTCAACCTAACCCTATGTCAACTTTAGAGACTCTTCTAGATGAACCTAAAGTTAAGTTTGGATCTTTTACCTTAGATGATATGCCTAGGAACCAACTTGACCCTAAAGCTATAGGTCTTCTACAACCTCAAGATAATCCTAAGTTAGACCTAATCTCTCTAGATGACCAAGAGCCTTGTCCAGGTCCTTATCCAAAGCCTCATGAACACTTAGGAAACCACAAACCTAGGGAACCCATAGAGAGAAACTTAGATGATGAGCAACCTATTGACCAAGAGCATGATCTAGGAACTCAAGACATAGAGGAACCTTCTACACAGCTTAAGTTAGAACCTCCCAAGTCATACATAGAATCCCTAAGCACACCCTTAGGAATTAATGAGCCTAACTTAGATATTCCTACCCAACCTTTGGACATAGAGAATCCTACACCTATAGATCTCAAACTTGAATTAGGATCCCATACCTTTAAAGAAACCTTAGGACCCTTAGAACTTGACTTAGATCCAAAGCCTCCTAATAGAGACGTCCGTTTGGTAAGTTACTTTTGGAAAACCTTATGGACATTGTTAGACACAAAACTCAAATTTTCCTCTGCTTACCACCCTCAAACAAATCGTCAGATTGAAGTTGTTAATAGAAGTTTAAGGGACTTATTAAGATATCTTATTAGGGATCATGTAACCAACTGGGAGGATATATTGCCAACAGCTGAGTTTGCATTCAATAGTATGGTGAACAAGACAACTGGTCTCAGCCTATTTCTAGTGGTCCTTGGTATGCAACCTAATAAACCAATTGATCTCCTACCCCTACCTGCTTCTACTCGACGATCACACTCCGCTGATTCTTTTGTTAATCATATCCATGAACCTCATACTGAAATCGAGCACAAAATCTCAGAAAGCAATAATAAGTATAAGAGCAATGCAGACAAACATCGTAGGCCACAAAAGTTTAGTGAGGGAGATAGAGTGATGGTGAGATTGAGAGCTGAGAGACTTCCACCTGGTTCTACCAAGAAATTGCATGCAAGAAGTATAAGTCCACTTACGATTAAACCTAAAATAAGTGATAATGCCTATGTTGTGGATGTACCTACAAATTTGGGAATTAATCCTATTTTTAATGTGGAAGATATATCATTGTATTATACACCGGAGGAACAAGAGTCAGGTGAAGTAAGATCACAACATCTTCCGGATAAAGGAGAAAATGACTGTATTAAAGCCATCCTAGAAGATCAAATTGTTCATCCTGATCAATCAGAGTTCCTATATCTGGTAAAGTGGAAAAATCCTCCAGATACAGATAACACATGGATTCTTGAAGACGAACTTCGACAGATCGCACCGAAAAAGTTAGATGCCTATAATTTTGACAATTCACCGGAGGTGAATTTTTCGCCCCCCGGGAGAAATGATGGGGACATAAAAGATAGGCCCAGAAGATCTACAAGGGCCCAACGAAATTTGGCCCGCTACCCGCCTGGATATTTGAATTTATTATTATTATCCTTTTAATTAGATATTTGTATTAGGGCATTATTTTATTTTTATTTTGAATTTTAGCAATTCCTATTAGGATTTGGATTTGCCAAATTTAGCTATGGTAAATCTCTATTTAAACCTTGTAATCCCTAAGGGAAAAGAAACTTTGGCTTAATAAAATTTTCTTTGCTTCTTATCGCACCTTTGGTGTTGGCTGTGAGGGCTTATTTTCACGCCTTTGGTGCTGGCCGTGAGGGCTAAATCTTCTTCTTCCCTGACGTTCCTATCGTCCCTGTAACCTTCCACCCTAGCCGCATCTACTGTTCTCCATCTCTCATGAACACTGCCCGATCTAGTTTCTTCTTCGTCCAAATTTCTCTTCGCCGCCTACGTCTACTCCTCCTCCCCACTCCGTACACGACCGCTCCTTGCCGACAACCAGCCACCATCTTCCCGATTTCCAGCTTCGCCCTGCACTCCTTCCAAAATTCCCTGCCCAGAACACCCTGCCGCCTTCCCTTCCTCGGCCAGGTCATCTGTGCCGCCCACTCTAACGTTCGCCACCATCACCTTTTCCACGCCACTCAACCTTAACCTTCCTGCCATCATCACTTGGGCAGAAATCAACGCCATCCATCCTCCATAGCCATGCCCGCCGCCACACACGTCCGCTCGCCAGTCCGATTCCCTCATCCCGAACATCATCCGCCGCCTCTCCTTCACCTGTTGACGAAGCCCGCTGCCGCCTCCCAGCATCGTTCCCTCGTCGTCCAGCCCTAACGCCCAGCCGCCATCTACGCTTGAGCAGGATTCGTCCCCAAACCTCCTTCCACCATCCACCCTGCCGCCATTAACAACCACTCGCCGCACCAGACTTCTCGCGCCATACTCATTCGTCCCTGACTCCGACTCCGTCCGCCTCGCCCCACAAACGCTTGTTCGCCGATCAGCAGCCGCTCTGCACTCAGAATCCTTACAAGATTCGGCGCTGCTCTGCCCTATCACCTGCCGCCTTCATCCACAGAAGCTTACTGCTGCCCACTTCAACGCCGGCTGGTCTCCGTCACTGCTTCCTGCATCGACGCCTCCTCTCTTTTGCGCCTAGGATTCGTCCGCTCTTCCAACTCCTCTTTCGACTCTGGCGCTCCTCTCTGATTCAACGCGGCTTCTCTCCTCGCATACGCGTATTGCGTGAAGAGGCTGAATCGTTTAAGATAAATTGCAGATTCTCTACCTATTTCCAGAATCAAGTGTACGACATGAAATCGACCCACTGAAATAGGTATAATTTCCTAATAATTTTGTGCATCCTAATATCGTTAATTTCATTTATAATTGCCAACCGTATCTGCCCTATATTTTAGTGCATGCAAGCTTGATAGAATTTTCACTTAAAATAGAGAGCATATTTATTTAGTTGATTGAGAGCATATCTATTTGTTTGCATCGTAATTTTACTATTATTGCTTCCTAAGGTTTATTAGTGCCTGAAATCAACAACGAAGTTCAACTATTACCATAGGGTGGAAATTTACAACACCTCCCATATTTACACCCTACATCGGAAAATCTACAAGAGAAATTAAGAGTGCTTCATGGCTACATAAAAAAAACTTGGTGATCTCTGAAATCAGAATCAGAATTCGAATCTTCGGGTCAAAATTTGAATTTTGACCATACAACGAGTGGCGTCACTGTGCTCGTCCCTACCATCACTCGACGCCGCTTCTTCCACGATCCTCCCATCAAATCCGGGCAACTGATCGAGTCCAAACTCCGACCATGTACTCTCCTTGAATGTGCGCACCGATGGACGCAAGTATCTGACCATCTGCCGTCTGGATCGTCGGAAATAAACGATCCCTTCAGCCTTTGATGGCAGACGCTTCTTCCCATCGAACTCTACATGCACTCATTTGATTGAGCTCAAACTTCAGCCACACCTTCTCCTAGGTCATGTGTATCGACATAATCAAACAAATTAACACCAGCGACCCTGTTTCCGCCGATCTCTTTGATTCGCCGCTGATACTCGACCGGACAGCATTAAACTTCTACCACGAGTCGCCCTCGACATAGAGAAACTACATAGAGAGCCAATTGGATGGAGGAGCAGCCAGTGGCCGGCGGCGACGAACCCTAGTTTCGTTCGCCTCGTTCGCCGCCACCGTTGTCGAGAGAGAGAGGAGAAAGAACGGATGGTTCAGATCTGTTCTATCAAATCAATGGTTCGGATTGAAATAAAATCAACGATCCAGATTATTTCAAGTCCCATCCGACGGTTGAAATCAATCTGATCAAAAAATTTAAATCCAACTACTAAGATTCGCCCCTTCAAATCGATGAACTAGATTTAATTCAAACCGACAGTCAAGATTACTTCACATGAAATCGGACGGTCAAGATCCATTTGATCAAATAAATTAAATCCAACGGCTGAGACTCGTCCATCTCACATCAATGGTTCAGATTTGAATATGAAACAAATGAACGGATGCAAACGATCGGAGCATATCTCGATCAATCGGTTGACTCTCGACATGATCAAAGTGTCAATCCCTATCAAATCAAACCCGATCTTTCCAAATATGATATTGGATCTTCAATCCGAAACTTGGATTCATACGGATCTATGAATTTAAATGGAATGTCGTGATAAATCAAATTTAAATGCAATCAATGGCTGAAATTTATGTGCACAAATCTCAGCCAATCGGATGGCTTCCAAAATGATCCGAATATTGATCCCTACAAATTTGGATCAGATCTTTTCCAATCCACTCTCAGATTTTCAATCAGAGATTTAAATCAAAATTGATCTACAAATCAATCTTTCAATAGCTGTAATTAATTCTATTAAATCTTAGCTAATCGGATGACTCTCAAAATGATCCGAACATCGACACTTACCAAATTGAGTTAGATCTTTTCGAATTTGATCTCAGATTTTTGATCAGAAACTTAGATCTAAGCAGATTTACAAATCAGTCATCAAATTCTAAATGTTTGGCACAACGGCCCATTCTCCCCAAATTTTGAACGTTTGGTCCCATGACCCGTTCAACCAAACTTTGAACGCTTGTCCTATTGGCTCATTCATCTAAATTTTGAATGATTGGTCCCACGACCCATTCACCCAAATTTTGAATGTTTGGCCCATTGGCCCATTCATCCAAACCTCGAACGTTTAGCCTCACGACTCGTTCATCCAACCCATGCACTTAACTCATTAAAACATAGTCATGGATGATAAATGCCTAATGCATATTGTTAATAACGTTGTTTGGGAGGTGCATATGTCGATACTTTGTGTCGGGGTGTAGTTCCTCAACATTGTTACAATACAACTCAGATTTTTTTCTCTATGGCCTATGCCAAAAGAAATGAGTATTGAATAAGTTCTGATATCCACAAGCCCTCGAAAGGCCAGGTATCTTCCCAAATCAAATATCCAACATACCGTAAAGCCGGATATTTTTCAAATCAAGTATCCAACACGCCGCAAGGCCGGATATTTTTCAAATCGAATTTCCAACACACCATAAGGCAGAATATTTATCCAATACGCCGCAAGGCCAGATATTTTTCAAATCGAATATCCAACTCGCCGTAAGGCCGGATATTTTTCAAATCAAATATCCAACACGCCGCAAGGCTGGATATTTTTCAAATTGAATATCCAACACACCACAAGGCCGGATATCTTTACCCAACAAACCGTTGAGGGCAGGTAATTTCTCAAATTGAATATCCAACATGCTGCAAGGCTAGATATCTTTACCCAACAAGCCGTTGCGGCCGAGTAATTTCTTAAATCGGATATCTAGCATGCCGCAAGACCGAATATCTTTACCCAACAAGCCGTTGAGGTCGAGTAATTTTTCCAAATATTCAACACGTCGCAAGGCCAAATATTTTTCAAATCGAATATCTAACACGCTGTCATGGCTAGATATCTTTACCCAATAAGCCGTTGAGGCTGGGTAATTTTCCCAAATATCCAACACACCGTAAGGCCGGATATTTTTCAAATCGAATATCCAATACGCCGTCATGGCCGGATATCTTTACCCAACAAGCCGTTGAGGCCGGGTAATTTTCTCAAATATCCAACACATTGCAAGGCCGAATATCTTTACCTAACAAGCCGTTGAAGCCAGATATTTCTCAAAGTGAACATCTGATGAATCATTGAGACCGGATCCCTTCTAAATCCAAAATATCCAACAAGTCATTGCAAGGCTGGGTATTTGGTAGACACTAATCATCCAAGTTGACAAAGACTTTTCACTTTTGTCATTTTTCTATTTGAAATCATCATGTATCTTTGTTTTAATATTTAATGAATCATTCTGTTCAGCTGTTTTATTTTATTTTATTTTATTTCATAACATAGATCTCTCAATCAAAGGTGCCCTGATTTTCAGGGGTGATTAACAATGAATGCTTGTCTTCATTGGAAGCCAGAACCCATTTAAATAAAAAAAACCTTATTTTATAAGGTGAATTTGAAAAGGTCAACATATTTTAATCATGACCAAAAATGACCCAACAAATTCTGACACGTCGGTGGGACCTGGCTTCTCCTTTAAACTTTGAGATCTATGTTATGAGATAACATCACTTACACTTCTCTTTTTCTATGAAACAAGTTCCTCAAATGGCGCTGGAAAAAGAGTAACCCTCGTTCATTTTCATTGGGGGCAGACTACCTATGATGAGTTGATCGAAATTAATCTGGGATCAGCAGAAGATGTTAAGCCTACTTATATATGCGCTCAACTCTCTAAAGAGAAAAGGGGGCAACTAATTAATTTGTCCATTACATTTAGTGCTGCTAGAATGTTTCTTTTACATTCAAGTCTGGTGTCACAGGGTGAATTCGATGTATCTGCTGAGGAAGAAATACAAAGATTGAAGAGCGAAAATCCGATCTTATTCAATTGGTAATAAGATTTCAAATTTCAATTCCGTTTATGATTGGCAATTTACCAAAAATTGTAAGCTCCTTAAACGAGCGAAGATCCTATCTAATTCGAACGGTAATAAGATCGCAAATTTTAATTCTTTTTACAATTGTCAATTTACCCAAAATTGTAAGCCCCTCACACGAGCAAAGATCCGATCTTATTTGAACGTTAATAAGATCGCAAATTTTAATTCCGTTTACGGTTGCCAATTTACCCAAAATTGTAAGCTCCTAACACGAGCGAAAAATTGATCATAGTCAAACGGCAATAGGATCATGACATCAAGTCTGTTTATGGCTGGCAGTTTGCCAAAAACTGTAAAGCTCCTCACACGAGCAAACAATGAAATATAGTTTGGGAATACGTACGTCGATGCTCATCATCGGGGCGTAGCTCCTCAATATAATATTGTACTTTTGACACCATGGTTTAGAAGTGATTTTTCCAACGGATTTGTAAGCACTCGTCGCTTATACAAAATCCGTTGGGGGGCATTTGTTGGACCAATTATTTTCATTAAAAAAATATAAAAAATAAAAAATAAAATGATAAAAAAAGAGGGGGAAATTTGGATTTTAAAAAAAAGATGGAGAGAATAAGCAAAACCAAAATAGCAAAAAA
Source organism: Costus lasius (assembly GCA_027563935.2). Taxonomy (NCBI): domain Eukaryota; kingdom Viridiplantae; phylum Streptophyta; class Magnoliopsida; order Zingiberales; family Costaceae; genus Costus; species Costus lasius. The sequence continues at coordinate 41,305,670 of CM050453.2, forward strand.
AAAACAAATAAAAAAGTAAAAAATAAAACCAAGTTTGCGGTTAAGAGAGGGGGGAATAAGTAAGCGCTTATAAAAAGAATAATAAAAATTAAATACAAATAATAAAATATAAAACCAAATAAAAATAATGATAAATTTTCTCCACCCATCTCCTATAAACGAGGGGCTAGACGGATGAAACAAACACACTTGGATGGAGAGATAACTCAAAAATAAACACCCTTGATGGAGAGACAACTCCGAAATAAACATCTATTTTGATGCAGAGACGACTCCGAAATAAACACACCATAATAGAGAGACAACTCCGAAATAAATATTTATTTTGACGAAGAGACAACTCTGAAATAAACATATCATGATGGAGAGACAACTCCGAAATAAACACACATTGATGGAGAGACAACTCCGAAATAAACATCTATTTTGATGGAGAGTAAACTCCGAAATAAATCATTATGACAAAGAAAATCTACAAGAGAAATTAAGTGTGATTCATGGCTGCACAAAAAAAACCTGGTGATCTCTGAAATCAGAATCCGAATTTGAATCTTTGGGTCAAAATTCGAATTTTGACCATACAACAAGTGGCGTCACCACCCTGCACTCGACGCCGCGCTCGTCCCTACCATCACTTGATGCTGCTTTTTTCACGTGTTGGTGTATATGCCCTAAGACCTAGTTTTGGTCCATCTTTGTACTACTTAACTTTGATATTTATATCATTTTGGCATTGTCATTATCTATGTTTGTTTACATCTGCGAATATGTACTAACATGATAATGTCCCTGGAGACAGATTGGATCTGTGCTCAAATGATTGTCCCTAGTCGATGTACCTGAGTCGATATGGGACAGCTCTGGTACTTGTGAGACTGGTATATGGGCTGGTTAGGCATGAGGTGCTAACACAGACATATGGGTATATCAGCGGTGGATATACTGGACCGACCCGCTGTGAGGCAATGACTTGGTGTCACGAGTTATCCTTACAAGTGATAGGAGATGCATTGATCCCTTGACTTGAGGTCATTGGTCATTCTATATGGTTAGGGACATACTTTGATACAACCTAACACCTCGCCGTAGTTGGGGGGTAATAACGGTTGTCATTGAGCATGTCACGACCCATATGAGAAGGTCAATAGACAGACATAGGATTTGCCCCTTCCTAAGGGAAGCTTGATATCCATGGAGCTCTTATATGGTTCTATGACTGAAAGTGTATGGCCATACCCAGGTGAGACCTGATTTAGTCGTAACCATGTGATTGGATGAAAACAAGTGGTGACACACTTGTCCGATCGGATATCAGTACGACAAAGAGACTGTAATGCATCTGTACCTACTTGCGATGATGGGGATGTCGATGTTGATATCCATTCCAATAACCTGGGTAGCAGTGATGCACTGCTAGGTGCCACTCACTGCTCGTAGTGACCTTTGGTCAGCACTGCCAGCGTCAGAGGAACCTACAGGGTCGCACACCTTGATACTCGAGTTCTCGTATTGATCGGAAAGCCTTATGATCGAGTTATTAGATAACTCGGATCTAATTGGGAGATTTCATTAGTGCCAATGGGCTTGATGAGATGGAAGAAACGTATTATAGCCAACTTCCATTTTGACATATTGACCAAATTAACCATGGTTAACCTAGTTTGACCTTGGGTTAAATTGGATTGGATCCAACGAGTTGATGGACATGCATAATGGACCTTGGGCTAGGCCCATTTTATAGTTGGGCTTATTGATAAGTTAAATAGGCTTAAGGAAAAGAAAGGGTAGATGCATGTTTAACCCTAGTTAGACTAGGGTTAGCGCCTATGCCTTAATTAATATCATGTGATTAATTAAAATTAATTTTAAGTTAATCATTTGAGATAAAATAGGGGCTAATTAATTGATTTAATTAGAGTCCTATTTTTGTGGAGATTAAATAGGGCTGATTTATTTAAATTAATTAGAGTCCTAATTGGATTAGGATTTGATTAATTTAATCCCTAAAAACATGCTCTAATCTCCTAATCCTTCTCCTTTACTCAAGCCGCCCTTAATATCTATAAAAGAGACCCTAGCCCACCCCTCTCATGTAACTAATTCCTAGAAGGCGTGCAGAGCAAGAGGGGCGACAACTTGAGGGCTTGGAGCTCTCCTTCTTCCATCAAAGGCGCAAGCAAACTTCTTCCTTCTTCCTCCTTCCTTTCCTTGGCGCAAAGGAACTAGAAGGCTTGCGGCATCCTCCTCTTCACATTCTCCTTGGCGCATCCCTTCTTGGTGGTGGCGCAAGTTGATTGGAGGACACTCTTAAGGCTTGGATCTTCTTCCCGAGGCTAGCACCGGGCGTGGAAGAAGAGGACTCGTGGTGATCCGTGTGTGTGAGATTACAGAGGGCGCACGCTTGGGCTCCTACTACGACATCAGCCTCATCTTGCGCAAGGTATTTTCTATCTCATCGTGTCAACTCTCTCACATGCGATCTTCACTGGGTTTTTGGGACCGGCCTGTTTCGGGGATATTCTTCCGTTGTGCTATGTATTTGTATTGATAAAACTCTAAAAATTTGTAAAATATCCCCGGGGTTTCCCAACTCCACGATCTTCCCATCAAATTTGGGCAGTTGATCGAGGCCAAACTCCGATCACGTCCTCTCCTTGAATGTGCGCACCGATGGACACAAGCATCCGGCCATCCGCCATTTGGATCGTTGGAAACAAATGATCCCTTCAGCCATTGCCGGCAGACGCTTCTTCCCGTCGAACTCTGCATCCGCTCATCTGATCGAGCTCAAACTTTGGCCATACCTTCTCCTGGCGTCACCTAATAGCCAGATCGCCGAAATCAAACGAATTAATGCTGGCAACCCTATTTTCGCCGATCTCTTTGATTTGCCGCCAATACTCGACCAAACAGCATCAAACTTTTGCCATGATTCGCCCTCGACATAGAGAAGCTACACCCAGAGCCGACTGGATAGAGGAACAGCAAGCGGTCGGCGGCAACGAACCCTAGTTTAGTCCGCCGCTGCCTTTGTCGAAAGAGAGAGGAGAAAGAACGGACAGTTCATATCCATTCTATCAAATCAACAGTTCGGATTGAAATAAAATTAACGATCCAGATTATTTCATGTCCCATCCAACGGTTGAAATCAATATGATCAAAAAATTTAAATCCAACGGCTAAGATTCGCCCCTTCAAATCGACGAACCAGATTTAATTTAAATCGACAATTGAGATTACTTCACATGAAATCGGACTCGTTCATCTCACATCAACGCTTCAGATTCAAATCTATTCGACGGTTCAGGTCTGAATATAAAACAAATGAACGGATGCGAACGATCGGAGCATATCTTGATCAATCGGTTAACTTTCGACATGATCAAGGTGTTGATCCCTATCAAATCGAACTTGATCTTTCCAAATATGGTATTGGATCTTCGATCCAAGACTCAGATTGATACAGATCTGCGAATTTAAATGGAAGGTCGTGATATATCAAATTTAAATGCAATCAACGGCTGAAATTGATTTGCACAATTCTTAGCCAATCGGATGGCTTTCAAAATGATCCGAATATTAATCCCTACAAATTTGGATTAGATCTTTCCAAATCCACCCTCGGATTTTCAATCAGAGATGTGGATCAAAACTGATATACAAATCAATCTTTCAACGGTTGTGACTAATTCTCTTGAATCTTAGGTAATTGGATGACTCTCAAAATGATTCGAACATCGACTCTTACCAAATTGAGTTAGATCTTTCTGAATTTGGTCTCAAAAATTCGATCAGAAACATAGATCTAAGCATATTTACAAATCAGCCATCAAATTCTGAATGTTTGGCCCAACGACCCATTCTTCCCAATTTTGAACGTTTGGTCCCACGACCCGTTCATCCAAACTTTGAACGCTTGGGCCATTGGCTCGTTCATCTAAATTTTGAATGATTGGTCTCACGACCCATTCACCCAAATTTTGAATGTTTGGCTCATCGGCCCATTCATCCAAATCTCAAATGTTTAGCCTCACGTCTCGTTCATCCAACACACATGCACTCAACTCTTTCAAACATAGTCATGGACGATAAATGCCTGACGTGTATTGTTAATAACGTTGTTTGAGAGGTGCGTACGTCGATACTTTATATCGGGGCGTAGTTCCTCAACATTGTTACAATACAACTTAGATTTTTGCTCTATGGCCTATGCCAAAAGAAATGAGTATTGAACAAGTTCTGATATCCACAAGCCCTTGAAAGGCCAGGTATCTTCCCAAATCGAATATCCAATACACCGTAAGGCCCGATATTTTTCAAATCAAATATCCAACACGCCGTAAGGCCGGATATTTTTCAAATCGAATATCCAACATGCCGTAAGGCCGGATATTTATCCAACACGCCGCAAGGCCGAATATTTTTCAAATCGAATATCTAACTCGCCGTAAGGCCAGATATTTTTCAAATCAAATATCCAACACGCCACAAGGCCGGATATTTTTCAAATTGAATATCCAACATGCGGCAAGGCCGGATATCTTTACCCAATAAGCCATTGAGGCTGGGTAATTTCTCAAATCGAATATCTAACACGCCGCAAGGCCGAATATCTTTACCCAACAAGTTGTTGCGGTGGATAATTTCTCAAATCAAATATCCAATACGCCACAAGGCCGGATATCTTTACCCAACAAGCCGTTGAGGCCAGGTAATTTTCCCAAATATTCAACACACCGGAAGGCCGAATATTTTTCAAATCGAATATCCAACATGCCGTCATGGCCAGATATCTTTACCCAACAAGCCGTTGAGGCCAGGTAATTTTCCCAAATATCCAACACACAGTAAGGCCGAATATTTTTCAAATCGAATATCCAACACGCCGTCATGGCCGGATATCTTTACCCAACAAGCCATTGAGGCCGGGTAATTTTCCCAAATATCCAACACACCGCAAGGCCGGATATTTTTTAAATAAAATATTGAACAAACCGTCATGGCCGGATATCTTTATCCAACAAGTCGTTGAGGCTGGGTATTTCTCAAAGTGAACATCTGATGAATCATTGAGACTGGATCCCTTCTGAATCCAAAATATCCAACAAGTCATTGCAAGGCTGGGTATTTGGTAGACACATATCATCCAAGTTAGACGAAGATTTTTCTCTTTTGTCATTTTTCTTTTTGAAATTATCATGTATCTTTGTTTTAATATTTAATGAATCATTATGTTCAGCTATTTTATTTTATTTTATTTCATAACATAGATCTCTCAATCAAAGGTGCCCTGATTTTCAAGAGTAATTAAAAATGAATGCTTGTCTTCATTGGAAGCTAGAACCCATTTTTTTTTAAAAAAAAAATCTTATTTTATAAGGTGAGTCTGAAAAGGTCAACACATTTTAATCATGACAAAAAATGTCCTAACACCATTGATGGGTAGAGGTCTTCCCAAAAGGTCCAACAGAGTTAGCATGATAACTATAATCATGGCTAGCCCAAAGTAAACGGTTTGGTAAAGGCATATCAAATCCGTTTAAGACTGAGATCTTGCCAAAAGATCTAAAAATCTATACTAAATAGATAACTAATAACATTTGCTGGAAATGGTGTCTTCAAGCAACTCCAAATCTGAAACCCAAAAAAGAGGTACCAGTAGAAGAACAACTTCTGCAATGGAAAGACTATGAGTAGTTCAAGGAAAAAGGAGTGTATTCATATTATAAACTCCTTACTAAAGATAGAACTGTTGTAACGCCCCCTCAGAATAAACCCCAATACACAGGCATAAACCGCGGAAGATAGGGAACGTCACACACAAACAACAATACAAATGCTAGGGAATAATAGCTTACGGAAATCGATTCGGAAAAATTTCGGCAGCATGTCCCCAGTAAAACTAAGGAAATTCCTGTACATGTTCCATAATATCATAATACGGGTCGACATGCCGACCACAAACTGAAACACAACATTTCCAAAATCAAAAGTTCTCATTCCTTATCACAATAGCGAAATAATAAACCACGATAATCGAAAAATACTGGATAACACAGAATTCACCGAAAACAGGCTTAAGCCCTCGGTTTAACAGTCGTACCAAAACCAAATGCCAACCCGGCAACAATATCACAGTAATCAAGAAAGAAACAGCCACATCCGGCCCTCAAAATAGCACAGGCTCGCAGGCCCCAAAATATCAAGTCAGTAAACTAACATCCGCTCAGGCTGTAGGCTCCTGCCCTGTATTTGAAAATATTGGTGGGATGAGCTACACGGCTCAGTGAGTAGATAGTCTCATTCGACCATCCACGCATATACAATCAAAAATAGATGCAGATATCTTTTCAAAACTTTAACGGAAGATATCAAGTATGATACACAATAAAACCGAAATCATAAATCACAATCATTATCAGAAAACAATACGCCCACAATCCCGGGCAACAAGATCACAAATTGGCCTATCCGGCTAAACAGACTACGACTCACACAACTATTGTCCAGTGATTACAGAATTGACCCCGTGGGTCCAACCCGGCCCTCGTCAAGGCACTGAGAGTAACCTGCAGCAACGAATATCGGTGAGGTGTAGATTCAAGAGGTGGCCCCCGCCAGGTCACGACGTGGCACTTTGCTCTACGACACTCAACCACCCCCTTACCGGGAACACAAACAGAATAGAACGGGAGGTGAATGAATTCAAGAGGTGGCCCCCGTCTGACCAAGACGTGGCACTTTGCTTCAAACACCCAACTCTCAAAAGGTTTATCACTTGGACAAAATACCCTTAACACAAACCGGAAACCTGAACCTCTAACCTGGTCACTAGACTCTAGAACAGTCCCTCCTTTACCGGAAACATATCAGAATAGGATGGGTGGATTCTCCAACCCCAAATCAGAATGACTGTTCACTGAGTGCTCTAGTTAACCCTTAGGTTCTGTCCACACAAGTCTAGGACTCTTATCCTCAATCATACAACACGAACATTATCTTAGACATCACATCAATCGAGTTCAGGAAAGGTCCTTAGATTTCATGCAAGTATGGTTTAACTGATTGTTCCCCAAAGGGGGAGTAAACCCTATGGTGGCGCAAACAAGAAAGGGGGCAGCGGATAAAGGGTTTCATAGGATCAATGAGCATGCATTATATGATCAACTTAACAAAACCGATTGTAAAGAAGTGATTCGATTCATACCATGGCCATTTCAAGATGGCGCCTTGGAAGTAAGAGAACAACGAAGATCTCCTCCAAATCGTCACACACAAGATGAAGATGTGCTTCTTCTTGTCGTCCCTTGTGCTAGCAAGGATCGTCCAAGGCGTCTTGATCGAATGCAAAGGGAAAGGAGAGCTTTTCTTCTTGGCGTTTTTCTCTCTTGTCGCCTTAGACTTCCTCTAGACGAGAATGCCGCTCGAAGACAACCCAAGGAGGCGTCAAAGGCGTGAAGAGGCAAGAGAGGGGCGACGTGAGATCATGGCCACGTTTGAGAAGTGCTATCCAAAAATAGCATCCCACTTCTCCACATGCGATCTTGGGTTTACCCCAATCGCAAATGCCACATCACCTTTGAACCATGCGCTCATCCATGAGCTGGTTCAAACCAATTTGGTCCACTAACCAAATAAACCAAGAAATAAGTCCAGATCAAAATAAACCCTAAGGCTCTTGATCTGACCGTCAATCTCTCAATGCTCCTGATCTGACTGATCTAGCATTCATTCTCTCAATCGAAGCTTACCGATCTCAAGCCCTAATCAATCAAACATGATCAGACCAGATCTCACTTACAATCAGAGATTAAATCCCTTTAAACTGAACCCGAATAATTCAGTCCACACGATCTGACTTAAGAAAGCCATATCATCAAATTGTGCGACCCTAAGGGTTTCCTTTAAATGTCGGTAACGATAACTTACGTTATCACGATCAGTGAGGGGTATCTAGCAACACATCACTGTCTCCCGATATAAAGGAAAGAGTCTTCCAAGACTACACCCAAAAATAGCACAAGTGTGAATCAATTCACAAAGCATACAAATTTCCTTTACCACTGGATGTTCTTATTGGACAAGCAAGTCAAGCTTGTAACTCCAATATGATGAGCATGATTAGATCAGATGAACATAGTCATCTGGGTATGGCCATACACTTTCTCAATCATCTCATCCAGGGGGCCCCTTTAGAACATCACACTCCAATTAAGGAGACGGCAATCCTATGTCTATCACTAGTGCCCTAACCTGACTCAAGCTCACCATCCAAGATAGTCTATAATCATTATATTTCAAGTGATATTGAACTATCTCAAAATAATGACAATCATCATTTAGAAAACACAAGTGATCTCAAGTCAGAGGAAATGTGCCACTTGTCGCATTCAAGGATTATTCACATTGTGACAAGCAATTGAATATCCAAGTAGGGTCTGTCCAGTACATCCAATGTACCCATGAGTCTACATCTTATTCCATGCTCGAAGCATCCTATAAGATTAGAACGCATATTAGTCTTAACCATATCAAGGCTGTCTCATGTTCACCAAGATATCTCGACTAAGGACATAACTGCATGTCAGCCTAGTTGAACAGCTTTGAGACATTATTCAGAAGAACATATATTGCAGCAGACAATGTAGCTTACTGAATAACAACCATGCCTTTATAAACATAACAGTTTATTACATGATACTATTACAATCCCAAGACCTCAAACATTAGTCTTAAGGGCATACCCCAACAATCTCCCACTTGCACTTAATCTAATGGTTGAGAAATCTCAAACCCATATTATTACAGTGCTTTTCATGCTTCTGCTGCTCCAGAGGCTTAGTAAGCGGGTCTGCCAGATTGTCATCTGTATGAACCTTGCAGACTTTGATCTCGCCACGATCTATGATCTCCCTGATCAAATGAAACCGTCTATGTATGTGCTTGGACTTCTGGTGCGACCGTGGTTCCTTTGCTTGTGCGATTGCTCCAGTGTTATCACAGAAGATAACCAAAGGATCTGCACTCGAAGGAACAACACCAAGTTCTCTCACGAACTTACGAATCCAGACTGCCTCCTTGGATGCTTCCGAGGCTGCAACATACTCGGCTTCTGTTGTGGAATCAGCAACGATTGACTGTTTGAAACTCTTCCACACCACTGCTCCTCCATTCAAGCTAAAAACATAGCCTGATTGCGATCGGAAATCGTCCTGGTCAGACTGGAACGAAGCGTCAGTATATCCTTCAATACTGAGTTCTTCCTGACCACCATATATCAAGAACATATCTTTGGTTCTCCGAAGATATTTTAAGATGTTCTTGACTGCAATCCAGTGTGCCTGTCCTGGATTACTTTGGAAACGACTGGTCACGCTTAACCCGTAAGCGACGTCTGGGCGAGTACACAACATCGCATACATAATGGATCCAATAGCCGAAGCATAAGGCGTATTGTCCATTTCATCTTTCTCAGTCTGTGTTTGTGGACACTGACTCTTCGAAAGATTCAGACCATGTCTGACTGGAAGATATCCTCTTTTAGAATTCTCTAAATGAAATCTCTCCAGGACTTTATCGATGTAAGTACTCTGGCACAGCCCGAGAAGCCTCTTAGATCTATCCCTGTAGATCTTCACACCTAATACATAGGCTGCTTCTCCTAAATCTTTCATCTGGAAACATTTCCTTAACCATGCCTTAACCGCATGCATTTCAGGAATGTCGTTTCCAATGATCAAGATATCATCGACGTAGAGGACTAGGAAAGTAATCACGCTCCCACTAAACCTCTTATATACACACGGGTCATCCTCGTTCTTGATGAAACCAAATTCAGTGACTGATTCATCAAAACGAATATTCCAGCTTCTTGATGCTTGCTTAAGTCCATAAATGGACTTCTTTAATTTGCATATCTTATGACGATCTGATGGATCAGTGAAACCCTCAGGTTGTGTCATGTACACATCCTCATCCAGATTTCCATTCAGGAAAGCTGTTTTCACATCCATTTGCCAGATCTCATAATCATAATATGCTGCTATCGCGAAAAGAATCCGAATAGACTTAAACATGGCTACAGGTGAGAAAGTTTCATCATAATCTATCCCGTAGATTTGTTTGAAACCTTTCGCAACTAGCCTGCCTTTATAGGTAACCACGTTACCATCCATGTCAATCTTCTTCTTGAAGATCCATTTACAGCCTATTGGGATAACTCCCGGAGGCGGATCAACCAAATCCCAAACTTGGTTATCTGACATGGAGTCCATCTCGGCGCGCATAGCTTCAAGCCATCTCGCTGACTCCGGTCCACTGACCGCATCCGCATAAGTGAGGGGTTCATCATTATTAATGATGTAGACTCCGTCATAGCGCTCAGGCTGACGACGGATCCTTCCCGATCTTCGCGGTTCCCGTGATGTCTGAGCCTCAGGTTGTTCAATAACCTGTTCTACCGGCTCAGGCTCATCCAACTCTGCTTGAGCACTTTGTCCTGCCTCTGGATTCTCATCCAGTTTTATTTCTCTCCCACTGGCCTCTTGCAGAAGAAACTCCTTCTCAAGAAATATGGCCGTCCGAGCAACAAAAACCTTGTTCTCTTTGGGATCGTAGAAATAATAACCCTTAGTTTCCTTAGGGTAACCGACAAAGATGCATTTGTCAGATCTGCTCTCTAGTTTCCCAGAGGCGAGCTTTTTGACATAAGCCTCGCAGCCCCAGATCCTGATAAACGTCAAGCTTGGCTGTTTCCCATACCATAATTCATATGGCGTCTTTGAAACGGCCTTGGATGGCACTCGGTTTAGTACTTTTGCAGCTGTTTCCAGTGCAAAACCCCAAAAGGAGTAAGGTAGATTAGCCTGACTCATCATAGAACGAACCATATCAAGTAACGTTCTATTTCTCCTCTCGGACACACCATTCCATTGCGGTGTTCCTGGTGGAGTGAGCTGTGAGATGATCCTACACTCCTTCAGATAGTCAGTAAATGCATGACTTAGGTATTCTCCACCTCGATCAGAACGAAGTGCCTTGATATTTCGGCCTAGCTGATTTTGTACTTCATTCTTGAACTCTTTGAACTTGTCAAAGGATTCACTCTTGTGTCTCATTAAAAAGACATACCCATATCTACTGAAATCATCAGTAAAGGTGATGAAGTACTGATAGCCACCTCTGGCATGTTTACTAAATGGCCCACACACATCACTGTGTATAAGGTCAAGTAAACCTGAAGCCCTTTGACCTTTGTGAAGAAAAGGTGACTTCGTCATTTTGCCCATCAAACAAGCTTTGCATGTATCAATCTCCTTATAGGCGAATGATCCCAGCAGTCCATAATCATGCAACCGCTTAATGCGTTTCTCGTTAATATGGCCTAAACGACTATGCCATAGCAAGGTGCTGTCATCAGCATTCTTGGCTTTCTTAATATCAATTTTCTGTATAGAACATTCCATGTCCAACATGTATAACCCATTGTTAATTGAACCAGTTGCATAAATAATATTATCATAAGATAAAACACACTTTGAAATATTGCATTCAAAGGAAAATCCCTTCCTGACAAGAGCAGGAATAGAGATAATATTTTTAGTAATACTGGGAACAAAGTAACAACTGTTTAGTTCTAATACAAGTCCAGATGGTAAAGAAATGAAATAGTCTCCTACAGCAACAGCAGCAACCCGTGCCCCGTTTCCAACGCGTAGGTCCACCTCATGCTGTCCCACCTGTCTTCTTCTCTTGAGTTCCTGTACATTTGAACAAATGTGAACTCCACATGCAGTGTCCAACACCCATGATATAGAAGAAGAAAACATGACCTCAGTCACGTAAATACCTGAGCCAGAAGCGAAGCTTCCCCTCTTATCTCCTTGGAGCGCTTTACAGTCCTTTTTCCAGTGACCCAGCTGGCCACAGTGGAAACACCTGTATTCCTTGGACCGCTTAACCTTCTGCTTCAGAGCCTTGCTGTAGCTCTTGACAGGGGTCTTGCCCTTCTTCCCCTTCTTCTTGTTCCTAGAAGGAACCATTAAGACAGAGGTCGAAGGCTTACCCTTCAGAGTCTCCTCAGTAGTCAAGAGCATATTCAGCAGCTCTGCCGGAGTACAATCGATTTTGTTCATATTAAAGTTAATAATGAACGCGTCGAATGAAGGCGGGAGAGACTGCAGAATAATGTCCACAGCAAGCTCCTGATTGATGGTATGCCCCAGTTTCTCTAGAGCCTCCTTGTGCCCAATCATCTTGAGCACGTGAGCTCCCACTGGGCTCCCTTCAGCCAGTTTGCTCTGAAAGAACAGCTTCGTCAAATTATAGCGTTCAGTCCTCGCCTGTGCAGCATACAGCATCTTGAGGTTCGCTATAATCTCTATAGCCGACATATCCTCATGCTGACGCTGCAGCGGTGGCGTCATAGACGCTAGCATCAGGCAAGCGACATCAATGCTATCATTGACGTGCTTTTCATAGGCTTCCCGAACCGCCCTTGCGGCGTTCGGAGCGGGCTGAGGCGGTATCGCCGTCTCGAGGACATACAGTTTCCTCTCTGCCTTAAGAACAATCTTAAGGTGTCCAAACCAGTCAGAGAAGTTCGGCCCAGCAAACTTCTCCCTTTCCAGTAGGGATCGCACATTGAAGTTCATGGTGTTCGTTGCTGCAGATATCTACAACAATGCAAGAACAGCAAGGTCAGTATCAATGTTAAGAATCAATCAGGACTTAAGAAAGATTCTTTTTCTCACTATTTTATCTGGCTGAAAAATCCAGCAAAACAGCCCGAAAGAGTAGAACTCTTTTAGTGAGATGGGATCCAGATTTCATACTTGGTCTCCGCGTCCCGCTCAGGCGAGATAAGATGCACAGAGAGTACAAGCACTAATCTCTGGTAGGCTGTCCCAGCCAATCGCCAACCCGTGCGATTCCCCTTCATCTGGGCAATCCAGCAGACTGTGCCAACTGAGTTGGTACAACACAATCTCTGACTCCACAGATGGCTGCCCCCATGTGCTACTATATGCGCCACATATGTAGCCTACACGGTCAAGCTGACCCGACCTACTCCCTGGACCACCACGTGCTATGCTGAGCAACGAGAAGGGATAAATCCCCACTCTGTAACACGCAGGTGTAATCCCGCACCGTCTGAAGATAGATGGACGTGCCCACTGAGTGGGTACAACACGGCTCCAACGATAGTCAGAACAGTGAGGTTTCGCGTCAGAAGGCTTACGAGCTTGAAATTTTAGCGTTGGATTTTAACGGTCTTTTATCTTCTTCACTATCATGCAATTCCTATGGTGATAGCAGAAGATAAACTAATCATGCAATTCTAATATTTAGGCAATAAAAGAAAGCATGGATCTTATGTGGTAAAAGCCCATAGCCTAAGTAAGACCTTAAGAAACTTAAGTCTTCACTTGCTTTTCTTCATGGGGCTTTCGCTGCTCATCTGGCCCAAACCTGGGCCCAAGCGCCATCTGCAGCTCTGGTGCGCCCACCAGGAATATGCGCCAGGTCCTAGGGTCGAACCCTAGACCTCCCACCTGGTCAAGCCTCTGCTGCATGCGCCTCTGCCAAGTGTGCTTTGTGCTCTTGTCTAATTAAATTACAAATTTAACTATCTAGACAAGATTGACACGCAGGTCAATTACATTTTATAAATTAAAAGCAATGTGATGCGCAGATCACAATAATTAATTTACATATTAATACAGGCACGCAGGCCCCAGCACAGCACAGATTTAACATGGGTAGCCCACATAAGAATAAGTAGACAAACACATGGCATCAATCATCATGTGATCCAGTCATTAAAATAAAATTTTCGAAAAACCCCATGGGCATCAATTTTATTTTGCTTATATGCCCTACAACCTTACAACGGTCCATTACTAGGGATCCACTCATCCAACCTAGTCAGATCCACTGCCCTTACATGCACCAAGTCCTAACTGACTTGAGTCGACCAAAAGGGTCAACCATGCATGCGCCAAGGGCTGAACGACCACAATGAGGTCTGGCAAGCGGGTATGAGCCCGGGCCTAACTCATGTGCGTTCACAGGTTGTCTCAATCAGACATCGCTACACGCCTGTGATGCAGTCGACCTATAGCCACCTTTAGCATGCGCCAAGGTGCTATCTGGTCGACCCATCTAGGCTGTCAGATGGTCTGATCAGACTGTCTGGATCTAACCTAGGGGATAACTTCAACCCTAATAACCCGTCTAAGGGTTTAATGCAGGCGCATCTTAGATCTACAATGAGTCGCGCAAATGATATTTGTTTGAGAAAAACTACATCAAGCGCCAACATACATGCGCAAGAAAAACAAATACAAGTTTCGCTTATGACAACTAAACATGTATTTATGCATGTATTGAAGATCTAAGCATTTTCGCAAGCATGGATCACAAAATGGCTTAAGCAATCATACAAAAACATGCGTTAACCTCGCTCTGATACCAATTGATTGTTCCCCAAAGGGGGAGTAAACCCTATGGTGGCGCAAACAAGAAAGGGGGCAGCGGATAAAGGGTTTCATAGGATCAATGAGCATGCATTATATGATCAACTTAACAAAACCGATTGTAAAGAAGTGATTCGATTCATACCATGGCCATTTCAAGATGGCGCCTTGGAAGTAAGAGAACAACGAAGATCTCCTCCAAATCGTCACACACAAGATGAAGATGTGCTTCTTCTTGTCGTCCCTTGTGCTAGCAAGGATCGTCCAAGGCGTCTTGATCGAATGCAAAGGGAAAGGAGAGCTTTTCTTCTTGGCGTTTTTCTCTCTTGTCGCCTTAGACTTCCTCTAGACGAGAATGCCGCTCGAAGACAACCCAAGGAGGCGTCAAAGGCGTGAAGAGGCAAGAGAGGGGCGATGTGAGATCATGGCCACGTTTGAGAAGTGCTATCCAAAAATAGCATCCCACTTCTCCACATGCGATCTTGGGTTTACCCCAATCGCAAATGCCACATCACCTTTGAACCATGCGCTCATCCATGAGCTGGTTCAAACCGATTTGGTCCACTAACCAAATAAACCAAGAAATAAGTCCAGATCAAAATAAACCCTAAGGCTCTTGATCTGACCGTCAATCTCTCAATGCTCCTGATCTGACTGATCTAGCATTCATTCTCTCAATCGAAGCTTACCGATCTCAAGCCCTAATCAATCAAACATGATCAGACCAGATCTCACTTACAATCAGAGATTAAATCCCTTTAAACTGAACCCGAATAATTCAGTCCACACGATCTGACTTAAGAAAGCCATATCATCAAATTGTGCGACCCTAAGGGTTTCCTTTAAATGTCGGTAACGATAACTTACGTTATCACGATCAGTGAGGGGTATCTAGCAACACATCACTGTCTCCCGATATAAAGGAAAGAGTCTTCCAAGACTACACCCAAAAACAGCACAAGTGTGAATCAATTCACAAAGCATACAAATTTCCTTTACCACTGGATGTTCTTATTGGACAAGCAAGTCAAGCTTGTAACTCCAATATGATGAGCATGATTAGATCAGATGAACATAGTCATCTGGGTATGGCCATACACTTTCTCAATCATCTCATCCAGGGGGCCCCTTTAGAACATCACACTCCAATTAAGGAGACGGCAATCCTATGTCTATCACTAGTGCCCTAACCTGACTCAAGCTCACCATCCAAGATAGTCTATAATCATTATATTTCAAGTGATATTGAACTATCTCAAAATAATGACAATCATCATTTAGAAAACACAAGTGATCTCAAGTCAGAGGAAATGTGCCACTTGTCGCATTCAAGGATTATTCACATTGTGACAAGCAATTGAATATCCAAGTAGGGTCTGTCCAGTACATCCAATGTACCCATGAGTCTACATCTTATTCCATGCTCGAAGCATCCTATAAGATTAGAACACATATTAGTCTTAACCATATCAAGGCTGTCTCATGTTCACCAAGATATCTCGACTAAGGACATAACTGCATGTCAGCCTAGCTGAACAGCTTTGAGACATTATTCAGAAGAACATATATTGCAGCAGACAATGTAGCTTACTGAATAACAACCATGCCTTTATAAACATAACAGTTTATTACATGATACTGTTACAATCCCAAGACCTCAAACATTAGTCTTAAGGGCATACCCCAACATTAACCTTTTCTAAGTTATCATCAAAGGTTATCAATCAATATTTCATGTCATTACTTTCTACATACACCATTCAACTAAAAATACATATTAATGCAGAAAATACACCAAATTTCATCCACAGATAACATACATACAGAATATTACAGATTCATAGTTTTCTCCTAGTTCTTATAACAAAAGACAGAAATGCCCCTAGTTCAAAGTTTAAGTCATGCAGGAAAAGTTATCCAAAAATTTCGTAAAAATAGTCATTACGTCCCTCATGATCCCTAGATTCGTAATTTCAAGTTTTTCCCCAATTTAACTAGAAAATTTACCGAATTACCCCTCGGTCAATGTCAGTCAACAGAAATTTTTATTTCCAAAAATTCCCAAAAAAAAAACTATAGAATCCTCATATACCCAATATCATGAAAATCAGGTTTGCCCCAATTTTTACCCATACGTTTAGGCGTAATTTCATGATGAAGGGGCGAAATTCTCATTCAAGCCCTAATCTTCATGCAATTTAAAAATCCAAAGTTACATACATGTTCAATCAAGGTCTAATTGATGATTAGAAGTCTCAAAAATGAAAAGCCCTAATTTTCATGCAACTAGGGTTTCGAAATTTTTGGGGGAAAGCAAGAAAACGTGTATAATTTTGCAAGCATGAGTTCATATCATATTTCTAGACATTAATCCTCTCTAAATCATGCAACACCTTCAATATGCGTGAACTAGGTGGAGAGAAAATCCACTCACCTTCAATTTCGTTTCTTCCAAGCCAACACCCTCACACCTCCCCTCACACCACTCACGTCGCCGGAGCACCCAAGGACCGCCGGAATTCGCCTCCACCACCAATCGCCGTCGGCCACAAGAAGAGGAGAAGGAGAAGAAGAAGCCGCCACCTTCACCACCACTCGCCCAAGGGAGAAAATCGTGAGCAAAGAGGGAATTGAGGGAAAAACGTGAGTAAACCCTCACACTTTCGTTTTCTACCTCCAAAGAATCCAAACCCAATAGCAAGCATAAGTGGAAGATCCAATAACCCTTTAGTATAAGTTAATCTCCACCTCACCCTTATCAAGAGCTCTTACCCTTTTCTAATAGAAAGACACCACTAGCCTAGTGGTACACAGCACACATTCTACGCCTTAAGTCGCAGGTTCGAATCCTCTCCGCGACACATATTTTTACATAGCAGGAAAATACACAAATCGATACATTATCTCATTGAAAAACTTCTACAAAAATGCTAAATAATCAAAACTTTATTTTTCTTACCTGCTAATAAATTTCCGGATCTTACATTCCTCCCCCCTTAAAAAGCTTTAGTCCTCTAAAGCTCATCTCCGGATCTTACATTCCTCCCCCCTTAAAAATCTTTAGTCTTCTAAAGCTCATCACCCAAATCATCGAACAGCTGAGGGAACTCTCTTCTCATATCTGACTCTGTCTCCCAAGTAGCTTCTTCGACTGACTGGTTTCCCCAGATAACTTTTACAAGCGGTATTATCTTGTTCCTTAGGACTTTGTCTTTCCTATCCACAATCCTCAGTGGTCTCTCTACAAAAGTCAGATCACTCTGGATCTGCAGGGGAGCAGAATCAAACACATGTGATGGATCTGCACAGTATTTCCTCAGAACTGACACATGAAATACATTATGAAGATGCTCCAGAGATGGTGGCAGAGCTAGTCTGTAAGCTACAGGACCAACCCTCTCTACAATATCGTAAGGTCCAACAAACCTCGGGCTCAGCTTTCCCTTCTTGCCAAACCGCATGACACCCTTGGTTGGTGAAACCTTCAGAAACACATGATCCCCCACCATAAACTCTAAGGGACGACGGCGATCATCAGCATAACTCTTCTGCTTGTCCCGAGCAACCTTCAGTTTTTCCTGGATAACTCTGACTCTATCTGTAGCCTCCTGTACAGCCTCTAATCTCAAAATCATCCGGTCCCCCGATTCCTCCCAACTCAGAGGTGACCTGCACTTCCTGCCATACAGAGCCTCGTACGGAGCCATCTGAATACTAGAGTGAAAGCTGTTATTATAGGTGAACTCTATCAGGGATAAATCACTGTCCCACTCAGAACTCCAATCTACAACATAAGCCCTCAACAAATCCTCCAAAGTCTGTATAGTACGCTCTGTCTGACCATCTGACTGCGGATGGTAGGCGGTACTAAAACTCAACTTAGTGCCAAGACCCTCATGTAAACTCTTCCAGAATCTGGAAAGGAATCTGGAATCGCGATCTGATACAATATCCACAGGCACTCCGTGTAATCTGACTATCTCATCGATGTACAGCTTAGCCAGCCGATCAAGTGGATAAGTCATCCGAATAGGCAAAAAGTGTGCAGCCTTCGTGAGCCTGTCTACGATGACCCAAACTGCATCATGCCCTCTCCTAGTCCGAGGCAACCCACAAACAAAATCCATACTAATGCACTCCCACTTCCATTGCGGGATAGGGAGCTGCTGCAATAATCCCCCAGGCCTCTGGTGTTCAGCCTTCACAGTCTGACAGGTCAAACACCGAGATACGAACACCGCGACCTCCTTCTTCATGCCCGGCCACCAGAAATCTTTCTTCAAATCCTGATACATTTTTGTGACTCCTGGATGCAAGGAATACTTGGAGTTATGACCCTCCTCCAAGATCTCTCTCCTCAGACTAGGTTCCTCAGGGACACACACCCTTCCACGGAACCGCAGAATACTATCACCAGATAAACTGAAATCCTCCACTGGCCCGGCAGCCAACCTCTCCCTGATCTGAACTAGACTCGGATCTACTAGCTGCTGATCCCTGATCCTCTGTAGTAAAGCAGACTGAACCCGGAGAAAAGCCACATATTCAGACTGAACTCTGGGAGACACCTCAACCCTGAGCTCTTGGAATTCCTGTAGTAACTGCCACTCACTGACTCTCAATGCTGCTACAGAAGTAACTGGGTGTCTGCTCAATGCATCAGCTACCACATTGGCTTTCCCGGCCTGATACTGAATAGAGAAATCATAATCCTTTATTAGCTCCATCCACCTTCTCTGCCTCATATTCAAATCCTTCTGAGTGAAAATGTACTTGAGACTCTGATGATCAGTAAATAAGTCAAACTCCTGTCCCAATAGATAGTGGCGCCATATTTTCAGTGCAAAAACCACTGCCGCCAACTCCAAATCATGGGTGGGGTAGTTTAACTCATACTCTTTCAATTGCCGCGAAGCATAAGCTACTACGGCCCCTTTTTGCATCAGGACACAGCCCAGTCCTTTGCCTGAGGCATCAGTATAAACAGTAAACCTCTCCCCATCAGTAGGAATGATAAGGATGGGCGTACTGGTCAATCTCCTCTTTAACTCCTGGAAGCTTTCCTCACACTTCTCGTCCCAAACAAACTTAGCCTCTTTCCTGGTCAGCTTGGTTAAGGGACCCGCCAGCTTGGAGAACCCCTCCACAAACCTCCTGTAATATCCTGCTAATCCCAGAAAGCTCCGGATCTCTGTGGCACTAGTTGGTCTTCCCCAATTCAGGATAGCCTGTACCTTCACTGGATCCACAGACACGCCCTTACCAGATATCACATGCCCCAAAAAGCTGATCTGATCCAACCAAAACTCGCACTTGCTAGCCTTAGCATACAACTGGTGTTTCCTCAGAATTGCTAGTACCCTGCGCAAGTCCCTAGCGTGATCCTGAGAAGTACGGGAGTATACCAGTATATCATCTATGAACACCACCACACAAGTGTCTAACAGCTCATGAAACACCCTGTTCATCAGATCCATAAAAACAGCAGGTGCATTGGTCAGTCCAAAAGGCATAACTACAAACTCGTAGTGCCCATACCTGGTCCTGAAAGCAGTCTTCAGGATATCTTCATCCTTGACCCTGAGCTGATGGTATCCTGACCTCAGATCGATCTTGGAGAACACAGTGGCACCCTGCAACTGATCGAACAGATCATCTATCCTCGGAAGAGGATACTTATTCTTTACCGTCACCTGATTCAACTGGCGGTAATCTATGCACATCCTCAGTGTTCCGTCCTTCTTCTTTACAAACAAGACTGGCGCTCCCCAGGGTGAAGCACTCGGTCTGATATAGCCCTTTTTCAAGCAGTTCCTCTAACTGCTTCTTCAACTCAGCTAACTCTGAGGTGGCCATACGATAAGGAGCCTTTGATATTGGAGCTGTACCAGGCACCAGCTCAATACCAAACTCCACATCCCTGTGGGGAGGCAAACCTGAAAACTCATCTGAGAAAACATCAGGAAACTCGCAGACTACCTCCACCTGAGCTAAGTCTGGAGCTGAGTCTTCTTGC
Source organism: Costus lasius (assembly GCA_027563935.2). NCBI lineage: Eukaryota > Viridiplantae > Streptophyta > Magnoliopsida > Zingiberales > Costaceae > Costus > Costus lasius. The sequence goes on from CM050453.2 coordinate 41,326,163, forward strand.
ACCTTAACATGTGCAAGGTATCCTTTGCACCCACTGGCTAGCAACTTGCTGGCGTGCACAAATGATATCACATGTGGCCCTTGATCAGACACCAGGCCCCTTACCAGCAGCTGACTCCCATCAAGCAGGTGCAGAGTAACAATCTTCTCAAAGCAATCCACTGTAGCGTGGTGAGAAGATAACCAATCCATGCCTAGGATCAAATCATAATCCTGCATGCCTAGCAGTATCAAATCAACTATAAACTGGTACTGCTCTACGTGAATAACACAGTCAGGGTAGACTATGTCAGTGGATAAACTATCCCCCAGGGGTGTACATACTGAAACTGTGTAATCTAGTACTCTAGGTGAGACAGGTAGTCTAGAAGCAAAATTAGCAGACACAAAGGACAAATTGGACCCCGGATCAAACAAAATACGAGCTAACTGATCAAAAACATGTAAAGTACCTTCCACGACGGATCGGGAAGCTCGAGTGTCCTTCTCTGCTATAGCGTAGACTCTGGCCTGGACAGCTGGTCTCTCGGTACCCCCCGGACCTGTGGCCCAGGCGCCGTGCAATCTTTGATCCTGTGCCCCATTTTTCCGCACTTGAAGCACGCCCCGGACTTCTTGTGGCAGTCCGCCTTCAGGTGACCCTTGGCCCCACAATGGTAACAGACTCTGTCCTCTACCCGGCCATCAGTACTCTGCTGCTGTGGCTGAGATGTCTGCTGCGGTCTCTGAGTTCCTTTCCCCTGGTAAGGTCTGTATCGGCCTCTCTTCTGGTCCTTCCCTTTATGGTATTTCCTACTGCCTCCACCAGTCTGCTGGGAAACCGGTGCCTCAGCTATAGGGGGGCTACAGCTAGGGCCGTCTCGGCCTGCTCCTCCAGGATGTACTTGTCTGCGGTGCGTGCACGATCCAGCATCTCAGCATAAGTCTCCAAGTGCTGCAATCCTACCTTCTGTCTGATATCCCTTCTGAGACCCCTGAGAAATTTCTTAGCTCGTCTATCCTCAGTATTTATCAAGTGTGGAGCATACTTCCCAAGCTTTGAGAACATCAAGTCATATTGATCCACCGTCATGTCCCCTTGTTCCAAGTGGATAAACTCCACCTCCCTATCCTCAACCAGACTGGTGGGAAAGAATTTCTCATTGAACCGGGACAAGAAGTATTGCCACGTCACCGGTTCAGATTTGTCCACCGCGAGTCTCAGCTCACTTTTCCACCACACATCCGCGTCACCACGTATCATATAAGCGGCCAAACATAGTCTGTCCTCATCTGAACATCGCATCACTTGGAAGATCTTCTCCAAGCCGGAAAGCCAGTCCTCTGCCGTCCTGTAGTCTGGACTCCCATAAAAAGAGCTAGGGCCCAACCGCTGGAATTCACCCACAAGCAAGGCATAGCGCCTATGGGTGTCCTCCGGCAAGCTAGACCCCGGGCCCGAGTCAGACTCAGACCCCCGCCCTTGCGTCGGTATCTGTGTCTGAGACAAAAGCTGCAACTGCTCTCTGAACTCGCGTTGCTGTTCGCGATTCTGCTGTAACAGTTGCTGCTGCACCTCCTGGTGCTGGGTCTGCTGCTGTTGCAGCATCTGAGCCTGTTGCTGGATTAGTGCGTTCTGCTGCTGCACCATACCAGTCAAAGACTCCATAGCCCGCAGGAATTCAGCAGTCTGCTCACTGCTGCCAGCACTATCACTCGACCTGAGGCGTACCATACTGGCTCCTTAAAAGACACACAAATCAAATTTACAATCAAGTCAGTTCTCAAACAAGGTTCCTAGCTGTCTAGCAATACACAAGCAAGGTTTTCCACCCCCAAAACAGCTATTATTAGCTAGCTCATTCCCTCTGATACCATTCTGTAACGCCCCCTCAGAATAAACCCCAATACACAGGCATAAACCGTGGAAGATAGGGAACGTCACACACAAACAACAATACAGATGCTAGGGAATAATAGCTTACGGAAATCGATTCGGAAAAATTTCGGCAGCATGTCCCCAGTAAAACTAAGGAAATTCCTGTACATGTTCCATAATATCATAATACGGGTCGACATGCCGACCACAAACTGAAACACAACATTTCCAAAATCAAAAGTTCTCATTCCTTATCACAATAGCGAAATAATAAACCACGATAATCGAAAAATACTGGATAACACAGAATTCACCGAAAACAGGCTTAAGCCCTCGGTTTAACAGTCGTACCAAAACCAAATGCCAACCCGGCAACAATATCACAGTAATCGAGAAAGAAATAGCCACATCCGGCCAACATGTCCATGAACCAAAAATCATAAAACCTTGGCCACATCCGGCCCTCAAAATAGCACAGGCTCGCAGGCCCCAAAATATCAAGTCAGTAAACTAACATCCGCTCAGGCTGTAGGCTCCTGCCCTGTATTTGAAAATATTGGTGGGATGAGCTACACGGCTCAGTGAGTAGATAGTCTCATTCGACCATCCACGCATATACAATCAAAAATAGATGCAGATATCTTTTCAAAACTTTAACGGAAGATATCAAGTATGATACACAATAAAACCGAAATCATAAATCACAATCATTATCAAAAAACAATACGCCCACAATCCCGGGCAACAAGATCACAAATTGGCCTATCCGGCTAAACAGACTACGACTCACACAACTATTGTCTAGTGATTACAGAATTGACCCCGTGGGTCTAACCCGGCCCTCGTCAAGGCACTGAGAGTAACCTGCAGCAACGAATATCGGTGAGGTGTAGATTCAAGAGGTGGCCCCCGCCAGGTCACGATGTGGCACTTTGCTCTACGACACTCAACCACCCCCTTACCGGGAACACAAACAGAATAGGATGGGTGGATTCTCCAACCCCAAATCAGAATGACTATTCACTGAGTGCTCTAGTTAACCCTTAGGTTCTGTCCACACAAGTCTAGGACTCTTATCCTCAATCATACAACACGAACATTATCTTAGACATCACATCAATCGAGTTCAGGAAAGGTCCTTAGATTTCATGCAAGTATGGTTTAACCTTTTCTAAGTTATCATCAAAGGTTATCAATCAATATTTCATGTCATTACTTTCTACATACACCATTCAACTAAAAATACATATTAATGCAGAAAATACACCAAATTTCATCCACAGATAACATACATACAGAATATTACAGATTCATAGTTTTCTCCTAGTTCTTATAACAAAAGACAGAAATGCCCCTAGTTCAAAGTTTAAGTCATGCAGGAAAAGTTATCCAAAAATTTCGTAAAAATAGTCATTACGTCCCTCATGATCCCTAGATTCGTAATTTCAAGTTTTTCCCCAATTTAACTAGAAAATTTACCGAATTACCCCTCGGTCAATGTCAGTCAACAGAAATTTTTATTTCCAAAAATTCCCAAAAAAAAACTATAGAATCCTCATATACCCAATATCATGAAAATCAGGTTTGCCCCAATTTTTACCCATACGTTTAGGCGTAATTTCATGATGAAGGGGCGAAATTCTCATTCAAGCCCTAATCTTCATGCAATTGAAAAATCCAAAGTTACATACATGTTCAATCAAGGTCTAATTGATGATTAGAAGTCTCAAAAATGAAAAGCCCTAATTTTCATGCAACTAGGGTTTCGAAATTTTTGGGGGAAAGCAAGAAAACGTGTACAATTTTGTAAGCATGAGTTCATATCATATTTCTAGACATTAATCCTCTCTAAATCATGCAACACCTTCAATATGCGTGAACTAGGTGGAGAGAAAATTCACTCACCTTCAATTTCGTTTCTTCCAAGCCAACACCCTCACACCTCCCCTCACACCACTCACGTCGCCGGAGCACCCAAGGACCGCCGGAATTCGCCTCCACCACCAATCGCCGCCGGCCACAAGAAGAGGAGAAGGAGAAGAAGAAGCCGCCACCTTCACCACCACTCGCCCAAGGGAGAAAATCGTGAGCAAAGAGGGAATTGAGGGAAAAACGTGAGTAAACCCTCACACTTTCGTTTTCTACCTCCAAAGAATCCAAACCCAATAGCAAGCATAAGTGGAAGATCCAATAACCCTTTAGTATAAGTTAATCTCCACCTCACCCTTATCAAGAGCTCTTACCCTTTTCTAATAGAAAGACACCACTAGCCTAGTGGTACACAGCACACATTCTACGCCTTAAGTCGCAGGTTTGAATCCTCTCCGCGACACATATTTTTACATAGCAGGAAAATACACAAATCGATACATTATCTCATTGAAAAACTTCTACAAAAATGCTAAATAATCAAAACTTTATTTTTCTTACCTGCTAATAAATTTCCGGATCTTACATCAACATGTCCATGAACCAAAAATCATAAAACCTTGGCCACATCCGGCCCTCAAAATAGCACAGGCTCGCAGGCCCCAAAATATCAAGTCAGTAAACTAACATCCGCTCAGGCTGTAGGCTCCTGCCCTGTATTTGAAAATATTGGTGGGATGAGCTACACGGCTCAGTGAGTAGATAGTCTCATTCGACCATCCACGCATATACAATCAAAAATAGATGCAGATATCTTTTCAAAACTTTAACGGAAGATATCAAGTATGATACACAATAAAACCGAAATCATAAATCACAATCATTATCAGAAAACAATACGCCCACAATCCCGGGCAACAAGATCACAAATTGGCCTATCCGGCTAAATAGACTACGACTCACACAACTATTGTCCAGTGATTACAGAATTGACCCCGTGGGTCCAACCCGGCCCTCGTCAAGGCACTGAGAGTAACCTGTAGCAACGAATATCGGTGTGGTGTAGATTCAAGAGGTGGCCCCCGCCAGGTCACGACGTGGCACTTTGCTCTACGACACTCAACCACCCCCTTACCGGGAACACAAACAGAACAGAACGGGAGGTGAATTCTGTTTTATCTAGAATTATTGATTATCGTGGTTTATTAATTTGATTTTGTGATAAGGATTGAGCATGTTGATTTAGAAATGGTGTGTTTTTGTTTGTGGTTAGCATGTTGACCCAATTGGTAGTATTATGGAATATGTACAGGAATTTTCCTTAGTTTTTCTGGGGACATGCTGCCGAAATTTTTCGTATCGGTTTAATTTGTAAGCTATTATTCCCTAGCATCTGTCTTGTTGATTGTGTGTGACGTTCCCTATCTTCCGCGGATCCTGTCTGTGTTTGGGGTTATTTCTGAGGGGGCGTTACAACTGTGAAAGTCTACATGACAGATTTAGAGTATATACATGTGCCTTTCTCAACATAGAAGAAAACCTTTACATAGCACTTTTAATGTTCAATTAATAAGTTTTAACTAGACCATGCAAACTTGATTTGGTTGTCCAACTCTTGTGTAGGTCATTTATCTTATATTAATTAAACAAATGGTTTATATTAGAAAGCCAATTTAAATTTTTTTTTTTCTGGAGTCTGATTTACTATCAAATGTATTAGCCTTGTTTGGATTGCAAATCATGATAATAACCAATTTCATTATGGACAATCCTAGGAGTGTATGATGGAGACCAAAATTGATTAATGTTTTTCTAAAAGCTACCCTCATATTATAAATTAGGATGATAGGTCTCAAAATAGTCTGGATGTCTAATAATAAATCTAGATTGTTTATCAATGCTATATAATTCTGTTATTAATTTTTACCTTTAATGCTCATATGATAACTCATATTAATAAAAAATAATTTGGATAATATGCATCATGAATGTCCTTGGTACATAAGAATAACCAAGAGAAGAAAGAACTATGCAATTATATGATGGGAAAAAGTATGAAGATGTGCATAATGAATTTGGGAATGTGCACGTTGATTTTGTAATGAAGCTTGTAAAATGTCCAAGTCTTGGGATAACTATCTTGACTTTTCATAACGAATGGTTCTCATCTGAGTTGCCCAAGATTTAAGAGCCATTTTGTGGGGTCATTTTTGGTTAAATTTCAATGGAAATTGAAATATTAAAAAAGTTGTCCAAGCCTTAGGGGTCATTTTAGATGAACGAGTCGTGGGACCAAACGTTCAAAATTTGGGTGAATGGGTCGTGGGACCAATCATTCAGAATTTGGATGAACAAGCCAATGAGCTAAGTGTTCAAAGTTTGGATGAATGGGTCGTGAGACCAAACGTTAAAAATTGGGTGAATGGGCCTGGGCCAAACATTCAGAATTTGGATGAATGGGTCGTGGGACCAATCATTCAAAATTTCGGCGAATGAGCCGATGAGCCAAGCATTCGAAATTGAGTGAATGAGTCATGAGACCAAACGTTAAAAATCTGGGTGAATGGGTTGTGGGACCAATCATTTAGAATTTGGATGAACAAGCCAATGAGCCAAGCGTTCAAAGTTTGGATGAACGGGTCGTGGGGCTAAACGTTCAAAATTGAGTGAATGGGCCATTGGGCCAAATATTCAGAATTTGGATGAGCGAGCTGATGAGGCTAAACGTTCGAATTTGGGTGAATGAGCCAATGGACTAAACATTCAAAATTTGTTGAATAGGTCATGGGACCAATCGTTCAAAATTTGGATGAACGGGTCGTGTGACTAGACGTTCAAAATTAGGTGAACGAATCGATGGGCCAAACATTGAAATTTTGATGAACGGGTCGTGGGACCAAACGTTTAAAATTGGGTGAATGAGTCATGAGACCAATCATCCAGAATTGAATGAACAGGTCGTGGGACCAATCGTTCAAAATTTGGGTAAATGAGCCAATGGGCCATACATTCAGAATTTGTTGAACGAGTCGTGAGACCAAACGTTTAGAATTTGAGAGCGGTTAAAAGATGTCTTTGATCGTAAATTCAAGATCAAACTCAGAAAGATCATACCCAATTTTGTAGGAGTGTTTGGATCATCTTGAGAGTCATCCGATTGGCTGAGATCCGAGTGAATTAGTTTCAGCCAATGTGATGCGTAGATCTGCTTTGATCCAGATCCTTGATAAAAAATTCGAGGGTAGATTTAGGAATATCTAATCCAATTGAGTAGGGATCAACATTTGGATCGCATCAAAAGCCGTCTGATTAGCTTTGATTTTTTGTGAGTTAATTTCAGCCGTTGAAAGTTTAATTCACATATTTGTTTTGATCCAGTTTTTTGATTGAAAATCTGAGGCGGATGCAGAAAGATCTATTCCAAATTTGTAAGGATCAACATTCGGATCACTTTGGATGTCACCTAATTAGCCGGGATTCAGGAGAATTAATTTCTGCCATTGAAAGTTCTATTCGTAGATTTGCTTTGATCCGGATCTCTGATCAAAAATTAGAGTTCAGATATGGAAAGATTTGATCCAAATTCATAAGGATTGATATTCTGATAATTTCTAGAGCTATCCGATTGGCTGAGATTCGAGTGAATTAATGTCAGCCGTTGATAGTTTGAATCGTAGATCTTTTTTGATCCAGATCTCTGATAGAAAATCTGAGGGTGGATCTGGAAAGATCAAACCCAAATGAGTAATGATCGATATTTGGATAATCTTAGAAGTCATCCGATTGGCTGAGATTTGTGCAAATCAATATTAGCCGTTGAAAGTTTGATTCACATATCTGCTTAGATCCAGATTTTTTATTGAAAATCTCAGAGCGTATCTGGAAAGATCTGACTCAGATGAGTAAGAATCTACATTCGGATCACTTTGGATGTCATTCAATTGGTTGAGATTTGTGGAAATCAATCTTAGCCGTTGAAAGTTTGATTCGCGGATCCGCTTGGATCCGGATTTCTGATTGAAAAACTGAAGACATATATAGAAAGATCGGGTCCATATTTATAAAGATCAATATTTGGATTATTTCAAAAATCATCTGATTGGCAGAGATTTGTGCAAATCAATCTGAGCCGTTGAAAGTTTGATTCATGGATCTGCTTAGATCCTAATCTCTGATTAATCATCTGAAGGCGGATCTGGAAAGATCTAACTCAGATAAGTAAGGATCAATATTCAGGTTATCTCAGAAGTCATCCGATAGGCTAAGATTTGTGAAAATCAATCTTAGCCGTTGAAAGTTTGATTTGCAGATCTACAGTGTTCCAAATCTCGGATTGAAAATCCGAAGGCGGATCTGAAAAGATTTGACCAAATTCGGTAGGTGTCGTGACTTGGATCATGTTGGGAGCTATCCGATTGGCTAAGATTCAAGTAGATCAATTTCAGCCGTTGATTGCATTTGAATTTGGATCAACAGATTTTTAGATTGGTTTAATTAGAACCTTTGATTCCTGGGTGATCAAATCTGATCCATTAGTTCTAAGTTTAATATAGGCCGTTTGATTCTAAATGATTAAATCTGATCTGTTAGATTTGTTTTTAATCTTAGCCATCGATCTTAAGTGATTAGATCTAAGCTATTGAACTTGCATTCAATCTTGGCCATCAATCTTAAGTGATTAGATCTGAGCCGTTGAACTTGCATTTAATGTTGGTCGTTGGTCTTAAGTGATTAGATCTGAGCTGTTGAACTTGTATTTAATCTTGGCCGTCCGACCACTAGACGCTCGGCGGCCTCAGCCAACGCCTCTCTGCGTCTCGCCGGAGCGACGGCTGGAGTTCAACGCCCTTTAGTGACGATTCGACATCCTATGAAGGGTTTTTTCGTCTGAGACGGAGGAGAGTAGGATCGCCAAAAAAAAATGTTTGATTCCGGATGGACAATTCCTTTCACCCATTGATTTGCACATTCGAAGCGAAGCTGTGGATGAATTTTGGGCTCGATCAGGCTACTGGATGTTACACGCGGCAGTGAGAAGGGATCGCTAAAAAATTTGCCAATTCTGGCGATCTAGCTGTCGGATCATCGGATCCTCTCGTCCATCGATGCGGACATTCAACAAGAATGCGTGGACGAAATCTGGAGTTGATCGGATGCCTGGATTCGGTGGAAGAAATTTTTGAAGTTTCGGCGTTGAGTGTAAGAAGATGACGAGCGCGGCTTCGAGTGCAGTGTTAACGACTGCTCATTGTATGGGTCAATTCTTGAATTTTGACCCGAAGATTCATTTGTGATTGTAATTGGCTTTGAATTCTAATTTTCTTAACCCTGATTTGTTTTCTGTACATCGTGAAGTCACTTTTAATTTCTCTTATAAATTTCTATCTTAGAGCATGGCTCAAAGTAGATTTTCTTAGTCAGAATGAATTATTTCGGAGTTTACTCTCCATCAAAATACACATTTATTTCGGAGTTATCTCTCCATCATATGTTTATTTCGGAGTTGTCTCTCCATTAAAGGAGTGTTTATTTCAGAGTTGTCTATCCATCATAGGGTGTTTATTTCGGAGTTGTCTCTCCATCAGGGGGTGTTTATTTTGGAGTTATCTCTCCATCAAGATAGACCGAGGAGAAAAGAAAGGATAGAAAGTTACGTAATAAAATCCTCTGACAGCGTTTTGCTTGTTTGTCCTTCGCTTCTCCTTCACGTGAATTATTGTCGAGAGAGTGCGAGAGAACGCCTAGTGGTCGAATAGGTGAATAGCATGAATAGTCTTTTTTTTATTCCCCTCTCCTATTTTAGAATCTATTTCCTCTTTACTATTTCTGACTAAAACATACGCCACTTCCCTCGTCGTTGTGTGCACGTAGCTCCCAAATTGATTTTGCTCCCTCACATTTTTTTTTATACGGTTTCTTGCCATGGCTCATTCTTTCTATTATATATATATTTTTTATTTTTTTGTTAAAGGCTCCACGATCATTTTTTTTTGCCATATTTGTTATTTCTCTCTCGCATGCTTACAAACTGGTGGTCAAATTTGGCTATTTTGACCTTAATTTTATTTACAACTTTTTTTTTACCTTTCCAACTTGCATCATTGTGGTCAAAAATGAAATCAATTAATTGATCAATTTGATAATTAATTAATAATTAATTGATTGATTTTTTATGTCACATCATAATGGTCAAAATTAATTTTGACCAAAATATGTTGGCTGAATGAGAAATTAATTAACTAATTAAGGACTAATTAATTAATTAATTAATTTTTTATTTCATTATTTTTTTTACCTTCAACACATTTTAACTATATGTAGTTTATTTATAAAATGAGACATGGGTGTCCCCCTCATTGGAGGTTGTTGCTAAGCACTTCTAACCATTTCAAACATGGAACCATACCTTGTATAGTATTTGAAAAAATGCAAACCTTAACCCTCTAGATAAGACAAATTTGTTGGATCTAACAATGATGGAAGAATGGTCTGAAATAGATGGGGGAGAAAGATCACTTTCACTTCAATGAACTTATCTACCCACTCCTTATTTCCTAGAGCAAGATCCAATTTATACTAAATCCTATGCTGTCTCATTTGAGAATTATACTATGTAAAATGCTCCACTCCACCTATTGTCAAAGTGCTCCAACCTATATGGCATGCCAATGTGAAAAATCATATTAGATTGATTGCTAGGTCTATCACCTGATTTCTCATTCTAGGAAAAAGATCATGTTAACATCCCCTATAAAAAACCACAGATCATGATTGTCTAAGAGTTACATATGGTTCCAAATTATTCTATAACTAGTGTCAATATAAAGACCATATATCATTGAAGCTCTAAATAAAAGTACACCCAATATATTTGCAATATTTCTAGTTATCATTTGGTCAGACATCTGGATATTTGACTCGGTAAAACTTAGGAACCCAAATTCACCAAATCCTTTCAACTACTATTGTTGGATAATTATAATAGAATTCCCAGTTAGGAACAAGTGATTGAATTATATCATTAAGATTTGCGTCCTTAAACTAATATTCTTAAATACAAATCATACACACAAAGTAGTTATTAGCAAAGTTTTTTTAAGCAGCTGCTTTCCAAGAGAGTTCAAACTCTAGTTTATAATACTTTGGTTTAGATCCACATGGAAAGTGGTAGTAAAATTGTTATGATATATAAGGCTCAGTGAACTGACTATTACAAACTTTGGCTTAAGCAATTTAAATTGGGCTATGTTATCATTTAGCTCACCTAATAGGTTAGCTTGCTCATTAAGTGTAGTGTAACAAATGGTATCCAAACAAACTTAATTCTAAGTATTGTGAGATTTTCATAAGTAAAAGCTCATGAGGTGGAGTTGCTATTGAGTTGACCTCACTTGCTAACCACTAAAGAGTGGTTCTTAATATGTGTTACGCATTGGACTTGATGTGAATGTTAAGTTTTAAGTGAGAGAAATTGTAATATCTTAAGCAAATATGTTGTAATATATAAGGCTTAATGACCTTATTATCACTAATAGGTTAGCTTGCTCATTAAGTGTAGTGTAACAAATGGTATCCAAACAAACTTAATTCTAAGTATTGTAAGATTTTCATAAGTAAAAGCTCATGAGGTGGAGTTGCTATTGAGTTGAGTTCACTTGCTAACCACTAAAGAGTGGTTCTTAATATGTGTTACGCATTGGACTTGATGTGAATGTTAAGTTTTAAGTGAGAGAAATTGTAATATCTTAAGCAAATATGTTGTAATATATAAGGCTTAATGACCTTATTATCACTAACTTAGGCTTAAGAATTTTAAATTACTTCATACTATTAAGTGAGCAAGTTGTAACATAGATATTTAAATATAAAATAGGAGAAATCATGGCAAGGCAGGAGGGATAGGGCCCATTACACCCTAGTAATACTAAAACTAGGGGAACTCTGACCCACCATAGATGAAGATGTATTCTTAGCTGGGGCTTGAGATATCGCCTTCACTAATTTTTTGATTTCTTCTTTTTTGAATTGCTACTTGGATCAATGACACCCTCGTGTTCTCCATCACCTGGATACCCTATGAAGGTATGATTATATCTACATTTTGTTGTAACAGGTTAGTAAATCCCCATCCACCAAGGTATGCACATCCAGCTTATCCAGATTTGAATTTCTACCCAAAATTTCCCCTAAGGTAGAAGCTCTATTTTCAGTTAGAGTAAAAGCAAGTGAGACAGTACAAGTTCCTTGCCGACATCACTTTTAGGGACCCAAACTGGTTTGAATTTTGCCTCTTGGACAATTTGAATGAGAATGACCAAAAGAAACATAGGAGGCACATTTTCGGGCTTCCATTCATAATGAAGATATAAACATACCTCCAAGTTCCCATTCAACGAGACCTGGAGCTTTTCAGGGAAAGTAGAAGATGCATTAACCTCAATAGAAACCCTGGCAAAAGCAATACGACTCCAAGCCGCAGTCATGTGTACTTCCGGATCATCCTTGAAAAGGTAAAATTTGAATTTTAACGCAAATTGGAAGTGCTAAAAAAGATTACTTTGAACGAGGGATTCATCTGGATTGCAAGGTTTCAAAATCAAGACTACTAGAAAAGAAACAAGGTCCTCACGCTAGCACATTAACTTTATTAACTTCCAATTCAAATGTAAATAAGAAAAAAACCATCTAGGTTAGAGATGTTGGGAGACAAAAACATAATTGCAACGCACATTACTAATTTAAAACAGAGTATCAACCAGCAATAAAAAAACTAGATATGGTAGCATAAGAAAATAGCATCAAACAAGGAATACCAAGGATTTTTATGTAGAAAACCTTCTCAAGTTGAGGAGTAAAAACCACGGGATCGAAGTCCTCTCAAATCTCCACTACATCAAATAATGGGTTCTACAACTCTTCCTAGAGCATCTAGGAGCATAACAATATCACGAGGAGTAATCTTGGATACCATAAAAATATCAACACGAAGTATTAGTGTTTATGCCCTGCAGACCAATATATGATCATGGTCCGACATCATTTGAATATACTTTGATAAAATTGATATAATCAATAGAGGCATGGTCATTTTTATGCAGATTGCTTTACCTGCGTTGATGTATTGGATTGTATAAATAATGTCCCATGAGTTTGGTCAGATCCATTCTCATAGTAATCCCCAGTCGAGGTACCTCAATAGACAAGGGACAGCTTTGGTACACGTGAGACTAGTGTATGGGCTAGTTAAGTGCAAGGCACAGTAATGTAAACATATAGGTGCTTCAGCATCAGTTGCACTGGAGTGACCCACCGTGAAGGTTGACTTGCCTAGTCAACAAGTCAATCTCACATGCAAGAGATTTGCATTGATCCTTAGACTTGAGGTATTCATGTCTAGATATGATGATGGATGTGTTTTGATACAGTCTTACATCTCTCCGTAATTGGGTGATCAAAACGGCTGTCATTGGGCATATCATAAGTCATATAGAGATATGAATGACTAATAGCAGGATTTGCCCCTTCCTTAATTGGAAGCTTGATATCCATCTTGGGGCGCCCCACCTCATTGGTGCATGACAAGAATGTATAGCCATACTGTTTGAGTCATGACCGATAAGATGGATTAATAAATAAGAGAATAATCCAATGGCAGGATATCAGTTCAGATAAAGGGATCTAGAATACATGGGAATCCTCGTTGCTTGTTAGGGAGTTGATTGCCAAGATGACTTAAGTCCTATGACATGGATAGTAGTGATGTGTTGCTAGATACCTCTCACTACTTATGATGGTTAATCATCATTGCCATCGTCATATGGATCCTACGGGGTCACACACAATACACTCTTGCCGTTGCATTTTGATCTGGATATCTTGGAATGTATTTGAGTTCAATTTGATTCTGAGTCCAAGATAGATTCATTGAATCTGAGTCCAATTAAGGTTCATGGTTAAATCCGAGTCAAATTTGTACTCTGTATTTGAGTTAAATTTGGACTTGAAATAATTAACCATATTGGATTCGAATCCTAATTTAATTAGGAATTGATATCCTAATCCAACTAGGAGTTGGAATCCTAATTTAATTAGAAGTTAGAATTTTAATTTAATTAGGAGTTGGAATCCTAATTTAATTAGAAATTGGAATCCTAATCCAACTAGGAATTGGAATCCTAATCCAACTAGGATTCAAATCCTAATGAGAATTGGATTTGGATTTGGCCCTGAAGGACCCCTTTCGAGAGGGGGGCGAAACCCATAGCCATGTAAATTTCTTTTTCGGCAGCGGAATTAGGGTTTCATAAGGATCGCATACATCATATATGATCAACTTAAAATTGCATAGATCTTAGATGGAATCATACCATAGCCATTGCTTAGATGGCGGCTTGGAAGAAGAAGGCGATAAGGCTTTCCTCCAAAGATGACGCACACAAGTTGAGTGGTCGGCTACTCCTTGTGACTCCTTGTGCTAGCAAGGATCTCCAAGTGTCCTTTTGTGTGTGTTGAAGAGAAGAGATGAATCTTCTATGCTGATTGAACCTTCTCCTTTTGCGTGAAGATCACCCAAGACGAGCGCAAGAGTACAAGTCGGCGAGAGAGAGAGAGCGAGAGAGTCACCCCACACTCGAAAACGTTGGGGAATTAACCAAAGGAGGAAAAACGCCTTTCTAAAAATAGAAAGCACTAAGTCCTCATTCAATCCCACATTACCCACGTTACCTTCGAACGTCTCTCATTCGAATCAAGCGTTCACATAAGTGAACCGATTCAATTCATTCGGTTCAATGCATTTGGTTCAAAGACCAAATCAAATCAACATTGGTTCAGATCTCATTAAACCAAATGGTTCAAGATCTAACCGTTCATCTCTCGATGCTCTCGATCTCACCGATCTAGCATCCAATCTCTCGATCGAAGCTTACCGATCTCAAGCCCTAATCAATCAAACATGATCAGACCAGATCTCACTTACAATCAGAGTTTAAACTCCTTTAAACTGAACCAAAACAATTCAGTCCACACGATCTGACATAAGTAAGCCATATCATCAAATTGTGCGATCCTAAGCCTTTAAATGTCGGTAACGATAACTTACGTTATCACGATCAGTGAGGGGTATCTAGCAACACATCACTGTCTCCCGATATAAAGGAAAGAGTCTTCCAAGATTACACCCAAACCACAGCACAAGTGTGAATCCACTTCACTAGGCATACATGTTTCCTTTGCCACTGGATGTTCTTATTGGACAAGCGTGTCAAGCCTGTAACTCCAATATGATGAGCATGATTAGATCAGATGATCATAGTCACCTGGGTATGGCCATACACTTTCTCAATCATCTCATTCAAGGGGGCCCCTTTAGAACATCACACTCCAATCAAGGAGACGGCAATCCTATATCTATCACTAGTGTCCTAACCTGACTCATGATCATTATCCAAGATAGTCTATAACCATTATGTTTCAAATGATATTGAACTACCTCAAAACAATGACAATCATCATTTAGAAACACAAGTGATCTCAAGTCAGAGGACATGTGCCACTTGTTGCAAACAAGGATTATTCACATTGTGACAAGCAATTGAATATCCTAGTAGGGTCTGTCCAGTACATCCAATGTACCCATGAGTCTACATCTTATTCCATGCTCGAAGCATCCTATAAGATTAGAACACATATTAGTCTCAATCATATCAAGGCTGTCTCATGTTCACCAAGATATCTCGACTAAGGACATTACAGCATGTCAGCCAAGCTGAACAGCATTGAGACATTATTCAGAAGCACACTTATTGCAGCAGACAATGTAACAAACTGAATAACAACCATTGCCTTTATAAACATAAGAGTTTATACATGATACTGAAAGAATCCCAAGGCCTCAAACATTAGCCATAAGGGCATACCCCAACAGGCCCATAGTGGTGGGTGCAAATCCTAGTCCAATAAGGATTTGAATCCAAGACCAAATTAGAGATAAAATCCAAATTCAATTACGAGTTGTGGATTAAATCAAATTGTGGTAAGTTGGAGCCCTAATAGGAGTAGGATTCATGATTGGCGTATGGCATAATACCATGCATGGAATTTGCGCCAATGCGATGGATAAATCCTTATGGAATTCAGTTTCCATAGTTGGAAACCACTTGGACGCAAGGAGGCTAGTATGTGGGCGTGTATGGCTTGATTAATTCAAGAAAGTGATGTGCCAATCAAATATGGAAAGTCTAAATAAGAATAGAACTCAAACTCCCTCTCTTGATAAGGCAAGAAGCTAGATTGTTTTCTAACTTAATGATTGCGCCAATTCAAGAGGGGAGGTGGCTGACCTCTTGCGGCAATTCCTTGGAGTAATTGCGCCAAGATCAAAGAAGGAAAATAAGGGGCTGCTTGGCTATAAAAGAAAGGGGTATGCGCCCCTCTCAAGTGTGCAGAATTTCTTCTCAAGGCAAGGCAACTTCTACCAACAAGTTGCGCAAGCTTTGAAGCCCTAGCCACCCTCTTCTTCTTGTGTTGCGCCACCTTTCTCATCTTCTTTGTTGGCCAAAAGTCTCCAAGCAAGAAGACTTGTTGGCGTGAAGAGAAAAGGAGGAAGAAGAAGGAGAATCCAAGAGGTGATCTTCTATTCCCGAGGCTAGAACCAAGCGTGGAAGGGAGCAACGTTGAGAAGGTCGATGCGTGGATATTTGTAGAGGACGAGCACTTGATCGTCTTCAACTTGGCTTCATCAACTTGACAAGCAATAGAGGTACAATCCCTAACATATCCTTATGTTCTCTCTCTCGCATGGATCCTTGGTCAAGGAATATGTTTCAGGTGTAATGTGTCTTCTGGTGCGTCCTTGGACTGAAAAATTTTAAAATTACACCCGGTATTCCCTAACACAAAGTTGGAAGCAGATACAATAGATAAGCAAAGATCAGATGTCACTAAGAGAATCAATCTCGATTCTGGGCCAATTGCGAGAGATAGAGACCTTAGTTTGACGATCCGACCGTTTAGAACGAAGACACTAAGTCATGAACCTTCTCCTAAAATTTTAGCCCAATCCAACTGTGAACTTCTTGCCGGCGGCCAATTTACACAGACTGCCTTAATTTCACAGCTAGTCTCCGAAGTTTCTCCTTTCTCCCTCTTTTTCTTCACATCAAGTGGCTCTACACATCTTTGTGTTCAGCCCAATGGCGGCATGCATCATTACGCTTAATAAAATCTAATGACAAAAATACATGTCAAACTTACACCTACGCATCCACGATCTGCTCAGTGTGCCCATGATCTGGAGCGTATCCACGATATGTGCAGCATATCCACGATATGGTGTATCCACGATATGTGCAGCATATCCACGATCTTGTGTATCCAAGATATATGCAGCATATCTATGATATGGTGTATCCACGATATGTGCAGCATATTGATGACACCGAAATATGTAGTATATTTTGCATCATTTTAGGTACCTTTTCATGCTAAATCGAGGATCTTTTTACTTGTTATTATGCTGAATCCATCAAATATTGCAAAGTATACTTCTATTTTGGTTTTTCATGTTTTTCAGGCAAAAAGGCACTATTTTAGGTGTTTTCAAGCAAAATCAAATATATGGAAGAGTTCTCATAATAAAAAAGAAGTCACCCAAGAAATTTCACGCAAATCGAGGCAAGGAAACCAAAATACGGTAGTGCCGTAAGGGATTTTACGGTACCGTATTTTTCACAGCTACCGTATTATTGAGATCACGGCTGTATTTTGGTGATTTTCCAAACAGAAGGTTTTCGCGAAAATACGGCACCGCCGTAAGGATTTACATGGCCGTATTTTGGGGCACTTTCTGAATAGAGATTTTTGCCGAAATTACGGCACTGCCGTAACCCAGTTTACGGGCCGTATTTTGAAGCATCTTCAGAACAGAAAGTTGCCCTAAAATTATGGCACTGCCGTAAAGAATTACACGGGCCGTATTTCCCTGACGAATTCGACTAGAGAGTTCAGCCGATTTTACGGCACTGCCGTAAACAAAATTATGGTGTCGTACTTTCCAGCAATTTCAGAACAGAACGATCGATGGATTTTACGGCAGCGCCGTAAGATATTACACTGTCGTATTTCAGTGTTTGAACGCGATTCCCAGGTCAATCTTCACGCCCGTTCTTTCCGGAGATTATTGCGGGCGATCCAGGGCTTTATATTCAAAGTCGTAAGAAGAAAAAGGGGAGCTTGGGAGGAGAGGATTAGGGAGACACCAAAAGCCCCAAACTTGGTTAACTGTCGAGGGAGAATTCGAAGTACACGCCACCGCCTAGGGTTTCACCACCGCGCTCGGTCAAGACGACGTGAAGCATCGCCTGGTGAAGGAGACGACGTGCCAGAAGTTTCAGATCGAAAGGAGACAAATTAGAGGAGAAATTAGAGGAAGAAGGATCGCCACCACTGTTCACGCCTTCTTTTGCAAAATACGGCTGTGAAATACTTCACAGCCGTGCCGTATTTTCTAAAAACTCTTCCTTTTGTTGATTTTTGATTTTCTAAAATTATGGAATATTGTATTTCCTTCACCATGCTAGCTTAAATTACTCTTGGGACATGGGGGAGTAATTCACTTAATTTCCAATGACTAGATAACTGATTTTTATATATTTCGTTGCTTTTAATCTTAACACGATGATTTTGCTTATGTGATAATTGTGCTTAGACTCTCTTTAAATTCATGTTATTAATTATGTTCTTAGAATTTTCGCTTGAGACCGAAAGGTAATTGCTTGAGAATTTGGAACCTTAGAATTGCATGTTATGAACCCTTCCTTAGGTTTGATCCAACTTGATCTGTTCTAGTAAAATTACTGCCATGATTATAACATGATTTTATAGATCAAGTCTATTTGTCAAACGTGGAGATCTTTCACGAAAGTGAGGATCGGAACGTTGGAGATCTATGAGTAAAACTAGTGTCGAGGCTTGGATGCACAAAAGTGATCCTTGAGTTTCCGCTAGAGATTGTCAACCTAGAATTCGGATGCACGAAAGTGATCCTTGAGTTCATAGATTGATAATTTGCTTATCTTCAGCGTTGAGAGAAATCTTGCGCGAAAGCGAAGATAAATCCCTGCGTGATTGTTTGCACGAGAGTGAAACAATCTTTTATTAGGTAAATCGTATCTTCATCATGATAAAATTAAACCGACGAAATCCTTATTCATATCTAGTGATAAGAGTTAAGTGAACGAAACCCTAGTCCCAGCTTTCTCTCTAACAGTTTTCTTTTGTGTGTTTGCGATATTTGCTTAACTTTCATTTGATTGCCTAGATAGCGAAAAATCAATTATTTAGTACTTGACAACATAGGTCCCCGTGGATTCGATACTTTCTTTATTACTTCATATACCCGTGCACTTGCAGGATCACAACAAGTTTTTGGCGCCGTTGCCGGGGACCTTAGTTTTTGTCCATATTAGAGACGTTGAGAGTATTGCTAGACTAGGTTTCATTTATGTTTTATCTTTTTATTCTTTTCTGTTTACTTACATCATTTGATCAGTTTGCTCTAGCGTGCACAGGACATTCATTTCTAATTGCTGATCGAAGATCACTAAGGGACTATGCTGCCCCTAATCCTCAGGGGATACACTTCAGCATTGCTAGACCTACAATTGAGGCCTCCAACTTTGAAATTAATCCTGCCTTCGTGACTATGATCCAGCATAATCAGTTCGGAGGATCATCAATCGAAGATCCTTATTCACATTTATATACCTTTCTTGAATATTGTGATACCATAAGAATTCATGGAATTTCTAATGATGCACTAAAACTGATATTGTTCCCTTTTTCTCTCAGGGATCAAGCACGAACTTGGTTGCATTCTCGTCAATCCAACACTTTCACAACATGGGATCAATTATCAAAAGCTTTTCTGACGAGATATTTTCCACCAAGCAAGACTTTCCAATTGAGAAATCAAATCATGAACTTCCAACAGAAAGAAGGAGAATCTCTTAGTGAAGCATGAGAACGATACAATGAATTGCAAAGGAAGTGTCCTCACCATGGCTTGGAGCGATGGGTCTTAATTGAAACTTTTTATTATGGTTTAATTAATCACACTCACCTCATTGTTGATGCTGCTGCAGGGGGAGCCTTGATGAGTAGAACAATTGATGATGCTTTCAAGTTGTTTGAGGAGATGTCCTTGAATCAGAGCCAATGGGCTCCAGATGAAGGAATTTCATATTGTCATCAACATGGTAAGAATGAGAATGAGGATCAGCAAACCCTGACTGAAGAGGTTGGTGAGCACATGTTAGAAAAATTTTTAGCTAGCCAAATCCATTCATTGCAAATTCAAAACACAAAAAAATTCAAAAATCTTGAAGAAACTGTTAGTCAGCTTGCTTCTCAAGTAGAATCCTTAGTTACTTGTAGTAAAATTCTAGAAGGACAAATATCTAGATTAAACACTGGGTAACATTGCAATGCCATTATCACTAGAAGTGGGAGACAACTAGGAGAACTTAAGGAAAAAGAGTCTATTAATGATTAGGATGAAGAATTAGAATTAGAAAAGCCTTCTGAACATGAACAAACCCTACATAGTTCAACACCTCAAAAGGGTGGTAATCAAAAAGGGGATGTTCCATGTAAAGAAGATGGATCTAAGACTAATCTACCTCCATCCTTTAGACCACTAGTACCTTTTCCCCAAAGGTTAGAACAAGAAAAGTTAGATAAGCAATTTGGGAGATTTCTTGATGTTTTGAAAAAGCTTTACATTAACATACCATTTACTGAAGCTTTATCTCAAATGCCCATATATGCTAAATTTTTGAAAGAAATCTTGTCTAATAAAAGAAAGATAGAAAACTATGCTACTGTTTCTTTAACCGAAGAATGTAGTGCTATTATTCAAAACAGGTTACCACCAAAATTGAATGATCCAGGTAGTTTCTCTATCCCATGTTTTATTGGAAATATGGCTTTTGACCGAGCCTTATGTGATCTAGGGGCTAGTGTAAATCTTATGCCTTTGTCTGTGTGCAGGAAATTGGACATGGGAGCTCCTAAGCCGACTACAATTTCTTTGCAGCTCGCCGATCAATCAGTAAAATATCCAGTAGGTATTGTAGAGGATGTTCCTATACAAGTTGGTAAGTACTTCATACCTGCTGATTTTGTGGTACTTGAAATGAAAGAGGACGCCAAGATTCCTATTATTCTGCGTAGGCCATTCTTAGCCACTGCTGGAGCCCTTATTGATGTAAGGAATGACAAACTTGCTTTAAGAATTGGCAATGATAAGATTGAGTTTGATTTGAATAATTCATTGAAAAAACCTGCTTATGCTAGTTCCTGTTGCACTATTTAGTCCATTGATGACACAGTTTATGATGCTAGTTGTTTGTTTGATGATTCTTCTACTGATGTTTCTTTTTCTGATTCCTTGGAAAATTCTTGTGAAAAGATTGATAGTCCTGGTTTTGAGAATGATTTTGATGATGAGAAACACGATATCTTAGATTGTGCTACTTTTGATAATGAAAGTGAAAAGATCCCTAAAGTTGAGTTGAAAGTTTTACCTGATAACCTTAGATATGAATTTCTTGGTCCTAACTCTACCTACCCTGTGATTGTGGATGCTAAATTAGATGCCAGGGAAACTGATTTACTCTTGAAGGAGCTAAGAATTCATAGAAAGGTAATTGGGTATTCCATTGATGACGTAAAAGGGATTAACCCTTCTTTTTGTATGTACAGGATTCACATGGAGGATGAGCACAAGCCGCATGTAGATTTTCAGAGAAGGCTCAACCCATCTATGAAGGAAGTGGTGAAGAAGGAGGTACTAAAATTGCTAGATGCAGGTATTATCTACCCTATCTCAGATAGTAAGTGGGTGAGTCCTGTACACTGTGTTCCAAAGAAGGGGGGTGTCACTATAATGAATAATAAAGATAATGAATTGATACTTGTTAGAAATATCACTAGTTGGCGTATGTGTATTGATTATAGAAAATTAAATACTGCCACTAGGAAGGATCATTTTCCCTTGCCTTTCATTTATCAAATGGTGGAAAGACTTGCCAAGCACTCTCACTTTTGTTTTCTTGATGGGTATTCCGGATTTTTTCAGATTCCTATTCATTCTGATGATCAGGATAAAACCACTTTTACATGTCCTTATGGTACTTTTGCTTATAGAAGAATGCCCTTTGGTTTATGCAATGCACCTGCCACTTTTCAAAGATATATGATGGCGATTTTTTCTGAATTTATTGAAGACTTCATGGATGTTTTTATGGATGATTTCTCTGTCTATGGTTTCTCTTTTGATGACTACTTAGCTAATCTTTCTAGAGTTTTACAGAGATGCGAAGAGACTAACCTTGTCTTGAATTGGAAAAAGTGTCACTTTATGGTTAGACAGGGGATAGTTTTGGGCCATCTCGTTTCAGAGAGAGGGATTGAAGTAGACAAGGCCAAGATAGAAGTGATTGAGAAGTTAGCACCTCCCACCACTATTAAGGAGATCAGGAGCTTTTTGGGACATGTAGGGTTTTACAGGAGATTCATCAAGGACTTCTCTAAACTTGCTAAAACTTTAACTGATTTACTTTGTAAAGACGCCAAATTCTGCTTTAATGAGAAATGTCTGTTTGCTTTTCAGGAGTTATAGAAAACTTTGGTTTCAGCACCCATCATTCAGCCCCCAGATTGGGACTTGCCCTTTGAACTCATGTGTGACGCCAGTGATTATGCAGTGGGAGCAGTCTTGGGACAAAGAAAAGATAAGAAACCTCATGTTATTCACTACGCCAGCAAAACTTTGGATGAGGCACAAAGAAATTACACCACCACTGAGAAGGAATTATTGGCCATAGTATTTGCTTTTGATAAATTTAGGTCTTACTTGATTAACTCTAAAGTGGTAGTGTACACTGACCATGCAGCTGTGAAATACTTAATGCAGAAAAAAGACAGCAAACCACGATTACTCAGATGGATTTTACTTCTGCAAGAATTTGATTTAGAGATTAAAGAAAAAAAGGGATCAGAAAACCTTGTTGCAGATTATCTCTCAAGAATAATGGCAGACACTGAAAAGAATGATGAAATCAATGATTCTTTCCCTGAAGAGCAGCTCTTAACCATTGAACAACTCAAAGCACCCTGGTATGCTGACATAGTGAATTATCTTGTAGCCAATATTTTTCCTCCTGATTTGAGCTACCAAAAAAAGAAAAGATTTTTGGCTAAGGTGAAACACTATTTTTGGGATGAGCCTTATGTGTTTAGAAGATGTGCTGATGACATTTTTAGAAGATGTGTACCTGAAGAAGAAATTGCAGATATTTTGCTTCAATGCCATGGATCCTCCTATGGTGGTCATGCCGGTACTGAAAAAACTGTTTTTAAGGTGCTACAATCAGGTTTTTATTGGCCCACAATTTTCAAAGATGCTAGAAACTTTGTATCATCCTGTGATAGATGTCAAAAGACTAGGAATATTAACAGAAGACATGAAATGCCACTGTCTAATATTCTTGAAGTTGAGATATTTGATGTTTGGGGGATTGACTTCATGGGACCTTTCCCATCTTCTGGAGGTAACAAGTACATTCTTGTAGCAGTTGATTATGTCTCAAAATGGGTTGAAGCTCTTGCTTCACCAACCAATGATTCGAGAGTTGTTATTAAACTGTTCAAGAAGATTATCTTTCCACGATATGGGACACCCCGAGTAGTGATCAGTGATGGAGGCTCGCATTTCATAGAACATAAGTTTTCAGCCTTACCCTGGAAGTACGGAGTTAATCATAAAGTTGCAACACCCTATCACCCCCAAACAAGTGGACAGGTTGAGATATCAAACAGAGAGATCAAATGAATTCTAGAGAAAACAGTGTCTCACACTAGAAAAGACTGGGCATTCAAACTTGATGATGCATTGTGGGCTTACAGTACTGCTTTCAAAACACCCATAGGTATGTCCCCCTTTCAATTGATTTATGGAAAATCATGTCACCTTCCCGTAGAGCTCGAGCATAAGGCGTTCTGGGCAATCAAGAAGCTAAATTTTGACTTGAAAAATGCGGGTGAAAAATGGAGGTTGCAATTAAATGAGCTAGACGAGATCAGACTCTCTGCATATGAGAATGCAAGAATCTACAAAGAGAGGACTAAGAGATGGCATGATCGACAAATTTTTAGAAAAGACTTCCAACTAGGTGACTTTGTTCTATTATTCAATTCTAGATTGAGACTTTTTTCAGGAAAGCTTAAGTCTCGATGGTCTGGTCCTTTTCAGGTAAAGAAAGCCTATCCCTACGGAGCTGTAGACGTATGGAGCGAGGAAACGGGAGAATTCAAAGTTAATGGTCAAAGATTGAAGCATTATTATCAGGAAGAGCAGATTGGGGAAAAGGAAAATTTTTACATTGATGAGCCACGGTCAAGCTAATGACCTTTTAAACTAGCGCTTCTTGGGAGGCAACCCAAGCACTCTTGCTTAGTTTAATCACTTCTATTTTAGTTGTTTTTAGAATTAAAATTTCCTTTTTTTAGGAAAATAGAATAAAGAGGGGGTTATGAAGAAAGTTGAATCCAACGGTGGCGAAAAATTGAATTTTGTGAGCATCACTTTCCATACTACTTTTCATTCTATTTTCCTCGATCTTTTGAAAAAGAATTGGATGCATACGATCCACTTTCTACCATCTTGTGGTATGATCCTATTGTTTTTTTTATTGAAGATATAGCCCTGTCATGTTAAATTTATTTCTTCAATACATATTTGTCTATTGAGATATGACATTGATTGATGCATAAAATTTTGGGTAGATATATTATTTGAAGAGTAAGATTTAAAGGTGAAACTTCTCTTTTGAAATAAATGAGCATATTAGTATGATTTGAGAATTTAGATCAATTGATCAACCTAGTTGAGGCTTAGTCTATTTTTGCTATTTGTTGGGAAAGAAGAATCCAAGATCCATAAAAATAGTTAGAGACTCCCCTACTTGGCACTATGTAAAATTGATAGTGGTACCTAAGACATGGGTTGAAGTCTATACATGAAAAATAGTGAGAGAGAAAAAGAATAAGACTCCTCTACTTGGCACTGTGTAAAATTGACAGTGGTACCGAAGAAAGAGTTGAAGTCAAAAATAAAAAGTATGTGTCTTTGTGGATACATGCCATCTATGCAGAAAGATAACAAAATGCATAAAAAAAGAAAAAAAAAATTTTGTGTGGAAAAAGATCTTGGAGACCTAATTCCTGTAAACAAAAGCTATGAAAGATTTAAATTGATACTGGGTGAAAACATGAGATTGAAAATTCTATTTATTATACGGTTGCAAAGTTTTATTTGATTGAGTTGTGAATCTAGAAAATTGAATTCTGAGGATGATATATTTACTTGAAATTTTGTAAATCAATTGATAGAATTTTTCATTGACAAGTTGTATATTAGAAATTTTTTGAGCATGAAAAGGTTATTCTTTCAATCAAATTTTGATTTCAAATTATGATTTCTGCTTGAGGACAAGCAAGGTTTGAGCCTTATGTGTTTGATGACACCAAAATATGTAGTATATTTTGCATCATTTTAGGTACCTTTTCATGCTAAATAAAGGATCTTTTTACTTGTTTTTATGCTGAATCCATCAAATATTGCAAAGTCTACTTCTATTTTGGTTTTTCATGTTTTTCAGGCAAAAAGGCACTATTTTAGGTGTTTTCAAGCAAAATCAAATATATGGAGAGTTCTCATCATAAAAAAGAAGTCACCCAAAAAATTTCACGCAAATCGAGGCAAGGAACCCAAAATACGGCATTGCCGTAAGGGATTTTACGGTACCGTATTTTTCACGGCTACCGTATTATCGAGATCACGGCCGTATTTTGGTGATTTTCCAAACAGAAGGTTTTCGCGAAAATACGGCACCGCCGTAAGGATTTACACGGCCGTATTTTGGGGCACTTTCTGAACAGAGATTTTTGCCGTAATTACGGCACTACCGTAACCCACTTTACGGGCCGTATTTTGAAGCATCTTCAGAACAGAAAGTTGCCCTGAAATTACGGCACTGCCGTAAAGAATTACACGGGCCGTATTTCCCCGACGAATCCGACCAAAGAGTTCAGCCGATTTTACGGCACTGCCGTAAACAAAATTACGGTGCCGTACTTTCTAGCAATTTCAGAACAGAACGATCGATGGATTTTACGGCAGCGCCGTAAGATATTACACTGCCGTATTTTGGTATTTGAACGCGATTCCCAGGTCAATCTTCACGCCCGATCTTTCTGGAGATTCTTGCGGGTGATCCAGGGCTTTATATTCAAAGTCGTAAGAAGCAAAAGCGGAGCTTGGGAGGAGAGGATTAGGGAGACACCAAAAGCCCCAAACTTGGTTAACTGTCGAGGGAGAATTCGGAGTACACGCCACCGCCTAGGGTTTCGCCACCGCACTCGATCCAGACGATCTCCGGCTGTGATTCTTCTACTGAAGCATCGCCTGGTGAAGGAGACGACGTGCCAGAAGTTTTAGATCGAAAGGAGACAAATTGGAGGAGAAATCAGAGGTAGAAGGATCGCCACCACTGTTCACGCCTTCTTTTGCAAAATACGGCTGTGAAATACTTCACAGCCGTGCCGTATTTTCTAAAAACTCTTCCTTTTGTTGATTTTTGATTTTCTGAAATTATGGAATATTGAATTTCCTTCACCATGCTAGCTTAAATTACTCTTGGGACATGGGGGAGTAATTCACTTAATTTCCAATGACTAGATAACTGATTTTTATATATTTCGTTGCTTTTAATCTTAACATGATGATTTTGCTCATGTGATAATTGTGCTTAGACTCTCTTTAAATTCATGTTATTAATTATGTTCTTAGAATTTTCTCTTGAGACAGAAAGGTAATTGCTTGAGAATTTGGAACCCTAGAATTGTATGTTAGGAACCCTTCCTTAGGTTTGATCCAACTTGATCTGTTCTAGTAAAATTACTACCATGATTATAACATGATTGAATGGTCCCCTTCAAGGGGGAGCGAAACCCTAAAGGGCGCATGTAAAATTTTGCAGCGGAAAAAGGGTTTCTAGGGATCACTAGCATGATATATGATCAACTATAGAAAAGACCGATTGCAAACATCAAGAAGGTTCATACCATCGCCATTCTTTGGATGGTGTGTTGGAAGCAAAGATCGAAAGGGATCTTCTCCCTAGTTGACGCACACAAGATGAGGAATGGCTTCTCCTATTAGTACTACTTCGAATCATTTAAACTGGACTTGTTGTAAATGATTTCTGCTCCCACTATTTTAAATTCGAATTGACAACCCACAAAGTCAATCGGGAAGTTTAAGACTTCCTAGTGAGATGGGATCATTATTTCACATGAGGCTTTGCGTCCCACGAGGGTGGGATGAGATGCACAAAGTAACCCATGTTTCCTAAGGTGGGCGCGCCGGTCGGTTGCTCCAAGCAACTCCCCTTGTTGAGACAGTCTGGGCATTTCATGTCCAGCGAGGGCTGGATACAACATGAAACCCTTACCTCTCAACGATGCCTCTAGACTTACACCATGTGCCCAGCACATGTGAACTTCTAGTCAAGTCCATTCCTAACCATTATGCCCAGGGCCAACGAGTTTCCTTGCGAAGGCACGCCCAGGTTAAAACTGGACTGGGGAAACCATTGTCACCACACACTTCCTAAAGATAAGTGGGTGTGTCCCGCGAGGGTGGGAACCAGTTCACAACTCCACTGATCGATAGCTTAGTGAGGGCTACGCATTAGAAGGCTACTAGACTTGATATTTTATTATGAGGGTTTTTATGGTCTCATCAGTTTTATCTTATGTCTAACAATACAGGCATGCAATCCTATAGTGATAACATAACGATAAAACATTACAGGCATGCTTTTAGCAGATAAGGAAAGCTGTAAAAGATGATGTGATCAAAACCCTTTCAAGACATTGAACCAACCCATGCCAAAAGGAGGTTCAACTCTTGACATAGGACTCAAGCCCCTAAGATAGACCTATCCTAGCTGCCCTCTATCTTGGTCTTCATGGTTGGCTCCAAGGTCCTTCTCACATGGTTTAGCTCTCAAACCTTAAGGGTGGACCCCAAGGGTTCGGCCAATGCCATGGTCTTCCTCCAATGAGGATGCGCCACAATGCAAGAAGCCAAGTTAGCTAGCTCTCAAACCCAAGGGTTCGGCCATGCCTAACTTGCGCCACTAAGCAGGCTTGCGCCTCTTTCTTTGATGCTTGTTGCACCACCATCCAAGGTATGCATGCGCCAAGTTCCAAGTACATGCGCCACCCTAATCTTCTTCTTAGTTAAAAGCAAAAAGAAAAGCGGCACGCAGGCCTCACGAGGATACATCACAGGCATGCAAAGGGGGGGCTTGACTAATGATCACAACATCATGCACAATCAAGGTATTTGCTCATGCAATTCTACATGCTCATGAAAAACATAAAATCTGAAATTTTACTTTTTCATAAAACTAGTCTCCTTTTCTCATCTTCTTCTCACAAATCTTTTGGTAAATTGTGATTTATTTTTCATGATGATTTCAGAGATCCTTTCGGCTGGCAATTTTGTCAGATCAAGAGACTTGGCCAGTCCGAAGACACAATGCCCGTCCTACTTGACAAAATTACATGCGCCTTTAATCTTTAAATCAGACAAGAAAAATAGTCCAAAAATCCAAAAGAGATTTAGAGGATGATAGAAATAAGAAACCCTAATTTTTCATACTTAGAAAAATCGTTTGCCATGCATCATGCTATTTACGAAAATAGAGATATGGCATGTGAGCATGAAAGAAAAGCATAAAACATCGTTTGAGTCTTGCAAGCCCCTCTGATACCACTGTTGGGAAACCCCGGGGACATTTTACAATTTTTCAGAGTCATAGACATACATACATACATTGCACAGCGGAAGAATGTCCCCAAAACAGGCTGGTCCCAAAAACCCAGTGAAGATCGCAAGCAAGAGAGTCGACACGATGAGTTAGGAAATACCTTAAGAGCGGTTTGGAGTGATGCCGATGTAGGCGCCCAAGTGTGCGCCCTCTGCAGTCTCACACACACGGATCTCTTGAGTCCTCTTCTTCCACGCCCAGTGCTAGCCTCGGGAAGAAGATCCAAGCCTTAGGGAGATGTTCCACTTCACTTGCGCCACCAAGAGGAAAGGATGCGCCAAGAGAAGAAGGAAACAAGTCAAGCCGCCAAGCACCAAAGCTCCTTGCGCCAAGAGGAAAGGAGGGAGAAGCTTGCGGCTATGGAAGAAGGAAGATGCGCCCTTGCTCCTAGCTCTCGCCCTCTTCTTGTGTTCACGCCTCCAAGGATAAATCTCTCATGAGAGGGGACGGCTAGGTGCTCTTTTATAGGGCAAGAGGTGGTTTATGAAAGGCTAGGATCAAGACAAGTGGGCGTCTAGGATGAGAAGGTTTGAGGCAAGGAAAGTCTCCAAGACATTTCCATAATTCTCATTCAACCATTCCTTTTGTGCCCATGCCTTTCTTTGTGCGCCAAGGCCTTGCCTTGCGTCCCAAGCAATGCCATATAGGCATTCACACCATAAGGGATAAAAGGGGGAGGCGTCAATTGCTTCCTTATGAAGCAAATTGTGCCACTTCTCCCCATTATGTCCATAGGCGCCTAGGGGAGAAGACTTGTCCCCATTATACCCTTCTAGCCCTTCTTCTCTTCATGACAACTTATTAGTGAGCCCAACTTAGCAATGGGCCTAGCCCAAAAACCATTACCCATGTTAACCAAGCGATTGGATCCGATCCAACTTAACCCATGGTCAAATGAGGTTAACCATGGTTAATTCGGCCAATATGCCAAAAACATAAGTTGGCTCCAATAAGTTTCTTCCATCTCATCAGGCCCATTGGCGCTGATGAAATCTCCCAATTAGATCCGAGTTATCCAATAACTCGATCATAAGGCTTCCCGATCAATACGAGAACTCAAGTATCAAGGTGTGCGACCCTGTAGGTTCCTCTGACGCTGGCAGTGCTGACCAAAGGTCATCACGAGCAGTGAGTGGCACCTAGCAGTGCATCGTTGCTGCCCAGGTCATTGGAATGGATATCGACATCGACATCCCCATCATCGCAACTAGGTACAGATGCATTACAGTCTCTTTGCCGAACTGATATCCGATTGGACAAGTGTGTCACCACTTGTTTTCACCCAATCACATGGCTATGACTAAAACAAGTTCTCACCTAGGTATGGCCATACACTCTCAGTCATAGAACCATAGAGGAGCTCCATGGATATCATACTTCCTTAAGGAAGGGGCAAATCCTTTGTCTGTCCATTGACCTTCTCATATGGGTCGTGACGTGCTCAATGACAACCGTTATGACCTCCCAACTACGGCGAGGTGTTAGGTTGTATCAAAGCAAGTCCCTAACCATATAGAATGATTAATGACCTCAAGTCAAGGGATCAATACATCTCCTGTCACTTGTGAGGATAACTCATGACACCAAGTCATAGCCTCACAGCGGGTCTATCCAGTATATCCTCCAATGATATACCCTATGTGTCTGCGTTAGCACCATGTGCCTAACCAGCCCACATACCAGTCTCACAAGTACTATAGCTATCCCATATCCACTAAGGTACATTGACTGGGGACTATAGTTCGAGCACAGATCCAATCTGTCTCTAGGGACATTATCATGTCAGTACATATGCACAGATGTAAACAAACACAGATAACGACAATGCCAGAATGATATAAATATCAAAGTCAAGTAGTACACAAGTGGACCAAAACTAGGTCATAGGGCATGTACACCAACAGAGTAATCCCCTTAGTTTGTTAATGACTAGAAAACATTGATTTTTGTCAAGTTTAATTTTAATATGATAATTTTACTTTTGTGAATGATTGTTCTTTAATTCTCTTTAGTTTTATAAATATCAACATGTTTTAGAGTTTTGCGAAATAGACCGAGAGGTTGATCGTTTGAAATTCGGAACCCTAGGAATCATTGAGTTTGGAACTATCGTAAGAGATTAGGTAGTTCTTCGAATTCTGATTTTTAGTGATTTTATTGCCATGTTGAATTTATAATACTTTGGATTGAGTTAATATGTAGACTTGATTTGATCTTGCACGAGAGTGAGGATCGAGTCAACGGAAAACCATAAGTAAAACCTGTGTTGAGTTTCAGGATGCACGAGAGTGATTGATAGGCCCGCAAGTGTACGGTCTAATCGAAGTAGTAAATTATATTGTCCATAGAGACCAATTTGTCAAGTACCGGTAAATCCTTGAGTCGCAGTCTAGAAAAACCAAGGGTTGATTTAAAGCGATCAAAATAACTAACAATTAATAAGTAAATGCTAAGCAAGGAAAGTAGCAAGCGGACAGATAAACGATCGGATTTCTATTATGGGAGAATATCGGGGCATCGGACTTCACCGCTATGCCAATCCGCGAATGAAAGTAGTAACTACATGATATGCAAAGTTTGATAAGTTGAAGAGATCCATCAAATGGTACAAACCGCCCCCTTTCAGCAGCACGATTCGGTGCTTATGCAAATCTACCTCCTACTTTCGTGGCTTGTAAATTTACATAGGCCCATGGGGCGAGGGATGAATAGTTGTTCTCTCACGTGGGAGAAGAGCTACTTTCGTGCTCTTCTTCACGCGCCCAAGCATACGAGATCCGACGTCGGGATTGGGCTGTCGCTTTTTCTCCCAACGTCCAAAACATACAAACACCGATATCGAGATTGGGCTGTCGCTTTTTCTCTCTATATCGGAGATCAATAATATGCAATAAGAGTTGTAAGGAAATGACAAACACATATGCTAGGTCAACTAAATCAAACCAACATGTCAAAATAATAAACTACTTCATGAATGCATTTTAGGCATAGGGCTAAGCCCTAACCCCGATAGTATTTTAAGGTACAATCATCTTAGAGACGTCATGAATATTCGACAACAAGCTCACACTCAAGAAATCCATTTGGAGGGTAGAAGCAACAATGAAAATGAAGGATTAAGAGATATCTTGACTCCCCTTTCTGAGTAGATGAAGAAATCTTTGCTAGGGGCTTCAAAGGGCTCCTCTTTTCCTTGAAACCGTGTTTTGTCTTCTCCAGCCGCCCAGGTCACGTCCACAGCCGTTTCTCCCTTCTCTTGATTAGGGTTTCCTCCCCATTAAGGTCTCAAAGCTTCCCTTTTATCCCCCTATAGTCGTGATTAAAATTTACCAAAGTACCCCTAAGATTTGGAGCCCACCGAGTTAGAGTCGAGCAGATTTTCGTGACAGGCGGAACTTTTCCCAGGTTGGGAAAATCTTCTCAACCCGGCTGTGAAAACTTCAGTTTCTTCAGAATTTCCTGAAAAGTTAGATAACACCAGATCTTGTGTAGATTCCGCGCATATGGAAGAATTTAAGTAAAAATGATGATGCAAAAGCGATGATTTAACAGAAAAAATGCTTCATAGTATATGAAAATATCAAGCATAAATGCATCGCATCAAATATCCCCACACTTAAATTCTTGCTTGTCCTCAAGCAAGCAGTAATTCCTAGGTTCATGAACATTATAATTGAGAGAGTTTTATGACTACTGAGTTGGTTTCCGGTCATGTCTTCTTACAAGGTCAATGCTCTAATAAAGATTTTACTTCAAGTTTTCTCATCTTCGGAAATTCAAATGACTAAGTTTCATGACTTAAAAGAGAATTAAGCTCCCTCATCTTATGTCCTTTGTCAAGCTTTGACTGTGCATTCATAACTTGCGCAATGCCTAGTTTGTCCACGAACTTCATTTCAATTTAAAGGAAAAGATTTAGAATTAGTATTTGGGATCGTCATGCGATTCTTATTTCCTCCTCGTCCCTTTTTTTGAGACACTTTTCTCTCCTCATATTTTTCTCTATTTAGCTCCTCGCCCTCTTTTGAGGGCACTTTTCTCTCCTTTGTTTCTTTTTTTTTTTTTTTAGGTCAAAATAATTCCTCGCTCTCTTTTGAGAGCACTTTTCTCTCCTCAAATTCTTTTCCAAGAGTTTTACTTGGACATATAGGTCACTGCGCAAATAAATGGAATGCAAAAGTTTTTAACAAGAGTAGGAAACATAAGAGATGTGACTTAGTTTACTTAAGGCATGATTCCTAGGATTATCATTCTTCCGATGAGTTAATTATCGTTTAAGGTTAGAGCACAAGACCTAATTCAGAAAGACAATGACAAGATACTATCATCAGACCATAAAACCAATCTCAACTATAAGTTCACAATTCTCTGGGAAATGTAGATCTGGTGTTAATGTTCATGATGTAAATGTCTAATGCTAATCTAAGATAATAGGAATTAGACTAAAGAAAACAAGAGCATGTATCACAAGCAAAGCAACGATGCATACCCCACCCCCAACACGAAATGATGCATAGTCCCTATGCATGAAAGTGAAATGCGAATAAATAATAGGCGTGGAGTACTCACAGGGGTGGTATATCCTCTCCGAGCTAAGTGTCACCCGGGGCGTCTGAATCATCAGAGGCTTCGGGTTCCTCGGGGCTTGGATACTGGAGATGGTCGTGGAGGAAAGTGGCAATGTCGTTAACTTTTGCGAATATGCGTGCTTGCGAGTGCCTAAGCTGAAGAATCTCGGAGTAGGAGGCGCGTATAATTTGGTCCGTGGTTGTATGGGGATGTCGGCTAGACAGGGAGGGACCCGTGGGCGCGTCGGTTGCCAAGGGGGGTGGCTGCTCTTCAGCGTCAAGGTCTACGACGGAGGTGATACGCCAGTTCTGGCGATCTTGTACGGAAGTTCTGGCTGTGTTGGGGAGGTGCAAGATGAGACCTCGAGGTAAAATAAGGCGGAGCATTCCACCTTCCCTTGCAATCATCCGCATAGCAACGCAGGATTCGATGTCAATTTTATTGTGTCCAGGTGCTCTTTCCATTCGGTAAGGTTCCATGCCAAGGGCGATAGCGATAGGGGTGATGAGGCCACCGAGGACAATAGATCCCTTCTTTGCCCGTGCGACTTTGTCGAGCTGCTTGACGAGGAAGAATGTTGAGTTGAAGATGTGGCCGTGCAGCATAGCCCAAAGGACAAATAGTTCGGATCGCCGGACGGTGCTCTCACTTTCCCCGCGACCGAAGATAGTGTTAGAGAGCACATGATGGGCATACTTGATGCAGGGGTTGGTCACGGGAGCTGATCTTGCACCCTTGGATGAGTAAGCATGCTCAGAAGTGATATGCCGCCAAAATGTGGAGTCGTGAAATGCTGCGGGCAGACATCGTGGAGCACTGGAGGGAAATCCAAATATGTTGTTCAGTTCTTCGAGAGAAAGACGGTGGTCTGCATTGCCAAGTCGGAACTCTAAGCGCCCTGGGTCGTCTTCATCATGAATGTCGACTTGGACTGAGAGGGAGCTAAGGAACTCAGTCACTAGCAGGGGAAAAGTTGGGAAGTTGCTCTCGAGGAAATGATCCCACCCAATCTGGTGGAACATCCACCGGATATCGTCGAGGAGTCCGAGTTGTTGAAGCGTGGATGAATCTGCGTACCGTGTATGAACAATACGCCTTCCTTGGAGAGCTTGAAAGCGATGGCGCTGCTCATCAGTGCGGAAGACAATGTCTGCCTCGGTGGAAGGGGCTATGGGCGTGCTGGGCGTGGCAGGTCGTTTCCCTTTAGCGGCTCATTTGGGCGCCATCGAGGTGGAAGGCGGAGGAATGCAGCGATCGGAGCTACGGCGCACGCAGAGAGCGAAAGCGGGGACTGGATCTGGAAGTGATCTGCTTCTGGGGAAGAAGAGGGCGTCGAGCTTGCAGGGTGCCGGCGAGGGGAGATCTGAAGGCTAGGAGAGGCTGCAGGTGCAGGAAGGGAAGTTGGCGGCGGCTGGGAAGCGAGTGGGAAAAACCCTAATCCCACTCGCGAATCTTTATAAGCGGATGAATTCCCACCCGGGAAAATTTCGTAGGTGCCACTGGGAAAGCCTCTGTGCAATACGGTGCTGCTGCGGCCGGTTGGGAAAATTTCGTCAGGTGACTTGGGAAGGCTTCTGTCCAAAGTTGACAAAGAATTTCCCAGGTGGGAAAATTCCGTCAGGTGACCTGGGAAGGCTTCTGTCCAAAGTTGACAAAGAACTGCCCAGGTGGGAAAATTCCGTCAGGTGACTTGGGAAGGCTTCTGTCCAAAGTTGACAAAGAATTTCCCAGGTGGGAAAATTCCGTCAGGTGACCTGGGAAGGCTTCTGTGGCTTCTGATCCGGAGTGGACAGAGAGTTTCCCAGGGTGGGAAAATTTCGTCAGGTGACCTGGGAAGACTTCTGTTGCAATGAATTTTCAGAGAAAATTCTTGGTGATTCCTGCGTGAAAATAAACACCTCTGAGCGAGTCTTCAATTTAAATAGATGAGGCAATGATAACACAAACATAAGTGAGGTGTTATGAGTAGATATAGAATCTAAGTGAATTCAAATCGTTGAAATTGAGCACCAAGTACTGATAGGGATGAAAAGAGAAAGTTAGGAATAGAAAGAAGGCTCAGGTATAAAAAAAAATCCGGTAAAGAGCAGCATTGTTGCTTCAACCACTCCATCAAGGAAATATGGGAGATGTGACTGATAATATAACCCAATAGATAATGGCAGCTGCTCCACATCTCAAGGGTACTCCAAATCCGGTAAGTTGGTGAGGGACAGTGGTTAGCTTGATAAGTGGCTGGTAAGATGGTTGGTGAACATTATAATGCCAGCTTGAAAAGTTTTCCAGTACCGCCTCATCAGGCTCGTATCTCAAACCTTCCACCAAGGAGTCCAACGCATCTCACTATTTCCAAATCTGGTAAGGAACAGTACTTTTATATCATTTCAGCTCGTTTCCTCCATCGGAAATCAATCTCCAGCTACCCTGATATTAGTTATAATTCAAAAACGTGTCAGCTACAATTGCAGAATAGGAGGGATGAGACTAAAATCTGGAAAACTAGATTGAACAATGATGCAAATAAGGTGAACCCAACAAAGACTAATGTAGAAATTCAGAACTTAGTAAACTAAACAATATTAACAAAAAGCGTTGCATAAAGGGAAAAGACGGAATAAAAGGGAAATGAAAAGGAGAAGAGATTCTTGGGTTGCCTCCCAAGAAGCGCTAGTTTTAGGTCATTAGCTTGACCGTGGCTGGCATTCAGGTAGGGTCGGACAAGGTATGTGACATCCCTTTCTCTATCGGATCTCCATGGAAGTAATGCTTGAGGCGATGTCCATTTACTTTGAAATTACCGGTGCCCTCACTCCATATTTCAATAGCTCCGTGAGGAAAGATGTGCTGAATAACAAAAGGGCCAGACCATCTCGTCCTTAGTTTTCCGGGGAAGAGCTTCAACCTAGAGTTGAACAACAGTACATGATCGCCAACTTGAAAACTTTTCTTGGTAATACGAGAATCGTGCCAATTCTTTGTGCGCTCCTTAAATATTCTAGCATTCTCATAAGCTTCCCGTCGAAATTTGTCTAGTTCATTGATTTGCAATTTGCGTTTATCCCCGGCGTCTTTAAGGTCAAAGTTCAGCAGCTTGACTGCCCAAAATGCTTTGTGCTGAATTTCCATGGGTAAATGGCACGATTTACCGTACACTAGCTGGAAGGGGGACATACCGATGGGCGTTTTGAATGCGGTACGGTAGGCCCACAAGGCATCATCCAATCTTAGTGACCAATCTGTTCTTGAGCGAGAAACTGTTTTCTCCAAAATCCGCTTAATTTCTCTATTTGATACTTCTACTTGGCCACTTGTTTGGGGATGATATGGTGTAGCGACTTTGTGCAGAATTCCATATTTCTTCATAAGGGTTTTGAATTTGCGCTCCATGAAATGAGATCCCCCGTCACTAATAACCACCCTTGGTGTTCCAAACCTTGGTAAAATGATTTTGCTAAACATTCTCATGACTACACGGGAATCATTAGCTGGTGAAGCCATTGCCTCCACCCACTTTGACACATAGTCAACTGCTACGAGAATGAATCTATTGTTGTGGGAGGAGGGAAAGGGTCCAATGAAGTCAATACCCCACACGTCAAATACTTCAACTTCCAAAATAGTGTGCATGGGCATTTCGTCACGTCTTGATATGTTTCCGGTGCGTTGGCATTGATCGCAAGAGCAAACGTAACTCCAGGTATCTTTAAACAAGGTTGGCCAATAGAAACCGGATTGCAACACTTTAAAGGTGGTTTTGGAAGTGCTTGCATGTCCTCCATACGGTGATGTGTGACATTGATACAGAACATCCCGAACTTCCCACTCCGGTATACATCTTCTGTAAATACCGTCTGCACATCTTCGATACAAGAGTGGATCGTCCCAATAATAATGCCGCACATCTGAAAGAAACTTCTTCTTCCTCTGAAAGGTTAGATCTGGGGTAGAATGTTAGATACCAAATAATTTACAAAATCGGCATACCAGGGTGTGCCGTCATGAGTGACAGCTAAAAGGTGTTCGTCGGGGAACATATCATTTATCGGCGGATTCACAACATCTTCAGTGCATTGTTCCTCTCTAAGGCGCGAAAGATGATCCGCGACTACATTTTCAATTCCCTTTTTATCCTTGATTTCTAGATCGAATTCTTGTAGTAGAAGTATCCAGCGGATGAGTCTCGGTTTAGCGTCCTTCTTGGTGATGAGGTATCGGATAGCTGCATGGTCAATGAAAACGATAACCTTAGAATTGACTAGGTAGGAGCGAAACTTATCGAATGCAAACACGATCGCTAATAGTTCTTTTTCAGTGGTGGCATAGTTGGCTTGCGCTCCATCCAAGGTTTTGCTCGCGTAGTAGATAGCATGCAACCTCCCATCCTTGCGCTGCCCTAGGACTGCGCCAACCGCAAAATCACTCGCGTCGCACATCAACTCGAATGGGCGCGACCAATCTGGGGGGCTGCATGATAGGAGCATAAGTTAATGATGCCTTCAGTTTGCAAAAAGCAGTCAAACAATCTTGATCAAAAATAAATGGAGCATCTTTAGCAAGGAGACTAGTAAGGGGCTTAGAAATGATGGAAAAGTCTTTGATAAACCGACGGTAAAATCCAGCGTGTCCAAGGAAGCTACGGATTCCCTTCACCGTAGAGGGAGGTGGCATCTTTTCAATAACATCTACTTTGGCTCTATCCACCTCGATGCCGCGCTCAGATATCAAGTGCCCTAGGACAATACCTTCTTTAACCATAAAATGACATTTTTCCCAATTAAGGACTAAGTCTACCTCCTCGCATCTCTGCAAAATCTTTGATAAGTTCGTTAAACAAGCATCAAAAGAGGATCCATAAACTGAAAAATCATCCATAAACATATCCATAATCTTTTCAAGGTGATCGAAAAAAATTGCCATCATGCACCGTTGAAACGTAGCGGGTGCATTGCATCACCCGAATGGCATGCGTCGGTATGCGAATGTCCCGAACGGGCATGTGAACGTTGTCTTTTCTTGATCGTCCGGATGTATCGGGATTTGAAAGAATCCTGAAAAACCATCCAAAAAACAGAAATGTGAGTTACATGCTAAGCGTTCTAACATTTGATCAATGAACGGAAGAGGAAAATGATCTTTTCGGGTGGCTGTGTTCAATTTTCGGTAATCTATACACATGCGCCACCCGGTTACCGTTCGCGTAGGAATCAGCTCATTATTTTCATTCTCGACCACTGTCACTCCCCCTTTCTTTGGGACCACATGAACGGGGCTAACCCATTTGCTGTCCGAGATCGGGTAGATCACCCCGGCGTCCAAAAGTTTGAGTATCTCCTTTTTGACAACATCCTTCATGTTAGGATTTAAACGTCTTTGGCATTCCATGGTGGGCTTACTTCCCTCTTCTAGGAAGATCCTGTGCATACAAAGAGATGGATTAATACCCTTGATATCATCAATAGAATATCCAATTACCTTCTTTCGTTGTTTAAGCTCTTCAAGAAGAAGTTGAGTTTGATACTTACTTAAGTTCGCATCGACGATAACCGGAAGGGTGGAGTCATCACCAAGGAATTCATACCTTAGGTTATTTGGTAGGACTTTAAGTTCAATCTTTTGTGCAGTGGTTACCTCCGGTTTCACTACACTTGGAAACTCCAACTTCTCTCTCTTGCTTTCAATTTTTTGAGTGGAGTCGAGTAATTTTGTGTATGCTTCTTTCTCATCTCCGGCACTAGTATCTTCTTCATTGAGCAGGCACCTCTCAAGCGGGTCTTCTCGACTTCGTACCACATCGGAGCCATCCGGTATGGTTTCCAACACATCGACACTGCAGCATGAACCTGCAAGGCAAGGTTTCTTTAGACTTTCTGAAAGATCAAACTCGATGGTTTCCTCACCTATCTTCAAAGTAAGTCGCCCATTTTTCACATCAATGATCGCGCCTGCAATGGCTAAAAATGGTCTCCCTAAAATTATTGGGAGACGGTGATCCTCCTCCATTTCTAAAACTACAAAATCAGCATGAACAAAAAACTTACCCACTCGAATGGGCACATCTTCCAATATACCCACCGGATATCTTACCGAGCGATCGGCGAGTTGAAGTGAGATTGTAGTCGGTTTGAGTTCTCCAAGTTCTAG
Source organism: Costus lasius (assembly GCA_027563935.2). Lineage (NCBI taxonomy): Eukaryota > Viridiplantae > Streptophyta > Magnoliopsida > Zingiberales > Costaceae > Costus > Costus lasius. Next base: position 41,365,561 of record CM050453.2, read on the forward strand.
CTTCTCAAATATGGAGTAGGGCATTAGGCTGACGCTTGCGCCCAAGTCGCACAAGGCACGGTCAAAAGTCATGGCAACAACGGAGCACGGTATGGAAAAGCTCCCGGGATCCTTAAGCTTCGGGGGAAGCTTATTTTGAATGATTGCACTACACTCCTCGGTTAGCGCCACCGTTCCTTGTTCATCAATCCTTCTCTTATTGGAGAGGATGTCCTTGAGGAATTTTGCGTAGGTCGGCATCTACGATAATGCATCAGTAAAAGGAATATTGATGTATAATTTTTTTAGTACCTCAAGGAATTTTCCAAATTGTTTGTCCAATTTGGCTTTCGCCAAGCATTGAGGAAACGGTACAGGTGGAACATATGGTGGTGGTGGAATGTAAATGGGCTGCTCATCATGTGTACGATCAGACTCTTCCAACGGTGTTTGGTCTCTTTCATTTCCACCTTGCTGTCCATCTCCATGATTTTTGTCCATTTCCGGCTCAACCAACTGTTTGCCACTGCGTGTGGACACAGCGTTACAGTGCTCACGTGGGTTCTCTTCTGGTTGACCGGGCAGTTGTCCTTGAGGTCGGGATGAGGCGGTAGCTTGCTGGGCAATCTGGGTTTCCAGCATTTTGTTGTGAGCTGCTAAGGCATCCATCTTGGAATTCATTTGATTGATGATCTCATTTTGTTTCGACTGCGCAATAGCCAAACTCTCTAGCATAGCCTCCAAATTCGATTTCTGGGGTTGGGGGTATGGTTTTTGCTGAAAACCTGGTGGTTGGTGGTAAATTGCTTGAGGGACCGGTTGAAAAGCCTGTGGTTGAAAACCGGGCTGGGAAATCTGGGGTTGATTTGTCCGGTAGGAGAAGTTGGGGTGGTTTCTCCATCCCGGGTTGTACGTGCTTGAATACGGGTTATTTTGAGGCCTTTGGTTGAATTGATTCACTGCATTGATAGCCTCTTCAGGTTGATTTTGGGTGAGACATACAAATTGACACTCATATGATTTATGACCTGTACAACCACATATCTCACAGGCAAGTGCATTAACTTGATACAATTGAGAAGGTTGAGAAGATGATGAAAAAGCATTTAAACGTAGTGCATTTAACTCTTGAGATAAAGAATCTACCTTCTTTGCCAAAAAATCCATGGTATCGGTATCAGTCTTACTAGTGACCCTTGTATGGATGCTTCTTTCACTTGTCCATTGATGATGGTTAAGTGCCATATCCTCCAGTAGTTCTAGAGCATCTTCAACACGTTTGTTCATGAAGGCTCCACCTGATGCTGCATCCACAGTCATTCGAGTGTTAAAATTTAAAGCATTGTAAAAGGAAGAAACTAATAACCACTTTTCGAGGCCGTGGTGTGGACAAATCCGTTGAAGCTCCTTGAAACGATCCCACGCTTCATATAATGATTCGTCGTCCCTTTGCTTAAATCCAGTGATCTGCCCTCTTAATTGAGCTCTCTTGCTCGGTGGGAAGTATTTGGTGAGGAATGCATGTGATAGCCCTTCCCAGGTGGTGATCGCTCCGTTCGGCAGTGACTGAAGCCATGCACGTGCTCGATCCTTTAGGGTAAAGGGGAAGAGTCTCAATCTCAGAGCATCGATGGATATCCCTCCCATTTTGAACGTATCACAGTATTCTATAAACATTGAGAGGTGGAGTGCAGGATCTTCATTTGGCATTCCCCCGAATTGTTCCTTCTGTAGCATGGCAAGGAATACCGGCTTTATTTCGAAGTTGTTAGCTTCGATAGCCGGACGGGCAATACTCGAATGAAGTCCCTGCACGGAGGGAGATGCAAAATCTCGAAGTGAGCGGTTTTGGTCCATTTCTGTTGAATTCTGCTTCTCTTTTGCTTTAGCTCGAGCTTGCTTGCGTCGGAGTCAGAATGTTTTTTCGATCTCCGGATCCTCGTCGATCAAATGTTCACTCCGCAAAGTCCTGCGCATGCACAAGCCTCAAGATAGATTATCAAATTTTCAACAGTAAGATGGATCAAAATAGAGAGCAAGTGTTCTGCGCATGCACAAGCCCTTCTCTCTTTTTTTTTTATCTAATCCCGCGAATTTATTAGATTTAATCGATAATGGCGAAATTGGTCCCCGGCAACGGCGCCAAAAACTTGATAGACCCGCAAGTGTACGGTCTAATCGAAGTAGTAAATTATATCATCCACAGAGACCAATTTGTCAAGTACCGGTAAATCCTTGAGTCGCAGTCTAGACAAACCAAGGGTTGATTTAAAGCGATCGAAATAACTAACAATTAATAAGTAAATGCTAAGCAAGGAAAGTAGCAAGCGGACAGATAAACGATCGGATTTCTATTATGGGAGAATATCGGGGCATCGGACTTCACCGCTATGCCAATCCGCGAATGAAAGTAGTAACTACATGATATGCAAAGTTTGATAAGTTGAAGAGATCCATCAAATGGTACAAACCGCCCCCTTTCAGCAGCACGGTTCGGTGCTTATGCAAATCTACCTCCTACTTTCGTGGCTTGTAAATTTACATAGGCCCATGGGGCGAGGGATGAATAGTTGTTCTCTCACGTGGGAGAAGAGCTACTTTCGTGCTCTTCTTCACGCGCCCAAGCATACGAGATCCGACGTCGGGATTGGGCTGTCGCTTTTTCTCCCAATGTCCAAAACATACAAACACCGATATCGAGATTGGGCTATCGCTTTTTCTCTCTATATCGGAGATCAATAATATGCAATAAGAGTTGTAAGGAAATGACAAACACATATGCTAGGTCAACTAAATCAAACCAACATGTCAAAATAATAAACTACTTCATGAATGCGTTTTAGGCATAGGGCTAAGCCCTAACCCCGATAGTATTTTAAGGTACAATCATCTTAGAGACGTCATGAATATTCGACAACAAGCTCACACTCAAGAAATCCATTTGGAGGGTAGAAGCAACAATGAAAATGAAGGATTAAGAGATATCTTGACTCCCCTTTCTGAGTAGATGAAGAAATCTTTGCTAGGGGCTTCAAAGGGCTCCTCTTTTCCTTGAAACCGTGTTTTGTCTTCTCCAGCCGCCCAGGTCACGTCCACAGCCATTTCTCCCTTCTCTTGATTAGGGTTTCCTCCCCATTAAGGTCTCAAAGCTTCCCTTTTATCCCCCTATAGTCGTGATTAACATTTACCAAAGTACCCCTAGGATTTGGAGCCCACCGAGTTAGAGTCGAGCAGATTTTCGTGACAGGCGGAACTTTTCCCAGGTTGGGAAAATCTTCTCAACCCGGCTGTGAAAACTTCAGTTTCTTCAGAATTTCCTGAAAAGTTAGATAACACCAGATCTTGTGTAGATTCCGCGCATATGGAAGAATTTAAGTAAAAATGATGATGCAAAAGCGATGATTTAACAGAAAAAAATGCTTCATAGTATATGAAAATATCAAGCATAAATGCATCGCATCAGTGATCGTTGAGATTCCACTTGAGATGATTGACTTAGAATTCGGATGCACGAGAGTGATCCTTGAGTTCTTTGTTCAATGATTCACTTTTCTTTAGCATTGAGAATAGATCTTGCACGAGAGTGAGGATCGGTTATCTACATGATTGTCTGCACGAGAGTGAGACAATACCTTTATGAAGTGAATTAGGTCTTTATCATAATAGAATTAAACTGACAACCTTTATTTCCTTCTAGTCATTAGAATTAAGGTGGATCAAACCCTAGTCCCAGTTTCTCTCTGATTGTCTTTTTCGTGTGTTCTCCATCATTGCTTTTCATCATATTCGGTTTGCTTAGCTAGTGAGAATACAACTATTTGGTACTTAACAATAAGGTCTCTGTGGTTCGATATTTTTATTACTTCTAAGTATCCGTGCACTTGCGGACACAACAAAAACGAACGGTTGTAGCGGCGACGGCGAAAATTAGTTTTAGGGCAGAAATCTGGCGAGAGAGCATGCAAAGGAGGGATTTGATCACTTCATCTTCATCACCAGATCAAGGGGAAGAGTTCTAAATACTTTCCTAGTGTCTCTTTGCATTATTTTAGAGAGATTACATATTGAATTCATCGATGAACATACTGTTTGTTATGAAATGAACATGTAAACCATATTTTTGGGATTTGGGGAATAGCTCGTTGACGATGCATGGATTAAACATATTATTTTAAATCTTTTACATGAATTTTATAGATTTGATTTGATTAGAATTGTGTTATTCCGTAATTTACCTTGGCCACGTAATTTTACGTCTTAGACGTAGCGAGAAGGACCGAGAGGTGAATCGCAATGCCAAATCTATTCTTTTCAAATCTACGAATCTAATCACGAGAGTAGTTCGGATTCGCTTGAAGGATTCACATGGTTTTTCACAGAACTTAATGGGTCTATTTATGTTAATTGTCACGAGAGTAGGGAATTAATATAAATAGATACCGGATTACGCTTCGAGATGAGGTAATCTGTACCTTAGGAAAAATCCCTTTCAAAAATATAATTTTTTGATCAAATATTTATTTTTATTAAATTCATAATCGTTTACGTGGTGAAACCCCGAGTCCTGATTTTATCTGAATTGATTTTTAGCCAAAACCCTGAAACCACCTTTTTGTTTTCTTGCATTAGAAGTTTCCTAAACAAAAACCATCATTTGAATCGTCTAGATATAGATCAATCGTGTAATCGGTACTTGACCACCTGATCCTCGTTGGGAACGATAATCTTTTTATTACTTCGATAAATCCGTGCACTTGCGGATACCTATCAAGTTTTTGGCGCCGTTTCCGGGGATCAGGCCAGTCAATATTGATTTAATCGTGACATTTATAAACTAGACATTTTTTTTTATTTTTGTTTTAATTTTTATTCTTTATATTTTTTATTTTTTATATTTTTTATTTTTTATATTTTATATTTTTTATTTTTTATTTTTTATATTTTTTATTTTTTTATTTTTGTTTTCATTTTTGCTTTGTTTGTTTTTCACATTTTTTTTATATTTCTGAATTTTATTGAAAAAAAAATAATGTTTTAACCAATGTCAATGGTCAGCTCAGAAGTATGTGCCACCGGCGATGCTGACAAGAGAATATGGCACAGTTGCATTTCAATCGCCTACAGCAAGGATAAATTCTTTTTTCTCAATACACTGAATATTTAAGAATGCAATCTTCTGTTACTTGTGATATTTGTGAAAGTTATTATCATTATGCTTATGATTGCCAATTTGGAAATCCTGCTAGTTCTAATTTATCATGGTACCAAGATGATCAGTATAATTCTAGATGGAAAAATCACCAAACTTCTTTTTATGAGGATTTCTCAAATAATATTTCAGAACCACACTTTGAGGATACTTAAGAATCCATGCTTGAAAAAATTATGATAGATCAAAGTAAGAAACTTGAAGATCTTAGTGGGATGATTGCTCAGCTTACTTCTCAAGTAGAATTTATAACTGCTAATACTGAAATGCTAGAAACCCAGATAGCACAACAAAGTTGTATACTTGAGTTTGATTTGGAAAATGAGAATATTCATAGTATGTTTATGGCACTGATAAAAATGACATAGAGGATGGAATTCAGGATAAATCTGAGAATTTTGTAGAGATGGAACAATCATTAGTCATGACTCCTGATTATGATTTACCTTCTTCAAATTTTGATGATTTTAAAAATTTTGATAATTGTGATTTACCTTCAAATTTTGATGATTTGGATGATTATGATTTACCTTCCTCAGCACTTTACCAGCCATCTAGTCCCCTCTCATATAATGAAGTGTCTTGCAACACAAATACTTGGGACATGTTTGAAGAGATACATGAATTTTTTGAGTCTTCTGAGAAGAAGGATGATGAATTTAAGAATCCTCAAGAAAGAATTAGTGAGATAGATGGGGATGAATTTGACAGTGTTAAGATGGAGTACCCCATTGAAGAAAAAGAAATTGAGAAAAAAGATGAGGAAGAGGATCTTATGCATATTGTACCACCACCTCCATGTGAACCATCAATCCTTTGTCTCCAGGAAAATTCATTAGAAATTTGCATGATAGATGATGGAGATGCTTTTAAGGATAATGGTGATGAAGTGATTGAAATATTTTTTGACTCAAATTCTGACAACACATGAGATTCTTGATCACATTGACATTGAGGAAAATGAAAAACCAAAAATAAAATTTGAAAACTTGTTGAGCAATCGAAGGTATGAATTTTTTGATTTTAATTCTAATCTTCTTCCAATTGCTGATATAAATCTAAAGGAAGAATGCATGATTTTACTCTTGGATAAATACAGAAAAATTATTGAGTATTCTTTGCATGACTCTAACTTTTTTTTTGTATGCATGTACTTGCCACTACAACTTGGATCCACCTATTTAACTGGAAATATACTTTGGTGGACACACTCTTGAGACGAAGAAAAAGAAGAAGATTATATGCTCTCTACTATGGCACTGACTCACCAACTCCACCATGACATGAAGCTATGGTCAAGCTAATGACCTTAAACAAGCGCTTTTTGGGAGGCAACCCAAATTTTTAACTTTTACTACTCTTTGTTTTAGTTTTTTTATTTTCTTTAAATTTTGATGAATTTTTGCAGAATGTATTGATGAATTTTTATTGATGAAAAATCTTTTAATAAGTTGTTATATATGCAGGAATTTTTGGAAAATTTTTACTTGAAGAACATGTGTCAAACAAAACAATTACGGGTGTAGCCGTAAATCTATTACAGACTGTGATTCTTGCAACAACCACTTTGTGAGTATGGGAAATTTGATTTGATTGACAAAACGTGACAGTATTTGATGTTTGAAAGTTGTTTATCATATAAAATGCTGATATCTTCGATATAAAACAGTTTTCTGATTTTTTCTGAGCCACGTTTGCATATATTGATATAACTGTATAGAGGTTTTTGCCAACATTTTTAAAGGGAACCCTTGCAACATTTTTTCTGAAATCTATCGTTCATTGATTATAATGTCTATGTATATGCAACAACTTAAGTCTAGGGTGTCCTTCATGATTTGCTTTTTCCTTTAAAAGCTTTATAGATATAAATTCTGAATGTTTATGATTTTTAAGGATAATCAAATTTATTTTATCCTTAATTCTAGATTTAGGAAACATCTTGAGTGATTGATTTGATGACTTAGGGAATTTTTGAAATTTCATGTAGACTTAAATTGTTGAGTAAATTCAATTCTGGTATTGATAAAATGCATATGTGAATTGTTATATGTTCATAGGACACATGCATAGTATCTTGTTACTTGAAGTTTAATTTATCTATTTCTGCTTGATGGAAATTTTTATGAATAGAATTTGGTGATATTTATTTAACTGAGATTTGCTCCAACTCCTTTAGTTGAGAAATCTTAAGTCATGAGTTATATTATAACATCGTTTGGTATACTTTAAATCTGTTGTGATCAAGTAACAGAGGGAGAACTTTTAAAACAAATATTTAACCCTCTTGCAGAAAGATCAACAATGATTTAAATACCATGCCACTAACCGGCTTTTTCCAGAAAAAAAAAGAGAAAAAAGAGAAAAGACTCCTCTACTTAGCACTGTTAAATTTGGCAGTGGTACCGAAGACATGAGTTAAAGTCTAATAAAAAAAATTGAGAAAAAGAGAAAGCTGTAGGTTAAGTGGACAACTCCGCTGACTTTCATGATTGAGACTATGAGTTAAATTATACTGCTCTGTGGTATACTTTTAAACAATGTTATGATGCTAATAGTAAATAGTGTATAACAGTTTATAGACCAAATTTCTTTAAAAAATCTCTTATTTTTAACATCACCAAGATTCTTGAAATAAATTTTTGTCTATTGAGTAAGATTGATTTATTAAATTGAGAGTATTTGATACTTAGTATGTGAAGATTGAATATTATGACATGAATTGTGAATTTTATCTTTCTTGGATTGTACCTCTTGAGAATTTATTTCTATTATGATTTTTCATAAATTACTTGAGTTCTGAAAATTGATTGCTTGAATTGCGGACTAAGGACATTATTAAAGGGCAAAAACAAATGAGTGTTCCTTATCTTTACATTCTCTATACATATTAGAGTATTGCTTGAGGACAAGCAAATTTTAAGTCTAGGGTTTTTGATACGTTGCATTTACACCATGTTTTTGCCTATATTTTACATCATATTTTGGGCGTAATTGAATAATTTTATGCAATTTTTAATGTTTTTGCTTCACTTGGCATAAAATCTTCACTTTTCTTGGTTTTTATGAAAATGTAGGTAAAATGGCTGAAAAATGATGGATTCTGCAAGTTTTAAAGCCAAAGTACGATTCCTGAGGAAATTACGAAGTTGCACGTCAAATCTAGAGTCAAAATGATGAAGAACACAACTTTCACAGCCTTGGCCGTAATTTTGAGTTGGCCGTAATTTCGACGACGAGCGAAGGGCGTTAAACGGCTAAGTTAAAAAGCTCACAGAAACTTTCACGGGTGAGGCCGTAAATCCATCACGGTCCGTGAATATTTCTTTGCATAGAAGTTTTATTCACAGAAGGAATTACCGCCACGGCCGTAAACTCATCAAAGACCGTAAAAACGTCTGCTTTTCGTGTTTCTCACTCGGTTCGACTCCAAATTGAACCAGAATTGAACCAAACTCTCCATAAACCTTCCTACATGGGTTCTATACTGATTAGACTATAAAAGGAAAGGTTTTGGAAGGGTTTCGGGGGCTTCTTAGCACAAAAACAAACGGTTGTAGCGGCGACAGCGGAAATCAGTTTTAGGGTAGAAATCTGGCGAGAGAGCATGCAAAGGAGGGATTTGATCACTTCATCTTCATCACCAGATCAAGGGGAAGAGTTCTAAATACTTTCCTAGTGTCTTTTTGCATTATTTTAGAGAGATTACATGTTGAATTCATCGATGAACATACTGTTTGTTATGAACATGAACGTGTAAACCATATTTTTTGGATTTGGGGAATAGCCCGTTGACGATGCATGGATTAAACATATTGTTTTAAATCTTTTACATGAATTTTATAGATTTGATTTGATTATAATTGTGTTATTCCGTACTTTACCTTGGCTACGTAAATTTACGTCTTAGACGTTGCGAGAAGGACCGAGAGGTGAATCGCAACGCCAGATCTATTCTTTTCAAACCTACGAATCTAATCACGAGAGTAGTTCGAATTCGCTTGAAGGATTCACATGGTTTTTCACAGAACTTAATGGGTCTATTTATGTTAATTGTCACGAGAGTAGGGAATTAATATAAATAGATACCGGATTCCGCTTCGAGAGGCGGTAATCTGTACCTTAGGAAAAATCCCTTTCAAAACTATAATTTTTTGATCAAAGATTTATTTTTATTAAATTCATAATCGTCAACGTGGTGAAACCCCGAGTCCTGATTTTATCTGAATTGATTTTTAGCCAAAACCCTGAAACAACCTTTTTGTTTTCTTGCATTAGGAGTTTCCAAAACAAAAACCCATCATTTGAATTGTCTAGATATAGATCAATCGTGTAATCAGTACTTGACCACCTGATCCTTGTTGGGAACCATAATCTTTTTATTACTTCGATAAATCCGTGCACTTGCGGATACCTATCAATTCCTAATTATCAATTTTAGGGTTCCAAGTTTTCGCAAGTCACTTTTCAGTCCATATCGCAAAAACTCTAAATCATGCAGATAATATGAAACTATGGAGAATTAAAGGCAATCATGACATAAGTATAATTATCATAGTAAAATTATCTTGACGAAATAAAAATTATCTAGTCATTAAGAAATTAAGGGGATTACACCCCCATGTGCTAAAAAGTGTTTAAGCTAGCATAGTTGAAGAATTGCAATAAACCATGGTTCCGAAGGATCAGAAATCGAAGAGAAAGGAGAAATTCAACTAACAGCACGGCTGTAATGAAAATTACAGCCGTAATCTCGAGTATGAATAGTGGCGGCGATGCCTCTTTTATTGATTTCTCCTCCGATCGATCTCCTTTTGCTCTGAAACTTCTGGAGTATGTTCTTCTCTTCTAAGCGCAGCTTCCATTCAAATTTCACAGTCAGAGATGCACTATACGCTTCCCGATGGTGAATCCTAGGGCGATGGTGAAAACTATGATTTCTCTCTCGAACGTTGATAAAAATTGGGGCTTTCGTTGTGTGTCTCCTCCTTTCGGTCTCACGAGTATTTTCCATTTTACGAATCTCAAATTGATGGTCCAGATCGTCCGCAATCATCTGCACAAGAATCAAGTTTCAAAAAGTCCGGGAAAATCGGCCGCCTAGGTTAGAATTACGGCCGTGAAAATCTTTACGGCAGTGCCGTAATTGCTGCAAAGTTCTCGGTACAGAGATCGACCAAAATTACGGTACCATAATATGAATTATGGCAGTGCCGTAGTTTCTGTAAATTTTTCTGGTCAAAAATCGCTTCAAAATACGGCCCGTAATGTTGTTTACGGCGGTGCCGTAAAGTCTGTAAACCTTCTGTACGAAAATTGACCCAAAATACGGCAGTGCTCAGAAATTACGGTAGTGCCATGGTTTATTCTGTAGATTCAGTAAAACCATGGTAATGTTATTATGATTACGGCCCTGTCGTATATTTGGTCTGAAGCTCCGATCTTTGTGAAATTTGACATGTACTCTTCTCTTGATGATGGGGATTCATCTATGCATCTGAATTTGCTTGAAAATGCCTTAAAATAGTGCATGTTTACCTAAAAATGATCAAAAACATAAAAAGGTGTAGATTTCGCAATATTTGATAAATAAGGTACAAAAATAAGCAAAAGAGCATGGATATGACACAAAAAGACCTATAAAATGACGCAAAATATACTATGAATTTTTGTGTCATCAGACACTGGCTCTTTGAGAGAGTAAGGCCATGTCTCACTGGAAGGTATCCTTTCTTGGATTGCTCCAAGTTGAACCTCTCAAGGACCTTATCAATATAGGTACTCTGACTAAGGGCCAGGAGCCTCTTGGATCTAACTCGGTAGATCCTCACGCCTAGGATATAGGCGGCCTCCCCTAAGTCTTTTATCTCGAAACACTTTCCCAATCATGTCTTCAAAGATTGAAGACTAGGGATGTCATTTCCAATGAGTAGTATGTCATCAACATATAAGACCAGAAAAGTCACCATGCTCCCACTGAATTTTCTGTACACATAGGTGTCATCTTTACTTTTGATAAAGCCATAATCTCTCACAGCTTCATCAAACCGAAAATTCCAACTTTGAGATGTTTTCTTTAATCCATAAATGGATTTCTTTAGCCTGCAGACCTTATTGGCATTTTTGCAGGATGGATGAAGCCATTTGGTTGTGTCATATACACATCCTCTGTCAGCTTCCCGATAAGGAGCGCTATCTTAACATCCATCTGTCATATCTCATTGTCATGATATGCTGCTATAGCAAGTATAATCCGAATGGATTTTATCGTGGCAACTGGTGAGAAGGTTTCATCATAGTCCACCCCGTGGACCTGTCTGAATCCTTTAGCCACAAGTCTACCCTTATAGGTAATTATATTGTCATCCATGTCAGTCTTCCTTTTGAAGACCCATTTACAGTCTATGGGTTTTACCCCATTAGGCAGCTCAACCAAATCCCACACTTGGTTAGCTGACATGAAATCTATCTCGGACCGCATGGCCTCAAGCCATCTCTCAGAGTCCAGTCCAGCGACCGCCTCATCATAGGTCCTGGGCTCGTCCTCAATGATGAAGATCTCGTCATTTTGGGTTGGCAGCGAGCCATACCTCTCAGGTGCACGATGAATCCTCCCAGACCTACGTGGGACATGTGTCTAAGCCTTAGGTTGCCCAGCAACCATTGCAGGCGGCTCAGGCTTCATCTCTTTGTCCTATGGTTGCACTTGGACCTCTTCCAAGTCAAACTTCCTCCCACTGACTTCTTTCATGAGAAATTCTTTCTCTAGAAAGACAGCACCCCAAGCAATAAAAACTTTGTTTACGGTGGGAACATAAAAGTAGTATCCTTTAGTTTCCTTAGGATACCCCACAAAGACACATTTATCAGATCTGGGTTCTAGCTTGCTAGAATCCTGACGTTTGACATAAGCCTCACATCTCTAGATCCTAATAAAGGAGAGGTTAGGGCATCTCCCACTCCATACCTCCTATGGAATCTTGAAGACTCTCTTAGATAGAATGTTATTCAGTATGAGAGAAGCTCTTTCATGTGCATGACCCCAGAATGAGGGAGGTAGAGTTGCATGACTCATCATAGACCGAACCATGTCCAACAAGGTTCGATTTCTCCTCTCAGATACACCATTCCATTGGGGTGTTTTAGGAGGAGTGAGTTGGGATAAGATCCCACACTATATAAGATCGTCAAAGAACTCACCGCTCAGGTACTCTCCACCACAATCTGATCGAAGAGTTTTGATAGATTTACCAAGCTGGTTCTCTATTTCATGTCTGAACTCCTTAAATTTCTCAAAGGATTTAGATTTATGTCTCATCAAAATAGACATAATCATATCTACTGAAGTCATCAGTAAATGTGATGAAATAGTTGTACCCTCCTCTGGCTTGTTTACTAAATGGCCCACAAATATCACTATGTATAAGATCTAATAAACCTCCTGCCCTCTCACTAGTCTTGGTGAAGAGCTCTTTTGTCATCTTCCCTAATAAACAAGATTCACATGTATCAAACTCCTCCAATGAGCTTGAATCTAATAACCCATTTGCATGAAGTTGTTGAATGCGATTCTTGTTTATATGGGCTAATCGACAATACCATAGGAAAGCACCAAATGAACCACTCAATTTGATCCTCTTATTATTTATATTACAAATAGAGCTATCCATGTTCAAGACATATAATCCATTGTATAAAGTACCCTTCCCATCAAACATATTTGCAAATGAAAAAGAACAAACATTCTCCTTTATTTCAAATTTGAATCCTTTCTTTGCCAAGCAAGGAATGGATACAATGTTTTTAGTAAGCGAAGGTACATAGTAGTTGTTGGGAAACCCTGGGGATATTTTACAATTTTCATAGAGAACACAATACATGCACAACGGAATAATATCCCCGAAACAGCCCAGTTCCAAAAACCCAGTGAAGATCGCTTGCGAGGGAGTCGACACGATGAGATAGAAAATACCTTAGGAGCAAGATGAGGCCGATGTCGAGGTAGGTGCCCAAGTGTTCGCCCTCTGCAGTCTCGCACACACTGATGCCTCGAGCTCTCTTCTTCCACACCTGGTGCTAGCCTCGGGAAGAAGATTCAAGCCTTAGACTCCCCTTTAGTCCACTTGCGCCACCCTCAAGGTAGGATGCACCAAGGAGACGGGGATGGGAGAGGATGCCGCCAAGCAATCCTCCAATCTTGCGCCAAGAGGAGGAGATGGAGAGGACTTGCAGTTTGGAAGTAGAAGCCGCCAACCTCCTTTCTTTACTTGCGCCAAAGGAGGAGATAGAAGATGAAGACATCAAGCTCTCCAACAATTGCGCCAAGAGGAAGAGAGGAGAAGACTTGCCTGCGGCTATGGAAGATATTGCGCCAATAGCTTCTTGCTCTTGCCCCTATTTTGCTTGCTCACGCCAATTCCTTATCTCTTTTTAGCCTCTCGTATGCATGCTAATATATAGATGCAAGAGAGGGGCGGAAACATAAGGGGTGGCTGCAATTATCATGAGGGAGTATGCGGCTAGGGTATGAGAGGGGAGCTAATTAGGGTTAGGGTTAAGGAAATTCTCCAAGAGCTTTCCATAAACCCTTTCCACTTAGCCATATGTGTCCACCCAAGACTTTCCTAAGAACTCCTCCAAGCCATATCAGCCCCAAGACTTGCCATAAAGGCAAGCATACCTTCCAAGGATCAAGGGCTAGGCGCCAATTGCTTCCTTATGAAGCAAATTGCGCCAACTTCTCCCCATTATGCCCATAGGCGCCAATGGGGGGAGTTTTATCCCCATTATACCCTTTTAGCCCATTATCTCTTCATGACAACTTGTTATTGGGCCCCATTGGTTAATGAGCTAGCCCAAACTTTATTACATGGGTTGATTAAGTCATTGGATCCAATCCAATGCAACCCTAATCCAAATGTGACCAATCTTGGTCAATTTCTGGTCAACCTGCCAAAAATGAAGTTTGGCTCCAATAACTCTCTTCCATCTCATCAGGCCCATTGGCACTGACGAAATCACCCAAATAGATCCGAGTTATCCAATAACTCGATCATAAGGCTTCCCGATCAATACGAGAACTCGAGTATCAAGGTGTGCAACCTTGTAGGTTCCTCTAACATTGGCAGTGCTGACCTAAGGTCACCACAAGCAGTGAGTGGCACCTAATAGTGCATCGCTGCTACCCAAGTCATCGGAATGGATATCGACATCGACATCCCCATCATCGCAACAAGGTACAGATACATTATAGTCCCTTTGCCGAACTGATATCCAATTGGATAAGTGTGTCATCATTTGTTTTCACCCAATCAAATGGCTATGACAAAATCAGGTTGTCACCTGGGTATGGCCATACACTTTCAGTCATAGAACCATAGAGGAGCTCTATGGATATTAAACTTCCCTTAGGAAGGGGCAAATCCTCTATTTGTCCATTGACCTTCTCATATGGGTCGTGACATGCTCAATGACAACCGTTATTACCTCCCAACTATGGCGAGGTGTTAGGTTATATCAAAGCATGTCGCTAACCATATAGAACGATCAATGACCTCAAGTCAAGGGATCAATGCATCTCCTATCACTTGTGAGGATAACTCATGACACTAAGTCATAGCCTCATAGCAGGTCGGTCCAGTATATCCACCACTGATACACCTATATGTCTGCGTTAGCACCTCGTGCTTAACCAGCCCATATACCAGTCTCACAAGTACCATAACTGTCCTATATCCACTAAGGTTCATTGACTGGGGACAACCTTTTGAGCACAGATCCAATCTGTCTCCAGGGACATTATCATGTATGTACACAATCGCAGATGTAGACAAACAATGATAACGACAATGCTAGAATGATAAAAATATCAGAGTCAAGTAGTACAAATATGGACCAACACTAGGTCTTAGGGCATACACACCAACAGTAGCAATGATCTAACTCTAACTAAAGTCCAGAAGGCAGGGAGAGAGTCAAAATTCCTACAGCGACAGTAGTAACCTGTGCCCCGTTTCCAACTCATAGGCCAATCTCTCCAGGCCGTATCGATCTACTTTTCTTGAGCCCCTGCATATTTGTACAATTATGAGCTCCGCATGCAGTATCCAATACCCATAACATATAAGTAAAAAGGTTGACTTCGGTAACAAAAATACCTAAGCTAGAAGACAAGGCCTTGGCTTTCTTCTCCTCATTCTGAAGTTGCTTGTAGTCCCTCCTCCAATGACCCTGCTCGCCACAGTGGAAGCACCTATGTTCCTTTGATTTCCTGACCTTCTTTTTCAGTGTTTTGGTAGGACCTTTGGCATTGCCCTTAGCACGTGCCTTACCCTTCTTCTTCATCTTCTTGGTCGCAGGGACCAAAAGAACAGAATTGGGTTTGGTCTTACCCATCTCGCGCTCGGTCATTTGGGGCATATTCAATAGTTCCTCCCTAGTGCACTCAATCTGATTCATGTTAAAATTTATAATAAACGGACTGAAGCTAGGGGGCAGGGACTGCAGAATAAGATCCACAACTAGCTCATTATCTATAGTGTGTCCCAGTCTCCTGAGATGATCCACATGCCCAATCATCTTGAGGACATGGGGTCCCACTGGTGCACCCTCAGATAACTTGCACCGAAAGAATGCTTTGGCAGTGTCATATCTCTCAGTTCTAGTCTGAGCCTCGAACATCTATTTCAAATGAGTTATCATCTAAAAAGCGTTCTGCTCGTCATATTACACCTGACAATCTGGTGCCATAGTGGCTAGCATTAGACATGCTACTTCCAAAGTGTCATTCTGATGCTTTCTAAAAGCATCCCTGTCTGCCACTCGGGCGTTAGGCGCAGGAGCTACAGGAAGAGGCTGCTCAAGGACCTATAACTTCTTCTCGAGCTTGTGGGCTAACCTCAAGTTCCGATGCTAGTCCATGAAGTTGGTGATGCAGGAGGACCTTCCATGACAGCTCTAGAACCAGAGAAACATGGCCATTCCGTGGACTTCCCTCCAGACAAGGCTCCACCTCCCGCAAAGAGTTCAAAGGGGCCCGATGCAATGATGATAAGGTGACGACAATGTTCAAGTTAACCACCAAATTGATTCGTGGGTGCCATTAGCCCATTATCAGCCCACACGGAGGTGTTGCGACCCATGTGCTTGGCACCCTGGCCACCTGAAGCCCCGGTCAACAATTGCTACCACAACCAGTTGACCAACATGGCCTAAGAACAAGCTAGCACAGTGATGAATCAGCCCACCATCACTAAATTCTGCTATTTCATTGCAGCATGCTCCGAGATGGTTTGACGGCCCAGTCATAGCCCAGAAAGCCCAGTTGCAGCCCAGAAGGCCCAGCCCATGTGCCAGCTTCAGATTGCTTCATCTACTTTAGTTGGTAGTAGTTAGTATGAGTTAGTTAATGCTTACATCAGCAGCATCTTGACTGCGTTAGTATGAGTTAGTTAATGCTTACGTCAGCATGCTTGAATCAGCAGCATCTTGACTGCTTTTAGTTAGTTAGAGTAGGTAGTCATGCTTGTGCTGTGTTATTCCCTAGTCATACTTGTGGTGTGATATTCTCTAGTCATGTGTATGGTGTGATATTCCCTCCCTTGCTCTATAAAAGGGAGCTGGAGTTTAGTTTGTTCCTTAGCTTTCTTGTGTGATAGGAGCTCACTTCGGAGAGGTTAGAGTGTGGAGCAAGGTGTGTGATCCTTGGCTCAGTCTCAATTCCTCGCCTACTGGTTGTAATAGTCTTTCATTTTAAAGAAGTAAATCACACCACCGGTGCGTCAGGTTTACCGATTTTCAGATTTTCATTATGTTGTTCTTGCTTGATTTCCTTACCCACGGGTATCCGTATGCCGGAGACGTGGAAGTTCCTTGGCTTTGGTGTGATCGTAGGTTCATAGGCGTGTGAGCTGAGTTGCTGCTAAGTCCGCTGCCCTTGTTGTCATGCTGTGCTTAAATCGCTCGCTAAGAGAGGTTAGTGAGTTTCATTTGCGTAGTTGGGTGTCGTTGGTTTCATCTTCTCCGTATTGCCCCGAATCGTATTCATCGCCGTCTTTCGCATTGTTTCTCGCTAGTTTTCACGTTGCTCATTTTTCGACACGCATTTTACTTCCCTCATCTCTAGACCCTCTCACGTTTTCAGACCATCATCTCATAAACCCCTAGAGTATGGAGCTAAGGACCAACCCACCTATAGTAGCTGCATCAGTTGGGTCCAACCAAGTTATCCTTCTCAAGAAGAGATCGCAATGACAATCCGCTATTGTTCGTAGCCATTGATCTACAACAACTAAGAAGAGTAGACTAGTACTACTTTAAATCATTAAACTGGACTTCTTTTTAATAATTGTGGCTCCCACTATTTTAATCGAATTGATAACCCACAAAGTCAATTAGGAAATCTGAGATTTGCTAGTGAGATGGGATCCTTATTCCACATGAGGCTTTGCGTCCCACGAGGGTGGGATGAGATGCACAAAGTGACCCATGCTTCTTAAGGTGGGCACACCGGTCGATTGCACTTGGCAATTCTCCTTATTGAGACAGTCTAGGCATTTCATGTCCAGAAAGGGCTGGATACAACATGAAACTCTAACCTCTCAACGATGCCTCTAGAGTTCCATCATGTGGCTACCACATGTGAAAAACTAGTCAAGTCCATTCCTAACCGTTATGCCCAGGGCCAACGAGTTTCCATGCGAAGGCACGTCCAGGTTAAAACTGGACTGGGGAAACCATTGTCACCACACACCTTCTAAAGGTAAGTGGGCGTGTCCCATGAGGGTGGGAAACAGTGCACAATACCACTGATCGATAGCTTGATGAGGGCTACAAGTTAGAATGCTACTAGACTTGATATTTTTGATTGAGGGTTTTTGAAGTCTCATCCTCTTAGTTTTATCTTTTGTCTAACAATACAGGTATGCAATCCTATAGTGATAATAGAAAGATAAACTATCACAGGCATGCTTTAGCAGAAATGGAAAGCAGTAAAGGATGATGTGGTCATAGCCCAATCAAGACATTGAACCAACACTTGCCAAGGTATTCAATACTTGACCTAGTACACAAGCCCCTACAAGACATAACCTAACCGCTCTCTAGTCTTGAACTTCAAGGTCGCCTCCAAGGTCCTCCTCACCATGGTTTAGTTCTGAAACACTAGAGCTACCCCTAGGGAACCCTAGAAGCAACCCCATAGGTTCGGCCAATGCCATGGTGCCTCCTCCAAGCATGTTGTGCCACTTGCAAGCCACAAGATGTATAGCTCACAAGCCCTAAGGCTTGGCTAATTCATCTTGCGCCCCCATGCAAGGATGTGCCACTTTGGATGAAGAGGGTTGCAGCACCAAGCAAGGTGCGCAAGCAAGCATGCCCCAATGCCAAGACTTCATGCGCCCTTAATCTTCTTCTTGAACAATTACAAAATAAAAGAAAAGGGGTGGCACGCAGGCCACACAATAATACAACACAGGCATGCTGAGGGGCTTGACTAATGACCACAACATCATGCACAAACAAAGTACTATCTCATGTAATTCTATATGCTCATGAAAAACATAAAATCTAAAATTTTAGTTTTTCATCAAAACATGTCTCTCTTCCTTCACTTCTTATCACAAATCCTTGGTTCTAGATTTCTCTCAGGAGTCTACAAGAGGCATACACATTGCCCTCCTTGCAATCGCTAACTTGCTGAGATTAGGGCAATCACCGAGTCCATGCCCCACATAATCTCAACAAGTTTCTCATGATGGATCTATCCCACCATGAGAGGAGAAATTATCTCGTCCATATATGGGTCTATCCCAGTCATGCGAAGAGAGCAAAGAACCAAAAGAAGTCGATTAGAGGTAAGAAATAAGAGACCTACAATTTTTCCCGCTTAGAAGAAAATCATGCGCCATACATATTAAATATGCAAAAATTCTATATGGCATGTGAGCATAGAAAACATTCTTCGAGGCTTGCAAGTCACTCTAATACCACTGTTGGGAAACCCCAAGGATATTTTACAATTTTTACAATCATTACAAAGATACAGCGGAAGCATATCCCCAAAACAGGCCAGTCCCAAAAACCCAATGGATTGTTTCTTGCGAGGGGGCCAACACGATGAGAGGAGAAAGTACCTAGACTAAGAGCGGATCGATGTCGAGGTAGGCGCCCAAGTATGCACCCTCTGCAGTCTCACACACACAGATCCCTTGAGTTCTCTTCTTCCACGCCTAGTGCTAGCCTCGGGAAGAAGATCCAAGCCTTAGGGAGCCCTCCTCTTCACTTGCGCCAACCTTGAAGAAGAGATGCGCCAAGAGGAGAGGAGAAGGGTGTTGGTGTCTATGCCCTGAGACCTAGTATCAGTCCATCATTTGTACTACTTGACTCTGATATTTATATCATTCTGGCATTGTCGTTATCATTGTTTGTTTACATCTGCGATCATGTACTTACATGATAATGTCCCTGGAGACAGATTAGATCTGTGCTCAAATGGTTGTCCCCAGTCGATGTACCTAAGTGGATATGGGATAGCTCTGGTACTTGTGAGACTGGTATATGGGCTGGTTAGGCACCAGGTGCTAACGCAGACATATGGGTATATCAATGGTGGATATACTGAACTGACCCACTGTGAGGCTATGACTTGGTGTCATGAGTTATCCTCACAAGTGACAGGAGATGCATTGATCCCTTGACTTGAGGTCATTGACCGTTCTATATGGATATGGACATGCTTTGATACAACCTAATACCTCACCGTAGTTGGGAGGTAATAACGGTTGTCATTGAGTATGTCACAACCCATATGAGAAGGTCAATGGACAGACAGAGGATTTGCCCCTTCTTTAGGGAAGCTTAATATCCATGGAGCTCCTCTATGGTTCTATGACTGAAAGTGTATGGCCATACCTAGGTGACAACCTGATTTAGTCATAACCATGTGATTGGGTGAAAACAAGTGATGACACACTTGTCTAATTGGATATCAGTTTGGCAAAGGAACTATAATGTATCTGTACCTAGTTGCGATGATGGGGATGTCAATGTCGATATCCATTCCGATGACTTGGTTAGCAGCGATGCACTGCTAGGTGCCACTCACTGCTTGTGGTGACCTTAGGTTAACACTACCAATGTCAAAGAAACCTATAGGGTCGCGCACCTTGATACTCGAGTTCTCATACTAATCGGGATGCCTTATGATCGAGTTATTGGATAACTCGGATCTGTTTGGGAGATTTTGTCAACGCCAATGGGCCTGATGAGATTGAAGAATGTTATTGGAGCCAAACTTCATTTTTGGTAGGTTGACCCGAAATTGACCATGGTTGGTCACATTTGGATTAGAGTTGCATTGGATTGGATCCAATAGCTTAATCAACCCATGTAATGAAGTTTGGGCTAGCTCATTACCCAATGAGGCCCAATAACAAGTTGTTATGAAGTGATAATGCGCTAAAAGGGTATAATGGGGAGAAATCATCCACATTGGCGCCTAAGGGGTATAATGGGGAGAAGCAGTCGCCTTATGCTTCATTAGGAAGCAATTGGTGCCTCCTCCTTTGTTCATTGGATGGAAAGCATGCCTCTATGGCAGTGCTTGGGGCGCCAAAGGCATAATGGACTTGTTTGGAAAGTCTTGGGCGATTAGAAGATATTTATGGTAAAGGCTTGGAGTCTTGCCATAACCCTAACCGTAATTGCCACCCCACACATACCCTAGCCACCCCCTTCTTCATGAGTTGCGCCCACACCTTGTTCTAGCCACCCCTCATGCCTCTAAATATCAAGGGATATGCGAGAGGCCTTGTGACAAGTAATGGTATTGGCGTGAACCACCAAAAGAGCGAGAACATAGAGGTCTTGGCGAAGCTTCTTCCATAGCGGCAACTTCTTCCTCTCTTCTTGGCGCATGTTAGGGAAGATCTTGGTGTCTTCATCTTCTTCCTCCTCCTTGGCGCAAGAGAAGCAAAGAGGTTGGCGGCATCCTCTCCCACAAAGCCACAAGCACTTATCTCTATCTCCTCTTGGCGCAAGAGGGGCTAGGGCTTGGCGGCATTCTTCTACTTCTTACCTTGGCGCAACTTCTTCTAGAGGTGGTGCAAGTAAAGTAGAAGATCAACAAAGGCTTGGATCTTCTTCCCGAGGCTAGCACCGGACGTGGAAGAAGAGAGCTCGAGGCACCCGTGTGTGTGAGACTACAGAGAGCAAACGCTTGGGTGCCTACTTCGACATCGGCCTCATCTTGCTCCTATGGTATTTACTATCCCATCATGTCGAACCCCTCGCAAGACGATCTTCACTAGGTTTTTGGGACCGACCAGTTTCGGGATATTATTCCGCTGTGCATGTAATGTAATATCTGTGAAAAATTATAAAATATCTCCGGAGATTCCCAACAAAGGGATGATGCCGCCAAGCTTCAAGCCTTTTTGCGCCAAGAGAAGAAGATAAAGAAGCTTGCGGCTATGAGAGGAAGACTTGTGCCACCATGATGTTCTTGCCCTTGCCGTTAGATGTTCATGCCAATATGTTATATTAGGGCTCTCGCATATATCCTGACATATAGATGCAAAGGGGGGTGGCAATACAAGAGGTTTTGCGCAAATACTCATGAAGGAGGCGGCTAGGGTTAAGGGGAGTTGGCTAATTAGGGTTAGGGTTATGGTAAGACTCCAAGTCTTTTCCATAAAACCCTTCCCATTAGCCTTATGTGCCAAGGACTTACCAAAGAAGTCCTCCAAGCCATACACGCCCTAAGACTTGCCTAAGAGGCAAGCTTTCCATCCAAGGAACAAAGGGAAAGGCGCCAAAAGCTTCCTTATGAAGTACCATGCGCCTACCTCACCCCATTATGCCCTTAGGCGCCAATGGGGTAGGTATTATCCCCATTATACCCTTATGCCTTATAGTCTCTTCATGACAACTTGTTATTGGGCCTCATTGGGTAACGAGCTAGCCCAAACTTCATTGCACAAGTTGATTAAGCCATTGGATCCAATCCAATGCAACCCTAACTCAAATGTGACCAACCATGGTCAATTTCGGGTCAACCTGCCAAAAATAAAGTTTGGCTCCAATAAGTCTCTTCCATCTCATTAGGCCCATTGGCGCTGATGAAATCTCCCAAAAAGATCCGAGCTATCCAATAACTCGATCATAAGGCTTCCCGATCAATACGAGAACTCGAGTATCAAGGTGTGCGACCCTATAGGTTCCTCTGACATTTGCAGTGATGACCTAAGGCCATCACAAGCAGTGAGTGGCACCTAGCAGTGCATCGCTACTACCCAAGTCATCGGAATGGATATCGACATTGACATCCCCATCATCACAACTAGGTACAGATGCATTACAGTCTCTTTGCCAGACTGATATCCAATTGAACAAGTATGTCACCACTTGTTTTTACCCAATCTCATGGTCATGACAAAATCAGGTGTTCACCTGGGTATGGCCATATACTTTCAGTCATAGAACCATAGGGGGGCCCATGGGTATCAAGCTTCCCTCAGGAAGGGGCAAATCCTATGTCTGTACATTGATCTTTTGATATGGGTCGTGACATACTCAATGACAACCGTTATGACCTCCCAACTACGGTGAGGT
Source organism: Costus lasius (assembly GCA_027563935.2). NCBI lineage: Eukaryota > Viridiplantae > Streptophyta > Magnoliopsida > Zingiberales > Costaceae > Costus > Costus lasius. The sequence continues at coordinate 41,388,359 of CM050453.2, forward strand.
GTTAGGTTGTATCAAAGCATGTCCCTAACCATATAGAAGAGTCAATGACCTCAAGTTAAGGGATCAATGCATCTTCTGTCACTTGTGAGGATAACTTATGACACCAAGTCATTGCTTCACGGCGGGTCGGTCCAGTATATCCACCATTGATGAACGCATTTGTCTGTGTTAGCACCTCATGCCTAACTAGCCCATATACCAGTCTCATATGTACTAGAGCTGTCCCATATCCACTCAAGTACTCGACTAGGGACAAGAGTTTGAGCACAGATCCAATTTGTCTCTAGGGACATTATCATGTAAGAACACTATCGCAGATGTAAACTAAGCATGATAACGATAATGCTAGAATGATATATAAGAAATATCAATGTCAAATAGTATAAAAAATAGACCAAAACTAGGTCTTAGGGCAAAAACACCAACATGCAATATATCCACAAACTGAGCCATCCTCCATATGAGTAGCTACATCCACGATCTGAACCATCCTCCGTATAGGAGGAAAACTCACCCAACAAATTGATAAGATTACCGCAAGTGCACGATTTCTATCGAAGTAGTAAAAGTTATCGATCCCACAGGGACTAGGTGTCAAGTACCGACGTATTGTTTTATTGGTAGCTAGATAATTCAAAATGGATTAAGAAATCTAAACTAAATTTATAAAACTAAATCGAAGATTCAGTGGCTAAAATGGGAAATTGCAATTTAGGAAATATTAGGACATCAAATTTCACCACGTTGATAAGCTACATATAAAATGTTAAACAGTCCAAGTTCAAAAACTTAAACTGCTCAAGGCAATCAATCCACTTGTACAGATTACCTTCTCTCGAAGCATAATCCTGTGTCTACCTAAGCCAATCTCCTACTCTCATGGCTTATTGACTTAGGGTAGACCCAATGGGCTCTACAAAAGATCATTAATCCTCGAGTGACTTTAAACCACTCTCGTTGTTCAAGTCACAAGTTCAAAATAAGTGGGTTGAGTATTACAATTCACCTCTCAGTTCATCTCGTAACACCTAACACGCGTTGAAAGCCCGGCCGAAGCAATCACATGAAATATTCACAACAAAGATTGAATAAGCAAGTTTAATTATATTTCACTTAGATTTAGAAAGCATTCAAGACATGAATTTGTTCAACGGGCTACGCCTGAGTCTCGAAATAGAATTTACTCTATGAAATACATCGTGTAACAGATAAAAACTCTAGAAAATACAATCTAAAGGTGGGGAAATTATAGATCTTAGGTAGAAGACGATAAATCTTCGGTCTTCTCTCGATAGCCCCGAAGAAATCCGTCCAAACGAGCCCTCGAACGTAAGTTTCGCCCCACTTTCGCCCTAGTCCACGCCACTGAAAAGTTCAACCCCTATCACCACCAAAAAATCCTCTTTTATGGATTAATCTCTTCCTTAGGCAGTTAGGAAGGTTATCCTAAAATTTCAACAAATTCTGACTTCAGAATCATCCAAATCGGGCAAAAAAACCGTCAAAAGGTTGAATCTGGCGGAAGCTGTCATGGCCAGGTTGTGATCTCCATAGAATACTCCAAAAAATCTAAAATTTTTCCTGTGACCTTGGTGATCTGTGATGAATCTTCCTGGAATTTCAAATCTTCAAAACTATCATGAAAATTAGATAAAATGACCTGCATTTCACAAACAAATGATAGAATAGTGAATGAAGATTTTGAACTTTACAAGAAAAGATATTAAATTAAATTATAAAATAAGCTTAAAGCCTGAAAAGATCATATGAATATTACTTTAAATCATATAAAAAATAGCACTCATCACAAATCTCCCCCTCATGACTATATGGAGGGGTTTGGCATCCCAACAATCAAGCGACAAACTTCAAGCTTCTCTCTAGGTAATGCGTTGGTCATCATATCTGAACTCTTCTTATCAGTATGGATTTTCTCAACAGATAATTTCTTAGAATTCAACACATCTCTTACCCAATGATATCTCACATCAATGTGTTTTGACTTTGCATGGAATGTAGAGTTCTTAGCAAGGTGAATAGCACTATGGCTATCACAAAATAGAATATATGTCTCCAGCTCAAAGCCAAGCTCCTCAACATAATTCCTCATCCAAAGCAATTCCTTGCAGGCTTTAGTAGCCGCAATAAATTCTGCTTCAGTAGTATAAAGTGCAACACACTTTTGAAGTCTAGATTGCCAAGCCACAGCTCCTTCACCAAATGTAATCAGGTAACCTAAAGTAGATTTATGAGAGTCAACATCTCCAGTCATGTCTGAATCAGTGTATCCAATGAGCAAAGGCTTTTCATTTCCAAGAGTAAGTTTCAAATGGGAAGTGCCTTGCAGATACCTCATTATCCACTTAACTGCATTCCAATGCTCCATGCCTGGATTTGAAAGAAATCTGCTGATTGTTCCCACAGCATGTGGTATGTCAGGTCTCGTGCATAGCATACATCAGGCTTCCAACTGCTAAAGCATATGGAACTTTTAGCATACTCTTCTTCTCTTCCTCAAAAGGAGGACATTGCTTGACACTCATTGAAAAATGAGTAGCAAGTGGTGTACTGACTGCTTTAGACTTGTCTATGTTGAACCTTTGGAGCACTTTCTCAATATATGTTTCTCGTGAAAATGTTAGCTTCTTGTTGGCTGTGTCTCGGTTTATCCTTATACCAAGGATTTATTTTGCTTGTCCTAAGTCCTTCATAGCGAAGGTCTTGCTCAACTGCTTCTTCAATTAATTGATTCTAGAAGCATTCCTACCAACAATCAATATATCATCAATATAAAGTAGTAAAATAATAAAATCATCATTGCTAAATCTCTTCACAAATACACAGTGATCAGAAGTAGTCTTCTTGTAGCCTTGCCCCCCCCCCCCCCCCCCACATAACTGATTCAAACTTCTTATGCCACTATCTAGGTGTCTGCTTTAAGCTATAAAGGCTTTTCTTCAATTTACACACATAGTCCTCTTTGCCCTTCTCTACAAAGTCCTTTGGTTATTCCATATAAAAA